>RSEF01000002.1:154781178-154825868 GCA_003993805.1 Himantopus leucocephalus | reverse complement strand
ACCCTCTTTTAGTTTAAAACCATTACCCCTTGTCCTGTTGCTACATGCCTTACTAAAAACTCTTTCCCCATCTTTCTTATTAGTCCCCTTTATGCACTGAAAGGCTGCAATAAGGTCCCCCAAGGTGTTCCCAAGCTCTTCCCATATGCAAGAGAAAGCCATAAAGTCAGTTGAGGGCAATGTATGTCTGCTTGCTGATGACTCACAGAAAAAGTCATTGTCACCATTGTTAGTTCTTGAAGTAATCTGCAACATCTCTGTTGGAATTAGGTCTGCCTGGCATTGATAGACAGAGTTGGCTGATGAGAGGCAAGGTTGAAGGCCTGAACAGGACAGAGGAGTACCATCAAAGCAGTGTTAAGTCATGTTCCTCGGGGTGGTAGAACACTGTTTCTGCTCTAAATATTGTGTCTCTTTTGTAAACAAATACAGTTTGACTCTCCAGAGCTGTTAGTCAAACCCTCTTTCTCCTCTTCTAAACTCACTAGAAGTATTTTATTTAAAACCGTAAAATGATGGCCTGCAGAATAAATGGTAGGCTACTCAACGCTCATGAAATTTGATTGTCTTTGAGTGTAAATTA
The DNA here is from genome assembly GCA_003993805.1 of Himantopus leucocephalus. NCBI lineage: Eukaryota > Metazoa > Chordata > Aves > Charadriiformes > Recurvirostridae > Himantopus > Himantopus leucocephalus. Next base: position 154,825,285 of record RSEF01000002.1, on the reverse strand, counting down.
CTTTAGGGTTGGTATAAGTACTATACATAATACAGAAGGTAACTCCTGGGCTAGGAAAATGAACCTCTGAAAATGTAATACTTATGTAAATTTATGCAGCTCCAGCTATACAAAAGTTCCCCATTTTGTTGCAGTGAATTATAGCAAATTAATATAATTGCCTTAAAGCAACACACCCAGGAAAGTTTCTGATTAACCTTTACTTCTGTTTCAGTGTTAGAACAAAAATTGTGGATTTCTCAAGTGGTAAAAAGGACTGTATATTGCTGTATAATTGGCTCTGCGATTTGATATATGTTTGCATGCATGTCAAAGAGCTATAAATGATTCATTGCCTGATAGTGTCATAAGTGAAGACTTTAGGAATGCAGCATAATGACAGCATTAGACATGGAGCTGTTTTCTGGCAGCAAAGGCATCCCCCCACATCAAAGAAAGCAGACCAACAATATAACACCTAGGCTGAAGTGGAGCATTTCTTGTGCAGAATTATTGTTTGCAAGAAGGAAGGTGCCTGTAACCAGGGCTGTAAATGGTTATTCTGGTTATTGGTTGAAATAAAGTAATACTCCAGAAAGAACCGGTTTTGAAACATTGCTACAAGAAAAAGCCAATAGATCTCATTTGGTCACTTTGAAAACTTGAATTATCTGAGTGATGGAACTCTTTGAGCCACAAAATTATCTTCAGCAAAATAACTGGGAAAAGAATGTAAATTGATTTATCTTACTTCATTTTACAGCAAACCTTGGAGTAGGATCTTGCAAGAGATCTATTGATTATTTTTCACAATACAAGCATGGACAGAATTCGGGCAACCTGAAAAATAGCACATTTAGAAACAACAAAATGATTCATTTTTTTTCTCCAGCTTTCCAGACCATAAGATAGCTGGTATAACACATTGCTGGAAGGTGCTTCTGTGAACTTTGTGGGGTTTGCCACAATTGTGCAAAATGACATTATGGACAATTCCAATGGTCTGGTTCAGAAAGGATGGGTACTGTGAGGGCTGTGGCATAAACCAATATTTGGGCAATCTGAGGAAGACTTTTGCTGAAGGCATGCAATTTCTGAAGCTGTCAGTGCATAAGTTTGGGTTTTCTTTTCTTTGTTTACCTCTGTCTCCTCAGTGAGTATTTGATACTTAACTATGATAGTTTGCAAAACACAAGACTTGTTGGACTTCTGTCCTGATCCAGTTTGAGAGATCCTATAAAAACAGGCATATTTTGCTCACATCTTTGGGGAAAAATGAGAAGTCAATTGTGAACCAAGTAGAAAGAAGGGAATATGCAAGAACAAGTGCAAATAATAATAAAAAAAATAATAGTTCTATCAATAGAGACATGATTTCTTCCCACCTGCAAATGACTCATTGGAACCTACTTCGTAACAGTGTGGCTGTGTGACAGACTGAAAGAAACAATAAAATAAAAAACTGCCTTAGTAACGAAATGTCAGACTTCTTAAAAAAAAGAACCCATAAAGGTTGAAGTAATTTGTCACTGCCAAATGATCACTAAATATTTCCTCTTTAGCCATTGTTTGACAGCATTACTAATGTTTAAATTTACAAAGTTGAGGAAGAGATCAGAAATACCGTTATGATTGTTCCAATTTTTGTCTCCGTTTGTGAAGACACAAATAGTTAGCCAACATGCAGCAACTGCTCTGATTATAGAGATCTCTACATTGAATTCTGGGAGAAGGTCTAAAAAAAGTAGATTTGGGTGGACACAGCTGGTGCCATATCGCTTCCCTCCTATGAGACTCTCTGTGATCAAGAGCTAAAATGACCCACTGGGAAGATATTTTCAGATAATACCTATTGTAAAAGCCATTTCAGAAACCAAGCCAGTGGGAGTAGAATGGCAGGATTCAAAGTGGTCTTGGCCACCTGCAGAAATAGTCTGAAAAGAAAACGGTGCAATTTATAAACATCCTGTTCATAGGCAGGAATGACAACATATCACAAATCCCAAGAGGCTCATGTCCCTATGCTCTTTCTATTAAAATAATTCACGTGCCTTCTTGGTTTCTTGATGTCACCATGCCATGTTGCAAAATGGTAGATGTGTGTTTCCCATAGTTAATACCAGTGGGTCTTGATTAGAAAAAAAGGTTCAGGCCATTAGCTTCATATGGAATACAGACAAATGCTGTAATACACAAAGATCCTGTTTCATCTTTCTGTGTCGTGTTGTTTTTTTAGGTTTGGTTTTTTTTTTGGTCCAGCCTCTTTGAATTCTAGGTTACCCAAGAAAAGGAAATATCTTATTTTATAATTCATGATGCTTAAATAACGGTCCTCTGATTTTCCTTGTGGCAGCATCAAACTCATAAAAGTCTTTCCTGCAAAATGTGAACTTGAAATGAGGAAATTCATCACCCCATTTAAGCGGGACTTGCTTTTTTATAATCTTTTTAGTATCTTTTCTGCAATTTTGTCCTGCCTGGTTCTTTGTATATTCCTTTCTTTGGACAGGAGGATCCTTGTCTTTGCCTTTGAATCTTCCCTCTGTACAAATGTCAAACACACTCATCTCAATGATATTTGAGAAGAAAATTCTGTTTCTATTTCTAAGTCTTACACCATTCATGAAAAAAGAGACACAGAAACAGAACACTATTTCTTGGAGTAACCAGCAATCCATTTCCTCCCATATCTTATTATATATCTTCCAAAGTAAGACTACAATCCTATGTCTCCACCTAATTTCTCCATAGATTGGGATCCATGTCCACTTTGTCACCATATTACCCGTTTGCTAGCTGTGGGCTCTTTTTCCCTCTGCTCAGCTTATAGGTAATGCTGATACATAGTCAATAGGCTGCACCAATGAGTTCACCTTTTAATTCAAATACATTTCTCTAACTCGGGTTACTGCTGTGTATAACTTGGACATGATTTGTGTACCATCAGGGTCATAAGTACGAGAACTTCCTGGCTGATATCATTTACTCAACCTCCAGATTTGGAACTTAGTCTTCAAAATAAACAATTTTTTTCAGGCTGCAGTAACACTGGAAATCCATCCTTCATGTTATGACAAGTTGGTGCTACAGTGTTTGAACTAATTGACTCTTCCTCCATATATGGACATATTTGTAGCCGAATATAGTTTTATTTTAAGAGAGTAGCAGGATGCAAAGTGGTTGTGCTTTTTAGGCTTAAAAAGGAAACTTTGTGTGCTGCTCTCTCAAGGTCTTTGCACAACTCAAGCACACTTTGTTGGGAAATTTCACTAGGCCCAAGCTAAGTTTTCATTGTCATGATCTGCTGCATAAACAAAGCCAGCTTGGTTGTTATAGGTAGATTTCTTTAATGAGACTGCTGAGTTGATCCTATACTTAGTGGCAGGATATCAGTCAGGATCCTCCTCCTCTGATTCCAGTGATAATACTCCACCTTAAAGAAAGGACTTATCAAATGTTTGATCACTGTGATGTTGAATTTTGAGGCAATTTAAGTGAACATTTTGGAAGGGCAAAAAAGGAACAAAATTTCAGAAAGCCCAAATGGAGTAGCAGTAGGACAAGTGCAGTGTAGCTTCGGTTATTTCTGAAAAATGAATGACGTGCAGAGGATGCAGTGTCAGCCTGGTTCTTCTTGTATACATTGTAGCCCATTGGTGTGCCATTTTCCCAACAAGCAGGAGAACCCAAATACTGTGGTCAGAGATAGGAAGGGGTGATGCAATCGCTGAGTTCAGTCCACCATCTTTGTGGGAATCTGTGAAATAGGCATGTATTATAGTAGGTTGGAATATATTTTCCGTAGGAACATCCTCTCTCCATCCAACCATTTACTGTTCCCCAGCCTAAAAAATTGCTATGGCATCCTGTGCTTTTCCATGAGCATCACATGGCTCAGGACATGGCAGTTTATCTAGCTTCACAATGTATGGATGAGTTTAAGGTATGTTTTAATTTGTATCTGTAATGCGTTAAGAGAGTGTGCAAGGTTTGTTACGGTGCATAAGTGACAAGTCTTGACATGTGAAGCCACAATAATTAGATAACTTGTAACGACTATTAAAAATGTCTTTTTTTTAAAAAAAAAAAAAGAAGTGTGTTTCATTTCATGCTGAACAAGGTAATACTCACTTTCTAACTTGACCTAACAGGTTCTTTTTTTCCCAATTTGGGCATCAAACTGTAAAATCAATTATTCCTGTAGCTCTAGTCATACGTGAACAGAGATCCAAGCCTGAAGTCACTTTCTCTCCGGCAGTGACTGGCAGTATTTAATAGAGTCTGGCATTTCTAAATAGGAAGCTGTGGTCCTCGCTGTTGATTCTATTAAATAAAGAACATTTCAGAGTAACCATTTGCTCTGGGTCTGTATGTCAGAAAGCAACACTGAGCCAAGTAGTTTCGTGCATGCAGTATGATAGAAGTTCTCTGTGTTTAACAGAATATTGTGCCAAACACTATGAGAGAAATGGCATCTGCAAGAGAACTGGTTTTAACTAATTTATTTATCAGGGCCAAACTAGTCCACAAGCTCTGGCAAAGTATCTTCAGATGGCTCTTGTATCAGCCATGGCCGTAGCCTCTGGCAGGCCACACTGTGAGAACAACACAAGATGGGACCTTTGCTTCCCTACATACCTCTTCACTTCCATCTCAGGTCCCTCCAGTTCCTGCTTTTGCTGTAAGTTAGAGGATTTCCAAACTCACACCAGACTCAGACAAATACATGCTCTGGGACTGGTTGTCACCTCCTTAGGGGCAGCAGATACCACTGGGTGAAGAATCTGAATCATTATGTCTGAAACATTTTTACCATTTGAGTGAAAAAAATATTCAAATTGAGGATGCCCTGCAGTTCTCTCCCTCTGCCTGCACGTGAAAAGAGTTGCTCAGATAATCTTTCTGACCATTAGTTTTCTCAAATGCAAAAGACAGAAAATGGTACTGATTTATTTATGATGCACTTCAGATTTTATAAATGACAACCACTATATAAAACCAGAGCCTGTTAATCTTCATGTGTTGTTTTTATTGCCATTGATATTTCAGTATTTCCAGGCTGACATAAATATAATGCCTCAATTAAATCCTGCGTCTTGCTCCGAAAGCTGGAGAATTAAAAAAGTAAATTAAATTAAAAGCTCTGTTACCTCTAAGACCTAAAATGTCACAGATCACTAGGAAAGGACAGTTCAAAACTGTATGAATTACTTTCATTTTTTTTTAGTGAGCACTGGGGTGGAACTTCTCTGCACATTTCTGAATTGTCTGCATCCCAGCTTCTAGTTTAATTTTCCGTCATACACAGTCTGTGGAAAGCAAGGAGAATTTCTAGGGAATAACGCATTGCAACATCAATATTTGCAGTAGAGGGGATGAACTATGCTCCAAAAATGCCTCCTTCTCTATGTGCTGTGAAGGGAGTCCAGGGTGATAAGCTGAGCTGGACATGTTTACAGTCCAAAAAGAAAAGTTTTGCTAGCAACTAATCTTACTGTTCTTATGGGAGTGAACGGGGATATATGTTAGAACTTTGATCGTTGCCATCTATGTAATTAATTGCAAACTTTTAAACCCAAAACTATTAGGATGCTATAAAATCCTGAGATGCACTTATTTAGTTATTTAGCCATTTATTCATGTATTTAGTATCCGATGGTACATAGCATTGACACAAAGAGCAAAATTCCTCCGCCAGCTGCTAACCTGCATGATTCCATGGCATGAAACCACCTAAACCCCAGCTGGAGCAGCAGCTGAACGTATCCTTCCCTGTTGCTATGTGTAAAAGTTGAATCGAAACCTTTTTGGTTCTTGTGGTTGTCCTGAATGCTAATTTTAATGGCACAATTGCATTTTGCCACTGAACAGTATCTCCTCCTGTACATGTGAGTGTGTACATACAGGTGGGAGAGACATAAAAATGTTAACAAGTGTCCTTTAAAATCTTGCTTGGTTTTATGCCTGCTGCCTGCAGTGATGCGTAATAACAAGGCAGTTCTTCAGCTCAGGGGTCCTTGTTTGATCACAGCAACAAGAGTGGATCTGCTTTCCTTATCAGTGAGTAAGCAGCATGGACTCCCTTTAATCAGAAAGGACAATGTACTAAGGCCCTTTTTGATGTCTCGACTGTGTTACTTTGTTTAGGAGGTCAGAATTTACACTGTATGTGTGTGTTTGTGTGTGTATTTATAAATATTACATTTAAAATTACATATAAAGACCAGCTTTTTTACATGTATTTGTCTATATATATCTCTCTACATTTAAGCTGACCTTTTTTTTTGCATAAACAATTATTTTAAGTTTGAAAATCAACCAATGTTTTTTTCCCATGAAATAATTATTCAGTCTTGCTGTATCATCTCTTAGCCAAAGGATATTTCAATGTGCTTTGTGAATGTTCCCTACACAGATTCTTAACAATAACAAGATGAAGATATGAACTAATATGTGTCATTTTCATACATATATCCAACAGAGGGAAAGGAAAGCATATGACTTTTCTTGTGCCAGATGATTCAGTGCTCATCTTGGAAGAAGTAAGCCTCCTGTCAGACACCTGCTCTAACTTTCATGAGACGTCTTCCCCAGTGCCTAATTTACTGCTAAAGAATTTTGTTTATGGCTTTAATTTTCCCTATGTTGACATATAACCCTCGAGATCAGGTGGAGGAAACGTAATTTTTTCCCTTCTTACTCATCATCATCAGAATTTTTTAAGACTTCTATAGATTCCCTACGTGTTCTTTAACATGAAGAGCCATCATGATTATAGACATTTGTGATGATATATTAGGAGGTACTTGACCTCCGGACACTAGGTTCCGTTTAAAAAAAAAAAAATCTGGAAAAAAACCACAGCAAACCAAAACAACTGTGCATAGAAGAAAGCTTTTGGTTTTATTCTGGACCTTTAAACTGTATGGTATCCTGCTATCTGAATGTGGTCTTGATGAAAAAAAGAAAATGAAAAAAAAAAAAAGCCAGAAGTTTTATTTGAAATGAAAAATCAAAATTATGTGTTCTAAGAGTGTCAAGATGAGACATTTGGAACTTTATCAGTGCTTTACTAGATTTTTCTCCTAGAAGAACTTTAAGGAAAACCAGTGTGACCCGTGAAGAATTTTCATTTTACTAGAATGATATTTTTAGATGGAAATTTTCCTACCTCTTGGCCACTTCTTCTTTCTCAGCCACTTGTAATTAATCAAGAAACATGACTCCAATCTCACATATTTTTTTCTACCTCATTATCATCCCAAAGTAACTCTAAGAGTTAACATAAGTGTCAAATTACATCTTGTATTTATGAAATACCAGCCTACATTTTCTTACGTAAGAGATTTTGTGAGAAGCAAAGCATAAATAGTCCCATATATTTTCAATGCCTTTCTAGCTATTGTCCTTTATGGACACTTTTGATTAGTGTTACTAGTGTCATATAAATCAAATGTAAATATAATGTAGTGATTTTATTTTTCTTTTATTTTAGAGCTCTGGGTAATGAACCATCATATCATATAGCAGACTAGTAAATCAATACAAGAAAGGCAATTTACTACGTTGAGAGAATATGCACATTCAAGTGCATCTTAGTCCAATATATCTGGTTTTTTACACGTTTGGTTCTAGGTTTCACTTTGTTTGATGGAAGGTACTTAATTTCCCCAGTTTTCCAGAACTGTTGCTTCCATAAGTGTGTTGTCTTCCTGTTAGTGTATATTAGAGGAATGAGGTTTATAGGAGCTGGCTTAAGTGCTTGTCATCCATCCCTCAAGTTCTGTGTTCACAGTTCTGCTCCTGATAGATGGAGAACACAGAGATGTATTGTTTTTCCGCCAGATGGGATCAAGGTTTGTGTACCATGCCTGTTATATATAGTCTACAGTCTTTCTGTTAGACAAATATTTAAAGTCCTTTTTCTTTCTTGGCTGCCCATTTTCGTGACGCTTTTAGGCATTTAATGTCTTAGGGGCTTTTTTCTGTCTCTCAGAGAAGGTTAAATTCAGCCACCATTTAGAAAAATTGATGGGAGCCCTGGCAGGGTGACACAGAGAGCAGGATGGAATAGGCAGTGTTTGCTCAGGAAACCCAGCTCAGAAGAAACAGTATGTCAGCAGAGAATGGCATCCACAAGTTGGCCAGTGTGGACTTTCATGCCTTTGAACTATGGTATGGCTTCAGATTTGCCAATAATTTTCCATTGTCTAGCATGGGGATTTAGAATTTATTTTCTATTGATGAGTGAATTAATGTGGGGGACTGTTTTTTTTTCATAGCTGAATGGAAATGTAAATATAAATATATACACACACGTGTGTATACATATAGGGTTTTACATATATATCATATATATTTATAAAAATATTCTTAGTCAACCCCAATGAAGGTTTTTTCCGGGGTTTTTTTGTTGTTTTTTTTTTTTTTCTTGTGAAACACCTCACTGAAACTAATTCATTTTAAATCATCGAGGAAATTTTTCCCTGTGGGTTTCATGTAATTTCTGTTTTGGGGCTCAGAAGACATTCTTTGCCTCTTTTGTCAGAGTTCAATTTAGCATATTTACATGATAACCTCTTTAAGACACACATAATTTCTGACATGCAACTGGTTTCAGTAAACGGGGTAAGAACTTGCCCTTCTCCCACCACTGGTGCCCTCTGCTCAAGCTTTAGGTTTTACGTTTTACATTCACAACACTGACTTGATTAACAGGGCTATATCATATCTCCCTTAACATGCATAGTCATTTGTGTCCCTTCATGTGAAAACGGAATGTCTGTGGGTCTACTATTGGTTTCACAGCAAGAAAGAAAAAAACAAGGTTAAAGGAGGGAAAGAAACGAAGGTCAGGAGAAATGAAAAACTAAAATAATTTTAGCCATTCAGTAAATCCGTGCTGTCTGTCTCTGTGGAGGGCTACATAGGGCAGACCTGTTTTTATTGGGGTCTCTGTCTTAACTGCAATATAAGTAATATGAATACTTTGGAAGTTATGCTGCTGAAAGCATTTGTCAGCTTCTGTAAAATGAAGCATTTTATCATTGGTGGCAAAAGCTATGAATTTAAGTGACAAATGTGTTATAAATATGAAGTTCAAATTCATCCTATAGTTATAGTTAGTAGGGTGTCAGGGCCGTGACTCTATGGACACCCAGTGCACTTAGGTGTTAATTCTCTGGGTGTCCAGTAACATCTCACTTTGTCACCTATATGGATGAGATAATGGATCGACCTCAGATAAGGTGGCAACAATTAGAAGAAACATTAACGCATTACTATAGAATCTTTCTGGGAGGGAATTTTGATCAGATCCAAAGAGTCTTCCAAGCAGTTCCTAGAAAAACTGATCAGTACAACTTGTGTGCTTCAGTATAGTGACAAACATCCTGGGTGGTCAATCTGGCTGTCCCAGAAATTCTTATGGGAGGTTCCTAATGCAGAGGTGATTAAACTGAACACAGATAAGACCCTTGTGGATGGTCAATAGGAAGTATTCCTGCAGGCGTCTTTCTAGAACGGTCTTTCATAAACAGTTGAGATATTAATGAGATGTTTCATATGTAGTTTAAGGTACTCAGTAACAGATGATACATGTGCTGGAGTGGTCCCACAGGACCACAGCCTGGCTGGTATAGAAATTCAGCAGAACAACCGTTGGGGGAGTCTCACCTGATCCAGCTGAAGATCATTGTAAGGACCGTTGCAATGGAGACTTGCGTCATCCTCTGGACAGTAACCAACTGTTCTGTTCAGGAGACTGGATTACCATAGTGTTACCTGATGCAAAGATGCCAATAAATTAGGGGGGTTTTGTTTGTTTGTTTGTTTTATTGTAACAAACATTTTACAGATATAAACGCTTATGAAATAATTAACAAGCGTAAGATAACTGGAATAATATAAGCTGCATGATATAACTCCTGGTTCCCTTCCTGGTTTGCCTTTTTTTTCCCTTTAATTATAAAATAAAAATATCTCTCTGTGTCATTTATGTTCATAAACATGTGAAAAAGTATTCTTCTGCTCGTATGATGGTCATATCCCTAATTACCAGAAATTGTTAACTTTTAAACCTTTCTTTTTTCAAAAAATAATAATGAGGTGTAAACACTAATGTATTAGCTCAAGCTATAACTATCATTTCATTTCCAACCGCCAAATAACAGGAAATCTCCTATCTTAGAAAACAGTCTCCAAAGTAGAGCTGAGGAATCTCCTTGGTCTGTGTGTTTGAAGCCAGCCTAAAACTTGCACATTAGGTAACAAATATGGGCTTGCAGACAAATGGTCAGACACTGTGCTCTCAGAAACTGCATTCATCTTGGGATGCTGAGATCTGTTCCCCTGTTTCTAGCAGTTCTCTACATCTTCATCAGAAGTAGTCAAGGTAGGCTAGTTCTGCTACATATGAAATACTGCTGGAGATTGCATGTCTTGTCTATTTAGTCTGGAATGGCTTTTTAGTGTCTTCAAATTCTTGACGAGCAATTTGAATTTAAATCTGAATTATGAAATGCTGTTTTGAATTAACTTAAACGTGAAGGGTGTAATTTGCCAACTGTTATTGCTATTGTTGAACATTGCACACAGTTAACATAGCTTGTGAAATTACTTTAATACAAAACAAATACAAGCAACTTATTGTATATTACAAAGCGTAAAATCCAATTGATGCATTTTGATATTAGATGGATTTAGTACACTGGAAGTGAATATTCACAAAATGTTCTCTGCATTTGAATAATTAATTGGCATGAACCTTATTTAATTACAGTGTTTGCTTTTCTCAAGTAATTTTCCTTTCTCTTCTAGTAAAGGAAAAGTACATTTATAAAGTATGCACTCTAATTATAGGAGAAATCTGTTGACGGAAAAGAGCATAGCACAGGACACATTCATTTGAAAGGCTGATTTATTTAAATGATTCAGCAGGGATATTGTCAAGAATATTTAGTTTGCTTGGGGTTGTTGATTTTGTGGGTTGTTTTACTTGTCTGGGAGAGATGGACATGGGATAGTGACAGTCCAGTGTTGGGATCTAGCTTTGCAGAACATATAACCACATTGAACCAAAGCCTTTACATTTCCAAAACACATGCCAGTTGTTTTTTTCTGGCATTTGACTAGGTTTTTCTCTATGTCATCACTGCTTAGTAAACTGAGAAATGATGAAATTAAGGTTATATGTACTGCAAACACACCTTAAGTGATATACACTTTTTGATACAATGTGTACATTTAGGTGCTCAGCTGACACTTAGGAAAATTATTTTCTCTATTTTGCTGCTGAGAAGCAAAGAGCTATGAAATATTTTACATTTACTCAGTCACTGAGGAGAGGAGCTCCGGTGCCAGTGCATTCTGCAGCAGAGCACTCTAACACGGTGTACAGGGCGTTCCTGAACCAGGGAAATGGAGAGACCCACCAGGAGCCCACAGCTCATGCCACGGCAGCTGAGGAGACCTGTCACCAAGGCGAGCAGCTCCCATTTGCATGGGAAGAGTGTGCAGGAAGGGCACTGTAACTCTGCTGGCTTGACCAATGGTTTCCACCCGGCAGAAGGCCATATCCTCCTAAACTCTGCACCCGCCGTGACTGAAGCAGCTTCCCAGACAGGGCTCCGATGGGAACGTGCTGCCACCCCGGTGTCAGGCTGCAGGCTGTGCCCTGCTCTCACGCCTGTACAGGACGGCAGCAGTGAGCACACCTGTGGTGGTGTGCCCAGGGAGAGGAACTCCTCCGCTTGGTGACAGAGCTCTGGGAGGACCTGAGTAAGTTGGCAAGTATCAGGGAGTCTGAGAGGAAGACAGACTATGGAACTGCACCCTACCATCCCTGGGACAGACCTGTCAGGTGGACAGGACACATGAGATGGAGGATTCCCTGTCTTCTCCCCATCCGGTAAAACAAGGTGACTTGAGGGATAGGGGACAAAGGCAAAAAGTTCCTGCATGACGCAGCAGATGTTTCTCCTCCATGGCTACCCCATCTTCCCAGGTGCCCTTGCATAATAGGTGCGAGGGTCTGCAAATGGAACCAAACAACAATGAGGGCAATGATTCATCTAGGATGGAGGTGTCCCCAATGTTAAGTCAGTCCACGCCCTGTATCAAAACCACTTCAATTAAGACAAAAAGATGGGGCTTTGTCATAGGAGACTCTCCTCTGTGGTGACCAGAAGGTCCAATATGCCAACCAGACCCACTGCTTAGGGAAGTCTGCTGCCTCCGTGGGGCCCAGGTTAAAGATATGATGTGAAAACTTCCTACTCTGGTAACTCTACTCAGATTATTATCCATTATTTCTTTTTCATGTGACAGTGATGAATTTGCAATAAGAAGTCCAAAGGCAATCAAGAGAGGCTCCAGGGCCTTGGAACAACTGGTTAAGGGCTCAGGAGCACAAGCAGTGTTCTCCTCTATCCTTCCAGTTATGGGGAGTGACGAGGGAAGAAACAGGAAGACCCAGCAGATCAATAACTGACTCTGTGACTGGTGTCAACAGCAGAATTTGGGGTTTTTTGATCATGTCTAGATGGCACCAGGCTTGCTGGTGGGTGACAGGGTGCACCTTTCTCAAAAGGGGAAAAGGATCTTTAGGCAGGAGATAATAGGGCTCGTTGAAAGAGCTTTAAACTCCAGGGGCGTAAAGGGGGAAAGGGATAAAACCAGGCTTGCTACAAATAAGCCTAGGGGCAGCACGCCAATGTTTGAGGGATGGTGCACTAGTGAGGTCCTTCAGGCTGCTCCATGATGTGCTGAGTACACCGGGGCACATTTGAAATGTCCCTGTACTAATGCACGCAGCACCTTAGCCATCTCAGGGGATGGATATCCATGCAGCAGCAAGGACATAAGTGTTGTCAATGCATTAGAAACCATGGAAGCAGAGAACAGTCCTATAGGAATTAGGGCTTCTCCCCCAGTAAAGGTGTCAGGGTCAACAGCCCAACTGAAGTGAATCTACACCAGTGCACAAAGCATGGACAACAAACTGGAGGAGCTGGAAGCCATTGTGCAGCTGGAGAACTATGGGATAGTTGCAATCACAGAAACACGGTGGACAGACTTACTGCTCGACATAAAAAGGAATCTCATTACTGAGTTCATTGGGTAGGTGCTGGAAAATAATCTCGTTTGGCAGCTGATGGGACAACTTTAATTTTTTTTTCATCTGGGATCAATACAGCTGATGTTCTTTCAAACATCACAGGAGAAAAAAAAATTCTTAAAGTAAATCATTGCACATTGCAGAGTCTGCAATTATCAGCGTTATTTGCAGTTGTTTGCATTGTTTTCCTGACTGCCTCTTTTTCGATCATGTCTTGGCTTTGTGGATCTATTTTGCCTCTGATGATGTTGGCATAATAGAAGTCATACTTTTCTCTGGTGTCAGTACTATTAGCTTCTGTGTTGTCATCCATCATTGCTATCAGAGTACCTTTAGGTGGTAAGTCTTGAAACGAAGGTTTTTCAGGCATTCGTTTGCTCCCAATATTTTCAGAAGTAGAAAAGGGCAAAAAACTGAGATACAGTCTACTGTTACAGACAGAGAGGGTCTTGGAAAAATAAATCAGTGCAGGTGACTTTACAGCTAGCGAAGAAAAATCTGTCCACCTGCAGGCTAATGAGAATAAAATAACAGTAGACGAAAGGAATTAACTCAAAAGGTTATGAGATTCTTTACAAAGGTAACTAACTTGTACTTTTACGATGGAAACTACGAGCCCAGGGCAGCCATCATGCTTTGCACAAGCTGGCATTGACAGCTTCTGTATGAACTTTTGTTTTATAGGAGTTTTGTCTTAACCAGAAATGAACCCTTTGGAATATAAGATGTCTCTCCTCCTGATTCAAGAAACCCAGAGAGATGAGCACTTTGCAACTGTTTAATGGGTCACAGCCACTGGTTTTCCTGACTGCTAGTTTTACAGCAGTGTTTTTCCTTAGAACAGCATGTACCGTGTTTGTTACTGAACTTGATTTATTAGTATGGTAGACTGGATCTCTGTTTCAGGCTATAACCTAGGAAGTAGGGGACCACCTAAATAAATGCACAGAAGATACAATTGAAATAACAAACATGGAAGGTTTGCAATCTTCAGGCCATCCCAAAGGAGGACATTTCTTGGCATTTCTCCGCTTACCGAATGGTGACAGATAAGCTGATTTAGCTGCAGCAGTTTGCAGTGGCATCATCTAACAGATGCCTGCCCTGCTGGGATCCCTGCAGACGAGGATGCACAGAACTTAGTTCCCATTAGCTTAAACTGTCCCTGAGGTGGGTTTAATAATCGCTGTTATGTCCTGCTCTGTCTCCTGTATGTGTGTGACACCTTTCAGAAGAAACAGTCCTGGGAGAGCAGTAATGTCTTTAAGTCACCGAAGGACCAGAGATTTGGAGCCTGGTGTCTTTTTTCTATCACGCTCGCTTTCCACCTTGACAAGATGATTTTTCAAATTAGGATGGATGTTCCTATTAAACAACGGGGTTTCGAAGTCAGTTGCCATTTAATAGAATTTCATCAAGATACTTCAGCTTAATGATATGGCCTCTTACTCATCCACGGCATGGCCTGGACTGTGCAAGTTTGACATTGCCTTGAATTGCAAATGTGCAGTGCTATTCCCACCATACAATGGTATTCTCAAAGCACAGCACCTTTCTTTGGCACAGATATTCCTCCCAGAGAGCTGGGACAGGAAGAGAAAGAAGATCTGGGAGCAATCTTTTCATCCCTCTGTGCACACATGTATAAGAGCCGTATCTTACAGTAATTTGAAGAAAGTTTACATTTCGATGGACAGCAATGCTAAAGGAAATTTGAGTTGCCTGTTGTGGTGTACTCAGTGCTCCTGCTTCTATGTGTCTACAGTGTAGAACATGTGGTCAGTTGTCCTATGCTTCCTTCATAATTAATGGGAAGGTGTGGCCACAGTCTAGTTCCTTGACTTCAGAGATCAGCTTTTTCATGAAAGTAATCCTTCCTCCCCAATGTTTTTCTTTATCAGTTCTCCATCTCTCAACAGAGGTGGTAGCTCAGAAATAGGTATCTAAGTTTGCATGTGTGAATCCTTCTCACAGAGCTCAGAATTTTCTTATTGTCTGCTTTTAATGAAGATATTTGCCAATTTTTCTCCTTATATGTTTTCTCTTAAAGAGGAAGGTATAAAACTGGAACCATTTTCTGTGAGAAATTAATTGAGTTAGTCTTTATTTACTTAGTGTTTAATATTAGAAGATGGCACTCCTTTAAGGAGGGAGCAGAAGGAACAGCTTGTGTGGACTCAATATGATCCTACTTAGGCGGAAAACCAACACTAGTTTGGACTGCACCATTTGCTATCTGTACTTCTTCCATCCTAAAGCATCTCATTTTCCAAAATGAGGATCCAGACTGAATTGTACAGAGTATGGCTAAAATGGTGGCAAAGGCTCTGCTCTTTCTCTTGATTCCAGAGGACCCTAGAGCTCTGAAATAATTAATCGGGAGGTGACTTGTCGCTGTCAGTAAAGAAACAACCTAGTCCCCCATACATACACTCTTGCTATTCATGCATTAACACACACATACACACACACTCCCAGTGACATCAATCCTAGAGTTGTCTTTAGAGTAAATAAACAAATTTAGTTTGGCATTTAAAATCTTCAGCTGACAGATTAGTAGGGCAATGACTCCAGGAGCCTGTTGTTTTTGCATGGCAGTTTTTCTGAATCTTATTTTTTTGGGACTTAATGTTCAAGGATCTTCAGAAATATCTGACCTTTTTTTTTATTTTTGGAGTCATACTAATCTATTTCCTGAAATCTTGAGTAAATCTATAGTGTTAAGTTACAGAAATGTTTGAAAGAAGACACAAAGCAGGTAAATTCTTCCTCTTCCTGTGTCTACAAAAGAGAAAGTAAAACTGAGGTCCTTCTCAACAAAAGCAGATACATTTCAAGCTCTCTGGTATAGGTAACAGTGCTACCAGAAAAAGAGTTCTGGCAGCATCCCTGAGAGCATCGCCAGTAGTTTGAGGGAGGCGATCCTTCCCCTCTCCTCAGCACTGGTGAGATACATGGAGTACTGTGTCCAGTTCTGTGCTCCCCAGTACAAGAGATAGACTTACTGGAGCCAGTCCAGCAAAAGACACTAACATATTCAGGGGCTAGGGCACATGATGTACAAGGAGAGGCCAAGAAAACTGATCTTGTTCAGTCTGGAGAAGAGAAGATTCAGGGGGAATGCTACTGCCTTTTACAACTGCCTGAATAAAGAACAAAGAGAAGATGAAGCCATGTTCTTCTTGACGGTGCATGGCAATAGGATGAAAGGCAAGACACAGAAGTTGAAACCTGGGAAATTCTGACTTGATACAAGGAAAAAAAAAAAAAAGACTGTGAAGGTGGTGAAACACTGAAACATATTGCCCAGAGAGGTGGTAAAATCTGCCTCTTCAGAGCTGTTCAAGACTCAGCAGGACACAACACTGAGCAACTTGATCTGATTAGACCTGTTTTAAGCAGGCAGTTGGACTACATGACCTCCAGAGGTCCCTTCCAGCCTCAATTATTCTAAATTTATACAATAATTACCAAGTTATGTTGCTGACAAACAATGCTCAATGAACTGGTTTTATCTTTATTTTATAACGTTTTTTTCTCCATTCTATGTTTTGCCACTGTGTAAATCTTTGCGAAGTATACTCTCCTAAACCCTGTGCTTCAGTAAGTTGAACTATCTGGTCTCTAAGAATTTTTATTAATTCAACTGAGATCAAATTTAAAAAAGAGAAGTGGGCAAACACTAAAGAATTTAAAACAGATTTTCAACATCTTTGACTCACATTTTTTGAGTGCACTTGTGGTTGAATTTTCCTATTACTTTTTATTTTTAGTTTTAAACAATAATCTATGCCAAGAAAGGCTGAAAATAGACCTATTAAACTGTAGTCTTGCACAATACCACGTTATAGTACTGATACGAACTATGAAATTATCTCACATTTTTCCTTCTGCTTGTCAGTGTAGCAGTTAAATGACAGAGTAATTTTTGCTTAAAAAATCAACAATGGATTGTAAAAGAGAACATTTTTTCATGACATTGTATATCAATCCACTTCCAATTTTCTATTGTTTCCAGAAGCATTGCTTTATGCTCCTTTTTTTGATATTCCATGGTGAGTGTAAAATAGATTCATGCTGAGGCTGGAGGTTTTGAAACCTTCCAAGAACAACCAACTCCCTCAGTTATCATCAGCCATTTCTCTGTGGGTAAAGATGAGCAGTCCCCCTTGTGTCTACCACAGAATGCTAGTTAGCATCTTGAAGATTTGCATGAGAAAGCTGAGGGAAGCATCTCAGCTTAAGCTGAGAGGCATAAAATACAGGCTTTAGCAAAGTCAAAGGGACAACAATACAGGAGAGACACTGGTGTGTGGTTGGTGAGTCTTCTCTCTTGCTCCTGGAGATGTATAGCTATTGGGACTATCAGTGTCCAAAAAGGCAATCAGTACCTAGTTGGCATGTAGGAATTGTATTCTTAACTCATCAGTGATCAGCAGTGGACTAAACTGCAGATTGTTCATGTTTCTCCATGGCCATGCAACCGTGAGAGTCCTATCCTGGTGCCTTTGTGCAGCCTATTTGCTGTAAAAAGCACATCTAGATGTATTCTCAATGTACCTGATATTTCATAGAGTTCAAGGACAGAGCACCTAGATGGCTTTCTCACTTCTCCGTTTTCATAACCCTTTCTTCTCCTACAGTACAGATAACTTACTCCTGTTTGGGGGAATAACAACCAACAATCTTTGATTGCAAGTGCTCACACACTTTTCTACTGCATTGTTGGATAAAAATTTTAAAATGCATACAAAGACCTCAGAAATATGAGCTGTTATTGATAGTTGTCATACTGCTCCTTGCAACTCTCCATGCAATCCTCGGCACAAAACTACAGTTAATAAATAAGGTTTTTTTAAAATCTGAGCAGTGCAAATTTTAAAGATGAGTAATTTATACAAGCGGTGTTTTTCGACAGAAGTGAAAACTTGGGGAAAACATGGCTCCCTCCTGCTAACTCACCTTATGTTCTAAGTGTTAATGTGTTGTTTGGGAAATTTTTATATTAAACATATTGTGATCTGTCCAATTACATCTCCTCTCACAAGAGATATATTAACCCGGACATTGATCATGGAGTACAGAATGGCTCATATTAGTTGATAGGATAGCAATGCCACCTGCATTTTTTTTTCACTAACAAAGCATACCGCAATACCATCAAGCTACAACCTTTGCAGAAGGGGATCAGAGGATATGAGGAAAAAGGAAAGCGAATGTAGCCATCCTTATAGTCCTTTCTACCCCTCCTCCTATAGCAGAAAGGATGTGTTTTCGCACAGCATTACCTACGTTGTGGAGAGACGTCGACTCCACAGTAGAATATGTGTAAAGGACAGAGACGGACTTCTCTGTTGGACTGTTTGGAATGAGGGTCTTTGTACATGTGGCAGAGTGGCTGTGGCCTAATAGTTTTGGTGTGGTTTGGGCAAAATATAAATGTAACATGAGATACAGTTATGGTTACACATCTAACTAGTTAGGTGGCTAGGAGGTAAGGATGTATAAAATCTCTCTTTGTTGCCAAATGCTTGTTTAGAAATGAAAGGCTGCCCACAACTGGATTTTTGTGGAAATCTTTAGGACAATTTGGGCAGAGAGAAACCTAACAAATTTCAACAAGTGCAAGTGTAGAGTCCTGCACCTGGGGAGGAATAACCCTCTGCATCAGTACAGGTCAGGGGTTGACCTGCTGGAAAACAGCTCTGCAGAGAGGGACCCGGGAATCCTGATGAGCAACAGGATGATCATGAGCCAGCAATGGGCCCTTGTGGCCAAGGGCAATGGCATCCTGGGGTGCATCAAGAAGAGTGTGGCCAGCAGGTCGAGGGAGGTCATCCTTCCCCTCTACTCTGCCCTGGTGAGGCTACATCTGGAGTATTGTGTCCAGTTCTGGGCTCCCTGGTTCAAGAAAGACAAGGACATGCTGGAGAGGAGGGAGGAAGGCTACAAAGATGATCAAGGGAATGGAGCACCTCTGTTATGGGAAACCTGGGTCTTTTTAGCCTGGAGAAGAGAAGACTGAGAGGGGATCTCATCAACGCTTACCAATATCTAAAGGATGGCTGTCAAGAGGATGATGCCAGACTCTTTTCAGTGGTGCCCAGCGACAGGACAAGGGGCAACGGGCACAAACTGGAACACAGGAATTTCTATCTTAACGTGAGGAAAAACTTTTTTACTTTGTGGGTGGCAGAGCACTGGCACAGGCTGCCCAGAGAGGTTGTGGAGTCTCCTTCTCTAGAGATATACAAAACCCGCCTGGATGCCATCCTATGAAACCTGCTGTGGGTGACCCTGCTTTGGCAGGGGGGTTGCCCTAGATGGTCTCTGAACTTACCTTCCAACCCCTACCATTCTGTGATTCTGTGAAATGAAGGCCATTAATTTTAATCTCTGTATTTTATTTTCTTGATACTTTTGTTACACAGGGCAGCTTTTACGTCCCATCTGAAAACTGCATGCAGCATGCATACAAATGGCATAAGGACCTCTGTCTTCTGCTCTTGAATGCTCAAAGAGGACTTCACACGTACTACACCCTCATAATGAAAGATATTCCTGATTTACCACAGCTGAAGTTGGGTAAGTGAACAGACATATAAAATCACTGAATATTGTAGTGCTGCATTTTCATTAAACGTTTTAGAACCAAAATTCTTGGGCTGTTCAGAGATATTAGAAGACTTTTAACCCTGTTTTCTAATAAGTGTTCATTTTGGCACACTATTATAGATGAAGGCCTTCTCAGCTTATGTAAATCCTTCTATAGGTACTACAGGTGGCCTGATGTGTAGAGGGGTAAAATGTTTTGATAAATTTCTCATAATACTTGCCTTTCGGTGATTTTTGGTCTCAGTTGCTTTTTGAAGACTTGAACTTCCAGTTCGGAATTGCCAGGAGATCTGGGGAAGACTCTAACATTATACTTTTCTCTTGAGCAAACATTTTTTTAAAACTGAGAAGAAAATCTGAAAGGTGATAGGAGTGTTTTTGAAACATACTCCCTCATTTACAATTTGCAATGTATTTCTTCCCTGCCAATTACATAATTGCAACTTGCTTTTTAAAATTATTCTGCTTTTCTTCCTAATTCAATTGTTTAATAGATTTTCTGGTTTTGGCAGAAGCTTTTTTTGGCTGGTCAGGCCTGTTGGGTCCAATGTGCAAGTGCTGGCTGGCTGGATTTGTGGGATGGAGCTCTGTAATTTGTGTTTAGTCATGTTTGTAATGACAGCATGAGCTCCTGTGAAAACGAGGCGCATCCCTGACTAATTCCTGCTCTCCCACCTGTTTCTTTGAATTCAAGGAATGTGGCTTATGATTTCACATCTGTGTTTTTGTGTCTTCGTATTTCTGTATACAGGTTTTGAAGTTATCAGTTTGTTACGTTGCAGAGGTAATTTTATTAGGAGAGTCGATTGCATTGGCCAGCTGATTTAAAAAGGGAGCAAAAAACATTTTCCAGTTTCACTCTATGGCGCTTGTATACAAGAACTATCAAACATAATACATTATACTTTGCAGGCTTATGGGCTTTATAGCTCCTATTTTCCACTTCATGTCTTGTACCCCAACACATATTTCCCTTCAAGATAGCCTAAAATTCATAGGGTGGGAAGAGCATATACTGTGCTATTCAATCCAGCTATGAGAAAAAAAAATAAATTACAGCATTTTTATTTGCAACTTTTGAGCTGTCAGACAGAATCCAACATGCAACAAAACTCATGCTTCAGGCATCTTGGTTATCAGGCACATATGATGATGATTTGTATCGCACCTAGACAGGCTTATAGGATGGGGATGGCAGTTATGTATGGTTGGTTGACCACAACTTGAGAACTACCCCAGAGCACATATGGGCTTTCTAAATACAATTAGCTAGGTTTTCAAATGACTACTGGTACTGAAGCAGGCACTTAATTTGCAAATGTACTTGTTGTAACGCATGCAAATTTGCTAAATGCAAATACCCTTTTTAGCCTCTTGAGCAGAGTGCTATTTGCATCATTTTATTCGCAGCCTGAAAATCTGCTGAAGATTTGGTTTTAAGGCTAATCTTCTGATGCCTCTTTCAAAACTCAGCAAAATCATGGGGTGTAAGATTCACCCAGTATGATGAATATGAAGGAAATTTTTATATCTCTCTCCTTGCAATCACTGGGGAGAAACAGGCCCATTTAGGACAATAAAATATGTTGTCTGACAAATAGTGCTTTCTAGCTTGTGATGGCATGAATGCACCTTGTACTTGCTCATTTTTCTCCACTGACCGGGGGAGAATGTAAATGACTCATTCTGTTGTAAACATTTATATTGGACAGATTAATCTCGTCATAGGTTTCTAAAGATAGTTAAGATAAATCCAAGACTATAAATCTCTGCAGACTTTCTTTTTTTAGGTCCCTGAATAGTATATTAAAAAACAAAAAAACTAAAAAAGACAATAGCCTAGTTTAGACATTAAAAGTGGGAATAACTCTTTCCCAGATTTTACTGGCTGAGGATGGGTCTTTTCAAGGCACTACCTATCTCCATTTGTCCTTTCCCGTTCCTTAGTACTGTTTAAGAAAAGTCATTTGGGGACTGGGAAGGGGATTGACCTGCTGGTTATTCTGCTTTGTTTCTTTACGGATACTATTAGAAAGTTCCGCATTGCAAAATCAAGCTGCCAAAGTCTGAGAGTTGATTTATGTCCTCCTTTGCCTCATAGTCTGTGGTGCATTTAAAGTGGAGTGTCCCTGTGCTGGATTCATCAAAGCACTGCTGCTTGCTGTAGGAGTGGAGAGGCACTTCACCCTCCACATGGCGGTACAGAGGTACCCAGTCTTTTACTAGTCAGACATCTGGTATTGCTTACACAGTCTTGCGTAGCACAATAGGAGAACCATTTCTTGCACATCATTTGCTCAGACTTTGCAATGGTGAGACTTTGCATTCAGTTCCGGAGTTGGCCATAAATATCAAAGGTGAATAAACAAACTTCTAGTAAAAGAGAGGGTAGACAATGAAAAGCCAAGTTCTTTTGTCTTTGTCCTGTCAACATCATTCCAGAACTTCTACAGGTTTAGTGGTGCAAGTTAAATGAGCAGAAGTTGTACCTGCACCAGTACAAGGTGTGTTGTGGAGTGCCCACATCCAAACAGAAATTTGTCTGTCAGGGAAGAATATCAAATTACCTATTCTCACACGAATAAACAGCAAAGCATTAACCTTTCATATTTGTTGTTCTCAAACCTGATGTCTGTCTTTCTGTTTTTTCCCTAGACGAGATATCTGTGGAAGAGATGTTATCTCAGCTTTGTACGGAGCTGCAGGTATTTTCCTCAACAGAATCTGCCCCTACTTTTTGCAAGTCCATTTTTCAAGTGCACTGAGACAGTCCAGTCACATATCAGAGCGGGGAGAAAGGCAATTTGGTGCCAGCAGAAAGTTTGTTAAATGTTTCTCTTTCACCAACAATTTTGCATAATTTTGATTAGTCACTTACAAGATGTTTCTGTTACTTCTAACAAGTCACCAGCTGGATTGCTTTACCATCCTTCAGTGAGCCTAGCCCTGAGTATCAGAGTATGCAGAAAAAAAGGGTTTGGGGGTAGGTTGCAATTGCAGCTTTTATGCTGACAGGAGAAAAGATCCTTTGGCAGGTTGTACAACTACATCTTTTCAAATAAAAATGCCTAAATGTGCAGGGAGGCTCATGGGAGGAAAAAGTGATTTTGGCACAGAAGCAACTGAACTTCTCTCTTGAACTTGCTTCTGCCATGTTTATTTCAAGTGAGACACAGACAAGTCGTCAATGGTGCCAGGAAAAAATGCAAGCATCAGCTGGGGGAAAATGCTTTATAATCAGAGATTTAATAGATTTGATTTGCTCAGTTTATTAGCAGAAGGGACAGCAAAAGGAAGAATGACAAAATAACAATTAACAGAGGGAAGTTGAAGCCAAACCAAACTGGAAGCACATTCACACTCCAGTTGCAAACGGCAGACTAATTTTTGTCAGCCATGGGTGAAAAATATTTGAAATGGCAAATTTCTTAATTTTAAGTCATGACCTGGATACATTGCAAGAAAACTGATTTCACATAAATTTGATTTAGAGAAATATAAGTTATTTGGCTCAGCTCTACTAGATTTAGAAGCTGTAAGGGTATAGGAGGTCACACCGTGCAATCTAGAGTGTCCTTTGGACTTATTTTCTATTAGTTTGGGAAAGTCCATATTGGCTTGGCATACATCAGAAAATGCCAACATTAATTTATCTGTATTTTCTAATTCCTGTCCAATTCTTGTTCTCCCAAAAAGCTTGTTGACTTGTTTTGCATGGCAATATTAATAAAGCCAGGCTGCTTTGACTGCTGTTAGCTGCTGGGAACAGCATAGGAACAAAGAGGTGAACACAACAGCTATAACAGCTAGTTCTCTGGGGTGTTATAAAAATTTTGATTTTCTTGTACACCCAGAAAATGTTTTGCCTTAGTGTCTTGGAATGATAGCTTTGATCTTTCTATGCATAATTTGATAATAAAGACAGTGGATTTGCAGACAGTCTCAAGACATAAATGTTGAGCTCTTGTATAATATTGGTGGGACATAGGCGCAGCATTGACCATCACTGCAGTGTAAGTGCTGAAGTCGTATGTATCTCTGTATGGTGCACAGATTAGTATTGGCAATGCTCTCCCAGTATTTTGCCTCTAGGAGTAAGTGAACACAAACCATTTCTTTTCAGCAGAACATATGAAAACCAGTTATTTATAAAGGAAGAAAATGCTATTAAAAAACATACAGAGAGAAGCCTGCGGGTTTCGTCTCCCATTACCACTGTGTTACGAGAGCCAGGTCCATTTTTAAAATTAAATACAAACAAAAGAAGAAAGAAAATGAGTTTAACCTTCCATAGCTTTATATTCAACCCAAGAACACAGAAGATACTCAATGCAGGAGGAAGTGGAAGGGAAATATTTTTGTAATTGTGATTTATTTGTCAACAAGCAAGTAAAAATAACTCCTCAAAAACACCTCTCAATTTGTTTTGTGTGACAGTATTGTTAAAGCCAGACTACCCTGAGTGGGGCTTGAAAGGTGCAGTCACAGGGAACAGCCCAGCAGCAGGTATGTGAATGGAGTAGCCAGAATCACGTTTGGTGATCATTTTAATTGCTGGGTGTTGCTCTGAGGAACTGAGTCCCTGGGATTTGACCTGCGTCTCTAGTGTTGCTTAGCACTTATCCTGTGTGTGGCAGTGCAGTAAGGGTCTCACAATTAGAAGTAGGCATTGTCTTTTCCTTCCTTCCTTCCTTCCTTCCTTCCTTCCTTCCTTCCTTCCTTCCTTCCTCCCCTTCCTTCCTTCCTTCCTTCCTTCTTTCCTTCATTCTTTCCTTCCTTCCTCCCCTCCTTCCTCCCCTCCTTCCTTCCTTCCCTCCTGCCTCTCTAATATGTTCAAAAGTTAAGAACCAGTAAACTAGAAAAATAGCCATCATACACCATTCCTAGTATGGTTTGCATTAACAATGTATCTACTTCAAAGACTGTGCTTTCAGTTTATGATGTAAGAGGCAGCTTACTGACTTAATAAATAAATAAAAATCAACATACGACATATAAAATTGAGTGCAGTAAATAAAGTAGTGCCTTGCCTCTGCAAGGAGAAATGTTTGGGCAGGATCTTTTCTCTACCAGTATCCCCCTGATTTTTCCAGTGCCAGAATGGGTATTGGAGCTTATGCCATTTTTGACAAGTTGTTAAAACCAAATAGCACCCAAACAACGTAAACTCAGCCACAATATCTGTGTT
The DNA here is from genome assembly GCA_003993805.1 of Himantopus leucocephalus. Taxonomy (NCBI): domain Eukaryota; kingdom Metazoa; phylum Chordata; class Aves; order Charadriiformes; family Recurvirostridae; genus Himantopus; species Himantopus leucocephalus. The sequence continues at coordinate 154,800,386 of RSEF01000002.1, read as the reverse complement.
GTCCACACACGCATTTTCTCTGTTTCTCTCTGTCTCACACAGACAATTTGCTTTCAATCATGGCTTAGTTTGCAGTGTCAACAGTCTGGAGACTACCTGCATAATAAAATGTGAAAAAATAAGCAGGCTTTCAGCTAGACTGCAGTCCTAACAAAAAAAAAAAAAAAACAACCAAAAAAAACCCGACAACAAAAAAGACCTGTCTAAGAACTGATAAGCAATTCCTCTGGCATCATTTCTGGAGTATTTCTGGTAGTATTACCAGTTTCATGGAAGCGGGTAGGGACCCTAGGAACAGACGAAGGCTCAGCTCTGTACTCTTTGTGCCAAAACACGGAGGTAAAATGTGATGTCTGTCTTTTGTTACAGAAATTATGAAACGGGGGAGGTTGAGATGCAGAGACTTTGCTGCTGACATGCACTTCCTGGGCTGCAGAGTTTTAATGCAGAATTGCAGCCTTGAGCTGGAGGGCAGGGAAGGCCCCAGCACGTCCTAGTGTGGGAGAGAAGCAACAGCAGACTCTGGGGTGTCTGTTTTCAGCATGTGTTGAGGACACAGTGTTTTGGCTTGGGGTTTGTTGTTCGTCCCCCCCAAGCCACCCATCTGGTGTCTCAGTGAGACATGGCTCTTTTGCTACCAGAAAGGAGATGACGGGCTATGGTTTATTATTTCAGAGCATCCAGCACCATCTGGTGGAGAGTTTGGAACCCACTTTCTTCGTTTGGTTTTTTTTTTCCCCAATTACTACATCTGCAGTAAAGTGTCTGCAAATATTGAGGCTGTTCCCACTTCTTCCTCCCCAGTTGTGTAGCTGAGCCCCTTTTCTCTAAAATATATGGCTTTTAAAGAGTAAAAGGAAAAGTCTCCCCAGCTTTATTTGGGGTTAAATAAATAGTAGCTTTAATAATAATTCTAAATCAAGAGGGGTTTTTTTGTTGTTGTTTTTCCTAAAAGGATTCAATCTAACATACAAACTGATTTTCCTTCCTGACACTGTCTTGGTCTCAAAATGTTCTTTATCTCCTCCAGGTGCTGAGTAATCCAGAGAAGATAGCAGAACAGATAAGCAAGGACCTTGCCTGGCTTTGCTCCCACCTCCTGGCCCTGTGGACCCAGTTCCTGGAGGTGGCAACTCTCCATCCAGAAGTCACAGCTTATCTGACTCAGGAACATCACATGCTAAGGGTAATGTTAAGCAGTTAAAAGCAAATTCAGTAATGGTAACCTCCTGATAGACATTAATGATTTATCTGAATATATATTTCCAATACTATTCTGCCCATATGAGTATTTATTGGAGATGGGGTGAGCAGGACAAGAGGTGAAGAACAGGTGAAGCACAGGATTTGAAGTTACAGATTTCAATTTCTGAAATGAAGTCTGTTGCTTTTATGGGACCCAGGATCCTGTGTTAAATGAGTGTATGTCAAACACCAGAATCCGACGTGGAACAGGAGGTGGGTGGGAAGAGGTAGATACCACCTGTACTTGCTAGATATCCATAAGCCATAAACATTTGTTTTAAAAAGCACAAGCATCACAATGACAAATAACGAAAAAAGATAATTTTATCTAAACTTCTTTCGCAAAACTACAATGAGGAATATAGATTTGTTTTCTTCATCATCTTCATCATCTGTCACATATACATATATATAGCCAGTTTTTGCCTTTCTTCTAGTGATGTGTACACAACAAAATATTAATGTTGTTCATGTGGAAATTGCTTCTTGTACTTGATAATAAAGAAGGCACAAAAGTACTTGTCTTTTGAGCTAACTGTCTTGGATTTGCTTATCTGATTAGTTCAGAAAGTGCTGTGTCTTCCATTAGGTTCTTTTTGGTTATTGAGAAGATATCAGTTTAGACCTGAGCTGATCTCATAGTCCGGTCTAATCATTAGAGAAAAGGGTGGGATTCACCTTGCTTAGCTTTAGGCATCTGCAGTGTATGTATTGAGACCTCAGCTTATGTTCTGGTTCCTGTCAAAGTCAGTGGAGGTCCGGTTACTCTCCAGAGTAACAAGAGCAACTCTCTGGTTGCTCTCCCGAAGATCTCCGTTGAGCTTGCAAAAAGGAGGCATAAAATTCAGGAAGAGGTGCCTGATGCTGAGATTCCCCTGGTTATTTTGACTAGGTCTCCCTTGACTTTCAGCCAAAGGAACCAACTCTGTAGGCTCCCAGCTCCAGCAAGGTGAGCTTGTGTTTCCAGCCTCGATTGACGCCAACTGCCTACTTGACCTTTGGCAAATTACACACCTTGGTGTGCTTCAGATCCTCCCCATATAAACTGTGTGTAATGATACTTTCCCAGCTCTGGAAAACAGTGTGAGAGCCCCAGATGAAAAGACTTACTATTAAGATACAATCTTTTTGAAGGGATGCTAGCACTTTTTTTTTTTGAAAGATCATTTGTTGAAGCACAGCTGGGATTTAGGGAGATGCCATGATGTACGCTTTTCGCTGCCATTTTCTGACACTGTAACAGAGGTCACTTTTACAAATATTATTAGTAATGTATGGGCTGCGGTTTAACAGCTTAGTACATTTGATTGCATATTATGCTTGATTCACTGAAACTCAAAGCTTATTCCAGGGCAGATAGCAGCACTGAATTTTTTATATCTTATTTCACACTCTGTGCTCTGCCAGCCACTTCAGATCTGTGGCTCTTTTGTAATTGATTATCCAACACTCAACAGATCTAATATCCATGAATAGATTTGAAGAACTCTCATTTGTAAGTATCATGACATGGGCAGATATGTTTCTACCATGATAGGGCTTATTCTCCTCTGGGCTGGTACATAAGGCTTCCTTTACTCTCTTGGGAGTCACTGTGGATGTTCCCATGGAAGAGATGATCAATTATGGGTTTCTATTATGGGTTCAAGTTAAGCCAGGTGAGGTTTAGGTTGGATATTAGGAAAATTTTTTTCACTGAAAGGGTTATCCAACATTGGAATAGGCTGCCCAGGGAGGTGGTGGGTTCGCCATCCCTGGAGGTGTTTAAAAAAAGGGTAGACGTGGTACTTGGGGATATGGTTTAGATGTGGTTTTGTCAGGTTAGGTTAATGGTTGGACTTGATGATCTGAAAGGTCCCTTCCAACCTTAACATTTCTATGATTCTATGATTATGAATTGTTTTAATTCAGTAACTCACTGCACTGCTGCTTTATGATTTGCATGGTGGTAAAGGAAGAAATCTTCCCCATTTTAAGCTTATAGGGGAAAATGGTAAATTTTAGAAAAGTAGTCAGAAGATACACATAAGCAAATCTTGATTTACTGTCAAGGGACACTTCTTATGTCCCAGCAAAATATGCAACACCAGCTAGTGTGTACTGGACTGGGAAAGTAAAGCAGAATTCAGCTCTTTCTTTCTTTCTTTCTGTCACCAGTGGTGCAAAGCAGATGCAGCACGCTAAGGAATCTGGTCCTGACAGTCACTGCTTTGTTACTACATTGATTGTACTTTGTACCTTTCAGCGGATCTTAGGTTTAACTTGTGTGTTTCTCCCTCAGGTGAGGAGATTCTCAGAAGCCTTCTTCTACACTGAGCACCAGAAACTGTCTGTGCTCACATTCCAGGAAGGCCTGTAAGTAACTCACTAACCCACCGCTGCCATTGGCACGACTGAAAATGTGATTTAAAACATTTTGCAATCAAGACTGGGTTCTTTTCTGCTGGATATGGAGGAGTTTAGTTTGAGGCAAGTCACTGGGTCTGTTCTAGCTCCGTATTGTAAAACCATTGAAATCAGTGTCAAAAGTAAGTGACTCCCATCAGGCTCCAGCAATTATTAATTTCAAGACTCCTGTATTCTAGGGATACGATGCTGGTGATGCTCTTTCTCCACCTCTCTTCTCAGTCGCAGTTGGGTGCATTTCTCTTCAGAGCATATCTCCACCAACACCATCAGCCTCAGGGCAGACAGGATTATTTTTTTATGTCTTTCCTCAATTAACTGCCTAGCCCACTATACCAGATCCAGTACTGGCACTTTTAACGGGAAATAACTGCTGACAAGCAACGAAAGCTTAACATTTGAAAATTTGCTGTTTACCATTTCATTCATGAGGGTAGGCAGTCATAGATTCCTTTTGGTGTTTAGTCCAGCCCTACTTTCTATATCAGAAAGAATCTTTAAATGCAGAGAGGAGCATTAAACACCCAATGCAAAGCTGTGAATGTTCACTAGATGCAGCAGTGGAGAATGGGAATGGGGAATACCACCACATTAGCTGAAGAACTGTGGGAGTGATGTGAGCTCAGGGCTGATAATTAATTGACCGAGAATCAACAGTGCAAAATAGTCCAGGAAAACAAATGTTGCACTGGGCTGCATTCGTAAAAATATGTTATAAAACATTGGCAAGGTAAGTATTTCCTTCTCCTTGACACTTCCTGTTTGGAGCCAAGCTGGGCAGTATGAGAAGCCAGTTTTAAAGCTACACCAGGGTAAATCCTACCTTCAGCTTTAGCCAATGATCCCAAGTAGAGCACATGGATAACACTCAGGACTTGACCCCTGAAGTTAGAGTTCAAAGAAAGATGCTCAGATTTGAATTTCTGAGTAATGAGGGACTATTTGTGCACTGAAACAGCCTGTCACCACAGGGGGTGCACAGCTTCACCAACACGGAATCCCATCTTTCAGAAGGAGCTTAAAGGGCATGACATCAGGTCCTGTCATGATGATGAGTCTTAAGTGAGACATGTGCTTTTGACCTAGCGCGAAGAAGAAAATTACATTCTCAGAGCTGTCACTAGGGATATTAGGGTTGAATCAGTGTTGGTGGAAAGGGTCGTGACTTCATTAGCAGATGGGTTGTACAAGGGTACTTCATTCTGCCAAATTAGAGCAGCGCCATGGCTGCAGGGGCCCAGCTGTGCTCACTTAGTCCTCCCATGTCAGCTTTTAAGTGAGCTATGTACAAGGAAAACCCCATGTCAAGATCCTGGGGTGAGGGCACAGACACTTATGGCCCCATTCAAGCAAACATAACCCTGCCCAGGGGGAAGCCTAATTGCATGAAGTGCTTTTATTTCTCTAGGCAGCCACAGAACTAGCCCCTTTCCTATAGATAAACATAATTTTTCCTCAGTGATTATCAAGGAGACCAATTAAAAAAAAAAAAGTAAAATAGTTTGCAAACTTTAAAAGTTGGTATGTAGTAAATTTGGTCTATATGGGCCTCGTGGCAGAATCATGTTTTCTTTTTGAATTTGCTAGATGATATAGTTGGAAAAACAGTCTTGACTGCCAGAGTATTATTAACGTTGGAGGTGGCAGTAGGGAGTATTAACTGGGTTCACAGAGTCTCCAGGTGAGGTCAGCTCTCAGTGTGCCAGGTGCTGCACAACCACCTCAAACAGTAACAGTTTTTCCCACCGGTACTTTCTTCCTTCTTACCACACAAGAGCTTTTTTTTTGTCTCCTGTACTGTTGTGTGAGTTCTGTACGAGCCCGTGCACCTACATGCTTGACAGCATTTGACTGCTTAGACAGAAGAGAACACACCATTTTCAATAGGTTGGGTATCACACAAGGTGGGGAGGCTTTAGTAGGTGAGATATCCTCCCAATATTTTACAGAAAAAATAATTTTTCCATACCTATCAATATCAATGATTCATCTTTTGTGCCAGAGATTGGTCTCAAAGCAAGATTCATTTATTATTTTTGCATGTGGTCTTTAGTAAAACGCTGGTGCCATTAATTAATATGTCAGTGAGAACTTGTTATGGTGCTAAGAGTTAACTCTAAATACCCAGGCGTTGCTGCAGGCAATAATGAGCTGTTAGCTGGTTGTGACTCCTGTCTGAGTCAAGTTTTAGCAACCGATGACTTGCTTATCTTTGAGGAAAAAATAACTGGCCTACAGGTAAGAACGAATGATAGACAGCAACAATTATGTTCTGAAGTTGAAGCTGATATTTGTGTCTGAACATAGGAATCTTCCATGCTGACATGAGGACAGAACAATTGAATTACAAACCTGATGTTTGAGTCTTGGTTTGTAATGTATGAAGTGTGTTTCTTCCAGTTAACTGCCACATGGTAATTACCTGTCTTCTGCCAATGATAATCTGAAATATTGCCATTGTGCTGTACTATAGGATCTGCACAAAATTGTTCTCAGCTGACCATCTATGAAAAATTTTTTGCCTTCTTCTTTATCCTTAGGATAAACAGACTGATTCATCAAAAAGCCAACACAAATAATCAAACTTTGATGTTTTCCTCATTTTTTGAACCAGATGCTTACATAAGAAAGCTCATCAGAAGCAAAAATTATTGTATTTATTATAGCCAAACCCACATCCGTACGCCAGTTTAATGTCATGTTCCCTGATGAAAGCCAGGTGGCACTTTACATGGCCCAAAAGATGGAAACAGACAGTCATTCTAGTTCTGTCAACAGACAGTAACTGAATTGATGTGCCTTAGCTCTTCCAGATGCATACGTATGTGAGATATCGCGGTGCTTTGAGGACTGGTATAAGTGAGATAGAGGGCCTGCCGTGCATCCCTCTTGGCCTTGTTTCTCCCTATGCTGCTCAACCAAATTTTTGATTATTGCTTCCTGCCTCTGGGTTTTGAAACCCTTGCCACAGCCAGAGTGGCAGACCTGTTTTCCTGACTGGAAAGCTAGCTGAGTGATCCAGTGACCCCTGGGAGGAGAGCAATGAGTTATGGTAGCTAACAGAGCCTGTGGCAGGAGCAGATGGAACAACTTCCAAAAACAACAGAGGTTTTGTAGTGAGGGATTGTGCAAGTAGGTATCTAACTGAGATATAAATCAACTGATGGGAGACCTCCTAGGAGCGCTGGGTACCCCCTCGTCACGCAGTGCTGCCTTCTCACCTTTTAAGCACATTACCTCTGTCCTCTGCCTACGCATCCAGCTTTGCTTCTGGGCTTCCAGGAGTGATGGGGAAACGGCACAGTAACTACTCAAAGACTCAATTTCCTTTTGTACTTTGCTTCCAGGATCCAAAGTCATGGACAGATTTCTACAGAAATTCGTAATTCGGAGTACTTCACCAGCATGCCTCCGCTTCCAGCAGAATGCCTCGACATAGACGGGGACTGGAACACTCTCCCAGTTATCTTCGAAGATAGGTACATGGATATGCCTTGCAAAGGTGAGTGAAACACCACAAGGTACAGCTTCATGAGACAGCTTGAGCTGAGGGAGGTTCTCTTCCCCAGCCCAAGGTAAGCGATTTCACAGCCCTTGGACTGACTCTGGCTTGGATCAGAGTGTGATCGACTGTGTAATAGAGTTGAATTCTTCTGTTTTCCCTAGTAGCAAACTAGAGTATTTCCTGTAACTTCATATTTTTCATCTTCAAAGTAAGCTGTTGAGTTACAAGAGCTGGAGGCAAAAGCTAGNAAAAAAAAAAAAAAAAACGCAAAATCTTTGGGTTTTACCAAACTAGTACAAATATAAAGGAAAAACAGCACTTTGCATTTCATCCCCAGTGTGACATCTAGTGGTAAGAAAACTCAGAGCAAAACACCACAATTTCAGCATAAAACCCAACACTGTCCTTGAAAGGCAACATTGTTTCCAAAGAAATATTTTCCCCTTGAGTACCCAAATAAAATTTTTAATTAAGAAATTATTTAGTTCTGCAGATTTTTACTAAAACCTCATAGTCCTTGGTTCCCTTTCTTTTTACCCAACTGTTAAGATTAACAAGGAAGCAATATGTATTAATATATATATAGGTGACCATAGTCTAGTAATATGACTTGAGGTCCAAAATTTTCTCTCTTCCAGAGTTATCCAACTGCCTAAGTTTTGACAGTGCTCATTTACAGATACTTAAACTATTAAACTGATTATTAAATTGGATCACAAGCAAGAGCTGTACTATGAACAATGTCATACGACAGCAGGAATACAAAGAAGTGTCAGCTCTGTTTTGCTTACTTATGGAATAGAAACTAGCAGTTTAGATACAATTATACTGCGGAAAGTATATTTTATTGATACTTCTTTGGCCTAACTATAACTGTTTAGTAAGTATAATTCTAGTTAAATGCACTCTGGTGTTTGCATTTTTAATATGCCTCTAATCTATCTATAATTTATATAATATAAATATACATACTTTTTTCAACCTTACAATCACTTTTCAGGGTTCCACGTCACCTTGCGGTAATTTGTTGTGTTCTTGAAAGTACTACTTCTTTTTTTCTTTCTTTCAGATCAGAATTTGGAAGTTTTCCCAGATTTCGAGGTTCCTGCAAATACCCAAATGGATGTAACAGATGACAACGAACATTTTACATCAAGTGATGCCACTGCAGTAATGAAAGGAGACTTTGGGAAAGGCACTCTCATAATTCATACAGATAGGATAAATGGGAATCCCTCCTGCATATACAGCGGTACTGAAGGTGGTGCTTATACGGCTAAGGGTTTAAACCAGCATTCCACATCTCAGGTATGTACAGTGAACACAGAAGGCCAAAGGAAACCTGAAAGTATTTTTGTTTCAATTAAGGAAACTACTTCGGACTCAGAGCCAGGCAATACAGAATGCACATCAGAAGACTTTAAAACATCCGAGGAAGATTTATTAAAAGACAATAGACTTGCGGCGGATGTTACCTATAAAGATATGAAACCTAGCAATAAGGATTCTCACAAAAGTAAGCCTATGTTAACTGTCAGTGCTCAGTACAAGTGTGGAGCATGTGGAACTGATGGCTTGGAAGACAGGACCAAAATACATAAAACAGAGGAATCTAGTCATCCAGAGAATAATCTTACTTCATCTGAGCTTGCGCTGAACGAATTAACCTGTCTTGAAAAAACAGGAGATCCAGACACCAAGGCTCTGCTCCCTGTTTTGAAAACTTTGCCCACACACAGCTTTGAAGTGAAATTATTCACAAAGGAGCAACGAGGTGAGGAGTGTGAGGAATTTACCCTGATGTCAGGGGTTATAAAAAGATCTTCCTCTATAATATCTGATTCAGGCATTGAAAGTGAACCAAGTTCGGTGGCTTGGTCTGATGCTCGTAGCCGGGCACTAGAGCTGCCCAGTGATCGAGAGATCCTGCACCACTTGGTACGAAGGCACGCCATCCACCGAAATTCCCTGGAGGGTGGCCACACAGAAAGCAATACTAGCCTGCCCAGTGGGATCCAAGCATCACTTACATCCATTAGCTCTTTGCCCTTTGAGGAAGATGAGAGGGAAGTGGAGCTTACCAAGCTGACCAAATCTGTCTCAGCTCCTCAGATCAGTAGCCCAGAAGAGCCTGCAGAGGAGGTGGATATATCCAAACACAGTGAAGCATCCTCAGGAGATTCAAGACGAAACTTAAAAAGTTGCATGGAAACAGAGGGTGAAAATGGACAATTAGTTGTGGACTTTTCAGGGTGTCAAATCACCACTGAAAGTGGACAAATAGAACCAAGAGGACATCCCAAACCCTCTGTCAAACACAGTAGCAGTAACATTGAGTTACAAGGGGAGGAGGAGAGAGAAGATTTTCCAGACACTTACTGTGGTTTGGAAAGTACAAGACCACCCGTTTGTCCAAAGCAGATCAGAGATACTGTCTCTGAATGCCAGTCACTGGAGAGCAATGGCGAGTGCAGCTTAAAAACATCAAGGGCTTCTAATTACTTGGACAGAAATATCGATAAGTTTGATACATGCATCGAGGATCCAAAGGATAAACTTGAGCCGGGCAGTTTAAAAATGCAACAAGGCTTTTTCTCCAACAGAATTTCAGATGAGGAGAATTTCTCTCAAAGCATAAAGCTGGTACCAGATTTTTGCTATCCTGTTCCAGCTCCTTCAGAGACCTCAACTGAGTTTGGCTCAATGCAAGGAGAGTGTGGCAGCTCTCTTGCTGATGAGAGCCCGGCAGTGTATGCAGAAATGCAGGGGTTACAAGAAATTGAGCTCAATGACTCACCTGCCTCAGCAGATCCTGCTGCGGGATCCTACCAGGCTGAATATCCTCAAGAACCCAACAGCCAAGAGCATAAACCTGTAGCTAATGGCACCGGGTTTCATTCAGCGACGACAGAGGGAGTAGCCCTGGAAAGCAGAAAGGCTGTTGATGTGGTTAACCTGTCCGTCTCTTGCACAGCCACGTGTCTTCCCTTTTCTTCTGTGCTCAAAGAGACCCCTGCTATGGTTGGCTTCTCTGCAAAGCAGGCTGCATTCCCCATCACGCGCCAGCCTCTGGGCTCTTTCGGAGTTGTCTCCTCTAATTCAAATGAAGTGGATGAAGAGACCAATGAAAGGATGCTGAAGTAAGAATGTCTAATTACTTTCTTCATTAATGTTACTGAAATGCCAAGAGACTCAAACAAAGTTCAGGGCCCTAATGTNTTACTTCCTTCATTAATGTTACTGAAATGCCAAGACACTCGAACAAAGTTCAGGGCCCTAATGCAGTAAGCACAGGGTAAACTTGCATTCAGAGACATCCAAAATAAATAATCCTAGAGGAATGGTTTATATAGAATAAATAATCAAAATAAACAGGAAGGATGAAAACATAGACAGACAAGATTGTCAAAGACATTAGGTCCTTAATCCTCATGAAAATCAGTAAAATTTAGGTGTCTAAATAATCTTTACAATCCGGCCTTCCTTCATGAAGTCAAGGTTACCCAGACTTGGGTATTGATCCCAGTTCACTATGGCAATGCCACAGCTTGTTTTTCTCTTCTGTTTCAATAATTGCACTCATTATCTAAACTATGAAACAGGAGCACAGATTGTCTGGTAGGGTTTCAGCTTCAGTTTCTCAAACTGGATAATGGGAGAACTGGCATCCTGGGTAGCTGGGGAAGAAGGTTTTTTTTTCTCTTGTTTCATTGCCCATGGCAAAAGTGCCACATCGTGGCCTCGATGTCACAGTGGCCCGTTTCACAGATTGGCACACTAGCACATGTATACTTCTGTTATATATTGGTGTCTCTTTTGTGCTGAGGGAAAACAGTAGCATGGGAATTTCTCAACCCAGTCAGCTGCCCAAAATGTTGGCTCTTTGCATGTGCATTCATGTGTGACCCAAGGCTTTATTTTTGTTTTTTGAAAGCATCTTGAGGTTTGTTTTATAGAACCTGCTCTAAGTCCTGCTTAATCTAAGCACAAAATCTGTTCCTTTTTGTGTGAAGCAAAATATTTAATTATGTATTCATGCACATGAATCCAGGGCCTCCAGGTCCATGGACCAAACGCTAGATTTTTTGTTCTTGTGTCCCTTTAAAGTCAGTAGGACTGATGTAAGTAATAGCTCACCATTATATTGTGGCCTTAAGCTATCACAGAATCACAGAATCTCCTAGATTGGAAAAGACCTGTAAGATCATCTAGTCCAATCATTAACCTAACACTGACAAGCCCACCACTAAACCATGTCCCTGAGCACTGTACCTACATGACCCTTAAATACCTCCAGGGATGGGGACTCCACCACTGCCCTGGGTGACACGTTCCAATGCCTGATGACCCTTTCAGTAAAGAAATTCTTCCTAATATCCAATCTAAACTTCCCTTGGCACAACTTGAAGCCAAGCTTTAAAGGTTTGTATCTCCTAATATGGTCCATCCCACTTTTCTACCTAATTCTACACTTATGTTGTGTTTATTAATTCCTAAAAGCTCTGCATAAGTTTTGCTAAGTCAAAAGACTGCTAAAGAGTTTGGCATCTTCAGCCAGCAGAATGCTCCAGGGTGAATTTGTGTGTCAAATTTTGGGCCCTGAGCAGGAAAGGGCCTAGCTTAATTATTTCAGCACTGAACTGCTCTTCCTCTTATCTACTAAATGTTTTCAAAAGAACCTGAAACCAAAAAAAGCCCCAAAATATCTACCATATGAGGTGCATCTTTTAACCCCACAGTCTGAGGAATGGGGAGAACACCTTCTACCTGCCTATAAATGCATCTGATGCTACCAAAATGATACATTTTGCATTTCAGTATCTTTAAGGCTGATGACATTGTTCAGATGCAAAATTGTTAATTCTGTATCTTATTCCCATTGTCATGGGCCACCAGAAGATTATTTTTTGTAAAACCTTCATTCCTCTTTCAGGTGTGAGGTGCTAATGGACTTTAGCTATTACCTGTATGTGGCCAAATCACTCAGAAACAGGTTTTCTTCCCTGCATCCTGATTTCTCTTAATCAGAATAGATAAGGAATAGTATCCAGGTCTCTATTTGAAAGTTGCATACATAACTTCTTGCCAATACCAGCCTCCTCATTTCTAGTTTGAAGAGTTGTTGTTGAACACCCAGTTCTATTGTGATTAATTAATGTATTCTCCAGTTTTTATCAGGCCAAAGAAAAATTTAAAAAAGAAATGAAGATTGAAGGATTTCTGTACAGTGACTTATCTGTACTAGCTTCTGATATCCCATATTTTCCACCAGAGGAAGAGGAAGAAAATTTGGAAGATGGAATTCACCTGGTTGTCTGTGTCCATGGATTGGATGGTAAGGCCAGGAGGAATTGCTATTTGCAGGTCCTTTTGGTGTGAACAAAAAAAAAAGAAGGCAGATGTTCAGCAAGTACAAAAGAATGAAGACTCTAAAGAAAGTGTTTATCTTACCGAAGTGTTTAGTCCTTATTATGTTATTCAGTCCATTGTAATAAAGGATCTAGGAGAATATGAATATTACTTCTAAGAAATGGGTGCTGCAACTTTTGTTGTTGTTTAAACAGAATTCTACACCGAGGTGCATCCGTCCTTCTGTGTAGAGGAGGAGTGCATTACAGTAACTCTTCTTGTCTTTCCACAGGTGCTTGGTTGTTTTGCAGTATGTCACCAGGATGAAAACATTATTTAAACTGCCTCCCCTCACTGTTATAGGCTAGATAGTTGCTGGCTTTAGAAAGTGAGAGTGAATCATTATTCACTGCAAGGTGAACTCCAGCATGGCCTGGAATTTTTTACATATATGCTTTCTAAGCAGAAAACAGATGTGTTAAACTTGAAACTTCTTTTAACAAATTATTGGTATCAATGGGAAAGGTGTAGATGTTAACCTTGAAACTACAGAGATAGCAGGGTGGAGACTGAAATGTCAGGCGCTCTAAGAAAGGTGGAAAACAAACATTTGCTGGCCTAAGCAAGGACCATTTTCCATTCAATATCTCAGTGGCAGTAATGTCCTTCTCACAGCGTGGAGGTACCACCTTTTCCAACAAAACTGTTCAGAAGATTCAGAATTTCCTAGTATGGAATGGGGCACCTCCCCATCGTGGTTTGCCCTCAAACCAGGACACTCCCAAGCCATTAGAAACCTGACAGTATTTCAGCACCGTCTCTCATTGTGAACACCCAGAGGCAGGCTACTCTACACCTGGAGGTAGAACCCTATATCTCAGCATGTGTGCTGAGGTCCCTGGCAGGGTTGCAGTGTCCCCTGGGAGCCCCACCAGCTGTGAAGGTGGAAGGACAGACCTCAGCTTTTTGGCTTTTTGTCTTACCTCTGCTGTTCAGCAAATAGGAGACAGAGTTATTCTGGGCCTGATCATTGCCCTTTTGTCCCCACCATTTATGCAGTCCCTGGCAGCGAGGGGGGAGGTCCAGCCCCACCTTGTGCAGGCTGTGGTTATTCTTGCTCTCCTGCTGTTTCCATGCATGATCCTACGGTGCAGTGTAGCTGTCTTAGCAGCACTTAGCAAGAGCTCCCTGGTGTCAAGGTTTATAGGAAGATGAATGTATTAAATTGACTCTATATTAGTTGTTTTTCTGTTGAATTACATTTTATAAAGTACCATTTATTTCTAGGTAACAGTGCAGATCTGCGGCTGGTAAAGACTTTTATAGAACTGGGACTCCCTGGTGGAAAACTGGACTTCCTAATGTCTGAAAGAAATCAGGTAGTACAGAACTAATATCTGTCTTCCTTTAAATCTGCTGCAAGCTGTTGACATTGCTGAAACAGGGCCTTCAGCAAAGTCCTTTCACCAGCTGAATGAAGCATTGGGGAACTCAGGGAATTTTACATAGTGTTTAGTGCAAAGGCCTGTTTCTGTTCCTGTCTAATTTGACAGCCCTAAATTGTTCAAGTCCACCAGAAAATATTCCTAGCATTAAAGTCAAAGGCAATAACATTACCACTTATATGACTAGACCTTAGAAGAAGCAAATTCTGTCAGTTTGCAAACTTAGCTGCCTAGTGCCTTTGCCTGTTGGATGCCAGGCAGCACAGCACCGACAGGTTGATAGGACGAGAGGAAATGGGTTCAAGTTAAGCCAGGCGAGGTTTAGGTTGGATATTAGGAAAAATTTTTTCACCGAAAGGGTTATTCAACATTGGAATAGGCTGCCCAGGGAGGTGGTAGATTCGCCATCCCTGGAGGTGTTTAAAAAAAGGGTAGACGTGGTACCTGGGGATATGGTTTAGATGTGGTTTTGTCATGTTAGGTTAATGGTTGGACTAGATGATCTGAAAGGTCCCTTCCAACCTTAACGATTCTATGATTCTATGATTCTATGACAGAAAGCACATACCTACAATAACAGTCTTGCTATTGCTGAAATCCAGGTTCCGTGCAGCTGCCGTGCCGGTGTGTTCTTTGTCATGCCCACACTCCCATAGCATCATCTATTTCTGTCCACCGACAGAAAGCAGAAAATTTAATGATGTGAAATTCTCTGGAGGATGTGGAATATCCAGCAGGTGTTGTCACCTTCCTTTGCTGCATCAGCCATTGCTTCTCCTGTTGCAATGTTTATGAGATTTATTTCCTTGAATGATAAAGAAACGTCTTCCAGGAAAATTCATTGCTAGTCTAGGCAGAGAAACAGAAATGAGTTCTGTGTTTTCCTCTGCAGTGAACCCATATTTATGACACAGAGGCCTAACTTTATACACAAGATAAGGATTTCCAGTGCATAGTCAGAAACATTATTCTGATTTATGAGCAGCTGAAAAACTTGAATCAAAATTTTCCAACCTTCTTTGTTCAACAGCTTTTATATTTTGAAGTGGCCAGTTGATGTTAGTCTGTGAACTTGCCACCTTCCTGTGCACATCTCTGTCAGCAGTAGAATCATAGAATCTCATAGAATTGTTGAGGTTGGAAGGGACCTTCAAGATCATCAAGTCCAACCATTAACCTAACCTGACAATAACCACTTCTAAACCATGTCCCCAAGTACCACGTCTACCCTTTTTTAAACACCTCCAGGGATGGCCAGTATACCTGCACAGTGAATGTGAGCAAGATGAAAGTAATGAGGCCATTTCAGATTTGCATCAAAGCCTCTTCTCTTGTTTTTTCAGAGGATGAAACATCTTACAACATCTCTATTTAATATTATACAGAGCCCATAATGGGAATTTTGAGTGCTCTTACAGTTTAGTAAGGGTGAGGCACTTCCCATGGCACTGGAAAAAGGACCCATGGGGTTTGATGAATGTTTGGATGCGGTAACACATCCTGACACCCTTTTTTTCCTTCTCTGAGAACCACACTGAAAATGACCCAAGAAATCAGTCGTTTACCTGGAGTTTGCCTTATAGAGGAAAATGCAAATCTCTTTTTTTAGGCATTCATTTGTGATATATTTGATAGCTCAATCAGGCTGAGATGATACTAAAGAACGGCGATATAAGCAGGTGAAATATGACGTTTGATATGTTTTGTTTATGATTAATGTTCAGGATGGTATTCTTCCACTTTTAAACAACCTGAAAGATTTGGGATAATGAGCCTAGAAGGAAATTCTTAATTATCAACAAAGACAAAACAAACAGGCAGGAGGTTAGTGGACTGTTTGCAGTTTATGAGAACATTTATTTCAAGGCCATATTGGAAAGTGAATATGCTCATGTTTTCCTTTGCAAGAGCTGCAATTAGCAAGATGAATCGTGTCACAAAAGCATTAATTACTGATATGTTTGTTTTGAATAGCTGTTCCAACATTTGATGATTGTTTTTGTGGCATCTCATTAGTTATGAATTTGATTTACAGTCCTATTGGATTGCCAAAAAACACAGTGCTGAATAAGTTCCGCCTGCAATCGTATAGACTGGACAATATATTATTTGTTTTATTGTATCACAACTGGAAGTACTGTTGCAAGCAACGAATTGTTTGCCTCTCTCTAGCACTCATTCTCTTCCCGATCACTGTTGAATAATAATCACACAGCATTTCATTAAGATGGCCAGATAATTTTGTGATTGCATCTGTAGCATCAGCATAAGACATGTGTCAGTCTATAATGCTGTAAACTATTTTATTGTAGTAATCTTTTAAATCCTAAATGCCAAAAGCTTTTTTTCCCATATGCAGAGTATGGTGTCTAGAGTGGCTGAGCAGTTCTCACCAGCGTCAAGTCAGGCTGATTTAACATTCTACTTATGACTCTGTAATCTCTCAGCCTAATATTGTTAATCTTACTATTAATAAACTGTAGGTCTGGGTTTATCCTATCATGAGATGTGCTGAAGTTAGAGGCACAGTTGGTAGAGAAAGAGGAGCAACCACAGGTGGTAACTTAATCCCCTTGAAATACGAATTGCCTTCTAGAGGGCCCTATTTCCATGCTTGACAAAGTGTAGCATTACTCTAGTTCTAACTTGAATTCTCAGGTTGTGTTGTTGAAGCTAAAAGGCTCAATACAGAGTCAAAGAATTTTGCCTTACCTTACCTATTGGTTCACTGAAGACAGTGAATTTCCTCTTGGGCTGTAATGCTCGCTATGAGACCCGTACTGACCCATGGTATGTTGTTACTGTTGATGCTATGTGAGAAAGAAAATAACTTGTCCTGAGTAAGTTTGCAATATGAGTTGGAAGCTATTTGCTAATAAACTGGAAGTGAAACTTCATGACTCTGTTTTCAAAGGAGAACCTAATTTTTAAAGGACCCGGAGACCAAGAAAAATGCTCCCCATTTCCCGCTTGAGCATGTATAAAGAAAATTTGTACTGGTTATTACATTTCTGCTTGCATTTTACTCTGAAATTAACGTCAATCTGCAATAAGTGCAATATATTTTTGTTCACCGTCTCATTCCATTTTTCACCAGACTGACACTTTTGCTGATTTTGATACAATGACTGACCGATTACTGGATGAAATTATTCAGCATATCCAATTGTACAACCTCTCCATATCCCGAATAAGGTAAGCTTTCTGATAGTTAATAGTCTGTAACTGTTTGAGTTACATGAGCAACATTCAGTGAAATTAGCTTTTCCAAAAGTGTCCTGTGTCAAAAGCAATTGAATCAGTGAGATGAATCTTTACATTGTTATAGATGGAAGAGTACTAGGCTGAAAAAAATGTGAAATGGTAACTAAAGGATGTTACTCAAAGCCCTGATTCCCCTGAAGACCAATTTCTGCCACCCTTATGTTTGATTTAAGTAAAATACAGATTATTTTTGTGTTAATGTAATTCTTTCTTTCCCAACAGTTTTATTGGACATTCCCTTGGTAACGTCATTATTCGATCTGTACTAACTCGGCCCAGGTTTCGCTATTACCTCAACAAGTTACACACCTTCCTGTCCCTCTCTGGGCCTCACCTGGGAACCCTTTACAACAACAGTACTTTGGTTAGTACAGGTAAGAGTTAATGGGAAAGTTATGAGTAGCTGCAGTCCATGGCAGAGTGCATGAGAGAGCAACACATGGAGGTAGCAATAAATCATAACAATGTGACTTGTACACTGAAGTTGTGGAAAATATTTGCTGAAGACTTCAAACGCACACAGAAAAAATTGCGATGAGAGAGGCTTTCAGTATTTACTACAAGGTCCAGCACAGTGCTCCCTGGAAAACCCAAGGGTGTGCAGCAGTGAGATCTGACCTTGCTTCCACTCTATTCTTCTGCACTCTATACTGCCGACAAAGAGAGGCATCTCCAAGGCTGAAGAAGACACTTATAGTCCTATGAGAATAGAATGTCCCATAGTTCAGCCTTCCTGAGTGTTTATGTTACCATGACATGGATAATCAAGTGAGACCCTTCGACTTTTCTCCCTGTTGATTAATAATACACGAGGAAACAAAGACTTGTATTGAGTTACAGTGCTACCCTTACTCTAGGCAGACGTCTTTAATCCCCATGGTTGATAATTAGCAAACAGGATAAAAATATGTATCAATTTTCATTCCAGGTCTATGGCTCATGCAGAAGTTGAAAAAGTCAGGGTCACTTTTGCAGCTGACCTTCAGGGACAATGCAGATCTGCGCAAGTGTTTCCTCTATCAGCTCAGCCAAAAAACGGGTGAGTAGGGCTTGATGTGGCTGTGTAAATGTCAAGGGCTATTCCAAAGTGTTGTGATGGATTGCCATGTCCTCCAGGGAGTAAAGGAAACCTGCATTTTTAAAATGATCCTCTTTAAACATTCTTGCTTTTGAGAAGGGCTGCTCTGTCTAAAATCTAATACCTATTTTATCTATGCATTTTTTCTCTGCCAGTTATCAGTGAATATATTTGCCAAACTCTTAGCACCAAATATGACCTCCATGCTGTAGTAAACATGCACCTAAGTTTATATTCTGCAAGCAAGAAATATCATTCTTGACAGGACACCATTGCTTAATTTATGCTACTAGATGAAAACCATTTTTCCTTTTTTATTATTATTTTTAAGTTTAACATCTCTTGTCTCTAGGAAATATGGCTCTGTGAGATGAAGAGCAAATTTTATTCATATCTATTGTGACACCTTTGTACTACAAAGAGAGATGTATGGACTTACACTGGAAAAATGATGTCTAAATAGAAATCTTTTTACCCCTTCCTTGGTCTGTCTTGAATAAATGAAATAAATCAGGCTTTTCTTAAGAAAAGAAAGCAAGCATGATCCTTCTGTTCAAGCAAATGTTTTCTTTTAAGAGTTATTTTTAATATTGTGTGTTGGCAAACTAGTCCCAAGTGTGTAGTCACAAGGTCACTGCTTGATATTTAAATCTTTTCTCATACTTTGGTACATTGCTAATCAGAAACAAAGACTATGCTAAGATAAATAGAACTTCTTAATTCTTAGTCTCATAGACATATTGCTGTTTCATAATTTTATGAACAAACTAAGTGACATAATCAATGAAGGCAAGCCGCTGTATCTTGGCACTTCATGAATTTCCATGTTTGAATTTTACCTTTGATTCCCTGGCTTTCATTTCTCTGGAGTACAGTTGACATCTGCTTTACTACTGTTATGTTAAAAAAAAAAAAA
>RSEF01000002.1:154768369-154781078 GCA_003993805.1 Himantopus leucocephalus | reverse complement strand
GGGCCCAAGAGACCACAGACATGGCAAACAGTGGGAGCTTGTTTCCACAGTCCATCAGTGGCCCCATTGCATCCAGGAAAGAGGGAGGATTCCTGGTGTCCAGTCCATGTACCAGCAGTGTGCATTTATCAAGGGACTGCTGAATGCAGGGACTGGATCCCAAGGCTCCCTCAACACTGATGGAATAGTATGACATCATAGCTGTAAAGTTGGTTCCTCTTCTCGGTCTCTCTATTTTGTTTGAAAATTGTAGTAATTTGCTGTGTTATTTTTGAATGTGATCCCCATTCCTGTGAACACTTATTTATCCAAAACCGCTCATTGACTATAGTGAGACTGTACATGTGTTTCCAATGTTTAGTCACAAATACTTGCAAAATTAAGGTTTTAAGCAAACAATTTTTTTGAACAGAGACAGTTCTTACTTTTTCTTTTGACATACAATTAACCTGTATGAGTGTTGACAAGTAACAAATGGTTCTCAGAAGCAGCAGAAAAGGGTTTAAGCTATTATGAATCTTTCTGAGCTTGTGCTGTATGTTTTAATTATTACCATCTATTTTGCACTGTAGATTTTCAAATGTGTTTGAACATGAAGTAGTCATGCTGACACTGTATGTGTTTTCATCGCTGTGCATCATTGTGATAAATGTATTCAATGTATTTGCCACAGGTCTTCAGTACTTTAAAAATGTTGTGTTAGTGGCCTCACCCCAAGACAGATATGTACCCTTTCATTCAGCAAGAATAGAAATGTGCAAAAATGCACTTAAGGACAGACACACAGGTATGTTTAAGATCCTTTCTATATTTACAAAGCTGTTGAGGAACTGTGTTTTTGTGTAACTGAGGTCATTGCATTACAAGGTTTTTTCATCAGCATGAGGAAAACTCAAATGTTTATTTGATAAGGAAGAAAGTGTTCTCTTCCCACAGGAAATTACTGAAATCAATAAAAGAAGCTTTTTAGGAAGCTCTTTGTCTGATGAAAACAAATTTCAATCAGCTCATAATCAAAGGTTTCATACCGCTTCTTCCCCTTCCCCCTAATTTATTTTTTTTTAAAGTGATGATAATAGAACTAGCTATTGACAATATTTTTCTGTTACTAGCATTGTCTCACCTTTGAAATCTCTCTCAGCGTATCCAAAGTCAGGGGGTTTTCCCTTTGTTTTCAATAGTGTTTGGATGATTGCCAGGTAATATAAGTGACAGAACTAAAATCATATTGGTTTGTAATAACATCTGTGAAGTACATCAGGACTCATGCCACCAGAGGCCTAGCCTGCCTGTTGAGCTCAGGCTGTGTGTTGTCCCAAATATGGCCTTTNTCTAAAATCATATTGGTTTGTAACAAAATCTGTGAAGTACATCAGGACTCATGCCATCAGAGGCCTAGCTTGCCTGTTGAGCTCAGGCTGTGTGTTGTCCCAAATATGGCCTTTTTTATTAGCAGTCTCACTCATTTATAAAATGTTTCATGGCTTCAGTTTGATACCACTTCCAGAAATAATGTTCAGTGTATTTTCATACCCATTTCAAACATGTGATTACCTAGAAATGGAGGTACTCTTTGGAAACAGAGACACGCAGGCCCAATAGTCAACACTCAAGGCCCAACGGTTGCCTTCACACGTCTTACTTAAATTACAGCTCTACAACTCTTTCTATCCTACCTCAGGTATGAATTAAAAGGTACTTTTCTAACTCTTTCTTCCAGTGGTTTTTCCTCAGGGAGTTTTTTGACCTAGCAGGAGCCGGATCTACATTCAGTGTAGATCATTTATGAGTACAAGTTTCCTGATCCATTGTTTTTACCCTATCAACTCCTCAACTATCTGCATGATATTCTTCCTTCATTAGATTCCCCAGAGAACCCCTAATGGACCTCTATGTCTTGCCAGACCCTTTTGCACTTGAATTTACAGGCAGCATGAATCCTTTGAAGAAAACAAGTGCATTTCCTTCCACCACAGAGGAAATGGGACAAAATGCTGAGGAGTGTCCCAGTCTTCATGCTAGCAGCTTCAGCAGACCTCTTCAGATGGCCAGTGCCTCCATTAGATTAACAGCATCCTAGCACTTGGCAAATCTTTGAAATGAACTGATCTCTCTTGCATTTTGGCCTTGTTTCCATTTTGCTTCTCATTGCAACTGTGATTAAATGCTACTGGAAGGAAAGAGGGGATCTGGCAGCTTTGTCATGTAGATGTGACATCTAAACTCTTTTGCAGGTCCTGTTTATGCAGAAATGATTAACAACCTGCTCCAGCCTTTGATTGGGGCGAAGGACTGCACTTTGATCAGACACAACGTGTTCCATGCTCTGCCAAACACCGCCAACACGTTGATAGGCCGGGCTGCCCACATTGCCGTGCTGGACTCTGAACTTTTCCTGGAGAAGTTTTTCCTCGTGGCTGGACTCAATTACTTCAAATAGTGCCTGAAGTACGGGATAACAGAGGCAAACCTTTACATCGAGTGGAGGAGAATCCCTTAGCCAGAAGAGTGCAGTGTTAGAAATGAGATCAGGTGGGACTTTCAAACTCTCTATTTCCATTTCTGTTTCAGAGAATAAAGTGCTATGGCTTTAAGGCATTCAAGCTTCCAAATATTGGTGCTTTTGGAAGAATAAATATTCCTCTTCAGTTTCTATGTCCTTTGTCCACATAAAGACATGAGCCACTTCTGAAGTACACAATCAGAATAAGAAGGCTAATTCTTTAAATGTGATTGGACCAATATTATTCCCATTTCTCTTGAATATTAACCCAGGAACTTGGCTGTCCTTGATTTAGTGCTTATTTGTGTATTAACAAAGCTATACATTTGTAGCACTTTTGGGGTAGTTAACACGAGAGGAAACAAGCATATATGAACTCAGGTTAAAACCTCCTTTGTGATGAACTGAGAAGTCTGAAAAACATTTATGAAAGTTTCAATACTTCCATTTGTTGAAAGAAAATATTTGGATGGTTCCATTACTGCTAATAATTTGTAACATACTTACATTCAGATAAGGGAAAGGAGTGAAATATTTAACATAGAATGAAGAAATCTTGATGTATGTCTTTTAAAAGAACACCAAACTTCAAGTTGGGAAGAATTTGGTTCAAGTTAGAAGCTGCCAAACCAAGAGGAATCTATAAGATTACTTGTAAAATATCAGTGGCATCTGTTAACATTTCTTCTGTTTACATTTATAGAGGATCCTTATTGTGCTTGTTATAACCTTAGAGGTACAATTTTTACTTTCGCATTTGTATTTAAGTACATTTACCCCCCAAAATTTTTATTTTTTAAAATTTATTACTCTGATACAGAATTCAAAATCTAACCAGTAATACTCCTAAAAAAAACCCCAATCAGATTAAAATAGGCTGGAGACATAGAGTGGTAAGGATTGTGGAAAGCTTAAAAAATATAAGAATGTCTTCTTAGGCTCCTCTGCAATGCTCTATTAATGCATTACAAATGCCCATTTGCAGCGCTATATACAGTCCTAATTATTATGTGGTTACAGTTGTTTGAAATATTTAAAACTTCATTCATAGAAAGATATTCAAATTGTTTTTAAGGGTTCGGAAAAGAACCCATTTTTCACTTTTTTAGAAGTTTTTTTTCCAATTTGTAATTAAAATATTTATCAAAAAGTTATCAGATTTAAAGTCACAAATTTCAATAACTTTCTATAGATTTTCATACCATTTTGATAATTTTTCAATGTCACAGCAGTTTTTTCAAAAAAGAGAAAGTACATAATTCTTCACAATTATTTTTGTTTGGAAGGCAGGCAATTTTTTAATGCAAACATAATTTGTTTAAAAACATAAGTAACCAGCCCTCTATATCTTGGGACAAAAGCTATAGAAAAATCACAAAAGTGGTTTCAGGTGTCAAGACTCTCATCAGTAAATCAAGACCAAGATAATGGAGATTTCTGAAATAAGAGAGTTAAAAAATGAAGACAAAACCCCTCACAACCATAGGGGAATATTTGTACATGCAAAAAGTAAAATTAGTTTATTTTCAAAAGAAGAAATGTGGAAAACTTGTACAAAATTAGTTCAAGAAAAGAGTTGCTAACAAACTGGTAAAGGCTGCTAAAGAACAAAGCTGGTTTGATAATGTAGGCATGTTTTTTAAAATAGAAAGGAGAAAGAAGGAATATACAAAAGTGTGAGATTAAGATCACCTGTAAATAGGAAGGTAATAGCACCTAGAAATCATCTGGCCCTCAAAGGGGCAGAAATTATACAGAAACAGTTACATGGCATGTTTCAATATTGACAAATTTTTTAAACATGAAATATTACATCAGTACTTGAATTAAATATGTACATACTTTTTTCTATTTTTTGCCCTTTTATAAATTGACAGTTTAAAGCTAAAAGCCAGATTTACTCAGTTAACAAATACATTCTGTCAGGAATCAAGGGCTTTTGGTTCCTGCTTCTTGTTTGGGAAGTCTTTATCACTCTTTGGCCTCAACGTCTTAGTCCCAGCTACACTTATATATCACAGCTTACTTCTTCCTTGGTAAATTGTTTACAGAATTTTAAATATAACGGGGCATGTAGGTTAAGCTGTTATACAGTGCAGCAGTTTTGAGCCACAGGCAGGGACTTCTAGGGACTATGTGAAAAAGAAGACAGAAAAGCAATCTTCAACCATCAGCAAGCTTCAGTGTGCTGTATGAGGATCTGCTTCTCTTTTAGAAAAAGGTTCAGGAGTCTGCCAACAGAGAATTTTGAAAAACATTAAGACAGAGGCTAGTTTACACATATATACAAGCCTAACGCATGCGTGTGTATATATGTACATGGTCTGTACAAAGAAGTATGCTTATTTCAAGGTCTCATGCACCAGCTCTTTCAATCCTGAGTATACTGCGTCTGACATCATACCGGTGAAGCTGTTCTTACATTCAGATTGGTGGTTTCTTGCCTTGTCTTGTACGTTGGACAGGACTCCCAGCCTTCTGCTTGCATCGTAGTGAGAAAAGGGAAATATGATAAGGTCTCTTTGGCATCACTGCAGAAGTTAGTGGGCCTTTCAGTACATTCTCTTTCACATTCTATACTGCTATGAGTGCTCTGACTAATGGATAAACATACCTAAAGTTTTCCATGTCCCTATACATACAGTGTTCTTCCACGGCTCAGAGTCTGACTTCAGAATTGGAGTTGGATTGTACATAGAGTTGTATTAGGTCCATACAACTTGCTCCTTGTGTGGTATGGCAGAGAGCTTCTATGGAGCCTCAGAAAAATCTGGGAGACGTCATTCCTGTGAAATGATGAGACACAGATTTTATCTTCCTTATGCTGGCAGAACATTGTGGGAAATGTTGACAGTAACGGATTAGCTGAGCATTCATTTTAAGGTTCGCAGAATAGCCTCCCCCTCTTTTTCTTCTTTCATTCTTTTTTAATGGGATGTTGCCTTATAATGACTCTCCATATTATAAATCCACTCTATTTGTGTCCGCTTAATAGCGAAAAATCTTCATTGTCATTATAATATAAATAACATCTAAGTGGTTGGACTTCATCAAACTATAGCAATCAACATGGGCTTATTTTCAGATTTTTTTGATTTATTTATAGGGAGATATATCTTAAGAATTACCCTCATAACAAATAGCAAAATAACTGCACAGTTAGCATCTTTGCTTCTGTCTCAACCTTTGGAATTTTAATGTATCGCCCTTTCACATAAAGCCTTTTAAATTACATTTAAGCACATTAGCAGTATTGCTGCAAGGATTTCCCTTCAAACTGCACAAGCACCTCTGGGCTTGATATACCTGTGCGGGCAGTGCTTAAATCCTTAAGTGAAGCTCTCACATTCACAGAGGATAAGACAGTTTTTCAAGAACAGAGGAGGGACGACCATGAAATTTTTGTAGCTTGTCAATGCCCAGAGCTAGCTCCAGGCTTAGTGTTAGCTGTATTTGAAGTGAAATTCCCTTCACTTCTATGGGATTCTTTAGTTAAGAAAAAAATGAAGCCAGAAATGCAGAGTTGTTTCTTTAGCACCTAGAAGTTTTACAACCAGCACAGAGGATCTCATGGCTCCAACAGGTAAAGTGCATTTGGCTATTGAGGTTTTCCAGTGTTAAAGAGGAAGTATGGACTATAGCCCAGATGGGTAAGTTCTCTGAAGGAAAGATGATAACCCACATGTAGGAAAAGAGAAGCAAAGACAGGATCTCAGGGCTTTGAAAGACAGGGGTAAAGACTGGGGGAAGGAAAGAAGACAAGAAGGTGCACCAGCAAGAGTGAATTTCATAGAATCAGAGAATGGTTTGGGTTGGAAGGGACCTTTAAAGATCACCTAGTCCAAACCCCCTGCCATGATCAACCATCAGGTTGATGAAAGCCCCATCCAACCTGACCTTGAGCACTTCCAATGTTGGGGCATCCACAGCTTCCCTGGCACCCTGTTCCAGTGCCTCACCACCCTCATTGTAAAAAAAAAATCCTTACAAAGAATCGAAAAACTCAACACAGAGTAGTATCATCTCACTTAACTTTAAGCAATTGTGGTGTAAAAGTCTGCTTGTGGCCAAACAGGGGGAGTTTAACTCCTTTTATGATCAGTGGAAGGAAAGATGCACTTTTAGAATGTGATTTACCACACATATTTTACTTTTCTGGTGTAATTTTCTCCAGGGCTGTTCTTTTTCAATGACTATGCAGGATATCAGATTTAGCTATCTATCTACTCAACAGTTACACTTGATCAGATGAATCCCACACAGTGCTGGAACTCTTATGGGACTCTATCCCCACTCCAAAGGCCCCAAAAAAGTATATTGTGCTTTGAAATAACACCTGGCCCTTGAAGCCATTTCCTTTTCAGTGACAGTTATCTAGCTTGGAATGGCACAGCAATTCTGGAAGAAAGAACAAAAACTTATCCATATTTATTGACAAGTTCATAGAAGGACATAGTAATAAGACAAAAAGATGCCTTGATTTGTTTTCAATCTCTACTTCATTTTTAAATAAAATTATATAAAAGCATATATATATATAAAATTATATTTAAATGGATTGGCATTAACTATTTTGAAAAATATGAAACACTTGAAAGCAGTGTGGTTTTAACAATTCAGTGGATATCATGCCTTTATTAATAGCTCGATGAATTTTTTTCCACTATTTTTGGGCTCAATCTCTTCTGAAATGAAGTTATGCCAGGGGAGGTTTAGACTGGATATTGGGAAAAATTTCTTCATCAAAAGGCTTATCAAACACTGGAACAGTCTGCAAGGGAAGTGGTGGAATCACCATCCCTGGAGGCATTTAAAAGACTGGTAGACGTGGTGCTTAGGGACATGCTTTAGTGGTGGTTTTGGCAGTGTTAGGTTGATGGTTGGACTTGATGATCTTAAAGGTCCCTTCCAACCTAGACGATTCTATGATTCTATGAAATATTTTTTTCTTGAATATGGATAGAAAGAAATTGCAGTAGTGACTTAGCGTGAGTAGATGAGGGACAGAAGAGCTAGTTCTTTCTGCATCTGGGCTGAGGATTTTTAAGGGGGTGTTTTTCGATCTCCTGATAATAGTTGCATGCTGACCTGCATAAAGCCTGAAGAAACCTCTGGAGATTTTTCTACTTTGAGGATATAATTTATCCTGTCTAATTTCATCACCTAATTTGTGCTTAAATATTAGTTGCAAAATGATTTTTTTCTACTAAAATAAAAGTCTTAATGCCTCTATGTAGTCAATCAAGAGAGGTAGGTACTACTGAAAGTCTGCAGGTATGATTGTTTTCTGCTTTAGGGACATTCATGGTTACTCACCTCTCTTCCCTGACCAGGGAACTTACTATAAGACTTACTTCCTGGGTGTCTAAGATGTAGACAAAAAGTAGAGGCTCAGCATTTGTGGACTGGACAACATCCCTAATTATTAGCTCTTCAGTTTTTCATACTTAGGTGCAAGTTTTGACTGTACAGCTTGATCAAAAATAAACACTGAAGAGATGAATCAGGCTCCTTTAGAATTCGGCAGGAAATTTGTCTTTTCCCAACCTCCAATGGATGCCCATTTTCTCTTTAATGTTTTTTTTTTTCAAAATCAGGTCTGTCCACTGGCAATAGAGGACGTTGAAATTGCTTAAAGGATTGTATCCTAAAGGTTTGAAATCTTAGCACAGAGCTTTGGAAATTGCTAACAGGAATACTGAGCACTATTTTACTTCAAAGCACTTCATAAATATCCACTGACCAATCTTCTTCACTGTTCCCTTGCCAGAGAAAAGCCACGCTTGAGAGAGAAAGCTATCATAAGACGGTGCGAAAACTGGGAATTTAGGCCAAAGCTTTCATTAGCATTTGTAGGTTCCTTGACTGCTTTCTGCATGTTAAAAAAAGATCTCTTCCTTTCTGCCTCTGCATTTGAAATAGCTAAGTGGAGGTGCAGGAGAAAGGTGAGAACTTCTAATAACAGGGTTAGACCCTTGTGAAGGTTTATGCAAATGTCTGATGAAACTTTATATATAATGAATAGTCATGGGGCACTTCTGCAGCCGCCTCAGCATGCCGATATCATGCCAACATATATATATGTCATCCTAGCTGAATGATGATTTTCTTTGTGGACTTAAATTTCCATGTAAAAATTACCATCAGAACAGCCTAATATATTTCAGTCTGGCTGGTCATGTTGAATATTGTTAAATAATTGACAATTTTAGCTCAATCTTATTTACCCACTCCCCCAAATTTCTGGTGTGTATTTAATCATTGAATTGTTTTCAGGTATAAATCAGTATAAATCCAGGTCTGTTGGAGTCAGAGTTCAGCCTACCCATTCTCACTCTTTAATGCAGTTGTTTTATAGCAAGATATAGTACCAGAGTCTCAGTAAATTCATAGCACAACTGTGTGCACAGATAATCAATCACTCAAGTAAATATTAGTCCATTAATGTTTGGAGTTATAAAATACATTGTCTGGGACTTATTTTACTGCAGTTTAGTCTCTCTGGTTTGGTTTTGCCTTTTGGATCAACTGCGACCACTGCAAGAATTTGCCTCTTGCTCTGTTTGTTCATGGTTCCCCTAATTTGCTATCTTTGATTAGCCTAAGTTGCCCTGAACAACTGTTCTGCTTTGCCCAGACATTCCCAAGTTTGCATGGTCTTTGCCCGTGTCTTCCATGAGTTCCTCTTCTCCTTATCCCTCTGTTCTTGCCATCATGCAAAGCTACAAAATTGTCTAACTAACCAAACAAGGCACTTACTTTCTGCCATGCTCTGAAGTACTGTGTCAGTGGTTACAGATTTTGTACTGGTTTTGACTGGGATACAGTTAAATTTCTTCATTGTAGCATGTACGAGGCTATGCTTTCAATTTGTGATGAAAACAGCTTTGATAACACAGGGATGTTTTAGTTACTGCTGAACAGGGCTTACACAGCGCCAAGGTTTTTTCAGCTTCTCACACTGTCCCACCAGCGAGTAGGCTGGAGGAGCACAAGAAGGTGGGAGAGGACACAGCCGGGACAGCTGACCCCAACTGACCAAAGAGATATTCCATACCATATGACATCGTACTCACCAATAACATTGCGGGGTGGACAGTGGAGGTTGGCCGGGGCTGCCATCGCTCAGGGACGAGCTGAGCATCAGTCAGTTGGTGATGAGCAATTGGGATTTTTTTGCATCACTTGTTTTTCTTTTTTTTTATTTTTTTCTCTTTGCTGTGTCCCCTCCCCCCCCCCCTTTTTTTTTAATTATTAAACTGTCTTTATCTCAACACACGAGTTTTTGCACTTTTGCCTTTCCTATTCTCTCCCCCATCCCACTGAGAAGGGGGTGTGAGCGAGCAGCTGTGTGGTGCTTAGCTGCCTACCAGGTTTAAACCATGACAGATTTGTACAAATCCTGTCCTTCAAGGTGCTTTTTATGTGAGTGATGTGAGGTTTTCATTAAGTGACCCAGCAGAACTTTTCCCAGAATTCAAGCTTATCCTTCATGAATCCTTCGTGGGAAGCTGAAATACAGATCCACTGGTTAATTTGGGCTTTGTAATGGACAGCAGATATTTTGCTGATTCTGGATAGGTGTTGTAATCAATATACACTGGTTTACTCCAGTCTGCTTTGCACAGCCTTTCAGCATGCTTTCCCTGTATCATTGGCATATTCTGCCAGTTGTGACTTCCTTTCTTCCTTCCTTCCTTCCTCCCTTCCTTACTTCTTCCTTCCTCCCATCTGTGACATTCATGGCTGCTCAGAGCAGAACTCTAGAAATAAAAGAAAAAACATGTCATGCAGGTGACTAGCATCTCTTTAAAATAACAGAACTATATGTGGGATATACATTTCTAAAGAAAAAATAACAAGATAATTATTTGCACTTAAAACATTCTACAGGCCTGGTCCAGCTCATTCTGAAATAAAGTAAAAGTTCTCAATACCTTTAAGAGTGCCACGTATAGCCACACACAGAGCTTCTTGCCACAGTGAGCATTCAGTTGCTCCAGAGACTGTGAAGTCACTGTGGATGTGCATTCACAAATACATTCAGCACTGCCATTCCACTTATTCAGGAGTGGTACATCAGGTTTACACATTCATTCTAGTCAATTTTCTCAGCCCTTTATATGAGAACTGTTTTCCACCTATTCAAACATATTACAGATCACAGACTCCTTGTTTCAGAAGGAGCTGCTGGAAGTCTCCCGGTCTAATTCCTGTTCAAAGCAGGGCTATCACAAGTATCATATTAAGGACAGCCATGTCTTTGTCTTCCTGAGTCTTGAAAATGCCTGATGATGAAGGTACTCCAGTTAGTCTGGATTACCTTTTCAACTGCTGTATTTCACTCCTACGGAAAAAAAAAATAATTAAAAGTCCAGTTCAAACTTTCCAAGCTGCAACTTCTTGCTGTTACCTTTTACTATACCACCTTTTTATTCCATGGGGAAGATCTTCTTTCTGATGTACTTGTAACTGCCTTTTCAATACCTGCAGACAGCTCTTAGATTGTTACTTGGTCTCCTCTTTGCCAGACCAAAGAAGCCTAACTCTCAACCTCTCCTCAGAAGCCATGTGCTTAGACTCCTCACCATCTTGGTAGCCCTTTGCTGGAGCCTTTCCAATTTCTCAACCTTGAATTGGGTTTAGGAGGCTACAGGTACTGGTAAGCTTCCTTGGATGATAGCTCTGGTGCACACTGGTACCTTTTTCCTGCACAGGAAGGGCTCACTGGCTGTTGGCTCTCATCACATCCTCTTCCTAACTGAGGTTCTAATCTGAAGATCTGGAGCTGTTCTCTGCTAGCCACAATTTACAAGCTTCCAGATTGCATCACCCTGGGAGTTCAACTTTACTGCTTGCTCCTGTGCTTTCTTGGTTAAAGTAATTGCACTAGCAAGGGGAAAGAGTTGTGACCCGTGGCATAACACCACCATTTATGGACCTTTTTTCCAGCACACAATATATCAGGCCCCCCGTTGTACACTTGGCATGCTCACTGCCATGCTAATTGTTTCCCTCCTGTTTTTGCACATCTTATTTGAGGTGATCTTAGTCACTGGTAACCTTTAGGCACAGGTAGCAAGGAAGCCTGATGTAAGTCTTCTCTACCCTTGCATGACAGACAGGGATGATTACTTACCTTGTGATCATCAGGTCCATGGCATGCTGCTTCCTTACAGTTGCTGGTCTGAAAGAGCTGCTGCTGCTGCTGCTCTTTCTTCTCTATTTTAATAGGACTATATAATACATATGCAATTCCCTAAAAGAAATCCACACACTAAATAGAAATGCTTATGAAAACAGTTTTATCAGCGTAGAGTTGCTTTAAATGCAGATGAGTCAGTCCTTCCCTGCATAGGAAAAAACCATAAAGAATAAATATATATAAACTCTTCTTATGCAAAAGGTCAGACTAAATTAACTTCTGTTGCAACCTTGAAACTTGATTTCTCTGCTTTTGAAAATTCTACTCTCTGCTTTTACCCAGAGAGCTGGAAGATCCTATTATCTGTGTAGCAAACTAACCACATCTGTCCAAAACGGATTTGCACACATACATATATGTGCCAGAGGTCCACTGGTTATATGCATGCAGCTGCACATCTTCAAGTAGTTTCTGCCTCTGAAAATATGAAACTGTGACACAGTGAACAGGACTACTCTTATTGCAATCCAGCATGCCTTTCCGTCTTCAAAAGCTATCAGCTACAAACACAAACAGCTTATCCAAAGGAACAAAAAAACCTCCTCCAGATAAAAGTCCAGTCTCAAACAACGCTTTTTTTTTGGAGTGGGTGGTTTGAGTACTGTGACGGCCTTGTTTATTCTATCCTTCCCGTAAATGGGGTTACACGAATAAGTATAACAGCTTCTGGTGCTGAAAGCCCCAATATTTCAATTTTCATGGCAGTTTCTATCAACTAATTTAAGAAGTTTTTCATTCCTTCTTGAAAGCATAAATGGAAGTACAAATCCACCTGTCCCAATCCAGGACAAATGCTCACTTACTTTTTGCTGTTTTGATAGCAAAAGAGTAAGAAGAAAGCCAAGAAGGCCAACAGCATCCTGGCCTGTACCAGAAATACGGTAGTGAGCAGGACTAGGGAATTGATTTTCACCCTGTACTCAGCACTGGTGGGGCTGCACCTTGAATACTGTGGCCACTCACTACAAGAAAGACATTGAGGTGCTGGAGCATATCCAGAG
>RSEF01000002.1:154742388-154761466 GCA_003993805.1 Himantopus leucocephalus | reverse complement strand
AGCACTGACTATGCTCCATCAATTTGTTAGACAGGTCTGGTGACTTTACCAAATTTCAAATTATTTGGTGAACTTGGACATCAAAATCACAGAATTTTCTCGCTTTAAATTGTACAGCCTCTTGCCACAAGCACCCACCTTGTCTGCTTGTATAATCCAAAGCTGCCACAAGCTTTTTAGCTGCAGAGTTATTTAGGGATTACCTTGTCTGATCTTTAATGTGGAACATATACAGCAATATCTCTCTAGTGCCGCACACTACTGTGCTAACTGTAAAGAAGCAGCAGGCAGCTCAGAAAGAACATCCTTAAGAAGCTTTGATAAATCATAAAAGCAATCTCTACATGGCAGAGAGACACAGCTAGTCAAAATGAAAGCTATTTTAAATTACCAGTAACAGTAAGTGGAGTATCTCTGTGTCTGGTTCAGTCTGGGCTAGATGCGAACTTTCCCAAGTGCATTTTATGCTACATGGAGATGTGATTGTGAAACTGTCATGCTGCCTTGTCTCCTCATAAATGTCTTTGAAAAGCAATATCTTTGGCATGGCTAAACAGGCANATAAATGTCTTTGAAAAGCAATATCTTTGGCATGGCTAAACAGGCAGCAAATCTTTGTTTCTATTCTCCACAGCAAACTTTGAATTCAGTGTAGCATCTGCATGGCCGTGTCATTTCCTTCATAACTGAACTGCCGCTGACTACACAGGTGAAACAGTGGGGTGTCATTACCCCCCCCCAATAACCTGCACAATCCGTTTGTGCATAACACTAA
Source organism: Himantopus leucocephalus (assembly GCA_003993805.1). NCBI lineage: Eukaryota > Metazoa > Chordata > Aves > Charadriiformes > Recurvirostridae > Himantopus > Himantopus leucocephalus. The sequence continues at coordinate 154,760,691 of RSEF01000002.1, read as the reverse complement.
GAGGATGGCCCTTGCCACTGGACATTTCCAGAAAATGGAAAAACAGGAGGGAAGACTCAGTTTTTGTTACTCTTATGTTGGCTTCCCAAGCTGCAAGTCACCAACAGATGCTTTTAAAAATTACAGGGACTGTTAGTCCTACAGTGAGTGGGCAGTCACAAGAGAAGCCTGAGGAAGAGGTCTCCTCCCCTTGCCAGGCAGCCACACGATGTCAGTGTTAGTTCATACAAATACCATGAGCTGTGCATTTCCTCTGCTGTCATTGTGCACTCCCGGTAGGACTATGGCAGGCCAAGGATATGATGTTAGAAGCAACCCCAGGTAGGTGGCACACAATGCCTAAGCACAGAACCAGGTGCACAGCAGGACGGCTGCAAAGGCAAAGCTGAGCGTTCTTCTGATGTGCAATTTTGGTTCTTGCAAATCATTTGTCTTTTCTAGACTCCCATCCTGTGTCCCAAGGGTATATGAATCACTGTTTCCTTATGCTTATTCAACTGCAGAGCACATAAACTGGAGATTCAGACCCAGCACATGGCAAATGTAAGCTTAGTGCCCATGGGCTTGCTTTGTGTTTTACCTCATTATGTTCTCAGAAGTGGTTTACTGGGTTCTTACAAATCTGAGTTCTGTTACAGGCTGTTCAGGACTCGCTGCTTCTTATTAACAAAACTGTGAGCTCAGATTGGGTTATTATACTATCAAAAAGGAAGAGGGCACAGATCCTGCTGGAATTTTAGAGGAAGATTTTAATGGATCCAGCTCTTAGCACAGGAATTGCCGTGAGGCTTTAGTCAGATACCACCTCTGTTCTTCTTACAGACTTCCATGAAAATGACCAGTGTCCCCCATATCCTCCGGCAGAAGGGAATACTTGTCTGACATGAAGTTTATATGAAAGCTTGCATGTATTTTTCCATTGGAGAACATGCAAATACTGAACTGGAAATGGAACAGATCTGTTACTTGGTTACTCCATTCATGGATTTCTCCTTCAGGGTTGAACATCCTTAACCTTTTCAAGGAATGATGATGCAGAGCTTGTATTGAAAAGCTTAATCCATTCTACTAGTAACATGTCAAAGCTCAGCTGAATGCATACGCTAGATGAATTCTGTAAAACTCCTTAGGTTTCTGGGTTTCTGGTGCTCTATACTTCCTTTTCTATAAGATGATTCATACACAGAGAAAGATTAGCACTGCATTAGAACAGCTCTGTTGTTAATGTTATATAAACTCATGTTTTCTCTGTTGCCATATTTTGACAGTATAAACACAAACAACAACAAAAAGACAAATCATAGTTAAATACCAAAATCCTCTTAAATCCCTTTAGTAGGCAGCCAGCTGTCAGAGTTGTTATAGTTAAGCAACAAGTTTCTATTTTAGATTAATATTAGTTTTTTTTCATTATATTTGTTTAAAAATCTTCCAGTGTGGTCCTTTCTGGAAAAACAAGTGCATCAATTAGGCCAGCTTTTCCCTGTTTCTCTGTTGCCATCAGCCACCACCTTGGCTGTTCTCTAAGGGTATCACAACAGCTTTCTATGTGTCTCCTTCTCCTTTTGTTAGAAGAGATGGAAATTAATGGCTGTTAGAAACACTGGTTTCTTTCCAAGCTAGAGTTCTCTTGAAGCGTTCTGGAGAAGCCTTGATATTACTGACTTGTCCATTTGCCTAATTTCTGGGCTGGCATCCTTAGGTCAGGTCAGATTCAAGTGTCACAGTAAACAGCTCTGCTCCAGAAATGAAATCCAAAGTGAAAATGTGTCAGACCTAAAGTAGAAGTACTTCAGCCCTTCTGGCTTCCTCAGTAAATGACAGGATCCCACTATACCACTGTTCTTCCTCTTCCATTCCCTCTTACTCCAAGGGGAGGGAGGATTCAGACACTACTTTCTGCATAACCCAGGGATCTAACAACTAGGGTGGAATTACTCCTATGAGGGACAAGTGAAAGGACTGCTTTCAGCTGATCTTGCTTTCAACTAATCTAAAATAGCGAATGCTACAGCCTCTCTATGAAAGGCTTTCAAATAGGCTTTTTTCATAAACAAATAAAAGGAAAAAAGAAGATCAAGCCATGAAAAATACTCCCAAGCACACAATTCTTCTACCTTCATTTGATGCATACTGCAAGGCCCTGCAGTTTGTCTTGGAAGAAAGTTTTCACCACATAACCAAGGTCCCATTATGCAGACGCAAACACCAAAACATACCTCAAGCTCTCTCTCCCTCTTTAACACTGCCCTCACCATCAGAATGCGCTGAATGCCCTCCTGTCCAGTGCGCTTCCCACAGGAGTGCAAATTACTCATTAATATTAATTCTCCAGGAGGGAACTGAATACATTGAGTACGATGTTTTTTACTGTTGATAGGTTTATCAGTTTTATTCCCATCCTCTACCAAGGGTTTATTGGAAGAAGCAGATCTCAGGACTACGATTTCTGTGAAGCGGTCCTTGGCTGTTAGAAGAGTTTGAGGTACAACTTTAGATTTGCACTGAGAAAGCTCTGCTTCCCCTAACTTTTATTTGACAGGATATTCTTGTAGGTCCAACTCAGCGCAATCTCCTCAAGGGTCAGGTGCACCATCCTCTTTGTTCCAACTCAGATGGCAAATGGCTGAAAAAAGATATTGGAGGCCAGACCAAGTGCAGTCCTAATGTAGAATGAAATACATGGACTGGGGAAATTAATAAAGAATATTGTAGTAGAGTGAAGAGCTAATGTAAAAAAAAAAAAAAAAAGAAAAAAGGGTCTTTGTTTAGAAAGTACTCAGTCAAGACTCTGTCAGAGGTTTTTAAAGCTTCAGACACATTAATCAAACTTGTTTCAGATATCTCTGCAGTGCTCACCCTTCACAGGGGAAAGAAAAACATTGTCAAGCTGAAGTGCTAAAAGACACTAGAAAAGTAGGAATAAAAAAAATAATTATTGAGAGACCCTGAACACACTCATAGCAGTCACAATGTTTTAACCATCTGATTAATCTTCACTGGGGTGATTTTGATGCAATATTCCTATTAGACAAGAGTGCTTATATGTTTTGTAGTTTAAATGCTTTTAACAGAAATTCTTCAATGGTTCCCCAATCAGTGCAAATATTGACCCTTCCTTTGAACAAGACAAAATGGAAAAATGGAATCAATTAAACACATCCTCTGATTGCCAATGCACGCAGGAGAGGTTTGCGATCAATCCTAAAGGAGTAGTGTGGTGGTGAAGAAGTATCAATGCTCCACTTGTTCTCTCAGGGTAAAAGTGTTTCAGTATTCCTTCGGCTGTTTTGCAGATTATTTTCTTGAGGAAATGAGTCTCATACAGTCCTGCTAAGCATTTCAGCTGGAGTCAAATTTAAACTCAANTTTTTTAATAATTATATGGCATTTCTATAAAAAAAAAAAAAAAAAAAAAAAGTAGAAGCCTCGTCTTTATTAGATGTGTTGATCTGCTCATTTTCTTTTTAGCAGCACAGTAACTTGACATTAGTATAGACTTAAGTTTATGATGGTTATTTATTGCCTTTGAAATTAATGCCTAACATTAAGATGTCTAAACCTATTGAGTAGTTCCTGGGGTTCTTAAGTGATGAATTGAACTGTGATCTCTCCTCTTTCTCTCTTTTTCCGCCTTAAATTTTAAAAACACATCTACCCGTGTTTGCCAGTAACCAGGCAATATTTTTTTTCCCTTTGAAAGGAGTTAGCATTAGTAACTGAGTTGCCATTGTGCTCATCTGAACACTAAACTAACCTTAATCTACACTATATATATTGAGGGCATTAAAATCTCGTGATGCTACAAAGTTAAAATTTGTATGTCATGATGAAAGACAGAAGAGATAAAAGGGATAGGCAAAAGATGAGCTCTAAAATGTCTCTCAGGCTGATAGCCCGTATTCAGTTTGGGCTCACAGGTGGCTGGTTCTCACTCTACAGTAAAGAAAAAGGCTACAAAAGTCACCAAAGATCTTGTTGATCCACTCCATCTTCACCAGTGGCAGAGGTGGATAATGTCCTCACTGATCAGTGTGTCATATGTGCTTTGTGGAGTTATAAATAACCACACCAAATGTAAATAGGAGAAAAATTATTTCTGAGATACCTGTCCCTTCAGGGTACCCACTCTGTTCGCTGCAGTAGCTGGGTGTTTTTGAACACAAATACTTACTTTGTCTTGGAAAGACTGACGAAACTCAAAACCTCATCTCACAGCTCCTGCTGTCACCACAGGCACGCCAGTACTGTAAGTCATATATTTATGTTTCTTAGCCTGACCTACTGTCCCTTCCCACCAGGTTGAGAAGGTTTTGCCCTGGAGCCAAACCAGAGACAAAACCCGCTCTTGATTTGTTATTTGGTTGCGGCCAAATTGGAACTAATGGCTTTTGGCAAAGTGCCTGCTCTCAGATGCAGAAGACTCCTGATAAGCCTGTAGCATGGGCACGGTGGCGTTTGTATAATGGGCAGTTAGTTCAGCTTTCCTGGCAGTTACTTTCTACAGTACTGTAGTATGATGAATAGCAAACTGAATGTGTTATCTTTTCTCTTCTGAGGCTTTTTTATGCTTAGCAATAACTATGCTTTCTGACAGAGCTGGCTGGGACTCCTCACAAATGAAATGTTATTTGGAGAAGGACCATAAGTTGTTTAGCACTAGATCTAAATTATATAGCATGCTTGTTTTGGTACGGCAGAATAAGACTCTACCTGGTCTGTGCCTGTTCCTCTGGCCAGGAAGCAAAGTTATTTTGTCCCGTCCCTGCTGTTACAAGGGCCATGTAATAATTATGGCATATAGTCTGTTCAACGGTCCCAGCCGGCCCTGGTCCTCATGCTGCCAGGCTGCCTGCAGACTTACTTTTGAACACAATGGGAAGTTCCTAAGTCAGTCAGTGACTGAGGACACATAAGATGTGACTAGGAAGCCAACCAGACCCCAAACACCTGGCTGATTCTGCAGTTCCTCTCGTTGTGAGGATTCGTATATTACAGGCAGTTGATAAAAACCTCACGGTTTCTCATGGTTCATGCATGTTTAAAAGATGATTCTGACAGGAGAAAAAGGGATCACAGACAGAAGGAAGGAAGAGAGGAAGGAGAGGAAGAGAGGAAGGCAAGGAGGAAAACCGAGCAGATAAAGGATGATAGCAGATAACCAAGGAAGATAGTTTCTACTCTATGGAGATTACCATATAAAAAAGCCCAGGACAATGGATGTATAGAATATTCTCTTCTGAATACTCAGACTGGAGGAAGAAGAGTCAGTTTTGTGGCAGCGTTATGCTCTCCTTTTCCTGTAGGAACAGAAAGGCAGTGGGTGGGAAGCACGTGGCCCTCCTCCCCTGTAACATTTTGCTGCCTGCTCCAGGGAAGTCGATATGACCTGCTCACAGAGTGCTATACTGTACATCCTCGATGCATGTCTTCAAAGGACCGAAGTGAGTCTGGAGGCAAAGAAGTTACTCTGAATAGATAAAAATAAATTTCTTGCATCTGATTAGCATGCAATGTTTGAAGGATTAAGAATAAAGATAGCGGAGCTTGCAAAACTGAGGTAAAATTCAACAGGAGTCAACAAAAAGCCAAGACAAAATAACACAAAAATTAATTGAAAAGACAAAGAAAAAGTCATAGCTCTTATCTGTCATACTGTGTACTAGTGAAATTTTGTCTGAAACTGAAGGTACATCTCTGCCCACTTCTGTCCAATCAATGTTCAAAAATTATTAATTGAAACAAGATGAAGGAATGTATGAATAGACTAACATGAAAACAGAAGAGAAGAGAAATCGTTCAAGACCTAAAGAGTTTGGCTTTAGTCTTAAAAAAAAAAATCATAGTAAAAGGGGTAGGAATGCTGCATGTAAACATTAAGGAGGTAACACTTATGGAGAAGAAAAGCTATTTTTTGTTGAAAGAAAAATGATAGAAGACAAAAAAGATACACTGAAAAACTAACTATGGGTGCAATTTGGCTGAAAATAAAAGGCTTCCAGTTACCAAGCACCATGGTCTGAAATAGCCTTCCAGTGAGAGTAAAGGGAAGTGGAAGATGAGCTTGCCCCAAGGTGTTGGTCAGTGATTTTACAACTGTGGTTCCAGGACACTATTTTCTGCAACAAAAGTGAGCTGAGCTCTACAAGCTAAGAAATCCCTTTCAATCAAATATCATACGCCTAAATAGACCTGTGTGTCTGAATCACAATCTAATTCTCATCGCATCTCAGAGCTGTGAACCTTTCTCCTTTCAAAAAATCTTTTTCAGATGTTAAAAGAGAGGTCAAGAATAGGGAAAAAGAGTGAGAGTGGAAGCTAATATTGACTATTTACAAAAATGGTCATGGTCAGCTATGAGTCAAGAAGAAAGAATAGAAACATTCACAGTTGGCAAACATAAATTTCACAAGTAAGTTGAAATGTGAGTTTTGCTTCAAGAGAAGAGTAGGTTCATTCATGGCTTAAGTTTGCAAGATATATGAATGATTTAGCTTAAGTTCTGTCTTCAAGTAATTATTTGGAAATCAAAGTTCCATTTGCCTTCAAAAAGATCCACAAACCTACATCATTCAAATACCTTAAAAAGCAATAATTTCTCATTTATGCTGTTTTTCACAGCACCTTGTATCAGGGCAGAAAAGCTGTGAATATGAGGCACTGACTTGAAATATTCCTAATCCTTTGCCACTAAGAAAAAATTGTATTTACAGTAATTTCAACACATACTAGTGTAGTACAGTAGACAAAGAAGAAAATTACTATGCCTGCTAAAAAAAATGTATATGACTACATGGTACCACGGTTATTGATCTGTCACTTAACATGAACACCCTGGACTTTCAAGTTTCAATCTTTATCTCATGTACTGAAAGTCTAACTTCCCTTTTGAATCAGTCATCAATGAGGATACGTAATTTAGTTCCCAGTCATGCATGCAATACCATTAAAATTAGTCTCAAAGAGGTACGTTTTGGACACATTGACAGATATTATGCCCAGAAGGAACCACTGAGACTCTACAGTGAATATTCTACAACAGTAGAATTTCACCTGTTTATGAAATATGTTATGTTCTAATTTCATCCACCCTTGGACCACATTGTGCTAAACACTGCAACTTAACAAAGTTACAAAGAATGACTGGCAGTTTCTGCCCTCAAGTCCCTGCAATTTCAAAGTATGACCAAAAGGTAACTGGAAACTTTCAGAAATGGAACAATCTACGCAGGGGAAAACTGTCAGCTTTCATGTGCTAGACATGCAATTGAATTACCTTCTTGAGTTTGATTTCACTTCACTGGGACCAAAACAGGATGCAATCTTTAGTTGTTGAGAGAAAAGCCTCATCAGCACAATGAAATGGGAAAATAACCCTGAAAATAGTGCTGAGGTAAAAGCCCTTCCACTCCTGCTTATCCTTCCAAATGGCTGGGGGTGAGAAAGAACATGTTGCTAACTGTGTAATGAGGCACAGATTGAAAATTGCTTAAAAGCCTGTGCACAGTAACGGGGAGGATTTTACCCAGTGGCACTCTGAGAAAATTATTGTAATTGCACTTTTTAGTTATTATCAACTTGGTCTCCAGGACCTTGGTAAGTGCCATTAGACATCTGCTGTGGGACTATTCTCAGCAAGCAAAGAAGCTGCCAAGTCCTTTAAAAAATATAAATAAGTGGGGAGAACACATCAGGGTTTTTTTCCTGTAGATGTGCCTCACAAATAACATTATGGAGATCTTTTTTTTTTTGGTAAACTTAAATATTATTATTGGAGTAGATTGGCATATGCTATTTGCTGTCATGAGTGCTTTCCAGGTGAGTTGGATAGTATTTATTCTGCTTATTTTAATACTCATAATAGCTGAACATCTGATTAAGGTGAATTTTCTAAATAGTCCAAGAAAGGTATGTTATAAGTTGATAGAAGTTGAATATCTAGACTCCTTGCTTTCAGAATTTCATAGCTCGTATTTGCTTTACTTCTGCCACAGTTCTGCAAAGTTACTTTTGTAAAAAGAAGAGGAAATAGAGAGAAAAGGGATTGAATCCAGAAACGAATTGATGGATTTAAAGAAAAAGTCATTCTCTGTTCCAACAGTTAGGAATTGGGTGCCCAGCTCCAGGTGCAACATTCACTGTACTGAGCCTGTGGTAGGGTTTCAGGTGATGGTTTCACCTGTGTTTTGTAAAATTGTTGTGGGTTAACCCCAGTGGGCAGCTATGCACCACACAGCCGCTCACTCACTTCCCCCCTCCAACCCACAATGGGACAAGGGAAGAGGAAAAGAAGAGTAAAAGCAAGAAAATTTGTGGGTCGAGATAAAAATTGTTTAATAAGTGAAGGAAAAGTGGAAGTAGAGAAAAAGACAACCACCTCCCATGGGCAGACAAATGCCCAATGTGTTCCCAAGCAAGAGATGGCTAACCTCCCTGAACCTCCCTTTTTATTGCTGAGCAGGACGTTAAATTGCACGGAATATCTCTGGTTAGTTTGGGTCATCTTCCTGGTTGTGTTCCTTCCAACCTTTTGTGCACTCCCGATGTATTCTCTGTGAGGGCAGAGGGAGAAAGGGAAGGCTTTGGTGCTGTGCAAACACTGTTCAGAAACAGACAAAACATGAGTGTGTTATCAGTGTCATTTTGGTCACAAATGTAAAACAGAGCCATAGAAACTGTTGTGAAGAAAATGAACTCCATCCAAACCAGACCCTCTACAAAAATATGCAGAAGGGAGAGCTCAGAGGGGCAAGACCTTAGTCCTGGGCCCTCTTTTACCCAACCCTCCCATATCCCAAGAGAGAATCCCAAAGCTATCCCGGAGTCTGGGCAGAGCCTGGGCAGAGCCTGGGTACAGATGCTACTATCCTTCCTGTGGTGGAATCTGGGCTACTGCGGGCCTGGGAATGCAAAACATATGGCTGCAGGAAGAAAACAGTCATAAAAGAGCCCAAACTGACAGTGAGGATAATCAGTGTGGATGGGAGCATCCAGTTTTCATCCCTGCTCTTGGATTATTTCAGATCGGTAGCCAATGCTTCTTTAACAGAAATAAGTGAAGGCTACATGTACGCTATTAAATTAAATGCACTGGGACTTTCCTCTGGCACTGATACTACTGGCATGGAGTGGTCAATATCTATACTATTAAAGTCTCTTGCATTCCAAAACAAGATGGCTGCATCTAATATGCTTCTTGAGAATGGTCTGTGGCCCGTATTGACCCGTTAAGTGCCTGGGAATTGTCTGAAGAATGCTAACTAGTCCTGACCGAAACTGTGCCAGACACTATTTTAACAAGTCAACAGTATAATATAGCAAGTTGCTGTCACTGCCTAAGTAGAATATAGACATTGTCAAATGGCTCAACAAGCAGATGTTCTACTTTTTCCTTGGCTGTTGCTGTTTTTTTTTGTTGTTGTTTTGTTTTTGTTATTGGTTTTGGTTTCTTGTTTTTTTTCCAGGAGGCCTTACCTAGAAATCAAACACAAAGCTGCTCTTCTCTATCCTTTGAAACTTGGTAGGACAAAAGGGAGACCCTTCAAAACAAAGGTAACCGCAGAAGAGCAGGTAGCTGTTCACTTGCAAACCAACCCTCTTGGGCTGTTTCCCGTGCTTCTTTTTTTCTCAGTTTCCCCCTGATCAAAGAGCAGTCTCCACATTCTGCATAATACATGAAGCTGCGATAGCTAACAGCATGCTCTGGCTCGGAGAGCTCCTGAATGTGTAGGGAGACTTTGATGTCTGCATGTTCTGAATGGCCCTAATGGCTGCTCTTCCCCTGTTAGCCCCTGCATCCCTCAAACCCCTGCTCAGGAGCAGAACTGAAGAATTACAGTTTTTCTTACTTCTTTCGCTAGGATGGTGTCTTTTTTTCCCCTGAAAGAAACCACCCCAACTGGGGCTATCTGATGCCTAATGAAGCAAGCAGAGGACAAGATTCCTATCAATGCGGTGAGGGATGAGAGGAGGAAGAGAACTTGTTTAGTGACACCAGCAGAGATGGGTAAATACAGGGCAGTATCTCAGAGTGTAGCAGAAAAACATCCCTTACCACTGCACGAAGGAAAGGGATTAACTCAGCGCTGAAGCCATGCTTTATGGTAGGCTTCTATATGCTTTGAAGCACAAGCCTGAGAAATTGAAAAGGAAACAATCCTTAATCCTGCTTTTTTACGATTTAGTGATAAAGTCAAATCCACTTTGCTGTAAGTAGCTCAGCTGATTTTTAGAAGCCAGGCTATTTCCTGGGATACAAGGCTTTGCTTATATAAAGAGATCGACATTTGTTTATTGGGGCGAGGGGAGGAGTAGGCAGTGGTGTGTGGGAGAAGTTTGGAGGATCTTTGTAGAGGGCTGCCTTTTTTTATTTCGTATTGTTGCTATATATTTGCTCTATGATTCAGGGAGTGGGGGATAGCAAAGGAAGAAGAAATATGAGAAAGGAAAAGCGATTTGTCCATTTTTACCAAGACATCCTGAAAGTCCATTCAACAGATGCATTTTTTTACTTCCCATTACATGAACATTTCTTTCAGAAAAAAAAATCTGCTCTTCTCAGCCTGTCCAATATGAATGATGTAGTCTTAATTACATATGTCCCATCCTGCTAAAAAAGCCCATCTGCTTATTCTCTGCACGGCTGCTGAGCACACAGATAATCTTAAAAGCATCATGCCAGTGCATTTCAAGGTCTACCCCAACGAAAAAAGCTAACTGCAAAAGAATAGATAGCTATAAAACAATTAAAATTGTGTATAAACACCTTTAACAAGAATTGATCTTTTAAATCAGGAAGCTTGTACCAATCCACCTTGACACTGGAGGTTTAAATACAGGAAAAAAATAGCTTTCAACAAATGTGAAAGGCAAAGGCACTAGATTAGATGCATCCCATGGTCAGTCTACTCATAAATCTGCAGTCCTACTGATGGCACTAGGCATATATTATTTATTCTAGAGAGAGTGATATTCAAGATTACTAATTAAAAAACAAGTTTGTATTGGTTAAATAACACCACCTTTGTTAATAATATCTATCAAAAAAAAATAAATNATAATATCTATCAAAAAATTTAAACACAAATTGAAAAGGGAGGAATTAAACACATGTCATTTTACCAGCAGTCTACAGAAATAAAATAAAAGGTTGAGATATAAACCATAAATATGAATATCCTGCATTTACACATTTTGGTAATGATATTTATTTTTTTAAGAAAAGAACAAAATTATTTGCTTGTTTTCATTTTACAATTTACAAGGCCATTGGATCAAGATTTCTTTCATAAGCAGGAAGCAAAGCATTTCAAATTTTCCAAAGTACTGAGTATCAAATAATCTGTCTCAATACAATATGCAGTTTCTGGAGTCACCAAACAGCCCCAAATGAAGTGGAGCAGTAACTTTTTACACAGCTTCACATGTTCATGTTTACTGATACCAGCAAACTGCAGTCCAATCCCTTTACAGGTTTATGATACTGCCAATATCAATTCAATAGCCTTTTCCAAAGTCCCTGTCAGTTGCCACTCTTGACGTCTCCCTATCAATACACTCCTAATTTCTTCTCTACACATACACACACACACACACCACCCCCTTGTACCTCATCTCTTGTGATATGTGAATCTTAGGGAACCCAAAAGGTCAAGTGGAGAATCTCATACTTCAGAGAGCTATAGAGTAAACCCTTTCACTGCTTTTTGCATCCCTTATGCCCAAGACAACCATTTTGCTTTGCAAAGTAGAGGCAACCGGTCACTGCTTATCTGTGTTCCCTATGGCAGGCAGCCGGACAAGGCACTTTTCTCTCTTTCATTACTTCCTCGGTCCTGCATGCCCTTCTCCCAACATTGTTCCTGTCCTGGAAATCTCTCTAAGATGGTGTCTTACTTCTCTGCATACTGCTTTGAGGCAACCTGCCTATCTTTTATAGAAACTGCTCCTTACTATTTGCTCAGTCACATCTAAAGAGGAATAATCAATTGCAACTCTGAAAGAAGCATATATGCCATCATAAGTAACTTCAGAAAATCAACAGCAGGACTCTCAGAGAGAGTGTAAATACAGCAATGGACATTCATCATTATTTTCCTGAAAATGCCCCCTACAGGGATGGTGAAACCAGTAGTGATGTGTCACCACTAAATTTGACTTGTCATTTATCAAGACCAGCAAGAGGCATCCTGGACTTCTGTTTTGTCTTAGGAATGGGACCCACCCTAAGAATGATCTGTCATTACTATTTTTATTTCTTTGATGAATTTACTAAATATCCTAATTGAGAATGAGAGCTCAGTTGTACTGAAGGAAGCGTGCACGGTGTCTGAAAGTCTGTCATCTAGGCACAGGAGAAGTAGATACGTGAGATGTACCTGAAAGTTGAGATATGCATACCAGAAGATACCTTAAGAAAAAAAGAAAACAAAAGAAAGCAAAACAAAAGTCTACTAGATGGCAATTTCTTCCTTTTGACAGAGAACAGTAATAAATGAATACAGACAAAAAGAGATGGGAGTGAGGGAGAGGGTGATTCTATTGGAGACTCAACTTACTGATAAACTGCTTTTTTAGCAAGTCAGCTGAAAAGCTGAAATGAAGAATCTAAATATGTCAATACAGTAGGTGGGCTGGAGGTGTGGATGTTGTATTTCCTGAGGGACTGAGGGAAATCTGTTAAAAAACTAAGAGTTGCAAGAAAGATGATGACAAGGTTGTTGAGCTTTTTTTTTTGCTTGCTTTTTTTAATTGTTTGTTTGCTTGTTTTGTGGGCTACAAAATTCTCACTAATTAAAATAAATGAGTGAATACTGCAGAGAGAAACTTGCTAAAGAAATACTTAAAGGAAGCAGCTCTGGAAATCAGATTTTATAGAATCATGGAATCATACAATGGTTTGGTTTGGAAGGAAACTTCAAGGGTCCTCTAGTCCAGCTCCCTTACCATGGGCAGGGACATCTTTCTCTAGATCAGGTTGCTCACAGCCCTGTCCAATCTCACCTTGAAAACTTCCAATGATATGGCATCCACAGCTCCTCTGGGCAACCTGTTCCAGTGTCTCACCACTCTCATAGTAAAAAAAATTGTTCCTTATCTCTAATATAAATATATCCTTTTTCAGATTAAAAACATTAGCCCTTGTCCTGTCACTACAAGCCCTGCTAAAACAAACAAACAAACAAAAAAACTCTGTCTTTCCTATAAGCCCCCTTTAAGTACTGAAAAGCCACAATAAGATCTCTGCGGAGCCCGGAGCCTTCTCTTCTCCAGGCTGAACAACCCCAACTCTCTCAGCCAGTCCTCACAGGAGAGGTGCTCCAGCCGTCTGGTCATTTTTGTGACCCTCCTCTGGACCCGCTCCAGTAGGTCTATGTCTTTCCTGTGCCGAGGGCTCCAGAGCTGGATGCAGTGCTCCAGATGGGGTCTCACCAGAGCAAAGTAGAAGAGCAGAATCACCTCCCCCGACTTGCTGGACATGCTTTTTTTTATGCAGCTCAGGAAGCTCTCTCTGTCCTTAATTCTTACCTTCAAGTGAAGATCTGTCAAGAGAAATATTGATGGGTAAAGGAGAAGTACAGAATGAAATAACAATGGTAAATTAAATTAATTAGGGAAACTCAAGCTGGACCTTTAAAGGTAGGTCAGAGCAATCCTCTTGAGATGCACTTACTCAATGAAAAGTAGGAGCTATGTTCTTTCACTTCCTTTTCTCCACTTTTGCTTTCTGTCTTTCATCCTTTTTTACCCCTTGTAGAGAACAGATATTAAATGCGGTTTTGTCTTGACATTGCCATCATATCACCGTTCCCCGGCACCAGCACGGCCTTCATGTTTTGGAGAAAAACATCGCAGTGTGCCTGTGCAGGGGCCAAGGTGCGAAAAGATCAGAAGCCCCNGGTGAGGGCTTCTTCTTTCTCCCTCCTTCCTTGCCTCCTTGCGGACCCTTTCTGAAACCTACCTCGATGAAGCCTGCGGCGCTTGGACGGGGCTGACAGAACATAGCTGCACTTGGAGTGTCGGTAGCTAGATCTCCTCCCCGACTCAGTCTCTCTCTTTCTTTCTCTCTCTCTTTTCCCCGCTCCCACTTTTCCCTTCCCTCACTCCTACCTCTGTTGATTAAAAAATAAAGTTGAAGGTTGTATGACATTTGACATATCTTAGTGTCTTAATCTCATCTCTTGGGATCACAACGGAACCTCCCCGATATCGGATCTGGACACCCTTGTGTGCATTACCATTCAAAGTGCATTGTCAGTCACGATCTTTGCCTAAAAGAGGAGGTAAGACTTAACTGCAGATTAGGTCACACTAAATTACACCACCCACCAAGAGCAGTTTGTTCAGGGGTTGTACTAGTCTTTATGTTAAACCATTAGTGTAATTCTTTTCTCACTATGACTGTCTCCTACCCAAATTCTCCCATTATACCTTTCCAACTTAATCGAGAAACTCAATGCAGAGTGGCTACAACAGAAGACAGAGCTCCACCTCAGTAGGTGTTCTGGCTCCTTATAACTTAGAAGCTGTTCCATCGCTATATTGGTCTCATAATCAGAAACAGTATCCTACATTAATTCAGAGTTAACTACATATTCATTTCTTCATTCATTAATCATATCTGTTCTCATGCCATGTTTTGCAGGGACAGACAAAATCTCCTTCAATCTTCTTTGATAAAAGGGAAGTGACTAAATCTTGGTGTCTGCTTCAGGATGGTATGAAGTGTAACCTAGGTGACATTGAGTAGCACTCCACTGACAAGAAAGAAAACAAATGCAGAATGATTATTCTGAAATATCACTCCAAACCGACAGTTTAATAAATACATATGTAGAAATGTGTATATAAATATGTTTTATAACTGGAATTTGTTAATTTCCGGGCCAAAGCTAACTTCAGGGAAAAACTTCTGTCACTGCCTATAGGAAAAAAACAGAACCGTAGAATATCTCAAGTTCGAAGGGACCCATAAGGATCATCGAGTCCAACACCCATGGTCCTTGCAGGACTACCTAAAACTGAACCATATGACTAAGAGCATTGTCCAGATGTTCCTTGAACTCTGACAGGCTTGGTGCTGTGACCACCTCCTTGGGGAGATTGTTCCAGTGACTGACCACCCTCTGAGTGACCCACCTTTTCCTAATGTCCCATCTGAACTTGCCCTCATGCAACTTCATTCCATTCCTTTGTGTCCTATGGTTGGTCACCAGACAGAGGAGATCAGCAGGTCTCCCTCCACTGCCCACCTTGAGGAAGGTGTAGGCTGTGATTAAGTCACCCCTCAGCCTTCTCTTCTCCAAGTTGAACAAACCAAATGGCCTCAGACACTCCTCCTAAGTCTTGCCCTAGAGACCATTCACCATCTTGGTTGCCCTCCTTTGGACCCCCTCTAATAGTTTTATGTCCTTCATATACTGAGGCAACCAAAACTGCACATAGTACTCGAGGTGAGGCTGCACCAGTGTGGTGTAGAGTGGGACAACCTCCTCCCTCGACCGGCCAGCTGTGCTGTGCTTGATGCACCCCAGGACACAGTCGACCCTTTTGGGTGTCAGGGCAAACTGCTGACTCGTATCCAACTTGCCACCAACCCAAACCCCCAAATTTCTTTCCTTGAGGCTGCTCTCCAGCCTCTTGTTCAAAAATTATTTATCTTCTCTGTAGTATGTATCATTAGATTACATTATCAGGTCAGTGCCTTCTCCATTTTATATGTGGAAAGTATGCGTAAAAAGGCAATAAAGAAATTTTCTCATAGTTATACAAGAAAATAGAACCATGCATTTGACAAACAGCATGCACTAAGCCTATGACCTAATCCTCAGTCTCTTCCACTAGGTCCTGGCATCTTCTTTTCAAAGGACAAAAAAATCTACAATTCAGCTGAGAACTGTATACTGCATAAAAATGCATTTTCCCTGCATATTTCATTAAAATATAAAATACTATATTTTCAGGTAGGTGTCAGTGCTGTGAAATGTCGAATAATTTTTTTTTCTTTTACAAGACTTATAAATATTATCACAGCAAAACTGCTGTTTAATTGACATTCCCTTTACCATCACTTAGGCAAACAGAAGGATTAAAGCTTGAATTAAATGGTGATTATGACACTGTGCTACTTCACAGAATCTGAAATTAAATGCTTAAGTATATACTTTTGTGGAAGAAGCTGTTGAGGAACTACTTGAGGAAACAGTCTTGAGTTTAATATCTGAAAATCTTATTTTGAAATATTGTTTTATATATATTTTATGAAGAAAATGAATGCTTTTGCTTCTATTTTTGAGAGTATATGTGTACCAACAAAATGTGGTATATTAGTAAAACAAGGACAGGACCCAGGAACCTAGGTTTTCCTCTAAACCATCTATGCAAATCCAGGCTCTAGCCCATCAACCCCTGCCTCCAGACCAGAGATGAAAATAGATGTTCATCTTTGCAGCTCAGGCAATCCTCTGAGAGCCAAGTGCAGCTCCTGGGGACAGTGAAGATGCTGAATGTGCATTACAGTTTAAAGTATAATTCTTTTGCTCAGTATACATAAATGTATGCTTTCATAGTCAACGTCAATCCAAAATAGATGTGGTCACTCCAGTACTGGGATGCAGAAGTCCCAGCTGATATAAAATGAATTTAGTCTCTTCCTGAGTTGTGTGTGGGTACATTCGTGACTACGTAGGCACAATTTCAAAACAGAAGAATTTCCTAAGTTGAATGCTTGAAAAGTAGGTGCTCTGTGTGCTAGGCTGAAGAGGGTCTGCTCATGCAAGGCCAGCTCTTCGGAAAACCAGGAAACTCAGAATCACCAGCCATTTCCAAAACTTGCCATTGATGATCTTAAGAACTAAAAGTAGAGACGGTGGGGGCAAGGTTTCATCTTTGAGTGAGCTCCAAGCCATATGTCAAAAATTTTCAGTATTGACTGCTTGGTGTGGAGAATGATCCAATCATACATTAAACTTTATGTCACTACAGTTGCCTGGCACCATTTGATGAAGCCAGCTAGAAATTTTGGAAATAACAAGTTTTCAGAAAACCTCAGGTAAAACAGCATTTCCCCAAGGTGATAACCCCTTTAGTCTTCACAGTCTTCTTCTGTCTTTGTCTGTCTTTGGCTATCTCCTCATGGTAGGTTCTACGTCAGGACAATGATCTAGTCTTTCTCCTTTGATGGTCTGAGGAGCATCTGGTTCAGGGCTCTGGTTTTCAATGATTAGGTTTTCACTGATTAGGTTACTAGTGTTCCTTCACCTATCATTGTTCCTTTTATCCTTGCCGGGTCCTTATGTTTAATTTGCTTAGACTTTACTCAGATAAAAATATCAGTGAAAACTCTTTGAAGAAAGCACATCTTTTGTGTTTACACAGCTGCTAGCCCAGGCTTAGGTCTCCAGTAGCATAGTATTGTTACCAAATTGCACTCCTGGCTATGCCACTGGCTTGCTACATATTCTAAAACAACTTCTTAAACAAGTTATTTCAGTGTCTGCTCTCAACTGATAAAACATGATGAATACAAATGCATGCAACTGTCATAATGAAGAATGAAGCAGTTCAGTTTCTAATCCATTACTAATGTGTAAACATAAGTATTAAGGTAAATTTCTTATGTTTTGAAGACTTCAGCACAGTACTTTCATTGACATTGCCTCTACATTAACGTCTCAGCAGTTTTCTGGATTCCAGGCTTGCACTGTGCTGCCTGTACTATTTCTGTGCTACACTAAAAGAGGTCAGTTGCTCTTTCTCCAGAATTTTACATCAACTTCTGTTCAGATTTGATAAGCACTTTCTTATAACACGTGTTTCATGTACTGCAAGGGTGAATGGATGTATGGTAATTTTTTGTTGCTGGAACAAAACAGGGGCGTGTTCTAAGATGTGTATATGATAATGAAGGCGTGATGCCTACAAGTTCTTCTGTGTTTTCACTCCATCTACACTGTGTCTGATAACTGCGAGAAAACAAATCATTTGGAAATCTCTGCCTCAATTTTCTTTGAAAAGAAACATGGACTTACTAATTTTATAAAAAGAAATATGCCTTAGAGTGTCTGTCATGACTTTCATGTCCTAAAAGTCCAGCAAGAACAGTCAATTCTCAGAACCAACTGTGAGTCTAAAACAGGGGAAGGATAAACAGTCAGTGGGATAAAGACAGGCTCAAGAGGAGAGCATCCAGTCCAATGATTCCTGTAGGGATTTCAATGACATAAATAAATGTCAGAGATGTTGCTACAGCAGATCCTCCCTAAGGGAGTGGTCAACCCTGAGGAACTTTAAAGGAATGCATTT
>RSEF01000002.1:154731029-154742288 GCA_003993805.1 Himantopus leucocephalus | reverse complement strand
GGAACTTCAGTTTCCCTGGGACAGAAAAGGGAATGTGGCTGTATAATGGCCTGACCTCTCACCTTATTTATTTTAAAAATAAAATGCCCAACCTGAGAGACTGATATTTGCTGTCTTTCCTATCACTAGCACATGGCAAAAGAGTTATAATTATATGCAGAGAAATTCCTATTCGATCTGATTTCAGTGTGGTAGCATGAAAGAGTAGTAAATATGTGAATAATGCAAACTATTAAAAAGAAAATAATTTTTTAGACTAACAAAAGCAAAAATCAACAAGTTTTCCCCTGAAGTATCTGGCCAAACCTTCCTTTTCATGATGTATTCACCGTTCTTCCCATTTATTCATAACAAGCTGAGACTGAAAAACAGTAGTAAGGACCTGTTGTTCCATACACTGACACACGGCCAGTTTTTTCCAGTTCCCACTGAATAAATGCTCTTGACTTTAAAACCATCATTATGCTTGTCATGAAGAGGAGCATTTGAATGTATCCTTGCGTGACTCTGGTGAAACGGGCGGAGGTAGCTGTTTTAATGCTGACAAAGTATTTTCTTATCATGGTTATCTTCAGTTCTTTTCCTTTGAACTGACAGACATTATGACTGCTTTTTTCTTCTCTCTCCCAGTGGCAACCCATTTTTTACCTAAGGGTATTTTCCAGGGTACAAGATGGGGACATGGGTCCTAATCAGAGACGGTGTCTATTCCTGGGGATCTGGTTCTGAAGACATGAAAGGAAAGAAGAGTGATATGAAGCCCTGGCTGGGTCTTTGATTATCTTTCCTTTACTATTTTTCACTGGGTCCTACTTCCTTTCCACTGGCTTCTTGAGTTTTCAGCAGCCTGATTTTCCTTTCTAAATGAATTATAATGAGTGCTGGGTCTTCTGGTAACACCTGGCCCAATTCTGTCTACAACATGATTCTAAAGCTGTAATTGCATTAATAGTGTCCTTTTCTTTGTTCACAATATGCTCTTTCCTTAGTTTTAAATAAAAAATGCTCTCTGGAATTCCTTTCTTCTTAAACTTTATGTATTCATTACTCTCTCTCTCTCTCTTTCACACCTGGCTAAATAATTACAATTCCTCCCTTCTCTGTCATTGGTTTCCTAATTCTGAGAAGCTTCCAGTCCATCTACAGAATTTTAGCTTAGCAAGGAATGTGTTGAAGGGTATTACAATCATTTCAGTATTGTTCACACTTTTTTGTAGATACAGGTCTCCACCCTGCTGTTTCTGTTTTAGCTGTCCATCATGGTCATCTTACTACCTCTTCCTTCTAGAAGGAGCCTGCAAGTCCGTCCTTGTAGAGTCCTCTAATATGGTCATAGTTAACCTATGATGCCTTGTCATGTTTAACTATATTCCCATTTAGTATGAAATTTCTCAGTGACTTCAGTGGCAGCAGACTATGCTCCAAAACCCAAATTCCACTCAAATGAATCATAGAATCATAGAATGGTTTAGGTTGAAAAGGACCTTGAAATCAAGTTCCAACCCCCCTGCCATAGGCAGGGACACCTCCCACTAGGCCAGGTTGCTCAAAGCCCCATCCAGCCTGGCCTTGAACACTTCCAGGGATGGGGCTTCCAATGGAAAATAAATTCCCCCCGGGACTTAATACAGGCAGAAAGCCATGTGTGGGGTTTGTTTTTTTTTTTCTGTTACTTGTGCCTTGGTTTCAATTGCCCCATATCAAGTGCTTACTTTAGGGAAGTAATTTGCTCTTGGTGATCTCTTTTTCTCATATTTTCCTTCTCTTCCTCTCCATCTTTCATCTTTTACTATCTTAGGACTCAAGAAATAGTGAGTGTCCTTTCCCATCCCAGTACAGTGTTCTAGGAGAGATGTTTAGGTTTGAATTATAAGGTGTTGCTCTTAGCGCCGGTATGTATATACACTGTTCTGTACATACCATACTGTCCTTGAAGTAAAGATTGAAAAAAATGTCAAGATAGGAAAATGACAAAAATAAATGGCTGATTTGGGTTTACATGGATATTTTGAAGTTATTTTTGTCTAAAAACCTCGCTAGTCTGTAACAGGGTAAAAAAGCACTCAGACTAAAGACTAAGGTTTTTTGCTGCATTCTTGATCCGTATCAGTTCATGCTGCTGCCTTCCATTAAGTTCTGTATAACTGCTTCCAAGCTGCTGGGAAAGAGTTTGCATTAGGGAGAATTGTACCCCTGCTCAGCTGCAATTCAGTCTGGCGTCATAGATGAAAATGAGGATAAGAGTCTTATGAAAAGCAAGACTTATGCTAGTAAATGCTTTCTTTCATGAGCTATCAAAGTGTAAAGAAATTGTAATATTCGTAGTATTTGTTAGTTCTGGGTTAAAGGTGTTTCCTATAAATGTAGGTAGGAGTAGAACAAGCGAGACAAGCTATTGATGGCATGAATATATAAAAGAACTTATTTATGCTGTCTGAATGTGTCAGAGATTATTCCAAGTAGATCTCTATTTTTTTTTCCAAAGAATAAGCAAAAGTATAAGTTTTGTAACTCTAATTGCACATACAATCTTAATGAGCTCAAACAAAGACAGCAACCTTTTAGAATGCATTCTCCTGCGAATAAGCTGGGAATGTGACAAACCCATTGCTAATTAGACTAACAATATACATCTGAAATCGCTCCAAAGAGGGTTTCTTTTCAAAAAATGGATTTGATGGTCCAAAGATACTGCATTATTGAAAGGACCATTATTGTTCCAGTCATAGAAACAGATTCTGTGTTTACTCAGGTTTTTACTTATTTACAGTTTCACTTTCTTCTTTTTTTTTTTTTTTTTTNATGTTTCCACTGAAGTCAATGGGAAAGGATATGAGTCATAGCACTCTGACATCTTTGTACATGTGTTATATATACCTCATCCTCTCCATAAAGCATATGAGGCAGCTGCACAAGGTAGTAGAAACGTGAACTAAAGACCATTTTCTTGCCTAGAGCCTTCTGCTTTAAATATTTGTGCTCTGAGATATGGTTGCTGGATGACCACAAAGAGTGGGATTCTTCTCACCTAACTTTATTCATTTAAAGATGCGGGGTTTAGTATAAACTAGTGCTGGGTTCATCTCATCCAGTGCTGCATGTTTACAGTGCAGGCGGCTCCATCTGTACAAGAAATCTGCATTGTTATTTCAGTTAATAAAGATAATTTAATACAATCAGTGAAGTTTAGGAGGTCCCTAAACTCTGCTAACTCTTTTGACCATACAGGGAGCATAGTGTGACTTGATCATATGGAGATACCAGCACAGTAGGCACACCCGTTCATTCAGCAGATGCCAGCTAAGGCATCTAGGATTCCTCAGCAGTCTGGGAGAGACAGAGAGATGCTCCTCCAGAGGGTGAATCATTTCATCCTAAGACTGATACTGAAAACAGGTCAGGTGAATCACCCTCTTAAATTACTCTTTTAGATGGATATCTAACTTTTTAAGCCATGCTGGTGGAGGCAGTAGGTAAAATGCCCCCCTTCAAACTTAACAGACCTTCTGTGAAAAAAAAATAATTATTTGTCATCAGGGCATGATAGCATGACTTGCGATCTACAATAGCCACTAGTAAACCCTGAGGATGAGAAAGAGTCCTTGCCCCCACCTGTGAATGCCAATTAGTGTGACTCTCCCAAAGTAGAATAAGGTAACCTGTGACATGGCCCTGCCTGCCTTACACTCCAAGAGACCTGCAGGGTGCAGAGCAGTGGTGGTAAAGGAGTGGCGATGTCTGGATCTGAGTCTTGACCTTCAAACTGCTCCACCAGCAGCTTGTTCTGACTGCACAGTTTTAGTCCTCCCCTCGCTTAGAGCCTATGGGGGATACAGAGAGACCACGTTCAGTCCCTTATCTTCTGATTAACACAGAAATCGACATGCCAAAGTGCAGGCACAGAGGAACCAGGTGGTCTGTATTTTAGAGAAGTGACTTCATCTCTGTAGACGTTTCACACCCACTCTTCCAAACACAAGTGTTATCTCGCTCAGTTCCATGACAGTCCATTCCTCTTTTGAAACCTGACACGAGTACTTTGAGAAAGGCAGGGAACAACAGGTACTGAGCACACACCTTACACTCAGGGATAAGAACAATGTGTGTCACAGCCACAGAGCTGACATGTTTGCAGGCATTTGCCTACCTACCTATTATTCTGACGTTCTTTGTGAAGAGCATACAAAAGGTGGCATCCCATCAAAAAACCCTGGACAACCCCAAGTCCCAAGACATTATAAGCTAGATAACTCCTCTCCCCCTGCCCTTCAAATCCTCACATAATGGATTTGCCACTGATCTTGACAAAATAGATGGAAATATGGGAATTAATGTTGCGTGGGACAGGGGGCAGGGTCTGGTTCTCAATTTAGACTTCAGATAGAAAATCAGCTGTAAAAATCTGCAGGAAATACAGCCAGACATTAATCTTTATATCTCTATTCACTCGGGACAGATGCAATGCTGATCCATATTAGGAAGGCGAAGAGAAGGCAATTGGTGTGCTGCTGCATGGCCTTGGCCACAACACAAAGCACTACAACTCCTCATGCAGATAGGATCCTCTCCAAGATCCCACACTGGAACATTTTCACCTGGCCCAGGTGAGGACTCTGTAAAGACCAAGTCAGTCAACCTATATCCAAAGGATGTAGAAAATCCAGATATGCAAATCCCAGATACCGGAACACCAGTGTGGGTTCTACCTTCTTTGTTCAACAAAGGCAAACTAAATCCTGCCTGACGTCTCCATGTCACGGCAGGTCAATCAGTTCATAATTGGCTCTAATTGGTACAGTGACGTACTTCACCTGCAGGAAAATAGCATTCAGAATGGTGCGAAATTCTCTCCCACTTCTGAAAAAACATCAGAGCTTTCAAACTGATCTTTACATCCAATAGACCCACTGATCAGGATAATTGAGGGGCAATTTTTTTAGATACACATAGCTATTAAAACCCAAGCCCACTGTGTCATAAATTATACACGTCGGGGTGCATGGAGGTTCTTCCGCAGGATCTTTAGAGGCTGCAGGACTGTGGTTAGCCTTTGTGTGTCACATAAATACATAATTTCCCTGTCTGAATCATGCAAAGAATATTTAGACCCTGCAACTCCTCACTGTAGCAGTGTGCTATTCTTTAGACGAGCCTTTCAGACAGAGTCTTCCAGCAGTGCATTTACTTTCTGCAGTCCTGGGCAACAAATGGTGAGGGGAGAGACAGAAAGCAAGTCCCTGGATGTATATCTCCAGGCTTTCTTTGATCGTATCCTAGTTTTTCAACTTGATTTCAAGCTAGATGCTGTAGCTATTTTAAGATTTAAAGAAAACAATGCTGCAAAAAATAATAGGAAAGGAAAACGATATTAGGAGTGCAAGGCAACTTTTGGGGTCATAAAGTCCAGTCCTCAAACTCACAGGAAACAATGCAATTAATTTTTGGTCCACAGAACATATACTTCAAACCCTGGGGCAGAAAATACTTTCAGTCTACATGAAACTTAAATTTTATAGTGAAAGACCAAAATCTCCAAATATGATGTGTCAAAGGGAAAAAATGTGAGAGAAGTTGAGCATTGCCAGTATACTCACCTCCTGCAAAAGCCAGAGTTGATTTAGGAAATATTCATGTGTGATTCTAGAAGCAAGCCATACTTTGCAGGTGTGCAGAGCTTTGTCCCACAAATTCCCTTCTGCCTTCAGCCTGAAAATCATTTCAACCCTGAGTGTGTGTTGGAGAAATCCCATCCAGATTCTGGAGGAATTTCCCATATTGCTCTTGTCATCACCACATCCCACCCAGCACCCCTGGGTAAATTCTGAAGTGTCAGAGGGAAACAAACAAACAAAAAACCCCAAACAAACAAAAAAACCCACCCACCACTAATTAAAACCAGGAAGAAATGATGAGCAGGGAAAGGAAAAGAGGCAGACATTTTTGCCCCGATGGTTGGAAATCATGAGGGGAAACTGCAAAACATGATGTACAAAATAAATACAAGTCAAGCAAAGAGCAGCCAGGTCCCCTTTCAGACGCAAGCATATTGGTACAAATCCCTGCAGACCTTCTTTCAAGACCCACTTTTCCTTTTATCCCAGAAAATGAGAACATCTTTTTACCCCATTTCATTCCCTCAGCTATAAGAAGGCACAGAAATGTGTCATCCAGCATACCCCTTCAGCAGCTGGAATGAATTATTCACTTGGAGTCTGGTTTCATAATACTGCTCTGCTTTCTCATTAAAATAAATCACAGAAAGTGTTGTCATTGCATGCTCCAGGCTTAAAAAGAAGTCCTCAGGTATTTATTCATATCTTAAGGGGCAGGCACGAAGGCAAACTCTGAACGGCACATGGAGAGAGTATAGAGAAAAAAGCTTCACAATGGGAGTGAGAATAAACTTTCATTGTAGCTACTCTTGAAAATTCACATTCTAGGGTATATTAAAAAGTCCCTGAGATTTTACATACATTTGGTTATGTTGCCATAGTGAAATAGTTCAAATGTTCATGCATATATATATATGGCTGTCATTTGGGACTGGTTACTCTGCGTGTGTGTGTCTATGTGCCTTTTTCCCCGGTTCAGAAATAGATTAATGAAATACAACTAAAGTTTGAGGATTCAACAGATATTTATACACACTGCTGGGGAGATATATCCGCATATATTCACAAATATCCACATATATATGTGGAACATAGGTGTATATATGGAGCAGGAATATTCAAGGGCATCACAGGACCAGATTCATTACTTTCTCCCACTCCTGTAAGTGCTTAGCAGAGTATTCTAAAACCTCACATACAGATCTTGATGGATTTTCCTTTTTCCCGAGCTCTGGATACTGTCTCCTCACCTTTGCTCCCACCTCCGGGGCAGCTGTCAGGAGCGTGTGCAGACTCTGCCTGCCTCTGGGACAGGTCACCCTGTTGCCACAAAGACGTTATTAAATATTATACAAGATGGTTAATTCCTGGGGAAGACCCTGAGCGTTGCAGCTCTGCCTGATGACTCAGAGGCACATGTGTCCCTTACATCACTAGATGGCACTATTAACTTAAAATGATGACACACTTTCCCAAAAGTCTCCCTCCAAGCCCCAGACATAGAAAAGAAATAGCAGAGGGTCTCTAGGGAGAAGAAAGGGGGACAGAGTGGAGGGCATTGGCAAAATAATCTACATTTTTAATTTTGCCAGGTTCTTAAACAGTTGCATGTCTGAAAAAGCTCCAGGAGTGTTAACAGAACAGAACAGAATACAACAGAAAAAAGCTCCAGGCTAATTTGGCTCCGAATTGGACCCTGCTCACAGAAAAGCTCTGAGTTGCATCTTGAGTCCTAGGTGGGCTGGCTCCATTCTCAGCTCGTGCCCTCCAGCCTGAGGAGTGTGTGTGCCTGCGGCAGGAGGATAAACACAACATCAGTTGTCTCATTAAATTGTTATTGTCCTTAAAGGCTGGAAGCCCGTGGGATCATCCTTGGGTCCTTTTCTTTGTAGTAATGAGAAAGAAGAAAAGTGCTGGTTAGGAAAATCACAGTTAATTAAATTATGATCTGAAAGAAGCAGCAGTTTCCTGTCTTTAGTGAGCTGATATTATCTGCCTCTTATGGTCGGTTAGTGGGAGAAATTACATGCTGGTTGTTGCAGGATCCTTGCCAGTTTGGGTCAAAAAGCAAGGGGATGCTTCAATTTGTTCATGTAATTATGTGTGCTGCTGCTCTCCCTCTGGCTGACCGTGCTCTCCCTCTGCTTCTCCAAGCCAAATCTATGTGCATATTCAGTCTCTCCATGACTGCTCTGTAGTGTCAGACTGGTGCTGGGGTCAGCGTAGCTGTGAAATGGGTCTGAGAGTCCTCTGCTAGTCCCTGGGGTGGCAGTTTCTCAGCACTGAGGAGTGCAGGGCCAAGACGACCTGCTCCAAGGACATAAAAAGTCCGCAGCGGACCGCTGGGAGCAGCAGAAAGCATTGCTTTCCTCTGGGAGCCCAGAAAAGGCAAGCTGGATAATGTTGGTGCTGGTGATAATACAGGTTTTACCCATATTTCTGAGAAGCGTTGAGTTGAATTCAACACTGACTGCCCTCTTCCAGACAGACACCAGTATCAGACATGTTTTTTTCTTTTCCTGTCACTGCCACAAACCAGTAAAATTCTGTCAGAAAATATGGATATTATACTGCTCTAAATACTTCTGGTACCCTCTGAAATCTTAGAGATGATTAAATTGGTGTGTATTCCTAGTGAAGAGAGAGCAACGGTGAAATCATTTCTTCAGGATTCAGCACGAGCAAATGAACATCGGGCACCTAAGAGAGTCAGGCTCCCCAGCTCCTAAATTAATTCATGACCTTGAATGAGATGCTTGGACTCCCTGCACAGTGAAGATGAAGATGTAGGAACGTCGAAATGGACCTGCAAAAGAGTCCTGAACAGAGGAATCCTGAACAGAGAGTAGCAAAAGCCAAGCACTGAGAAGGCAGCTGAAAATACAATTCTTTCAAAGATCTGGGAGTTTTGCTCTGAGCTTCCTAGACACTTCCACCTCTTCTCACGTTTCACTTATTTTGGCAATTCAATGTCCAAACCCTCTAAAAAAACTGCAAGGAAGGCTCAATTTCCCCTCCTTTCCATGTCTAGCAGACACAGGGTACCAGTAACACCAGAGTCCTGCTATGCCTTCTGATGGAGAGAAAGACCTTTATGACATCGTTAAGACTCACCTTGTGAAAGAGGGAGTGGAAATTCAATTACTATGTAAACATTTTAATGAGAAATGCAAGAGTTTCAATGAAACAACTGAGTTGCTCATGTCTACCTCCTCTCTCCCCCGCTCTTCCCTTCAGGACACTTCGTTGCCTGATGATTAAGGCTTAATCTTAGGAGATTAAAGATGGGATACTGAAATATACTTGGTCCTTCTCCATCCAAACTACAATAATGTCTGAGTGAAGAACACCATGTGACAGTGAATTTCCTTTGGGGAGAATAAAAAAGGTATTATATGAAGGGCTTTATTTGTTGGGTTTTGCTTTTTTTTTTTTTTTTTNTCCCTCAAGGAAAGTTCTTTGATTCTGACACGTTGGAGGTTTTGTGCTATTTCTCTTCAATGCTGTAGACCTCAACCGGAGCAAACTGCGAGGAAGTGAGTGTGTGAGGGAATGAATAATAAAAAATCAAGAGGGTTTAACAAAATGTGAAAATATTGGCGTGGTAAAGGCACGAGCTCAGTAAAGAATGGACAATGTATGACTGATGATGAGGGCTGTGTTGGAAAGCACTAATTCTGAGATTTTACTGTGAGGGAAAAACACTTTTCTTACACGATGCTAAGTGGGGGGGGAGTTTGTTTTCAAGAAACATGTTTAAGAAAACCTTTAAGCAGAAGAAAGTGTCTTTTTTTTAATTTTTTTTTTTTGTTTGTTTCTGTCTGTTCCTTGTAAACACATACAGACACATACACAAAGCTGTGGGGAAAACAAAAAATGCGTTATCCTCCCATTTTTAATTCCTTGACAGAGTTTCCCCATTTCTTTTTCTGCTGTTGTTGCATCCAAAGTCTTTGACATTTTTGTATTGCTGTGACACCTGCCAGGAGAGGGGAGACAGGGAACAAATCCTGCTTTTCCCTTCCACACATCTAATGTCAGTTGTTGCTTTAGGAGTGTGCAGCTGCTGCTCATGTGGCAGGACAAATCAGCCTGTTTTACCTTCCTCCTCCGAGAAGTTGTCACCCTCGTCAGAGCTGCGATGCCAGCTTTCAAGATTAGGCTGACTTTTGGGTATGTTTTTGGGTATGTTTTTCTTCAAATTGGGTCAGGTCAGGGGTAGTGACTTTCAAGAAGAAAAAGCGCACTGCAGAAGGTGGAATGCATTAACGTCCTGGGTCGGTCGTCAGCCCCGAACATATTCTTGAACTGCCAATTCTGTCTTAGGAGGGTGAATCACATTTGACTTTTTGTGGTTGATTGAAGACTGATTTAATAAAGTGGCTACATCTATGAAAGGACCAGTTCATTTTCTCACAATCTTCACAGAAAGACTTTGGGGGGGAAACAAGAGAAAGAGGAAAAAGAGAAGAGTTGCATGTCCAGATTCCCATCCCAGTCCAGCAACATCTTTTAGAAGAACTCTATTCAGGAATCTCTCTGTTTAGGGTTGTGTGTAATTACTTCGCCACAGATATCACTAAACATACAATATCTATATGGCTGTTTCTTTCTATAGAAACTCAGCTGATAACTTACAACAGGTTTTGCAGGTGGAATAGACAATGCAGTTCATACCTGTGCATCTAGGATGGAGGGAGTGAAGGGAGGGAAGCAAAAAGGAGTGAGGAGGGGAGGGAGGGATGGGGGAGAAAGAGAGAGAAAGAAAGAAAGAATGATTTATTTAGTAGAGTAGAATGTTCTGTACACTAATTTAAATATAAGCGTAGTGATCTTGTTTCTGGGAAATGATGATTTAAGTCTGATCTGGTACTTGTACAAGGCTGACAGCCTGGTTTTCCTCAGGCACGAGAACAAGATAGAAAGCAGCTGTGTGACAGCTGTTAATCCCCTACTGGAAGTCATCCAGATGCTGTGGTGACAGGGCTGGCATAGACCCTGTGGAAAAGAGAAGGGAATAGCCCTAGGGAAAGTGTGCCCAGAGGATACAGTGCAGCAACAGTGGAGGTTTCTCACCATGCTTAAGCTAGTAGCAAAGCTTTTATTTCCAGCCACAACACTAAAATCCGCAGGAGCAATAAGTAAAGAATTTAATGTGCTCTGTTTTTTATGTTAAAAGAAGGCATCAGAGCCACCTTTTCAGAGTCAGTAAGTTTAATGTTCTAGGAGTGAGGTTAACTCAGCCATGTTAATACTTAACTTTTATGTTTCTTGCCATGTAGGAGAAGACATGAACCAGGCACCAGAGGCCTAAAATTGCTTTACAGTGAGAGGACAACTAAGTCAGCTAATAGGAAGTACTGATGAGAACATGCATGAAAGCCATCCCTTGCGTATATAAGGTATCTTTGACTTTAAATTAACAGGAAATTCCTTGTAGAGGAATCAGGCCAGGGATGCCTAGTTTACTAATCCAAGTTCCAGAGCTGGGAACAGCCCAGGGATGGTCAGCTCAGCCAAGAAGGTGGCAGTTCAGGGACAAGTGTGACAAAACAGGGCCAGGCACAAAGTCTCTGGGATGGAACTGTGGCCTTCCACTCCAATCAACTAAGATGATTGAGGGATTGGAGCATCTCTCTTATGAGGA
>RSEF01000002.1:154697603-154712647 GCA_003993805.1 Himantopus leucocephalus | reverse complement strand
CAGCATCTCTCTATTTCAGCTCCTCAACTGCCTGTGTCAGGAAGTGGTCATCAGTGCACTCCAGAAGCCTCCTGGATTGCTTGTGCTCAACTGTGTTGCTTTTCCAGCAGTTACCTGGGTGGCTCAAGCCTCCTATGAAGACCAGGGACTGAACATGAAGTTAATTACAGGTATCTTAAGGGATCATCTACTACTTCCTCCTGATCAGGCAGCATGTAGCAGACAATATCACCCATGTTGACCTGCCCTCTAATCCTAACCCAAAAGCACTTAGCTGGCTTATCCACCCCAAAGCAAAATTCCACACATTCCCACTGCTCCCTCACATAAAGGNCTCCACGCATTCCCACTGCTCCCTCACATAAAGGCCAACTCTCCCTATTCTCTCCCTATTAACCATCCCAGCCTGTCACTCCTACAGAGTCCACAGCTAGCCATGGCAGCACTCCAGTTGTGCGAGTTATTTCACCACACTGCCGATCCCAGTAAGACTGTAGACCTGCAACTGCATGCAAACTTCTAACTCCGTCTTTGTTTCCCCTGCTGCGCATATTCTCATGCAGACATTTCAGAGGCACCAGAGTTGTGCTGATTTCCCAGAAAAGGTATGAGAGCTTTGCCCTTAATGCTGTCACCCCAGCACTTTTGTATGAGCATACATACACTTGATGTATAGCCCCTTTTGCCCTGCAGGGCACAGAAAATGACTGGACATGGAAGAGATGCGTAAGTGACTGCGGAGATGTGTCTACAGATCAATTTCTCAAAAAATTTACTTAGCGTTACACAGTACAGCACTCAAGTTTCAGACATTTTTAGTAGGAGTATTGTCAGAGTAAGCCTCTAGTGTTCCAGTTATCACATCCAGTCCAAAGCTGAAAGCAGGATGCCTCAAGGACAAGCAGGAGTCAAAACCAAGTACAGTAATTCAGTGTGTGCGCTTCAAGAGCTGACACATTTTGGACACTTAAGGAAATAGCAAGCTATCATATAAAGGGTTAGGTTACAGCCTGTTACACTTATGTAATTTATTCCTGCTTATGTTCAGGATCAAGAACTTAGAGATCTGTTTACATACTTGGCCACCTAAGGGATACTTCGATCCCTGCTGGTGACCATGAAGATACTCTGAATTATCTATGTGAAGGCTGAGGAATGAAAGTGACTGCTTCTGCTCCAGCCCTCAGCCAGGGAAAAGTATCAGTGTCACCTACAGCAAATGCTGGCCCTAATTCCTGTCTGGGCCCGTCAAGTCTTACAGGTTCACTAGGTAGAAACAAACAGTGGTCTTTCTTTCAGAAAAACAGAAAGAACCTTGGCCTCGTTGAACAGAAATAGCAATTACACTTCAAGTATGAGCAAAGTTATGGTTTTGCTACAAAGCTGAGAAGGCCTGGATATAGACAGAACTCTTTACCTTTGTGGAAGGCTATAAAGAGACTCATGGCTGTTTAGCAGATGTTACCAATTCTGTCTTAAGAGATGAAACCAAGTGTTCCTTAGAGCTATGCAAGCTGATCAAAGCCTTACACAGGGCCTCAGCTGGTAAGGGCAATGTATCCAAAAGAAACTTTCAAAAGATTTCCTACAGACATCATAGCTGAAGACATTTTTGATTAACTGGGGACACGTGCTTTGAACACCCCAATGGTCAAAGAGTTAAACTAAAGCAAGTAGCCCAGGTCAAGCTAACATTAATTGCCTCACAAGAGCTCCATTTTTCTGCAC
Source organism: Himantopus leucocephalus (assembly GCA_003993805.1). NCBI lineage: Eukaryota > Metazoa > Chordata > Aves > Charadriiformes > Recurvirostridae > Himantopus > Himantopus leucocephalus. Next base: position 154,710,919 of record RSEF01000002.1, on the reverse strand, counting down.
ATATTCAGCTACCAGGAAAAGTTGACAGCACTTCAAAGTTAAAAGGTCTTGACAAGAGTAACAGTCTCCAAAGGAAACAGTTCAAGAGTCAAGCAGAATATTAACCTGTCTAATGCATCACTGTAGATTTTGGTTACAAATTAGTTTGACAGGTTACTAGATTGGGAATTACTGTAGAGCAAAGGAAAGGGGGAAACACTCGTTTTACACCGCTGTCTTTTTGTGAGCCCCCGGATTCTGACATGTATGTTTATCAGCCTACTCATTCGCTAAGCTGACTAGGAATATTGCACACTTATTGCTTGGCTCTGTACGGTGTTGGTTACCAGTGGTGTTACTTTAAACGATGAAACTGACTGTGGTGTGTGTCAGCAATGGAAGTCTAGACTCTCCAAGCAAATTGGTGCTTACAGCTTCCATCACAAGGAAGCTTGCCATATACACAAAGTGTAGTCATTCGCCCAGTTCCTCTGTATGTTCCTGGCCACTCCTCAGTTCCATAATAACCAATTCATAACTCTTAATAACTTCTCCATTGCTAACATCCACAGAAAAATCTGTCACTCCTCTTCATTCCTAGTCACCATCTCTCCTCATTTCAAAATACAAATATTTAACATCCATTTATCAGGGTAGTCAGACACAGAAAGTGTGTCTGGTACGTTCTGAAAGATTCTTTGAGAGGATATTGTCTGAAAACATTGTATTTATTTGGTATGCCAGAAAAGTCCAGATGTAGTTTACCAGCATATACTTTATGCTTTGTGTTATTTTAAAAAATTAACCAATTTCTACCCATTGCTTCACGCAATTTAAGCACAGCTCTTTGAAATGGGACATAAGAAGCTAAAGACCCAGGATGGCTATCTTGACCCTAATGTTTTTTTAATCCTTTAAATGAAAAGTTGTAGCTCTATTCAACCATTCCAGCTAATCCTTCTTGCAGTGCTGAGAAAGATTTTTATTTCAATATCTGTTGGAATGACGTAAGAGCCTCCCTACTGCTGTGCTCCATTCCCCTGACCCTTTTCATTACGAACTACATACCTATGTTCAGATACTATGTTTGTCATAACAAACATTTGCATGTTAGCTGTTTAAGTCCCCATCCTTCTGTCCCCCTCAATATACACACACATTTCATTTTACTGAAACATTGCCTTTTTTCATAAACCAAACCAAAACTGCTAGCTACAGTCTTATTTGCTTCTCCCTTCAATCTTCCATGTTACCTGCAAGCTTTATCATGAAGGATTCTCTTCTCAGGTCACTGAAATGCTTAAAGACTAGCTTGATAGAAACATTAATGAAATTGTCCTTCCCACCTTTCCACCCACAATGGTTCTGCACTGTAATTAGACACATACAATCAGTCTACAATATTAAAAAAACCAAACTGCCTTTTGCAGGGACTTGAGCTCAGAAATAATTTAGATATAGCTATATGATGTTCTAGGCTACACACACAGTAATCATGCCAGGAGTTCTATGGAAATTTACCATAGAAACAAACTGCTTTCGTAAACTGATCCTCAGCTTAGTTTCTTGTTGCTACTACCCTAATTCTGACAAGTTGAGCCTAAGCATGTTTATTTAGTATTAGTTATATCTAACAAAATCTAATAAAAATGCATTAAGCTTCCTAAATACCAAATATTCAAGTTCCATACAGTGATTATATTATTGTGCTTGGATTGATACCAGGATGACCAGCCTCTTATTACCACACAATTTAAATCTAAAGACAGCAGAAAAAAAGCATTTATTGAATGCTTCACCTCCTGCAGCAACAATTCTACCACATCCACTCAGCACATTTAAGTTGATCAGATTCCTCTTCTCTAGCATGTTTTAATACTACTTCAACTTCAATTTCTCCTTGTAATACTTTTGCTCAGTGTTCTGTATCTACTCTGTTTAAACTGAAAGAATTGCTAGTGATAAGTTACACATTTTACTAAATATTTTCAGCTGAAGAAGGTTGGTGGGTGATTGTTTTTTTTTTTTAAAGCAGTGTGTTCTCCCAGAGGAGCAGCCTTCTGGAAAACTAACTGAAGTATTCCAAACGCTCAAAGCAGCACCCAGTTACTTCAGTCTCATTTAAATTCCTTCTCCCAAGCACTCTGGCTCAGTTGCTTTGTCTTTGTGAAACTTCTACTTAAACCCCAAACAGCATACCAAGAGATCTGGACTTCATTGTGCCTGAATATGAGTAACCAGTTCATGAACCAGTTAGTTGTCTGCATTTACAAGATCAGATCTAACAAAGCCTACCCCTGTAGGATACCAGATATTGGTAAACAGCTGTCCATAAACCCCTTCAAGATGTTTATGATGTGTCACTGAACTTCCCCATAAATATGCAGGCCTCCACTCAAACTAAGATGAAATACAAGAATTAAAGCCTTCAGGTACAGAAGGTGAAACACTTTAAAAAACCAAAACCTTGAAGCACACAGAAGTGCAATAACAAAAGCAGAGACTAATATTAACCACTTAATTCTGTAGAAGATTTTATAGAACAAAAACTGCAATGGGTTTCATGGAGTTTGAGTCCAAAGTGTCTGAAATATGATTAATCAGCACCTACTCAGCTTTGTTCTGATTATTATCCACTACTGTACCAAGTTATCTTTGACATTTCTCACAAAGAGGCACACAAAAAACTATCAACTGTGGAACAACAACGTTGCTTTAAGTCTACGGACAGCCTTACACACTAAAAGTAATCCTCATTGCAGTCACTCAGCAACCAAAGCATATCAGTACAAGATCTAGTGGAAACTAGCAGCTGTCTTATCAAAAGTAGTAGAGCAATATTTGAAGTTTTACATTGTCTGAAGACAATCTAGGAATTACGTTGTTTTATATATAGTACAACCAGTTTCTGGGTTGTGTATCATCAAGAAAACTATTAGTAGTTAAAAAAACTGCCTGCAGGAGAGTCTTCAAAACTAAGAACGGGCATGGCTTTNAGAGTCTTCAAAACTAAGAATGGGCATGGCTTTAAAAGTCGCTGTGAACAGTACATTTTTCATACAGAAGATAAGATTTTTTTAAAAAAAGTAATACATCTCACCTGTACCAGGTATTTTTGGCTTCCNGGAGAGTCTTCAAAACTAAGAACGGGCATGGCTTTAAAAGTCGCTGTAAACAGTACATTTTTCATACAGAAGATCAGATTTTTTAAAAAAGTAATACATCTCACCTGTACCAGGTATTTTTGGCTTCCGTACATTACATACTGCGGGGCAAGACTGTAGATCATGTAACTTGTATGAAGAACTATCAACAGAAGTATCATACAGAGAAACAGGAGTGCTTGAGGTCTAGTTTTTCCTCGCCTGATTTTATAAAGCTAAAAAACAGAAAACAAATATTAACATAATGATTTTTTTTTTCTCCCTGAAGACATTTTAAATCCTCTTTAATTCAAGTAACAGCTTTAATTCTACTGACAGAATTGAGAGGCTGCTAAAATTATGCTTTGGCAACTTAATTCCAATGAGTCCAAGCAGGTTTTGAGGTGTATCTACCTGAATTTCAAAGCATAGCTATTGAACCAAAATTAATTGGTGTTTGTATTAATGACCCAGAACATTTATAAACGAGCAGTTAGTAGCAAGATTTAAATGATGTTGGCTATCACTGATAAACTGTGCCTTTGGTCAAGGTGAGGTGTCATGTATCACTTTACCTCTAATGAGATCTAGAAACAGAGAAGGGAGTTATGAGAGAGTATTCCCAGGCTCTGAGAAAACTTGCACACCATGTAGTGGCATCTTTTCCACTTTCCTCCGCAGGGAACAATATAATCCCTCACTGTCACCCTACAGATACCACTCTATACTGTAATCCCCAAAGGCTCAGCAGGAGAACCATATTAGGGTAAAGAAGCTGGCAGCTGACGTGTAAACAAAGGAAGACCAAAACCAAGAGCCAATCTCACAACTCACTGCAAGGACTCAGGGTCACTATTGACAATTTTGTGGTGTCACCACATGAAAAGGTGACAGTATTAAATGGAAAGTAGGCACAGAAGCAGGGAATTATTTAACCAAGCATCATAGGCATGAATGGCATACTGTTGGGTACAAAGCTGCTTTTTCTAGTACAGTACTGTATTATTTGCATCATTTAGACATGTCATATCATCACTGTATGTTTTTACCCCTCAAGCTAAACAAACTTGATTGCCACATAAAAAACAAGTCAAGCACTACTGACTGCATGCACATTTCAGATTTTGACCACAAAATTCATGGCTTTAACTTAGAAAAGTCAGAAGCCAAAGTGCCACTGATTAAACACTTGAAAGACTCAGCTGACGATATTACTTAAACATCAGTTTTGTTCTGATAACTTAGAAAATGGAACACCTTTCAAACACAGTGGAAATTCTGCAATAGGCTTCTAACACTCCGACATACAGACAATGCTATTTGCAACATCCAGTGTTTATGAAGCAGTACAAAAATAATGAGTATTTATTAAATATATTTAGTATCACATATTTGTTAAACATCTTACTGAGTATTACAAACTAAACTCTTAAGTCATATTTACCCTTATCCAGAAGAACCATATACCCATATTTCGAATCCCTGCCATTGAAGTGAAGATAAAGTACATAACAATCGTTGTAATAAGAATATAATCAAGTGGGAAAACCTAAAACAAGAACACAACCAGTTAAAAAGACAAGACAACATTCAAATTAGAAAACAAGCTCTTCCCCCACTTAAAGCTCAGTAAGTAGTTTCTACTTAGAGCATCTGAGGTAGTAAGAGCACTTCCATTTAAAGGTTTTACGTAATTGGCTCCAAATACAGATAATATAGCTTGCTGCTAGTAAAGCTTATACAATTAGCTTGGGAAAGCAACTAAGCATTTTTCTTAATTTAAAGCTTGCGTTAATTTTGAAGTGTTATACATTTTTAAGCTAAGAAATATTTAATTCTGTTCTGAGAGCACATTTAAAAGAAAGTGGCAACAGTCATTTTAGGACTGTACAGGCATTCTGTTTGTGAATATTTCTGAACATATTTGCATGTGAAACTTATTTTTATATTTACATTAATAACCACTTGAGATAATACTGCTGCTAGACACTATTTCTCAGTAAACTGCAAGTTTAGCTGTTCAATAGTTTATGAAACCATGGGGACACAATGCATTGTGCCAACCCACTACACCAAGAACATGGAAAGAACTCTGCTATGGGAGACTAAAGCACTATCTTACATTAAGGTTTTCTTTTTTTTAGCTTACCATGACTGATTGCCAAATTCATATGTGGCCTTGTTGCCTCCCAACCTACTGAAGTTAACAGATGTTTGTTCTCATGTAGGGTTTGTTTCAAAGACTAATGCATTACTATAACATACATAACCGCACAGAGTGCAATAAAAGTGCAGTAAGCATTAAAAAGTGAAAAAATGCATTTACCTCACTTAAGGGGGATAAACTGCCAAGTACAAAACCAGCTAGAATGTAGGTAGGGCATGGGAGAAGGTGACTTATTCTGTGCGTAACTACAAGTGATGTCATTCTTCATTGCCACTATCTTCTCATCAGAGGAAAGTTGGTTTCAAGCACCACCTTTCTCCAGCAACTGGCTTCTATCCACCCAAGATTTTCATATCAGTATCTAATAACTAAAAGATTGTTAACAAGGAAGTTGCCTTGTTTTTACAGAACACACATCTAGACAATTTTGTTTTAATGAATTGCTTGGGGAGAAGTGTAGTTTGCCTTTTGACAGCTTACCAGAAAAGAGAGGAACATCCTTACATAAGCGTATCACCAATCTTTTTTACTTACTGTTTGAAGAACAGGTAACAGCATATTCAATGGATTGGTCAGGTTAGTTCCTAAAATTATAAATCCTGAGTCGAAGCCAGCTGAATGCAGAGCTTTGTCCAAACTGCAGGAATTAGGAAAAATTGGTTAAGTACCATGGTTCTCCCAGAGCTGTGTCTTCAGTTTAATTTAAAAGGGCAGCTCAAAAAAGCTGAAGTAAGCCCAAAGACTTGACAGCTTTTTTGTATCTGTATAGACACATGCTTTGTTTTATCACACTCATTGCACTTGTCTTATGAAAAGGTATATTGATATCTGCATCTCCTTGGTATTTGGTTTTCCCTAATTTGGGTCATGGCGCTTATTTGCCCAGTCCAAAAAACTAAAAACACCAACATCTGAGACCTCAGCTTAGTGTCAATCTTCACTGAAATCCATCAAATCTTCAGCTGGCTATATTGCTTTCAATGCCATGAAACAACTACAGTGTAATGCACATCATAATGGATTATACATGTCATTTACTGCAAGAATTTAAGCACCTGTTACCCAGCCCAAGAAGTACCTACATGCATTAAGATTCATTCAAGCAATCAGAGTATTTCTGCAGTCTAAATTAAACTTCCTTAAAGGATATGCTTAATTTCTCTGCTGAATCAGAACTGTTTTCAGCAGCATACAGTCAAACTGAACCACGTCCTTTTTTGAATCTGTTTTAGCACATGTTGCTCCGTTTCAGTATATACTATTACAATGAGAAATGCAGCTTTAGTTACAGAAATGTAGCATAGAAAAGAAGTGGTCTGACTCGAAGCAAGCCACCTGATTTCAACATTAGAGCAGAAACTATGCAGTTTAAGTGGTTAAGAAAAATGCTGAAATGTACTTACTTTGACAAGAACAGAGAGACAGTGAAGAGCAGTGCCACAATGATGAAGAATACTCCCCACACAATCTAGAAGTAAGATTTATTACAACTTAGCTGAAGGTGCTTGCAATTGATAGAAGTGAAGACATGTCTAAGTTTCAATAAAGCACTAATAATCTTAGACCACCTCAGAGCTCAAACACACTTGAAATAGTAACGTTTTGGTAAATACTTGAGAGAAGTGGTAACAAAATGTTTACTCTGTTAAACAGGGTTTATGTCAAGCATTTAAGTTGATCATCTAAGATGATAAACACCTCTTCACCTGGTGGATGCACTAAGCTCAGAATCAAGCATTAAAGTACATCACGTGCTACGGTGCAATACAGAAGCCTACCTGTAAGTGAAAAGTGTCATAAAAACAGATAAAATGTTATATTAAATGAACACAGCATTTAGCAGAATCCACAATTGGTACTTGCTATATCAAATGGAAAACCTTAACTATATACATGCATTTGACTTCAAGGGAAATAAGAGTTTGTTTCTGTTTGCCTGTGTGCTCACCTTCCAACAGGAGGCAACCTGGGCACAGCTTACCAGGAACATCTCACCTTTCCTGAGTGACAGCTTCCTTCTGTAGCACTACTCAGAAACACTCAGTGACCAAATCACTTGGAGGGAGTGATGTATAGAACTCAAGTAACAAAGCCCAAATATCAGGTCTACTTTTTTCTTGCTTCTGCCTGCAAGTCCTCCGCGTTACTCATCAGTATTGAGTATTTCAAAGTGGTTTTCAAGGTTCAAGTTATAGAAAACATTAACTTTACAAAGTATTTTGACTCGAAGGTTTAAGTCACCTAGAAATTTAACTTTGAAGTAATGTGAAGACTTGAGAATGGACAAGAAAATGCTTACGAGTTTTAAGGTAGTAGGAAAAATACTTGAGTTTCAAGAAAATCTAGATAAGTGCTACTTAAATAATATTATTCAAAAACACTATCTATCAACAAGTGATTAAAATAAGATGAGATTACTAGGACCACATCACAACCACCAGATAAAGGTCTCTTCTGGAGAAGGTTCTAGAAGAGCTTCCATACCACTTTAGCTGCTCTAGGCAAGCCATTTGCCCCACAATCTTCCTTTGGAGTGCATACCCTATTCATGAATTTGAAACCAAAAACTGTAAGAGCTGTGGTTATTTAGCCAGCAGTATATTTAAATCAGATACTGCTATTGTTTTTAAAATCAGCAATAGCAGGCTTTTTTGTAAGCTTTTGCACACTACGATGGAACTGCCTGATGTACAAAATAAGAACAGAAGTTCTTGGCTAAGCCAAGGTGGTGTATGAAACACTGAACTAAGTTTACCAGCAGTATATGAAAACATCGGCAGTTAAGCTGGGTTTGTACATTCAGATTTTTCAGGATTTAAGGGCTAGATTAAAATAAGCAAATAGTTTAACAAGCTAGAAGATTTAGTCCCTGAAAACAGTCAAAGTATGAAAAGTTTATTTTAAACAGGAATAATTCAGGCAACTTCGCAGTAAGTTTACAGAACTGAAAGTAATATTCCGATACCTGTAAATTCTGTTTTCCCCATTTCCTTCTCATTTTTATCTTTAGAGATTTCTTTCAGTTCTTTGATGAATGGTCTGAATGAAGTAGATTCAGAGAAATAAGGTTGTTTCTTAAGATCTTAATTAAAACGCAGGGAAGTGTTCTTATTGTGCCCACCAAATACAGCACTTGAGCCATGGACTTTGTTCTTTAAGCTGTCCTCAAGAAGAACACTTCCTATTGCTTTTCCTAGGCTATAAGCTAGTTCAGTAAATCATTCTCCATTTCTTTGGTAGGTTTTCTCCCTTGCAAATTTTTCGGGGTGGGAGGATGGGGTTAGGGGATGGTGCACAAAAGTGAGCCTAGATAGCAAACCCATTCAGTTACAGCTCCAAAAGGTTCACTTTCTTTTCCTAGACACCCTAGTCACAGAACATGCTCAGATAAGCATGCTGAAATTTCAATAACAATAACAATAATATTTTCAGATGGCTAGACCTGAGACAACTTAAGACTTATTTCCAAATTCTATATGCAAGAACACAATGCATAGTCTTCCACATGAATGAGGGAGTTTCATAGCTACTCTTGAATTATTTTATTAACCTTAAAACTTGGCACACAGCCATCTTGAAAAGGTTAAGGACTTTATTACAGCTGCTCATTAAAGATATTCAGAGTTATAACGTTATTGTTCATTAAATTGTGAAGATAAGCTTCTATCTGCAAACTCAAACAATATTAGAACATATCTTATAAAACAACTCAAATTATGTAGGCCTTGTTAGGTATACATTTAGAGACTAATATCAAGGTAGGTACTAAATTCTGTATTTCCACATATTTAAGCGTACTAAGATTTTACCCCTCCACAGCAAACTCCCACTAGATATTAGCCATACAGGAAATAGATATTTAAAAACAATTAAGACCAAGAGTCTGAAGCTTGCATTACTTCATTACCTTCTGCCAACTACGGCCAGTCGAAAGACATCTATATCTCCTCTGGAATATGTGTGTCTTCTGAAGTGATGCATAACACACTTGGATGTAGATAAGTGGTTGAGAAAACACTCCTTTTCCCAATTAAACCTCAACTCCAGTCTCATTAAATATGAGATTGAAAATGCTAATATTAGAGACCTTCGTTCTACCTTAGTTCGTCCTGTATTTCCACAGTGCTATTAAGACTACTGAACCATAAATGATTTGCAATTAACATCAACCTATATTTACACAATTTCAGAGACTTGGTTGACTCAGGCCTTTCACAGAAAGGATCCTTGTGTTCTTACCTAGATTTTCCTTGTACCTCAACTGATTACAGACCAACAGACACCTCATTTGTAGTTTATTAACCAGCACTTAGCCAATGATTAGGAGAATACCAACACGCAGATCAGTATTTGAGCTCGCAACTTACACAGTCCAGCTGAGCCTTATCAAGTGGTATCAACCTAACTTAAATTAAAAGGATGCCTCCAGTTGGGTATCATTTGGTACCTGGGTAAGGGAATGAATAAGTACTTCCTTTCCTTTCCCACCTGCATCAAGCCTAAGATAGGCTAGAAAAACATTGAAGCCAGAGCTATACACTCACTGTTGCCTTTCACTTGTCACCAATAGCACAGGACAAACCTGTCGTCCACAATCTTACTGGGACACTTCCGTACTGCTGTTTACTAGCTTTAAACCAATTACAGTATCTCCAAAGATTCTACATATGCTTAGCCATGAAAATTCACAAAATAATTTTGCTTTGTGTCACAGCATGAATGAGAAGGAATCCAAGCCCCTGAGAACATGAGTACATGTTCAGCTTCAGAGCAGAGAACAGCACTTAATCAAAACCTCTTGTTCTCATAGCAGGACTATTTATCAACTGATGCTGAGAAGCTTTTAGTACTACAACAGATGAAAACAAAAAGCCTGGGTTTCGGCCAAACAACACACAGAGGAATTTAGTAAGGTCATTACCAAAAAGAAAAAAAGCAACCCTTGATCTATGTTAAGAGAAGTCTAACTTTCAATGCAAGAAAATCTTACTTCCTACTCTGTAGTCCTTTTGAAAGCAGGACCTCAATGCAACCATACCTCCAGCTATGATACTTCCTCCACTACAGTTTGAACTGCTCCATTGCCAGGTGAGTTTCTCATATCCCTCAGCTGCAAAACATAGATCCCATATCCCCCTGTACTCAATCATTTGCTACAGAACAGGTTTCAGAGCTGCTGCCTTGCACTTACATCATCTCACTTACTCTCATCAACAATGTGTTGTACAAGCTAGCATGCATACAAGTAACTGCCAAAAACCAGGGAACCATGTTTTTATGCAAGACTGCAGATATTACAAAAACAGTAAGTTGAAATAATACCTACCAATACAACTTAGACTGCCTGAAATGAGTTCCTTTAGCACCTTAATAGAAAGCCTCTACACAGGCAAGTAAGGAAGCAGCTAAAGCAGAAGACAGTAAGAACTGGTTTACTTAAAGCTTTGTTTTATGTTTGAACATATGGGATTAAAAGACATGGCTAAGCAAAAACCAAAACAAAAATGTCAATATAGGCATTTCTCAATAGTAAAAATGGAAGCATGCTACTTCTAGATCATGGCGGAAAGTTGAATTGCATTTCAGTTTAACAAGTCAGGACAAATAATTTAGAAATATTCAATTGATTAGTGTATTTTTCCACTGCTACTGCACATAATCAAGTCACAAGTTGGTAAGTCTTTTCTGACATTATTCATGTTCTGCTTACATCGTTTTCTCTGGTACCTCACTTCAACTTCCTAAGCCTTCCCCTGATCCCTGTATCATCATTGAGTTATTCGGAGAGCTCTTTGCCTCCTATCCCTGCTCCCAGATCTCAGTCAAGTTATTTCATCTATGGGTAATTCCAAAGTGTTACTAAGACAATCATGGAATTTAGGACTTAATTTATTCTGAGCAGGAATGACCACATGATCCACAAACTTAGATGGTACTTTAAAAAGCTTCACAATTTACTTCCAACAATCATTAATAGTCACCTCTCCAAAAAGCTAAAATAATACTCACCTGCCCAATTGTTTCCTACAGTGGTACTCGTGTACCAACAGAAGAAGAAACTGTGAATGTGCTTAGGACGGCTATTCCATGACTTTGAACCAATACAAAAATTTATAGGGGCAGCCATCCTCTCAGGGCTGGTATCCATTAACAGAGTAAAGAAAACTGGTGGCATATTATTAAACTGTCGTACTGACCAAGAAGCAAAAGCTGCATTCCTCATGGGAAAGACTTACTATTTTGTATTGGGTTTACATGGCAAGGTTTTGGTACCAGGGGGCTGTAAGGGTGTCCTCTCTGAGGAGAGGCCAGAGGCTGCTCTGTGCCAGACACAGCCATTTCCAGTTGACTACAACTGGCCCACTGCTGACCAAAGCTGAGCCCAGCAGCCAAGCTGGTGGCCCCTCTGGGAAAACCGATCTAAGGCAGGGCAAAATACAAGACAGCAGAGAGGAGTGAGAGGAAGAAGAGAGAAACAGCCCTGCAGACACCAAGCTCAGAGAAGGAGGTGCTGCTCCAGGCATTGGAGCAGACATCCCCCCTTAGCCCTTTAAGAGGGCCATGCTGGAGCAGATAACCACACTCAGCCCATGGAGGGCCCCACACCAGAACAAGTGGATATTTTGTGAAGGAAGCTGCAGCCCATAGCCACATGCTGAAGCAGGTTCTTCTGACAGGGACTACAGCCCATGGAGTAGACCCATGCTGGAACAGGGTCAAAGTGTGAGGAGGAAGCATCAGCAGAGAAGAGGTGTTACGGACCGATGGCAACCCCCTACTCCCCATCATCACTGTGCCACTCCAGAGTCAGGACTAAAGGAGTGAAGTTGAGCCTGGGAAAGAGTGGGTGTGGGGCAGGAAGGTGCTTTAAACGGTCTGGTTTTTTCCATTCAAATCAATTTTAATTCAACTCTGGTTTGCCCATGATGGTAAATGGCAAGTGATTGCCCTGTCTATCTCAACCCACACATTTTTTCATCTTACTGCCTCCCCCATCCTGTTAATGGGGAAAGAGAGCAGCTAGGTGGACATTTAGCAGCCAGCCAGGTCAACCCACCACATTATTGCATGACACAATCTACTTTCCAGGAAGTTTCAGGTAACCTGGCAGACATGGGTTAAAAACAATTGTTAGATGAAGCAACACACCTAGTATCAAGTTATCACTATGTAAACTCAGGACATGAAATATTCACACCTCTTGCTTGTCACACTGCCAACCTCCCTGATGCCAAAGATGCAGCTGTGAGTGGAGGAAGCAAGCTTGTCAGTTTAGCCACACCACCTCCACGAGGCAGCTAAACTGACTCCTGACAAAACCTACAGTCTGCACTAACACTCTGCCAGCATGGCTGCTACCCAAGCAATTGCTTAGAGTTTCCCCTCTTTCAGCTCTCTCTAGAGAAGGCGGGGGGGAAGAAATCAAAAGCCCCTATTAAAAAAAAAGAATACCCTCGCCTTCCACCCTCAAGGCAGCATTAACTGTACCTATGCTTCTAAAGGCCTTCAGCAGCAGCTGAAAAGACTGACACATCTATACAAAGTCCTTGTTATCCTTAAGATTAGATAGGAGAACAATTTCTCTCCCTTGCTAGAGTTCAAGCGTACCACTATTTATCAAGAGAACACTGTTCTCGTTGTAGCACCTTCTATGTATTGGACCCATGTCAGTGCCTTTAAATTGCTGCTTAAGCTAAGCCACATGAGCATGCTCTGTTCACACAGGTCTCAATCTTCAAAATGAAGCACTTAATTTTCTTCTATTACTCACCTTAGGCATCCCTTCGGTTGGTTCACAATTGTTTTGAAGTAACTCATGAAAAACTGATGCAATACTCCAAACTTATCACTGTTGAGTAGACTTCCATGTCTCACAACCTGTAGTCTTGTTCATATATTAAGCAAACATAACTATGTGCTCTGGAGCTTTTTTCCCCCTAAACAGTTTTTATACCTATCCCTAGCATATACCAAACTTCTCTTGCTGCTGAGAGTATCAGATGAAAGCGTGACAAACCATAAGAAAG
>RSEF01000002.1:154671797-154691594 GCA_003993805.1 Himantopus leucocephalus | reverse complement strand
GCACTTGCTTTTGTTGAACCTCATTAGGTTCTTCTCTGCCCAATTAGGATTGAGTCATTAGCCATGGTTCCCTCCAAGCCTTGTAATGAATATTTATCCAGACTGGCAGACTGGCATCTTGTTTTGAGAAATCTCTGAATATCTAACACGAGTTAGAACGTGAGCTGACCTTGGCTCCGTCTGTAACCAGTGAAAGACTGATTCCTCCAGAAGGGTATTCTTTCCTTTGGCTGTAAAAGGAGCCCGGAGTGACTAAACTCTGCACTTATGTTCTTCAGTTAAGTAAAAAAAAAATAAAAGGTAGATTGAGAGGAACCTCTGGAGGTCTCTAGCCCAACTCCTCCATCAAAGCAAGGCTAACTCCAAAGTTGAGTCAGGTTGCAGACAACCTTGTCCAGTCTGGTTCCAAAAGTCTCCAAAGATGGAGAAACCACAGCGTCTCAGGACAACCCTTTTCCATACTTCAACATTCTTCTGGGATCAAATGTTTTCCTTATTTCCAATTAAAATTTCCTTTCTTGAAGTTTGTGACTCCTGCCTCTAATCCTCCCTAATACCTCTAAGAAGAGCTTGGATCTGTCTTTAAAAGCTTTTTAGGTAATGACGGGAGCTCTTACAGCCACCTTTACTCTTCTCTAGGCTGAATAATTCCATTTCCTTCAGCCTGTCTTTATATGTTATGCACTGTAGGCCCCTGATCATCTTAGTGGCCCTCCACTGGACTGTCACTGGCTTGTTCAAAAAAGTAATGATAATTAGTAGCATGAGATCATTCCAAAGGTGTCAGCACTATTCAGCAACTCCCATATATGAAGGCAAGTTCAATGGCACACAGGGAAACTAGGATTTGCCACTGTACAATTTCTTCCATTTCTAAGCTATGGCTCAGTACTGATCAAATTCTGTGGAAATCACTGCTTTTCAGAATCACACTAAATCCGTCTTGCCAAGACCATCTTGTTTACCCTTCAGTGTAATGATGCCTTAAAATTTCCAAAATGATTTTGCTAAAAACAAAATAAAATCCAAGCAAAAACCGGAGAACCTGCTTTAAGAAGATCTTAAAAATGCAATTAGAGCTAAAGATGCAAATGCCAAATGAGCTCGAGAACTCTAAACACTGACTTTTGCATAAATCCCTTATGTATATCTCACCTAATTTTTCACTATAGGCGTACCTGTGTAACCAAACAGTTAGTATTAAGAATGCAATGGATGAATAATCAGGAAAAATCTCTTCATCTGCACAAGAATTTTCTCATTGCCTCTAGAGAAATGCAGAGGAAGCCCTCTCACAACACATGATGCAATATAGGTCAAGTATGACCTAGCTAACCCTTTTCCATCCAGGATCTAGTCTTGAAAATCATGGTTATCCAAACAAGTTTTACCTGTCCGTCCTGTTCCACTGCATTTAATACACTTAAATGCATCAGAATGAGTCAATACAGGCATACAGGTTGTGATACTCAAGCTTCAATTAAGATTGGAATTAATTCCTTAGCAAAATCAATCAACATTATTTTATAATAGAAATAGAAGCATTCATGAAGAAAAGTGCATTGCAAAAAAAAAGGAAGGCTACCAGAATATCCAGTTCTACATATTTTGATTCCTTATATTACTGAAGGAGGTTGTCTCATGTTTTTACATATATAGATAATTATTTTTATATTTATAAAATATAAAATAGAAGTATATTGGCAACTCAAATACTTTGGAAGGAAAGTAATATGCAATGACTTTTATTTCTTTACATGACTTGTGAGTAGTGATTCTCGGCATTTTTTAATTATTTACATAGCAGTGATTCTCAGTATTTTTTTATTATTTACACATGAGAACAGTTTTACGTATGATTTTGATCTATACACACGCAGGCATTCACTGACATAGACATGCACACGCATAAAGACAGAATCCACCAAAGAACTGAATAAATTGCATTATCCCTCCCTTTCTTTTGGATTTCAATGTCAGCAAATAGAAACTCAATTATTAGTATGCAGACAAATTTCCCTAAATTACACCTTTAGCCATTTTTATGCCAATGCTGACAATGTTATTACTGAATAGAAGAAAACACCCTGCTGAACAGTATTTTCCTGCTTTTAGTATAAAACAAAGACAAAGGCTAGAAGAAAAAAAAACAGAGCTTTTTTGTATCTCTCTTTTGGTGATGTGCCTTTTATGCAAATATCTCATAGTTTTCTACAGTAATGGTACCATTAAATGCCTTGAGATTATTTGTAAGAGAAAAGTGTTACCTTGAGATTAAGACATAAAGTACTAAGTGCATTTTTAGGAACAGAGAAGATTTCTCTGTAAAGAAGTTAATGTTCCAAAGAAAGCTTTGTTTATTCGAAAGGTTTTATGGTTGTGCTGTTTTCTTCACTTAGCACCTTAATTCTCACGAACCATACGGCTGTCCAGATGTTTAAAATAAAAAGCCCATTTGGGTATTATCAGAGATTACTGAGAAAAGATATACAGACATGATGTTTAGCTATGCAACATAAATTCTCAGAGTGTGTAGTACCCAATAAACACCATATCCTAAATCCGATGAAACTGAACCCATAAATCATAAGAACTAGACAAAGGTCTCATAATACAATTTACCTCCGGCCAGATGCCATCTGAAAAGAATCTACTAGCCAGGGTGATAATCCTTTTCTTTTTTTTTGTCCTTCTCGCCAAAGTAATATTGGGAAATGTGTTTACCAGGGGTGAATATGTTTCTGCCCAACCAAGATGCACTTTTCAGATGTTCTTGTTGCTTGTAATGCCTTGAGAATAGGGTTGCCTAACATCTAAAATACATACGTTCTCCTTATTGCCTGAATCTTTCATCTCCTCTCCTCCGGGGTTGCCTAATATGCTCACCAAGCTATTATTGTTTTGCTTCAGATAGCTTGGCCCACTTGCCGAGTTTCATTTGCTGTCACACAGTCACAAATTACAGCATTTACTTCACGCTACCTCCATTCCAAAGTATCAGTTTGCGCTTGCTGAACTGGAGAACATGATGATGGATCAAGGCGCATTTGCGCTAATCCATTGCAAGTTGATTCTCCAAAGAATGCAGCACAGTAGTAGTCTGTGGCATTTCCTTTCCATTTTAATTTGCTTATGCTGTTTTCTCGTAATTGTTTGCTATCCCAGGCTTTGTTTCAGCCACAGCAGTTTGCTCTCACTTTTCTTCCTTGGCTTTTGACAGATCATAAAAAATAAGTAAAAAAAAAAAAAAAGAAAACAGACGGAAAAATGATTTTCGTTTTTTACTTTTTTTTTTCACCTTCATAAACAAATCTTTAAAGCTAGCCAGATTTTCTGCAGGTGTAAATCACTCTAGCTCCACTGTGCATACCATTTTATGCCAGCTGAGGCTGTAATACAATACTTCTAAAATGCCAGTGATGTAGCTGTTGTCTAGACTTCAGTTTCAGCCGTAGACTCACATCTCCTAAAGGAATCAATAGCACCATGTTATCTATATTCACTGACAAATCGCATCTTCTGCTTCAAATCTGTTGAAAAATATTTGCTCCTAAATGTATGAGATTTCAACATTAGAGTGGGCAGTGAATGTACATTACATGGAAATTGATGAGCATGTGCTTGAAGAACAGTTCGGTTGGCAAATCCTGAAGGAATGGGTNTAGCATGTGCTTGAAGAACAGTTCAGTTGGCAAATCCTGAAGGAATGGGTTGGCATTTATCTTTTACTTTATATGCCTCATTAGTCGTTCAGAGTCTGGGTTACGGACCACATCTCCACTACTGTAGCTGCTGTGCCTGCACAGAACAACAGGAGAGTCATGCGTTCTTGAAGAGTTAATTTTGAACGCTAATTTAACATTAGGATTATTCAACCAAATTCATCCATATAAGAAAATAGAAAAGATTTAATTCCATATTCTTTTTTTTTAAAGCCACAAGAAAAACAAATATGTCATGACATAATTGACACAATATAGGCGTAATAATTTTAGTTTGTCAAAACTACTTCAATTTTTGTTTTGTCACAATGGGTAATGTAGCATAACAACAGAAATATAGCAGAAAATTTTTGCTGAGATTTCCTTAGTGTTGCCTGTTCAAATTACTGATGTTCAGTTTGTGATGTCATTTTTCCCCTGTGTTTTATTTGCATGAGGGGGTCAACTCCTCAAAGCAGGGCACATCTTTATTTGTATGTTCCTCTCTGATCCTCCAAAGAAAATATACTGGCTTCTAAAGAAATATCTTGCCAAACTGAGCTGATCAAGGATTGTAATTGCTGTTCTTAATAGCAATCATAAGAATGTGTAGTTTTACCGTTAAAATGTTTTGGTTCTTTTTCTTCTTTCTTTTTTAGAGGTGTCAATAACTATAAAATCATCCACTGTAGTAAAAAAAAAAAAAAATACTTATTAGAATAAATTTTTATTGGAGGACAAGTTACTATAACTACATTATGAATTATGACCTAAAAAGAAGTTAAAGTTTCTTGACATGAAAAAGCAGACAAAATCAATAGAAACGGTTTGCTTTCTTTTGAGTGCAGTTAAACTACATACACAAAAATAGCAGGATATTGGGTTCGATTACTAGACAAATTAGTTGCCTCTTCAAATTAATCAGATAAAGTTTAACATCCGTTTGAGTTTAGAAATAATCATTCTCAGCACTCAATGAAAAAACAAACACCTTAACAGTCTTTAAAACTTCCTGAGCCTTTGAATGTGGTGTGACTGACAGTGTGGTAAGTACCGAGTGCTGGAGCACACCACGTATGTCCAGGACACACAAGGCCAAATTTCTCTGCTTCTCTGGCCAAGATTCATCTCATCATCAGAGGAAGGAAAATGATGACATCTCAGAAAGACATTCAGGCCACAGAGATCGAAACTGACTTCTGCAAAGCTTTATTCACTGCATTGACTACAGAGAAGGTGTACAGTAATTATAGCACTAATTTAGTCTTGTCAGGTAACAAGATTTCAGTGAAATGAATCTGGGCCTCTGTGTCTAAAACCTGCACTGCTCACACACAGAGCTGTTCCTGGCTTTGATGACCAGTGGATAGGTACTGTGGGAGGATCGTAGGTCTGCAAAGTCATGGGTGGTCTGGGGAAGATGAATAGGGAATGGTTATCCTCTCTTCTCAGCACAAAAGCTACAAACCACCAAATTTAAGAGTTGAAAGATTCAAACCCAACAATAGCCAACGATTCTTCACACAAAGTTGAACTTTACCTCAAGAGCTTTCACTCTAGATCTGGAGGCATCTAAATGCCACAGGAATTTTATTTACTCATTTACCCCAAAATTCTCGAACTGCTTGAAGTTTCTCTTCAGTGCTACAGAGTACTTCTGTCCTCGTAGGGCTGTGATATTTGATACCTGGCTCATTTTGCTTCATCAGCATTGCTCCTGGAGGACCATGATCCATTAAAGATTCACACAGAAAGCCTCACACAGGGCAAAAGTTTAGGACATCATCGATTTCTTGTGTCTACCTTGAACTTTTCTTCTGTGATGAGGTGCAGGGAGAGTGCAGGTTGATACCCACCTCTACCTGTAGAGATTGTCTTACTTCTTTCATTTTCTGAGTAAGCTACTTTAACTGTCTAGATGTGGAACAGAGTGGGAGAATGAGGGAATTTGTGCATATTTGTCATTCTTTGCTCCCTCCTGAGGAAAGTAATCTACTAGATAGCAAAATAATTTGAGATTCATGAAACCCGGCAGAGCACAAGTGAGAGCATAAGTCTGTAGCCTAGTGATTAGGACCCCCTGGAGATCTAATTTACTCCTCCAACAATACTACTGCATGTAAAAACTGTTACAGGATAAAACAGAGACTATTCGCTTCTTTTTCACTATGATGCAAAATGTCCAAGTGTGATCTCCTTTCATAGGAATGATATTCTGAGCAGACAATGGTCATGTATACAGATGATTTAACAGGAATGGGGTCTAACAATGGTTTGTAGCAACAGATTCTGACAGTTGTTAAAACCACTTTTGCTCACACAACTTTTTTTTTTTTTCCCAGTAGTGAAAGAGCTGATTCTGGAATTCACTCAAACCACAAAGCTGTGGGTGATCTTACCAAACACCTGAAAGTCACCAAGTAGTAAGCAGATTCCCCAGCCTGCTGAAGGTGCTAGGTTACCAAGACTTCCAAATAAAAAACAGCAGCAGCTACAAAAACAAACAAAAAAAAAAAATACAGGTCAAATGTGACTTTTAAATCCTAAAGAATGTTCCTTTAAAAGTAATTTCTCAAAATTAAGATTTACTGTGAAATTTAACATTTCCCTTTCCAAGCGGCTAACGGGCAGCTGGCAGACATAATAGTTTGCGCAGCAATTTCTGTGCTTTGCTTTGAGATCTCCTCAGAACTTCTGGGGCTGTCAGAGGACTCCTGGGAGCTCTTTTAAGTCCAGGGTGCCAACTGAGGCTGGAAAAGGATAGCTACATGAGGCCCTGCTTTCCAGTAAGCTCTGGTAACTTCTAACGATCTCTGACAACTATTCTTGATCTGAGGGTGCTTTGAACTTTTTTTCCACAGCTGATTCTTGGTTAGGGTGTGTCAAACACCTTTTCAACAAGTGCTAGGAAGAGGCCTGTGTGGCTGCTGGGCTTAGATTAGAGCTCTCAGATGCAGCAGCTGGTACAGAAGGGGGTACAGGAAAGGCCAGAAAGTCTGCTGTGGTCACTCTTTGTGCAGCCAGCAATGATGATGGTATGCAATGGGGCATGGTCCCTGGCATCCACTGGAGCAGCTGTACTGATACATGAGAGACCTTGACTGAGATCCCAAGGGAGGATACAGATTTCTCTGAGGATGGTCAAACACTGGCACAGGTTGTGCAGAGAGCTTATGGAATCTCTGTCCTTGGCGTATTCAAATCCCGATGGAACGCGGCCCTGAGCAACTTGTTCCAGTTGTCTCTACTTTGAGCAGGGGCTTGGACTATACAATTTCCAGCGGCGCCTTTTAACCTCAACTATTCTGATTCAGGAAGCATAGAGAACACTTCCAGATAAATCTTGGGAGATGCAGCATATTTCCATTGCCACACATCATAGCACTTGCTATTGATTTTACTTCTAAACATTTCTTCTGTTTGTATTAAAAATAAAAGAATTATAAAACTCCCTGGAATTACATTTTCTAGTCCAGTTATACCCATGGCCTTTCTTAGGACCTTTGAATTCCCAAATATATTCATTTTCATCTCAGTGTGTAGAGTTCATCAGTGGTGTTTTTCATGGACCTTATGCCCATGGAGGCCCCGAACCTTTGTATGAATGATTAATTGTTCAAATGTTCCACTTCATAACAGAGTTCATTATGGCATTAATTCTACACAGAACTGCCTGCTGATCTCATATGCTTCATTGCTAACCTTCCAGTTTATTACACAGTTTTAGCTAACTGAAATACTGAGATGTCGATTCCTTGGCTAAGTACATCTTTGCGGTTTCTTTCTCTTCTAAAGCTCCTTATGTTGTGAAGACTCCACACCTCCTCCAGAAAAGTTAATGGTGGCAACAGTCCATAATTGAGCAGAAGGTTAGACTAAATGACCTGCAGTGGTCCTTTCAAACCAATATTTCTATCATTCTCTAAAACCCATTCCACTGAAGTGTTGTCGTGAAATCTAACCTCAATTTTTATAAAATTTAAGTTGGCATTTTTTACCCTGTCCTCTGTGGATATTTCTTTCCTGTTTCCATCAGCACATTACCTACTTGAAGACCGTTGCAAGGTATGCTTCCAGTCTTTTCCTCTTTTGGCTGAATGGTTTAATTGTTTTCAATCTTTCCTAAAGCATCACACTTTTCAGATATGTGATCGCTCTCACTCCTGCTCTCTGGCTTTTGTCCATAGCTCTCTTGGATATGTTGTTCTAGAAGAGGCTTCCCCAGTGCTGAATAAATTGGAAGGATAACAGCATATGGTTTTGAAGGTTATGCTACTGGTTTACAAGCAGGATGGAGGGAGGGGGTCGGAGGAGGATGACAGTGTTCACTTGCGACCCTCTATAACTTCTAAATACTTTTCCGTATAGCGGCTGCTCAAGCAGCTGGTCCCCATTCTGAATTTTTACAGCTGATTATGCTTGTGAAGTGTTATAGTTTGCATGAGTCCCTACTGAATTTCATCATATTTTTTCCAACCATATCTCCTGTGTCTCAGCATAATTTTGAATTCCAGTCGTGTTCTTGAGCCTCTTGAAGCTTGTTGTCACCTGCAGATTTAATAAGTGTACTTTCCATTCCATCATCTGGGTCGTTAACAAAAGTATTGAATAGCTCCAAAATGAAGGCAGATGCCTGTTGGATCCTGCCCAGCACTTCCCTCTGTTTTGACTATGAACCACTGACAAATAATCCCTGAGTACAGCTTTCTAATTGTCTTTGCACCTACTCTGTGGCAGTTTCATCTAGTCCAGATTTTTCAGGCTTATTTGGGAAAATAACCTTAAGCCTGTGTCAGAAGTCTTACCAAAGTCAAAATATGATGTTTCCAGCTTCTTCTCAAGCCACAAACCATTTTATAGAAAAAAACAAAAAAAAACTTGGTTTGATATGCTTTCTTCATTGCAAATCTCGACTAGTTGTTGCTCCTTGTTCCTAGGTGCTTACGAAAAATTTGTTAGATTTTGTAGGTCTTTTTCACTGCACAAATCACAGTCACAAAATATTGCTTATCATTTCATATATTCCTTAACCAAAGCAATGTTAGCTTTTTTAAAAATGACAGGTGAGTAAAATGTGTCTTAAAATTCTGTTGCAATACACATTATCTCCATGCTAATGATTCTTTAGTGTTTAGTGGTGACAGAGTGGTATTCAACATAAATATCCAGATTTATGCATACAGATGCAAAGCACATTTTTTATCTATGCATATATAGTACCTCAAAGGTCTATAGAGTCCATCAGTTGAAAAAAAAAAAGGGCATAATTGTGCCTTAGATGTATATATTATAGAAGAAAAGACTTCATGGTTATTTCACTTGCTAGTTGTTCTAATCATGGAGACAGAATAGCATGAAGGAAGTGGGTATTCTTATTTTATGCAGATAGCTTGTAGAAAAGTAAGCTCTGAATCACCCCTGAGAGGTTCTTAAACTAGAAGTCTAAAGTCAGGCAGTGTAATTAACCTACATCGTTCCTTTTCTTCTATTACCCACCAATCTCACTCTGCCCTATCCTCAACCAACTGTCCATCAACTTCAGTTTTTCATACCTTTCCGGTTACAAGACTTGGATCTCAGCCTTATTTTTACTGACTTGTAAAAAATTGAACAGATTACAGTCTAAATCCCCAGCTGCAATTCCTTTTGCTTTATTGTTACTACCACGAGTAGGATGAGGATTAATAGTTTGTTCAAGCTTTCTTTTTTATCCAGATTTATGCTGGGTCTTGTTTCTTCAGGGAAATCAGAAGCTGGCAGCGCTTACTGCACAGCAGTTATAGGTTAAACTGGCAACAAGGGATGATCAAGTTTATAAACATTTCCAAGCATTATTTCCCACTGTTCTTTGCTGCTGTTCATATGACACTCAACAGTGAAGCTCTTTAGGGGATCCTCATGGGATGCTCATTAGTGTTTTCTAATTGCTCCATGTAGAGGGAAATAACTGTACATGGCAGGACTCCACCATTGCTTTAGCCTGTTTAACTCATGAGGCCTTAAGTTGTAAGTGTCAAACCACAGAGAACGAACTAATGAGAGAAAGATTAATGTAACAACCCTCTAATGTGTTATCAAGAAGGCCCATGCTGTTGCATTAGGCTGTCTTTTTCCCAGACTAATTTCAGTATGTCTCAAACATCTACTGGTTCCTGTCTTGATCTCGTTGCTCTCTCGTGCTAGGTTCAGCAACAGCCCAGTCTGCTCAAAATGGCCATGTACATTATGCAACCTATTCCCCATCAGGGATTTGTCTCTTAACCAGCCAGTGGTATGCCTTAGGAATGAAAAATACCAATCTCCACTTAAATATTCAAGGCAGCAAACAGAAATAAATTTTGGAGGATATATGTAGGATTTCAAAAGGAAAAAAAAAAAACCAACAGTGCCTACCTCACACCTACAGAATGCTGAAGATGAACTGAAACAAAGAAGAAAACAATTAAAATTACTTTTAAAAAACCTCAGCATAACAAATGAGGTTTTATTGAACTATATCTGAGCGCTTAAGTTTTAAAAACTCCCTATGACAATCTGTAAGAACTATAAAGGAAAAAAAAAGATAAATAAGATTATTTAAGAGGACATGAGCCTTACTTATTTATTCATTTATTTTCCAATCATAATGAATAATGACTACAATAATTCTGATAAAAACCAGACTGAAATAAATCCCTTTACTGAGGTCTGAATCCTAATAGAAGCAAATTACATTATCTTCAATATAAGATAGACAAAAAGAAAAAAAAATCCCTGCACCTGTAAGAATGGTTGAAATTGAAACCCAGAATATACACTCAAATTTTTGTGTAAAAAGCTGCTGCTGCCTCAGTTGAGAAGCGCTTTATCTCGTTACAGCATACTTGTCTGCTATTTCTGCTCACCACATACTTAATACTAAGATTCAAGATATGCTAAGTAAAAAAGTTTTTTCTGAGTTCTCTGATTAAGACTTTCTATTGTTTTCAACAGTATAAATCCCCTTTTCTTCCTTTAACCCTTCTCTTTATGAAAACATGGCTCCTCCTTACCATGGAGAATGTTCCTGTGCAACAGGGTATGGTTAATTTGTTTGCCTGTCAAGTCCCTGTGTACATGGTTTAGAAAGAAGCAGTTGGCACCATAATGGTTTTCTGCTGGTCAGGCAATTGGGATGGAGCACAGCAGAATCAGGGTGGACACCCTGCGGTGCAATAACTTGACACCTTCATCCCTCAGATGTTCTAGACAATGCAGTGGCACAAGGTTTCTTTCTAGCAGTGTGCGTTGCAAGGCTTCTCTTTCCTGCTGCACAATATGACATTATTCAGAGCATCCTTAATGTAAGACCCAAAGTCACAACTGTGGGAGAAAACTTGATGGTAATTAAAACTGCATAGGTATTGTCAAAGTGTAAAAATTGCAGGTGCAGGTAAAGATAGAAGCATGTTCATGCTCTGGGTGCTTCAGAGCTTTTATCTTTTGTTTGTTTGTTTGATTTGGTTTAATTTTGTGGTTTTTTTTTTTTTTAAGTTACATAATTTTTCCAAGAAATATTTTTTTTTTTGTTTTCTTGCTTGCTTGCTTGGTTGCTTTGTGTACTAGAACAAAAAGAAGGAAATTGATTCTGTGGGTGCTAGCTTCTCCTTTAAAATATAGAATGGAAGAACCTAAACAATGATGAAAAATTTTTTCACTGAAAAACATTGTATTAAAAAATATTTTAACCTCAAATTGATATTACTCCAGATTTCCTTCATTCATTGTTTTAAAATAGTACTTTGATTTTTAATAACCTGGTTATGTGTGCTAGCACTTATGTTTATTTTCTCCCTGTCCCTTTTTTATAAATTTATTTAAGACTATTAATCAGAAGAAGATCCTACTGGTCATCCTGAACCAGGCTAACATCTTTGTAACTGGCTTCCTGATTCCAATATATATGCAGAAGTACAATCAGTCCTTTCCCCCATAAACTCTTTATCAGCTTGCCTGGCAATCCCAAAACCCATTCAGTTGAATCAGAAAAGAGTTGGTTCCTGATCCTATCATATTAAAACCAAGAAAGATCAATAAACGAAGTTGTGCAAAAATTGAAATGTTAATTGGTTCTTTCAATATATTTAACATATTTCTCTAATTCTGTAGCAGGATCTAATGTACAACGATGAAATCTTACAGCAGCTAAAGTAGCCAAACAGCAGAGAAATGGTGCAATTTGCCAGAATAAATGTTCTGCTACTTTCTACACAGCTAAATCTGGTTTTTAATGGAACCTAAGATCTCTTTGAAGAAGAAGAAGAGGAATAAAATTAAGAAGATGAAGATGAAGAAGAATGAAATGAAAGGAAATAAAATGAAGTTTCTTGTACTTGTGGTTGTCCTTTCCACCAAAAATAATGCAAACAAAAGTCAGAACACTTCTGTTTTTTCCCAGTTTGCAGATTTTAATCCCTACACCTGGTCTCTACACATTTACTGTTCTGAGGTGGCAAGCACAGTTGGAATGGCTTGGCAGACACCTTAGAAGGTCACCTTTTCAGTTGCCATAGCGAAATCTGACAAGGACCATAAATCACAGATTTTATTTTGGTTTCAACCACCTAATTTTACTTCAGTTGCAAAATAAGAAGATAAGATCCAAAATAATGAATGCACTCATCATAAATTATTTTTGATCATTCCATTATGGCATATAGATCTTGCAAAAAAAAAAAAGTCAGTTTATGGAAAAAAAAAACAAATAAAATGTGCTTTGCTTTGATTTTAATCAAAGGAGGTAGTGCAGGCCTTAAACTTGTATCTTTTTGGTCTTAACCAAAAGCTTTTATAAAAAGTCACAATATTTTGGTAAAATTTGTGATTAAATGCTCCTCCAGTTTCCAGCTATAGAACCAAACTATTTTCTCAGAATAAGGCTACCATGCACCGGCAAACTTGACCTAGTTAAAAATTAATCCATTCTCTGCTAACATCTTTCAGGGGAAAAAAAAAAAAAAAAGTGTTACAAGATAGGTAGTAGATAAATTTTAAAATATGACTGCTATTTCATGAAATTGAAGAATTGTACAAATAATAATACAGTTTCCTGATGAAGAACAAATCAGCTTTCAAGCTGGCCAGCATTCCTTTTTTACTTTCAGAGCAAATTAAATTTCTCTCCACTGACAAAATCTGTCAAATCCACGCTTGTAAAAAAGACATGGCAGTATTTTCTACCACTTGAAGGTGTATGAAAAAGACTGAGGAAATAGCTTTGTGACCTATGAAAAATGCTTAGCTAAAGTACAATTAAAAGAATCCTACACATTACGAGACCAAAAAAAAACATGTTGCTGTTTAAAATATGAAAAACATAAGCTTTGAATTGAGGTAATCTTACACTTTGATACTTATCATTTCACAGAGTTTTATTTAATATTTAACTTTCTTCTACTGGCAAAATAAAATTTAAATAAAAAAATAAAAAAAAAACAAACAAACAACCAAGACCGAAACCCAGAACTTTTTGTTTAAAAATTACATTTCAGGCATTCTAAAATTGTCCTTAATAGGGGCAACATTTAAAATGACGATTCCAGGTGAACTGTTTTGCTTATCACACTGGCAATTTATAATTAAAAATATCTGATGAAAAATAGATGAGTGCTTCTACTGATGGCTGTGATTCAAGTAGGTATGGTACTTAAACAGTAAACTTTCTGAACAGTTTTGTTCAGATTATTTTTAAATAGTCAAAAACATTTTATTGTTTACTTTTAAAATGAAAAGCAACACTAATGCTTGAAAAATGGTCTGGTAAACACCTGGCCAGGAGATGGCTTTGAGGCTTCTTCTGTTAGAAAGTCCAGTCCTGAAACTAAAGAAAAATCAATCACATGTTGTGATTGTGTTCATGGAAGAAAGAGAGGGTCTTTCTGGTAATTTGCAGGTTGTATAAGGGACCTCCTGTACTTGTTCACAGTGGAGAGGACTCACAGAATCACAGAATGGTCAGGGTTGGAAGGGACCTCTGGAGATAATCTAGTCCAAACACCCTGCCAGACCAGTGTCACCTACAGTAGGCTGAACAGGAACTCATCCAGGTGTGTTTTGAATGCCTCCAGAGTGGGACACTTCACAACCTCTCTGGGCAGCCTGTGCCAGTGCTCTGACACCCTCAAAGTAAAGAAGTTCCTCCTCATGTTTAGATGGAACTTCCTATGTTCAAGTTTGTGCCTGTTACCTCTTCTTCTGTCACTGGGCACCACTGAAAAAAGACTGTTCTCATCTACCTGGCACCCTCCTTTTATGTATTTATAAGCATTGATAAGATCCCCCCTCAGTCTTCTTTTCTCTAGACTAAAAAAATCCAAGTCCCTCAGCCTTTCCTCATAAGAAAGATGCTCCAACCCCCTAATCATCTTAGTAGCCCTTTGCTGGACTGTCTGCAGCAGTTCCCTGTCCTTCTTGAACTGGGGAGCCAGAACAGGACACAATGCTACAGAAGCAACCTCAACAGGAGTAGAGGGGGAGGATGACCTGGCCAAACTCTTCTTGATGCACCCCAGGATGCCATTGGCCTTTTTGGCCACCAGGGCACATTGCTGGCTCAAGGTCATCCTCTTGTCCACCAGGACTCACAGGTCCCTTTCCACACAGCTGCTCTCCAGCAGGTCAGCCCCTAACCTGTACTGATGCATGGGGTTATTCCTCCCCAGGTGCAGGACCCTACACTTGCCCTTGTTGAATTTCATTAGGTTACTCTCCGCCCAACTCTCCAGCCTGTCCAGGTCATGCTGTATGGACACTTCACTGTAACTAGAGCTAAATGTATCTTTTTAATAATCATAGACTTTTCGAAGAGTTCTCAGCAATGACGTGCAGGTTTGCTCCTGAATACAATATCATCACTGGACCATGAAGGAGATGTATGGAGGTGTTCAAGGCCAGGTAGGATGGGGCTTTGAGCAACCTGGTCTAGTGGGAAGTGTCCCTGCCCATGGCAGGCGGGTTGGAACTAGGTGATCTTTAAGGTCCCTTCCAACCTAAACCATCCTATGGTTCTATGTTTCTATGAATATGGTGTCGAGTTTTCTGATTCTGAGCCTAACCTGTACCAGGACTTAAGCTTTGACCTCTTGAAAGATTTTCCTTTTTGCCCAGTAAGTCAGCTTGCTCAGCAACTTTCACCATACCCCAAACTAACACCCCAGATCTTGAGCTACAAATCAAAAGACGAAAGGAAGACAGGATCTTTTAGGACAGGTAGAGAAGCTGGTAAAATAGTATAGCCTTGCCTGTTGGCAGTATTGATAACGCCTCCATTATGGCGTTCACTAATTGCAGAGCAGATATAAATTGTTTTGTAAAAATCTNAGAGAAGCTGGTAAAATAGGAGTATAGCCTTGCCTGTTGGCAGTATTGATAATGCCTCCATTATGGAGTTCACTAATTGCAGAGCAGATATAAATTGTTTTGTAAAAATCTGTTGATGAAGCATAAAGAGCAGTGAATGAGCCTTCAGCCTAATCTATCAGACTTTACAGTGGCAACCCCTGGCACATTAAAAAGTTAATGTGACTTTAATAGGTCATAATCACACTAATAAAGTTTATAACTATTCACTTTAGTAGCCACAGTCATTTAACAAAACTATAACTTTTGTTCTTGGGCTTACATCAGACTGAAAGTACAATTAATCTTTAACGGGGTAGAGCTCTGCTTTAATGGAGTTTAACAGCAAGTGACTCTGGGTCATCCCTTCTTAAACAACAGAAATGGTGAAGCTAGGGCTAAAAGTTCCTGCCAGTCAATTTAGATGTGCACAGAAAACTTCATCTCCATGGAAAGGGAGAGGTTTGAACATATCCAGGATGCATCTCTTGGTCTGAGACATCACGGACATCCTGGAGGTCAGTTAGAAGACCTTCCCTGTCTGCAACAGCCAAGCCAATTATTGATGAAAATACTGCATTGCCTTGTTCTGTATGCTTTCTTGTTGGCTGAATAGCCTAGAAAATGTTTCTATAGAAGTGTAATTTTTATCCCAAACCATCTCTAATCAATATACTCACCTTAATCTTTAAGATCATTGAGGTGAATCCTGTCAAATAGAAAACCTTCTGTGTGGCCATTTATTTGGCACTGTAAGAACAGAGAACACCTGGCCTAGAAAGGACTGGAGGGTGATATTTCTAAATAACCTTAAAACTTATTTTGATGGGCGGTTAGAAAAGAAGTCAATAACGTTATACTCCCTTTGCCCACAGCAGAAATGTTTATCCTTCAGCAAAGTTGGCAAATCAAAGGTGGATTGGTCCCACATCACTGCACAAAGAAAGTGACAGCAATCCCCGGCTTTCAGAAAGGACTATATTGCATGAGAAAACGTCAGGGGACTGAAGGCCTTTGAAAGGCAAAAGAGTTCCACTCATTTGAACTTTAGTTTATCTGATAGGAATAGCTGTCAAATATATTCAGCTTCTCTTTCTTCCTTTCAGTGACTCTGAGACAGGCCTTATTGAGATAAGCCTAAGAAAGAGGAAGAAAGGGCAGATAGTCAGCATAAAGCAGTTGTATTGTGTAATGTGACAGAAAAGAAGCGCTGAAGAGCTCAGCTGGAAGTCTGTAGTTAATGTTTTAAATATTGTCCTATTGAGCTTAAGTGCTGGCCGAAGCAATTTCATGTTAATGACAATTTTGCTTTCAAGGCATTCTGCCTAGAAGGAAAGCAATGCAGCTAATGCATTCAGCACTTCTCCAGAGCAAACTGTGCCTCTAGAGGACCTCGGAGGGCGGGTGGAGGGGACTGCCTCAAAGACAGAGGGTGTCTTTCACAGTAACTCATGAGAGGTTCCTACCCTTCTCAACAGGTGCTGAATGATGGTGAACAGAATGTTGAGAACAGATGATTCTGTTCTGTTTTGCCTGAATACCAGGCAGAATATGATAATATGATAGTATGATAATATGATAATATCTCTACATGTTGCAGAAGAGCATTAATTAAGATCTTTCCAATCACTTTCAAGGCACTCTATGGAAAATAGCAGAAGAAAAAACAAATATGAGAATACACATTTACCTTTGAAACTCACAAATAAAAAGAAAGAACTAGTAAAGGAAACCTGGATCCTTCCTGCTGCTGTTCTGGTGGGATTTTTCTCCCTTGTACTGGTACAGCTGCTGTGGATCCCCATATGCATGTGGGTCAAAACTGTTTACATCGCAAACATAATTGGAATTTAATTTTTAAGCTCTAAGGCATTATTATATAAAATACTGAAGTCAGTCCTTTGCTTTTCTGAGTCTTGGTTTGAAAACTTGCTTTCCCCCTGCCGGGGTTAGCAGTACATCAGTCTGATTGGAAAAAAACCCTTATACAATTCCAATGGCTTAGGCTTAAACTGCCCTTTTTCCAGTACTCTCATTTTCAATTGCAACAGGTGTTTTGAGATTTTTGCCATTTCCTCCACATGTATTTTTGGGCCAACATTTTAATCTTGCTAATATTCACTTATTACTTCATGGATTGCCAAGCGACTGCAGACACACTAAAAAAACATTTAACCAAAGTCCTTACAAGTTCTCAACTTAAATATTGACCAAAAGGAAAATAACAATAATGAGCCAATCCCAGACTACGCTTAAAAACTTAATGATAGCTAATAATATCCGTGTAAGATCTTTGCTTCTTGTCACCCCTTCTTCTAACGAAAGCTTCTTGTGTAAACAATGATCCTTTGAACTTTGTCAAAGTCAGTGAACACTTGTTATTTCATTGAAAAGGTGATAGTAGCAGCTAGAAAACAGCAGTTACTTCACAGCATTATGCTAAGTTGATGTTGCAGGCATTTGTAGATGATTTGCAGTAATGAAAATGGCTTTATTATATGTATGTAACCTGTAATTGAATGCATAAAGCATCATCTCTGAATACAACTTCAGGCATAAAGGTTAAGAACTTCCTGACTAAATGTATAGGTCTAGAGTGTAGTGTTTACATTTAAGATGGTCATGGGCTTTTTTCCCCTTAGTAGTCCATGGAAGTCTGGTCAATATTGTCAATGAAGTTTGTGATGTGATTAAGTCTATATTAACGGAAGCACCCACAGGTCAGGTGGAGCTGCATTCAGTCTGTTTATTAACTCCCCATTAGGTAAAGTAGGAACCTGGGGTGCTTTCTCAGACTACATTTTGTCATTGTGAACCTGTGGATTTGTGGGAGATAAATCCCCCACAAAATTGCTACTCTAACTTAGGGAATCAGATTTACATGCTCTTGGCCAAGTATAAATGCAACCATACCCGCAGACAAATTAATGCAGGTCTCTGAATGGGTCGGGCTACACGTTTGGAAGCACATTGACTTAGCTTAGGCAGAACACCGGCTTAGCACATATGTATTCATGATACTACGGATAGACATATTGGACCATGAATAAATGACCTACGTGTCCAGACTCATCTTTCGAAAGAAAGATGCCCCCGTAACTATTCTCCAACAAAATAATCTATGACACTTGAAATANATCAATGACAGATGCCCAGTTCTTGACAACATTCTTGCCTTAGCATTTAAGCCTGCATTCCACCAGCAATCAACTGGGACAGAGATAGGGTATTTATTTTTCCTGAAGTTTATTTTCAATCTTGTCAAACTGATGCAAGTGTTTTGGGACAAAGACTATAATTCCTTCTTATTTGTTGTTTCATTACCTTGCACAACAGGACTCTGATCTTGCTTGCGGCATAAAGATGATGTTTAAAACTACTGTTTATTAAAAAAAAAAAAAAAAGAAAAAAAAAGACCAATTTCCCTTCACTTAACTTAAGAAAATAAGAAGGGAACAAAGTCTTATGTCACTCTGATGAGTGGTGCACAGATGGGTTTGTGGTGAAATGAACAAATTTTATGTAGGAAGGCTAAGTTGCTTTATTCCCAAGCTTGTCTGTGAGATCTAATGATGGCTCAAGGAACAGAGCTTTTGAAAAGCTGGGGAATAATAAAAAGCACTGTGAAAGACATGACTTCTTCCTCCTGCACTTTCATTTCCTAGGAAACAGATGCAAGATCTGTTGGCAACCAGGCATCAGTCTGCGTGCCTTGTTTTAAGGGGGCCTGTTGCTCATAAAATGTTATGAATACAGTTACTCCACAGATGTGTAGAACTAAATTCAATGTGACATCAGTTTAATGATAACACATGAAAGATTCAGAAGACTTCTGGTTGTGTTGCCTCATTATATGTGCGATTGCATGCAAAACCACTAGTAAGACACATAACCTGTGCAAATGCCTCACTGACGTTGGCTGCTGATTAAATCCACAGTTCATGCAAATCTTAGCCAAATCAAGAAAAAATGTAAGTTTAGTTATCTAAAATTCTCCGACCTCATGAGACTTGTTGATGTTTGCTTCATTATTGTTTTGTTTTCTATATGCTTCGAGATAATTGTGATGAATTTTAAAACTCATGGGAGTTTAAATGCATGGTGGACAGGGCCTTTATGGAACCATTCTCTGCAAGTTCAAAGCTGGTCCAGACCATTAAGGACTGAAACATTTCTGTTAAAGTCACATATGAAATTAATTGAGTTCCTCAACTGTGTCACAAATTCATTATCCCAACTGGCTACCAGAAATCACTTGCTGAAGAGCCAAAGATTTTTGATGTCTGGATGAAGTCTGTCAATTGCTTGCACATCCTTTATATATGTCTTTTTGATCTGCCAGATGTCTAACTGGTGACAAGACTGTGAGCTATTCAGAGCTATCTATATATTTAGTGGCTATACGTAACTAGCTGGCAGCTCTCCCATCTCTTGGGCAGAATAAGCAATTGAATAAGGGCTGAACTGTCTCCCCAGTTTTCTCCACCCAGGTAGAGATCCACAATAGGATCTCTACCTCACTAAGCCACCAATTTTCAAAAAAAAAATATCTTATTATTTTTGTAGTTTATACTCATCTCTTCAATGTTCTTGAAAGTAGCCAGCAAATCCCAAAGTTATCAGGTCAAATAGAACTGACAAGCAGAGAAATGGCAAATTCACATCATAAACTCCATTTTCAGGAAAGCAGGGCAAGAAAAATAAAATGCTTGGGGGGAAAAAAAAAAAAAACAAAAAAAAA
>RSEF01000002.1:154654624-154671697 GCA_003993805.1 Himantopus leucocephalus | reverse complement strand
TCTAAACAACAAATCTGCCTGGTAAGGAAGACTGAAATTACAGTTCTAAACATTTTTGCTCGTAGAAGGGTAGAATCCAGTTTTCCCTAAGCAGCAGACTATTTCAGAGGAAGATTTGTGCTAAATAATCACATCCACATGCTGTTCGTATGCTTGGGCTGGTTACCATTCCTGTGGCTAACCAATCTGCAGATAAAGATGGAAATGAAGCCGGAGAAAGAATTAAAATTAAAAAAAAAAAAGAGTATAGAAAATAAATATTAAAATAACATTTTTAAAAGTAATTATAGGATTAAGATTACAGAAGAAGAGGAAAACTCAGAGCTTGATATTGTGTAAAAAACCCCCACAAAACAGAAAAGCGAAAATCAAACCACCTCTTAAAAGCACCAAAATTAGAAAATGGAATAGGAAAAAATAACCTTCCAGTCCTTCATTTTTTTTCTGAATTAGGAAAATAAATAACAATTCTAAGGTGAATACAAGCTTCAGTTTAACTAATTTAGCTTTTTCTACAACAACACTGTCTTCTCTTCATTCCAGTTTTAGAAAATTNAAAATGGAATAGGAAAAAATAACCTTCCAGTCCTTCATTTTTTTCCTGAATTAGGAAAATAAATAACAATTATATCTAGATTAGCAGAATTTTGTTAAGGTGAATATAAGCTTCAGTTTAACTAATTTAGCTTTTTCTATAACACTGTCTTGTCTTCATTCCAGTTTTAGAAAATGTTAGTTAAAATACATTAATAACACCTTTTAAAATAATTTTAAATCATTCTGCTTTCCTACTTCATGCTTTAAAGCATTTCCTTAAAGTAAAATTGTGTAGAACTTAACAGAAAGTTTCAAGCATTCAATAGTTTGCTCTTTGCTTGAAGTGATCATCTGACATTTAATAGAGAATTATATCCCTGCTATCGAATTCCATAGGATGACTCAGACGTTCTACAGAGAACAAACTTTTTCTCTATTAAGGGTCTTAGATTTTCAGAGTAATTTCTAGAGAACCTCATTGATTAAGTCACAATTAAATTCTGAAGTACTTTCCCACCAGAGTACAAACAATTAACACAAGCCAGATTCTTCACAGGCTGGCATCTTGTGCAGAGAGAATGAAAAATGCTTATGGTGTGATATCATTGTACACACATTTTCTATTTATTATGCATTAGTGCAGAGACCTCAAAGTGCTCTCTCCTCATTTTTTTCTCTCTTCTTAAAACTCTCCTCATTTTCAGACTCTGTAATAGCTCCTCACACATGATGTTCTGTAATCCCTTTATCATTTCAGTTGTGCTTCACTGAGTTTTTTTTAATAGCTTATCGATGTCCTTTGTATACTGCAGGGACTAAACCGTGCTCCCTACTTCATTGCTAGCTATGCTAAGGAAGTAAATGCTGGAGACAATCCTTCACATCATACTCAAGTAGCTCCTATTAAGCTGTTTTGGCAGCATGCTCAAAGAAAGCTACTAGGAACTGGTGCTTTCACAGTATTAGTCTGAATAAGAAAGCCCACGGCCATCAGTAATAAGTGAGAGACCTGCTAAAGTAGAATTATTCAGCTCTGAGCTGCACGTCTGGACAAAGAACAGCTTTTTATTAGATCCCCTACTTGGAAAAAAAAGGACAGATTTTCAGGCACTCGAGATCTTTTTTAGTCCTTTCAAATATCTGAGCCCATACATTTTTTTTGTTAATGATACAGAATCACAAAATTCATGATTTAAGCAGGCACCTCTGTAGATCGTCTTGTCCAACCCCCTGTTCAAAGCAGGATTAGCTAGAGCAGGTTGCTTAGGGTCATGTCCAGTTGGGTTTTTAATATCTCCAAGGAAGGAGACTCCACAGCCTCTCTGGGAGCCCATTTGACCACTTTTACAGTAAAGATGTCTTGTTATGTTTATAGAGTGATTTTGGATAGTGACTCCGTATTCCTTCTGGATCACCTGGCCTGACTTCCAGCTGTTGGTCACTGCCTTTTTATGTTTGAGTTTAGTCAACAAAATGTAGTTTGGTCTAATATAAGGCAATAATCCATCTTAGAGTACCTGCCCCTCTTGTGTCCTGAGTGCATCGTGACTACTGAGACATGTCTTTTACAATGTTAATCATACTAAGAAGCAAAGACTGTTTAGTACAGAGAGACTTAAATGAAGCAAAACATTCAGCTAATCCTAAATTGCCAATCCTATATGGTAAATATACATTTGGCACAGCCACGTAGGGTAAAGGTCTTGGCCTGGAAAATAATGAACACTCTTAATACAAGAAATGCTGGACTCTCTAAAAATTTTTCCTCTGGCTTTTGCATAGCAGTGTTACAGGCAAGAAACACGACTAAAGATTTTTGATGAAGAGGACTATAGATGTCTAGAGCACGTTGCAGGAACGTCACTGGAGTAGCAAAAGAAGAATAGAAAAATAACCTTCTGAAATATATCAGAGGCTCGCCATAACATTTTATAAAGTAGTATCGTTGCAAAACAACATGCTTCCCCAAGAATTCTGGGTTCTCTGAAGACTTTTCAGAAATCAGCTTTCAGATACATTTTATAATTTCCTATTGGAAAAAAAAAATGCTGGAACATTTGTTTACATGGCTACATCTTAATATCTCTGGATTAGTAGCTGCAGTCCTGTAAAAATAAACAATAACAATTGTCCTTCCACCTCACTTCTGATAAGCTGATCAACAAGTTTTTTAATGGTATTGGTAATGAGTATGTTTTTTGAATAATCTCTTCCTAAAGCAAAATTCCAGCTATGGATTAGCACTCTAAAATCTGATTTCTGTGTCTGTTTTACAAGATTTCTTGTTTAGAATACTTTAAAAATAGACATTAAAATCTCAAGTGAAAATAAATTTAAATGCTTGCAAATCACAAATAAGCATTTGAAGTCCCTATAAACTGGGAGAAAAAAAAACCCTAATCAATTACTTTTATACTTTCTTGCAAAGCTATGAAAGATCACCTTTGTGGGCCGTTACATACTCAGTAGGCTGCATATATCCATGGCAAACTGCTTATCATGGGTACATTTTCATGCTACAATAAAGTCCAAAATATTCACACATAGGTCTGAGATAGACAGCTCTTCCAGATCATCCACAGACCTTGAGGGCTGTCAGCCCACATCAGAGCAAAGACTGAACTGAAGTATTTTGAAATGAAGACAAGAAGCCTTAGAGCCAGGACCCAGCCTCCCCAGAGGTGAGATGTGGGACCAAACACACATCTTGTGTGAATGCAGGGAAGAACAAGACAAACAGTCATTTATAGCTGCAGGATGGGCCACCATTTCTTTCAGCTTCCAAAGACTGCAAGCATTACATATATATGAACATTCAAGTGGTACCTAGCTTTGGTTTCCTTTCCATCCATACCTTGTGATTTTGATTCTGAAGTATCTCCAAATTTAACAAAACCAACTTCTGGATGACAAGAGGATCCCAGCCTTCATTCTAGGGAGGTTAGTGTCAGTGTTGGGTACTCTGAAATCTGTGACACTGGGTGGAGAATCACCTTCAGGCTTAAAGGACAAAGAAAAGCAGGGCTGGCAGTGGCTGGACCTGGTAGGCCAGGTGGCCTTTATTCCTCTTGCCATGTTGGTGTAGTGTGACAGCCATCTTGTCTACCCAAAATCAATATGTAACAGGAAGTCAAACAACTGTACAAAAAAATGAACAAAACAGAAGCCAACAAAAAATGTCTACTGAAAGGAACCTGATTAGGCTTCTGCGTTGCATAGTACTCTGATACAAGATGGATTAATTTAAGATGGAAGAAGAAGAATACGGGAGGGAAGGGATGCATAAGTAGGTGTGTTTACAGTGAGACAGATAAATGGATTAGATACAGAGAAAACAGCAGTTTGATAGAACCGTGGGTGAAAAAGAAATTCAGAGAGAGGATTTTTCTGATCTCTTTTTTCCTTCTACCTTGGAAAAACAGCTCTGCTACACTGAATTACCACAC
Organism: Himantopus leucocephalus; assembly: GCA_003993805.1. Classification (NCBI taxonomy): domain Eukaryota; kingdom Metazoa; phylum Chordata; class Aves; order Charadriiformes; family Recurvirostridae; genus Himantopus; species Himantopus leucocephalus. The sequence goes on along the minus strand of RSEF01000002.1, from coordinate 154,667,714 downwards.
CTGTTTATTTAATTTTGCAAGTTGCATCATTTCAGGCTTAATCTTTATTTTATTCTTTTTCATTTGTTGGAAAAGAAAGAATGCCATTGCGGTAGGAGAGAGAATTATGAACTATAAGAAATAATCTTGCTTGAGGCAAATATCATTTTCCCACAGCCTGTCTGCAAATTTGGAAGACCTAGTGAACTGCTGCCTATGTATCTTATAATGGAAAAAATGTTTTATTCAGAACAATGAATACACATAAATATATATGTAAATATATATATGTGTGTGTGTGTGTATAAGTACACATGCATAGATGGAAGGAAACAGAGGTTAAAGAGCAGGAATACATCATTTAAGGAAGAGAACTTATATCAATTAGAAAGGCAGAGAGCTAACTGATATCACACTGGGAAAAACTCTCCAGTCTTATTAAATATTTCTGTTCAGACACAGTATAACGACAGCTAAATTAGTTCAGGTAGAGAAGACTCTCATATCTCCATTTACTTCTCCAACTTCCTTACCCAATCTTACAATCAAATTTCATAAAGAATTTTCAGTGGGTATGAAACAACTGGCTGCTTTATTATTGTATGCTTTTGAACCTGGAAAAAAAGAAAAAAATCCTACTGGAAAACCTTTACCTGTGGTATTTCTGGTCAGGTTCAGATTAGGAAGTTCCATCAGTTTTTAAAGAACAGATCAGTTTATGATATTTAGTATCATCCAGAGGCTTGGGTGAGTCAGATAAGCTTCAGATAAACATCTAACCTTTGCAGGGTTTATCCAAAGTGAAGGGAAGCTATTGAAGTGCACCTACCAGTTATTCTGCACTTGTTCCAAGTGGGAAATTTTCACTGATGTTAATGGGAGCTCTGTGCGCTGAATGAGAAGAGATTATCCAGCAGATATCCACACAAAATAAAAGTTAACAGTGTATGAATTGGAAGACAAAACAGTGCCAGAAAATTTGTTCTTGAGGTATGTCAGGTAGTTTGCTTTTTAAAATAGCAATATTACCATATAAAACTAAATTGATTAGATTACAAACTGAAAGTAGCCTTTTGCTTTCAGCATAGAGTTCAGCTATTTTTCCTCTTGATTTCAATTCACTCTTAGCAAGCCAAAATAACACTATCTCAGCAGTACATTCCAGACTTCATAGTATTTACTTGGCCCATTTCTTGTTTATAAAAAAACCCAAATGGATTACTCACCAGCACATATTTAGAAAAAAACCATGAAAACTGGTATGTTTGAAGCACCCCTGCCAGGAAAATTGGCTGGATACTCTGCCACTCCCTCACCTTGCAACCCTGCAAGGCACCTAGTAAGAGGAGCAAACACAGCCCTTTCCCTTGGCTCCCTCAAAGCTCCATTACTTCTTGCTCTGTTCTCTCAGTTCTCGACACGTGGAGCAGAGCTGAACATTCAGAGCAGTTCAAGGTGGAAAGCTGTAATGCAGGGGCTTGTATCATACAGAAAGGGGAACATAAAAAAAAAAATAAAAAATTAATGGCATGGGTCACAAACTGGGGGGCATTTCTGGCCAGCCCACCTGCAATGATTATTTCCCTCCCTGTTCTTGGTCTTAGAAATTCAGTGGGGATGTCTACAGCATCTTAAATAGTGCAGACAGAAGCAGTTTGCTGGAAGTTAACAAACCAAGCTATACTCCCCAAAGCCAGGCCGCAGAAACTTAACAATGGCTTTCAACAGAACTAATGGAGGGAGATAAGCTATGAAAAGAGAGATCTCTCTAGAATTAATAATGCAGCTGCACCAATTTATAGCAGCTGAAGATCCAGTCTTTTGCCTATCTTCTTCCCTGATAAAGCTGTCTCTCTTTTTAAGAGAAGAGAGTTTTCTTCTTTTTTATTATCATTTCTATTTTCCCCTCAATGCGTTATTTGTTCATTGGAATGCAAAGATGACCTCAGCTGAAAATTCATTGAATGTGGGTCCTGCATGGCAATGCTTATCTCCAGAATCCCAGCTAAAACCCCCTGACCTGTGTATTTTCATTGTCCTCCCCAGAACTCTATTATATTCATGATATTTTTGACAAAACACAGTGAAAGAACAAGGCTAGAGATGTGAATACATTTCCTTTCTCCCTCAAGCAAAACAAAACCTAGCCTGTCTCTGGCCTCTCATGATGAAAAGAAGAGTTAATGCATTATACATACAACATACCCCAGAATTTTAATAGGACCTTTAATCCACCAAGTTTGGACATGTAATTGTTAACATTTTGTTTTTCATTATGGAATGTTTTGTGCTTAGGGTACTCCAAGAAACGAACATCTGGTATTAATAACTTTTCAGCATAAAAAGCTCGACAAAATTACAACCTATTGTGGTTGGCAGATGGGTTGCAAAAAAATGAAGGAAAAAAAAAAATCCACAAGACACCAGCTAGATTAATCCACTGCAATAGAGATCCTGATTTAATTCAAACAATGCATAATGCATTGACTTCTAACAATAGGTGGCTATTGTGAGCAGCCTTTTCATATTTAGGCATATTCAGTAATGATTATTCATGTAAACAGGCTTTTTGTTTAAAATTAATCACTGAATTGTTTTGACTGGTGTGTTGGTTCCAGCTTCGATGGGAGATAGTACATGCATATTGTGGATGGGAGAGTCTCAGAAAAGTAGAAACAAACTCCCCATTCCAGAAAGCTCTTGGCACTGAGTTGCTACGCTCTATTTCAGAAACCGTAGTAAGAGTCTGAACAGTAAGCGTTCAGTCCACCTCCACCTGACTGGCTGTGAAGAATCAGGGAGGGTCATTGCATGGGATGACATTTGCCACCATTAAAAAAAGCTTGCAGTACAAAACTGGCTTGAGTTGAAAACACTTGAATGAAGGAGAAATTGCCGTTGACTGCAGCACCATATCTTTCATTTGAAAAAGGGAGATCAGGTTGACTACACAAATGGGTTGTCAGGTCTGCTAGATCATTAACTTTTGGCTTCCTGTACTTTGTAAAGACTTGAGGGCCTCAGTTTTCANAAATAATGCACAAAGTAAAACAAAAGCAAAACACTCCTCCTTCCTGCACCCCCACCCCCCGCCTTTTCTTACAAAGAGCGTTAGGATACTCTGTCACAGTTCTTTTCTCACTTACAACCCAGTTTACCCAGAGTGACTCCATGGAGTGAAATAACTTTTCATGGAGTTTCATATTACAGTAAGTGACAAAATTCTAATTGCAAAGTTTTCACCCTTGAACTAAACCTGGAACTGTTCTGACTTTACGTGATGGACTTGGATGATTTGGAGCAGGTGCCTGTCCCATAAGGACTGAGTTACTTATGAAGGAATATTTTTTTTCATTCCTAGAGGGAGAAAATATGTAGAGATTTCTTCTTCATTCCTTTCCTTTACACTCATCCAAAGAAAGGGAGACCATGTCCTTTACTCAGTCAAAAGAAATCCAGTGTGAAAGAAATAGATTATCATAAAATCTGAAGAGGAAGAAACTTTAATAAAAGACAAGGTAAACAGATGTGAAATTGGGAAGATGAAGTTTCTTGGGAAGTTTCTTGCTGCTACAGATTTTCTCTTAATGTGACTGCTTAGATAAAAAAGTTTTTGTAGTCCAGCATCTTGTTGTCACCTGGTCATTAGTGAATGCTTATGGAATCAAAGACAGAGCAAATGTAATGTGATCCTCAGTACACCCCCCAAGTCATAATCAGATCAGGCATCCCTGAGAAGATGGTTATGTCTAGATAATCTTATTTAAAAGCTGCAAGTGCACTGTCTTCCGTGAACTGGCTAATTCTTTTATAACTTGTTTCTGTGTTTGGCTTCAGTAATGTTTTGCAGCAGTGAGCTGCCCAGGGTAATTATATACTATGTGACATATTATCTTCTCTGTTTTAATGTTGTTGTCTAATAAATTCCGTCAATGGCCATTAATTTTTCAATTGTGATAGTGAATATTTTTTCCCCTTTTTATCTTGTTCATGCTGCTCATCATTTTATAGACTTCTATCACAGCTTGGATTTAGAAAAACAACATCCTAACCCTGCACCTGAAATTAGAATCATAGAATCGTTATGGCTGTAAAATACCTTCAAGATCAAGTCCAACCGTTATCTAACTCTACCTGTCCCACTTCTAAACCACGTCCCTGAGCACTATATCTAGACAGCTTTTAAATACATCCAAGGATGGTGATTCAACCACTTCCCTGGCCAGCCTGTTCCAGTCTTTGATAACCCTTTCAGTGTAGAAGTTTTTCCTAATGTCTAACCTAAACCTCCCCTGGCGCAACTTGAGGCCATTTTCTCTTGTCCTATCGCTTGTTACTTGGGAGAAGAGAGCGACCCCCACCTCGCTACAACCTTCTTTCAGGTATCTGTAGAGAGCAATAAAGTCTCCCCTTAGCCTCCTTTTCTTCAGACTAGACAACCTAAAGTCACTCAGCCACTCCTCATAAAACTTGTTCTCAAGGCCCCTCACCAGCTTGGTTGCCCTTCTCTGGACACGCTCCAGCACCTCAATGTCCTTCATATACTACGGCGCCCAAAACTGAACGCAGTACTCAAGGTGTGGCCTCACCAGTGCCCAGTACAGTGGGACAATCACTTCTCTAGTCCTGCTGGCCACACTATTCCTGATACAGGCCAGGATGCCATTGGCCTTCTTGGCCACCTGGGCACACTAACGGCTCATATTTAGCCAGCTGTCAATCAACACCCACGGGTCCTTTTCTGCCAGGCAGCTTTCCAGCCACTCCTCCCCAAGAAATTACTGTGATTTAACTAGAGAAATGGGAACAATACTTTCAGAGAATTTGGGAATGCGATCCCCTGTGTTAGATGTGGCGGGAGAGTGGTTGGACCAACTTTAAAAAACAGCAAACTGTTCAAGGACTGGGTTTTTTCGTTGCATTGACTGACAGTTTTTTGCCTGAATCAATGCCGCAAAATGATGTTGAAGTCATACTTAAAAGATGTAAGAGCCCTTTTAGTTTGAAAAGTCTTGGGCAAGAAGGCACAGAGCCACTGTGTTACCACTTTTATATCCTGCTGGAGTGTTTGCTGCCCTCCTTCAGTGTTTTTCCACGTAGTAGATCCATAACGTTAAATAACACAAAACCAGGGATTAAGCTCAATCTTTCAACCATGATCTCCTGAAGTGATTATTATCAGTGTATTCCTGAGTTTGGTTGCGGCATATGCCGCCGAGCGCTCTCCCAGGTAATACCTGGACATGGTTTAAAGGTTAGGGCAGCTCCCATCAAGCAGTATGGAGAAGCTAAGATCATGTTAATCTCCCTCCATCCTATGTAGTCTTGCAAACTAGCTCAGCAGGCTTTAACCCTCAGTTTGCTATGTAGTGACATTGTACCCTGGAGCACACAACATCAGCTTTTTGTTATAAAAACACCACTGTGCTGGGCTTCAACACAATTTCATCTGCGGGGGAGGCAGGAAGGCATGGACACAAATAGCAATAAGAGTGTCTCAACACTAAAAGATGCCTCATGGAAATGAGGGGTAGACCAGACTTTGACATGGTCCTGACACTGTTAATTTATGAAAATTAGATGGTGGGTCTTGTTCTATTTCATAGTATGGATGTAGTCATACAGATGGGCTCCTGGCAGACATTAAGAAAGTCAGACCATATCTTTCCTGGTATCTGAGCAGCGAACAGGAGAAATCAGTTCCCCTGGACCAAGTTTGCTCAGTTTTGTACCTAGTTATTTTGAATGATGTTAGCAAAGACATCCTGATCTTTCAGTTTCTTGAAACTGATGTTGCACATTCCAGGGTACTATGTAGCTACATACCTTTTCTTGAAACTCAAAGCAAGAAAAGCTGGATAGTTTAGTAACCAGATTATCCTGATAAATTTGCAAATCTAGTGAATAACTCACCATACTTGTCTCTTTTCTCTCCCTCCCATGTTATTGTTTTTATGATCTTACCTGTTTATATTGTAAAAAACCTTTGGGAATGGGACTGTTTCTTACTGCATAGGTCTATTACACCTACTTCTGAGTCCTAGTTAGTGCCTGGGTGTTGTCATATTGCAAAAAAAAAAAAAAAATAAAGAGAGCTGGTTGACAGCTTCCTTATGGAAATCTTCATGACAAAACACTGATTCAAGGGTAACAGCTATAGCTGGAAGGTGTTGATTTAAACTCAAAAATATTTTTAAATATAGCTCTTAAAAGTTTTGAAACATTTCAGATTGAAACAATAGGAAGCTACAAAAATGAACACACACACACCCCCAACTGCATTTCTGTTTACCCAAACAAAAGGATTCCTTTTTTCACAAAGAATTTAGTTCTGAGAGATTTTTTTTTCCTCATTTCTTCTTGGGAAAAAAAGAAAAAGCCTTTTGTACAAAACAAGATTTAATAATAAATGATTCAGTTCTTAATTTTTCTCTTTAAATTAGCAGTTTATCAGTGCCCAATATATCCACAATACTTATGGGGACTCCTTTCAGAGATATTAGCCATTTGAATCAAGCAGCAGCATCTTTGGCTCTGGAAAGGTAGCTTTCTGTGTAGCTGTCATCCTTAAAGAATACTACTCTAAAACTCAGCCTATAATCACCTAACACAACCTATACCATATGCAAATATGTAATTCGCATGAGATTGGCTCCCGAGGGAATTCCTATTAGAAGCATGAACTCTATTGAGGGCGACAGTCTATTTAGTGCCATTAAGGTAAATGAGGTGGTAATAGGAAGTGCAGATTATACTAACTTCAATAATTTATTTCATACTTCCCATCAGGGTAGCTTTTACAAACAGCTAGTGTTCTTAATTGAAATGTAAATGAATGATAAATTATGAAAAATGTATTGCAAAAAGGAAAACGGTAAAATAAAGGGAGGAAAAAACAAGATTCTTAAAGCATAGGAAAACCATGAGTATACACTTTAATTAGATAGCACAAAATGATGGGAAAACAAGAAAGTACACAGAGGAATGCCTATGTGAATGCAATGAAGCGCACATGTCCACAATATTAATGCAGTCTTGCTACTTGGTACTGAGTGTACATGAGCAGCAGTGTATCCCTCAGTCCGTCTGTCTTTGATGACCCAGCATGTGGGGTTTACATGTGTACATCTCCTGACAGGAGGTTTGTAGTTCATGACATTACTCTACATCTATGGAACCTGAACTATATCCTGACCCCTCTAAAAGATCCTGGCAAGGATTTTCAAATGTAGTCAATGATTTGGGCTGCTTCAGACCTGCTTTTTCATCATATTCACACTCAGGGTGTCCTAGCAGGCAGGATTCAGGGAAGTCTGTCAGGTTAAACAACAAAATGAGTCTTCTAGTATAATTCGCAATTATGAAAGAATCTTGCATGTGTTCCGCTGAAGGTGGCCTTGAATAGCACCATTCATAGCCTCACAGACATGCTTTCTTTCCACAGAAATTGGAAAATAGGAAAACTTACCAGGCTGAGAAAATTTAATGGAAGTATGAATCATGTTGACTTGTACTTCTGCAGATTAGTTACAGTACGTTACCATTTTTTAACTATTTATAAGTTGCACCAACAGAGCCTGGGAAATACAATTAAAGTGTTGGAAGGTTACTGATCCAGGCAAATACTGCACGCTAGAATAAAACACATACATCTCTGCAATTTCCTGAAACGCCTGAACAGGTCTTTCTAAAAGTATTTCATATATTTGAAGTAGCAAGTGCCTAATTAAAGATTAAGAAAGTGCCAGGAATTTCAGAAAATATTTGTTTCATCAAATCTTTTGAAGAAATGAGCATATTGTGCTTTCTATTCCTCTGATACAAGATAAATTTACTGAAATCAGTTTTGAAAATCAAAAAGTTTAAAAGTCCGTAAGTCTTAAAATAAATTAGAAATGCATTTGTTAAAAAGTTCCTGACCAAAAGCAAGCCCTGAGTGATTAAATAAATACATTTTTCCTTATCTTTGAAAATGCTCTAAGGATTCACTTACTGAGGAGATGTCACACCATCTTCACTACAAAAATATCTGGACCATATTTGGCAAATCTATAGAAGTATTCTTCATGGCAGAGAAGCGTGTGTTCTAACAAAAGCGTGATGTAAAGAGCGATGTGTGGAAGTCAAATTTCTTTCTCTCACATACGGCATGAAGCAGCAAAGAAGTCTAACTAACTGAAGTCTTTATGTCTCCTTTAGAGACAGGCAGCCTACTGACCTACCAGCAGAGGAAATCCCCAAAATTATTCTCAAGGAAATATTCTTTACTGAAAATATTCAGTAGAATATTTTGTTAGAGCCATGGAAAATAAAAATATAGTGTGAAAAGTGCAGCATTATCTACAAAAGAAATGCCTTTGGCAAACAGTTCAGATTCATTAATGATCAAAAGACAAGACGAACATGGTGCGGAGATTGAAACTGCTGTATGACCTGCTCAGAACCATGAATAAATTACAAACAGTTCTACATACACTGTTTGTTGGGCCCATTAGCCTCTATATCTGTCAGTCTAAGGTCTTTCTGTCACAAGTCCAAAATGTAGGGAGGACAGAGAGGTGCATTCAAAGAGCAATAGTTTTCCTATCCCATGGACCACAAGAAGTCATGAAGGTAACTGTCGCCATCTCCATTTTATGTCCAAATGTAGGGTCTAACAAACACCTCCCCTCTACTTTAGGGAAGACAGATAATCTCTCAGGGAGGTTTTAAGATGTCTTGGGAATCACTGCCACCAGGCTGCTCCTGACACCCAGAATCATGGACCTTGTAAACGTCAGCCTTGAACTGCCTTGGCAGCTGCGATAGATGTCATTGTGCCTCCGGGACAGAAGCAAATGGTTGAAAAGCAGCTGCTGAGGTGAAAATCTGGCAACCTGGAGGCAAAAGCAGACTGTCAGATAAAAGCTCCTAGGGATGATAGGTGACACACTAAACCTACCAGGCAGAGAGGGCTCCCTCTCCTAGATTACTGAGCAATATTAAGATGCAATCAGCCACCTTCTCTTTTGACGCAGTAGATAAAAATGGTTATTCTCACATCTTTCACTGTACTGAAAGCTTCAGCCTTTCCTCTTGGTCCTGCAAATTGGGATGCTGAACAAAAGTTTAAGGAAGGAGTAACATAGGTGTTAATTGACTAAAAAGCAATGATGACAAATGTGCTACAGGAAGGCGGATGGNCAATGATGACAAATGTGCTACAGGAAGGAGGATGGGCCCTGGGAAACCCTAAGGCCCAGCACACTCTCTTGATTGTTACACCAGAAGACTCCTCTATAACATTCTGGGCTTGAATATTTGGAACAAAGAGAAAACCCAAATTTTTCTTTCCAAGAGTAATTCTAAACTTCTGTTATTGTTATTTGATCTCTCAAAGTTAACTTCCATCTCATGAAAGCTTGGCTCCACATACAGCAGTGGCTGACATTATTTGCCTTACAGACAAGTCTTTCATGAGGCATGTCATAAGCAATATTAAATACTCTCTTGACTTAGAGATTTCAGCTTGGAAAACAGTTTTTAAGGAACCTTAATTAAATACTCAATTGCTGCTTCTAGGTTGCAATTATACAATTCAATAATTGAGTTGATTGGAGGATAAGACAGATAGCATTGTAAAAACAAACTAACAATAACTCAAAAAAGATTTCATAAATTCGCTCAAACTCTGAAAAAAATAATTACAAAACAGAACAATTGTGATACCAGCGATGACTGCTGATAATACTACTATTATTTTGCTTTGGATTTTTATCACATGTAGCAAAGTGAGCTATTTTAAGATGAGATCAAATGCTTAATACATGTGGACAAAAGATGCCCTTAGATTAGATTGGTCTTCAGTTCACCTGAAATGAAAAGTGTCCAGATGTCTACCCATAGCCTCAAGTGCACGGTGAAGGCCTCTGCAGGCCCATGGATTAAGCAGGAACAGCTACACACCACATTTAAGTTTCACAAAATAATAATTAAATCCAGTGGTCTGCACAGACTCTTAAGTTCTATGTGACGATCAAAAGAGAACATCAATAAATCAGTAACAACCTCTTCCTACTCTATTGTTAAAAGTACTTTCCTATAATGTGTTTCCTCCTATTTAAAACACATCATCTAACATTATACAAAATGATAGAGGAGTGATCTGTTCTGCCTTCAGAGGCATCTTCCAGTTTTAGTTTTCCCACTTGCCATTTCTAAATCTTGCATTGAATATGAAACCAACAACTGATTAAGATCAAACAAGGAGAAAGTGTTATGTCCACTTTCTAGTCACTCTGGACTATTTTTATCCTTCTAACCTGAACTTTCATCTTTTTTGTTCCACTGGGTCTTTCTGTACCTTTCACTTTCAGCTTTCCATTTCTTTTGAAGGACTCTTCACTTTGCTTTGAACTTTGTCTTTTCTTCTACATTAATAATGGTCATCTTCATCTTCCACCATGTATTTCACTTATCATTTCTCAGTGAAAAGAGAAAAACAATACAAGGTCACTTTGTCAAAGAATCGTAGTGGGTATGCACAGGAGCTTAACTTTCAGCGAAATAAATCATTTGGATGTATCACTGCTCCCAAGAATAATAGAACAATAATTCTGATTTCCCAAAATGGTTTATAATTTTCGTCACTTCTGCATTAAGTTCTCAGTTTTAGACCTCTGTAAATGCAGTTGAAAGGGAAGGAACAACATCTGAAACCAGGTAATTTCTTTAAGATGACCAGCTGGTCATTTGCTTAATTGCAATATTCAGTAATTGACTTGATTGGAGGATAGGAATGAAAATGTCACTACTTCAGGAAATGATCTGATCTAATTTTGACATTAGATTTCTCACTTGGGTATTCCTGTCTACCTGCAAGCATGTAATTCTTCTCACTTTGCTGAATGGAATGAAGGTGTTAGAAAAGATGTGGGGAGAGAGATGGGCAGTTTCTCTATGAATGGATTACCCTATTTCTTGCAAAGTTTTCCATTAGTCCTCAGTTTTTTTCCTTTATTTCTTCTTAAATCTCCCTTTAAGGAGGATATATTTTTAAATATTTGATGTTGATTGCACAGGAAATTTCAGAAAGGTCGCAGTAGGCAACTTATAAATGGCTTAAGCAAACTCTCAGGGTATACCTTCAAGTTTGTACAGAGCTACCTACTTTTCAAGACTTTTTATGAAGTTTACAGTTAAATATAAGCCTGACATAAATAGCAGTGAATTAAGTGCCCTGAGTGTGGCTTTTAAAGTTTGATTAATTAATGTCTGTAAAGCATTTTGCACTACTCAGACTAAAGATCTGTAAGTGCACAGAACAAAATACAGTAATTATTAATCCTGTATCTCATTGTGTGTGGGAGTATTGGCAGAGCCTCTTAGCACAGATACTATAAATTACAGAGCCCTAAACTTCCAACGCCACCTCCCCCTGCTGTATCTCCATTAGCTTTGCTGCTCTTTTCCTGGAATGAATTTGCTTTTTGCAAGTTTGATGAAGAATATAAAGGAGGGACTATGTTATGTTTTTTATACAGCTGTGTGCTTTGATACCCAGAAGATATTTCAGCCCCTGTGATGGCAGTGTGCCATTCTGATGAAATAATGCTGCAGTCACTTAATAACACAGAAGGAACAGATACAACCTAAACATGCAAATATGGTAATTACCAACCTCAAACACAATTATCTCATGTGCTAGTACTCATAATGGGAACAATATTTCTGTACTGCTTTTTCCCAGAGTCATTTGCAAAACACTCGCTCTGTCTGTTTCCTTCCTTGTGGAAATTTGTCTCTCCCACAAAATTTCATTTTCTGTAATGACACAAAAAACACTGGTTCAGTGACCTTGGCAGCTCCTTTGCAGGGTATATAACTTATGCTGTCTTTCCACCTTTATATGAACTGTCTCAGCTCCCACGAGTGGATCAGGGAAACGTGCTTTAGCCCAACACATGCATGGTTGAGGATGCAATTACTGTAACTGGCTTTTCTAACTGTCCGTTGCAAGAGCAAGAGGTCGGACCCTCTGCGGGTCTAAAACCTGCTCCAGATTCATAATGACACTAGGATGATTTATGCTAGGACAGAATTGGTGCCAGCTTGTGTGTCTATATCAGATTTGCTTGTATAATAACACTCCTCTGAGATTTTAGTCTTTAAAATAGTTACAGCTATTTGGCACATCTTTTTCTTGAGCTATGATAATGCACTGGTTACTGCCCGAGTTACAGAGGTAAGGGACTATTGTTATGTGAATACAGTCATCTGGTGAGCAAATATAATGGATTTGTCTTAGAGATTTGGGGAAGTAACTTGGATCTTTCCTTCACTTTAGGTAGAAATAAATCTAACTTTCTTCTAGTTTTATAGAACCTCTTATTAAATGAGATTTGGTGGTGGTTGTATCCAGATTATCCCTGATACTAAAGTGAAAAAAAACATAAAACATCATCAGAGACATTGTTTTAGAAAAAAAAAAATGGGGGTTCTTCAGAAGCAGGAGAGAATCATAAATCTGAGTGAAAGGGTTTCTGTGAGATTTTTGGCCCCCTTTCTGTAGCCTGTGTGTTGGTGTGAGTATTTCCGTCAAGGGCATTGCTTTATTTCCCATACCTGGGCCACTACAGCTCCAGCTCAGCTTTCTCTTGTGGTCTTATGTTAAGATAGAGCTGCTAGAGTCAACCTAAGAAAGGGATTTTCAAACTACAGTTTCCCAACTACATCTAAAAGGATCAAACTTAGATCTATAATTATTCTCTTGCTTCTATCTTATATTACAACACTGTTGTGGTTTAACCCCAGCTGGCAACTAAACATCACGTGGCTGCTCACTCAGTCCTCCCCCACCACTCCTGGTGGGATGGGGAGGAGAATGGGGAAAAAAAGGGTAAAACTCATGGGCTGAAATAAAGACAGTTTAATAGGACAACAAAGTAAGAGATAATAATAACAATGATAATAATTATTATTATTTTTAAAAAAAGTGATGCACAGTGCAATTGCTCACCACTCTCTGACCAATGTCCAGCATGTCCCCGAGCAGTGATCGTTACCCCCACCCCCCACCAACTCCTCCCAGTTTATATACTGAGCATGACGTCACATGGTATGGAATATCCCT
>RSEF01000002.1:154621752-154654524 GCA_003993805.1 Himantopus leucocephalus | reverse complement strand
CTGTCTACTGCTGGGAGTGCACAGCTTCCTACTGATATAATTGTCTGAGTATAATCTTTGCATATTCTGCATTGGTATCATGATCAATATTTGTTCTTTAGTGCTATTAATGATAATTATCAAATCTTACTCTATTAAATTTGTTTATACTTCAGCTCCCGGGTTTCCTTGTTTTTCCCGATTCCCTTTCCTGGGTGGGGAGGGGTCACCAGGTGATAGAATGATTGTCTAAACAACAATAAATTGTTATGGCTCTCTCAACCAATGTCTCTCCATAACAGCCAGTTTGGGTCGGCTGTCTGGGCTGTGCTTCCTCCCAGCTTCTTGTGCGCCTCCTTGCTGGAAGCGTGTGGGGAGCTGAAAAGTCCTTGACTGCACTACTTAGCAACAACTAAAACAGTGTTTTATCAACATTATTCTCATTCTAAATCCAAAACACAGCACTATATCAGCAACTAGGAAGAAAATTAACTCTATCCCAGCTGAAATCAGGACACACATAGACATGAAAATTACTTAGAATGTTCAGCTTGTTTCATGTTTTGTGCCACGTGTCAAGGTAGGATTGGCTTGGACACTGGACAAGTAATCTGTTNTTTTATCAACATTATTCTCATTCTAAATCCAAAACACAGCACTATATCAGCAACTAAGAAGAAAATTAACTCTATCCCAGCTGAAATCAGGACACACGTAGACATGAAAATTACTTAGAATGTCCAGCTTGTTTCATGTTTTGTGCCAGGTGTCAAGGTAGGATTGGCTTGGACACTGGACAAGTAATCTGTTACAAAGTGCAATGAACTAATGGAGACAGCACAAGAGTTACTCTGTCCGTTGGGAGTTGCAGATCAGCTACTAGAACAGTGTGTATTGTTAAAGAGTTATTTGTCATCTCCTGCTTGTCAGCTCTTTGCTGCTGTTGTTGCAGGTGGGGTTATATGGGAAATCAGCAGCTATTTCTGTGAAAAGCGGCTCTAGCAAACTGTCGATGTTCTCCTACATCCAGACTGTAGTGGGAGAGTAAAATTGCTATTCATTAAAGCTTTGTCAACCTCTCTACTCAGGTCCCACTTGTCAGTGACCACATGGCAAGATCAAGTCCTGCTTCTTGTTCCAGCAGCTCTCAGAATAATTATCTTGCTGATTTTGCACTTTAATCAAACATTAGTATATTTTGTAATTTCATTCTGGAAAATAATATGCACATGGTGTTATGGATCAGTGAAAATTTCAAAAGATCATTATATACTTTTAGACATGACCAGAATCTGAACTCCATTTGTATTCCGTAATCCATTTGTTTGTGGCACCAAAGATCATTATTTACCAGTGCATTGTAAATAATAAAAATGGAAACAATTACAGGCCATTAATAATTATATAGACAACAAATTTAAAAAATAATTTAACTCGTAGTCAAGAATAGCCCCTTCACAGAGACCTACTTGGATTTTCAGCCATCAGCTCCTTTCTTGCAGCTATACTGTAAGAAACCCCACAGTTTGCGAACTATTAGTCCCATTAAACTCTAGACGTATGCGGCTCCACGCAGTAAGTTGGTTGAGTGTAAGACCTACCCACATGAAAAGAGAGAGCTCTTCCATCACGAGAGCAGAATTTGACGCCATTTCTTTAATTAGAACTGCTTCATGGTATTTCATGGCAGACACAGCCATAGCGAGGTTGCTTGAAAGCAATGCTTTCCCCTACATCAGTCTGAGGGCCAGGAGAGACAACCGAGATGTGAACAGAGCAATGCAAGCAAGTGCTGCCACCAAGTGCAACACACTGCTTTAAAACCAAAGGGATGTCAAAGACGGAGGGTTTGGAGTCCCTGAACACCACTACTTAGTGCACAGACAAGGCCGTTCCCTGGAAGCAGAAGCTTGCAGATTTGAGCCAGGGTAGGATTTTATTCAATACTGTAATAAAGAGAGAAGACAACGCATAACCACACATACTGTGGAGAAGTACTGTCATTTTTAGCCCAATTTGCATTACAAATTTTGACCTAAGCCCTACAGATAAGACTACTGATGGAAGAACCCTGTGCCTCATCGAAATTAGTGATACTGAACCCACAATAAGTGAACATGGTACAAGTCTTCAGCCACTAACCTGCGGCTGATTCTTCAAAGGTGACTCTCAGCATCGTCACGGGACCCTGAGACATCTTCAGAAGCATTAAAATTAGTATTTTTTTTATTTCCTATGCAAATCTTTGAAAACTGATATGTTTGCATAAGGCCTTACTGAAAGTAGAAGGAAAACACTTCAAGTTTGGAAGAGATTCACTTTAAACTTATGGATTCTTTTGTCCTATGCAGAGGTAACTCAAGACTAGAAAATTAAAAGATACATTAGCTGAAATTCATATAATACTTTATTCTTTCTTGGTAATGGGGTTCTCAGCACTATAATTAGAAATGGTTTTGGTGTCATTTTTCAGTGTTTTAAACTCCTCCTTTTAGTTTCCTGTAACAACAGCTTTCTCCCATGCTGATTTGACAACTTTCTTTTTGGCCAGACTCTCAGTAAGTTTAGTAGAAATTTATTTCCTGAGTAGGGCCTTACGAATGGTACCTCATTGCATCTCACAATACCTGTTTTCATGTCCCACTATATCACTTCTTCATGTCACCTACAGTGTAGTTCATCTGAATAAATTTTGACATTTCAATCTAGGACCTCTTTCTAGCCTATGAAGAGATATAAATCCTTGTAAGGTCTGAATTTAGACTTCTAAAGTAGGTCATGGGAATTGCACTTATTCATTCATGCCTGTTCTCTCAGCTGACTACAAAGAAACCTAGGGTGACTAGCACAGCTGGAGGCATCTACATTGAAGATCTCTAAAGCCGGATGAGATGAATCCCACCCCAGTTCCCTAATAAAGGCAAATTGTCAGCAACAATGGAAAGTCAGTTTCTCACTCGTTTGGCCCCTTGTTCAATTACCTGAATCTTTGCAGAATGACCGCAAATTTATCTCCATTGGCTTTTTACAACATTTGTCACAAATCTAGTTATGCTGCAGCCTGCAATGAAAAAGAATGTTTTATTACTCTTGCTCAGGTAAAAGACTAAACCTCTCCCTTTGTTATAAAAGGCCTACAACTATTTATCTGAACATTAGAATGCCGATATTCTGTGATGTTTTGTTGCAGCTGAGCAACAGACTGGGAGGCCCTGATGTGGAATTCATAGAAATCCCAAGAGCTATTTAGAAGCTTGATTTTTATTTCATTTTCTTAAAAAAAAAAAAGGGGGGGGGGGGGGGAAAAACCCTCAAAAATCAGAAACTAGGGTAAGGGAAGAAGGAAAAGAAAATGATAAATTATTTTGGAGAACTTTGGGATCCAAACAGAGACTTGGCCTACTTTCATTTTTTAATAGTCAGGAGAAGAATTTCCTCCCTCATCTCTTTTTTTAAAACGAAAGGAAAAAAAAAAAAAACCCACCACCCCCAAACACTATTTCATGCAGGGATTATTTCCTGCATAGAGAATGAGCTTGTTAGTTAAAATGAAAATATGAAAAGTTGACATTTTATTGAACTGTTTCTCTTTATCCATATAATTCATGAAAATTCTTTTTTATTTAGGGAAGAGGCTAGGCAGTCAGATTGGGTGACAGATCCTATTCAGCTATTCATAGAGTATCGTTACTATTGTTTATCTTTCATTAAGTGCACTATGCCAGTCTTGAATTCCCGGGCTTGGTAGAGTACTTGTGTTGAGACCCTTACAAATACTGAGTTAAAAAGGAGGATGGAAATACCTGAAGCCCTTTGGTGCTTGAGCTTTCACTCCTAAATTTTCCTAGGAGATTATATTGATGGTTTCTGTAATGCAGATATCTCTGTTCTTAAAAGGGAAAGCACTCTTTGAATCAACTTAGCCTGTAGACTACTAAGTGGTGAACATATCGCCAATATGAGTTATCTTCCAACTAGACCCATCCACTGAAAGAGAAGATCTAAACTGCATCGACACTCCCTTAAGTCAACTAAGTCTCCATGTATTTTGTACCTCCTGGTGCAAATTCATCTTTGTCTTTTGCTTTTCATGGTCTGACTTATTATTTTGCCCTTTCTCTCCATTAATAGAAGTATTAGTCATTTTGGGGAGTGGGAGAAGAAGGGAAAGGGATCTTGAAGATATGTTACCACTGATTACACTTCCAAACTGACAAAAAAGTGCTATTCCCAAATTTAGTACCATGCACTAGATTGCAAGACAGCAATGCACCATAAATTACTGTATTTATGGCATGCAATACAATATATGGACCATTATGCCAAATTTCTGTGACAAGTGCAGAAGAATTATTGAAAAAATACCACCTCATTGGGTACCAAATTCAATGGAAATTTATAGCCACCTCAGTTTCCACACCTGCAGGAATTAGTGTCAACAGTATATTTCCCCTCCTCCCCCAATCTTGAACACTTCATGCCCGTACCCATAGTATGAAGTAAACAGCATTCATCCATTAGATAAATAAGCATGTGTGTGTTGAGGACAAAGCTTTTTTCTTTCTTTTCCAATACTGTATATCAGTGCACAGGTTTCCTGGGGGACCATGCAGATAAAGAGTAATTTGTGAAAAAGCCTGAACTGGGGAACAGAAAAAGGGGAGCTTGCTGGAATTTATGTGGTAGGAAGGCTTCCATCATAGATTTAATAAGAACTCCACATCCCTGTAAATATGATAAAGATGATTGATGTTTGTATCACAGATAGGTGATTTTCCTCGTTTGTGTTTCTACTAACATCTGAAATAACTTGCAAATAATGTAGCCCACACAATAAGTGTGTGTCACCTTTGTAAATCAAACCTTGCATAAACTAGTAAACAGGAAGAAAAAAAAGACACAGTAGCTAATTGAGCAGCTAATTATGCTTGACAAACTCCTCAGCTAGCATATGCTAATGTTGCTGGTTAGGAGGCTGGGCTGAAGCTTAACAAACTTTTCCTTTAATATCTAATATCCTGTTCCTCAAAGATAACTAAGACTCAGTTTTTAAAAGATCAGTTTAGGCTACTAAACCCATCTGGATGCTCCTAAATGCAGCATTTAGTTTCTCAGAGACCCCTACTTAGTTACTTTTGAAAGACTTTTGGCATTTCAGACTTCCCCAATATAGCCTAAGAGTATATGACTACCAGGCACACTCTGAATTGCCTAAGGTCCTGGCATTTTAGAGGGACAGGTAGGGTCTAAGTGTTTTGAGGACCTGGATATTATGCCCAGCAACTTATCAGCAGGGCCCATAGTCAGGTATCATGGGATGCACCTGCTGGTTTAGGTTCTCTGTCTCCTCTATCTAAGGTAATTCCTCACTGTTTTTACTACTTTATTATTTACCAGAGTTTGTTGTCCTCTCCCTCTCCCTCTCCCTGTTTTTCCTGAGTGGATTTGAAAGCATATATGGATACTCTAATTGCCAAGATAGGATACTCTGTGTAAGGCTCCCTCAAACTCGACTGCTACAGCTGTTCTCTTTTGCATGAGACCATTAAATAATCTGTGGACTAGGGGTAATCAGAATAGAAGTTAAGGTTGAAGAATGAAGGGAATAGGGTTTGCTGAGGGGAATGTGGCTTTGTAAATCTATACGGGGAGCTCCACTACTGTGCTGAAAGACCTTAGAATTAAGCCTTGTTTCCACCTGAAAACAGCAGTAGCTGTAGTTGAAGTCACCTAAATAAATTCTGTTTCTCAGAACTCTGTCTGTAAAAAACAAACTAGTAGTAATTCTTCACTTGATAAAGTTACCAGGGTAAATACTCCAAGGACTGTGAGTTGATCAGTAGCCCTTGTGGTTGGCCACTTTTGAGGAAAAAAAAAACACAACCAAAACAAAACAAAAGCCCAACAACCCATCTACAAAATGTAGACATAGACAGATCTGTGATTTGATCAGGCTAACACTGTTATATGTGTGCCTCTGTATGCTACTACACTGAAAAAGGAGTCTGATTGTGCTCCATTTTCCTCTAAGTAAGCTCTGATTGACGTGGATGGAAAAAGAAGAGATTAATCTCAATGTTCTCTCAAGGTCACCCAATGACTTTGGGCATGTATGTCTAATATCTCCTTTCCAAACAGGAGTCTTTTTTTCACATCACACTTTTTCTTTCTAAATTTTGTGAGTCCAGTTTCCGTGAAAATAACATTGTAAAAGGAACTTCTTCTTCTCTCTGAACATGAAATCAAAATGCAGCACAACCATATAAACTCTGATTCCATTTTGTTACAGACTGGTTGAGTCACCGTACCATGCATTTCTCCATAACACGGGTGTGTTGGGTAATATAACCTGGGTCTTTCCAGGTGAGTATAACCAAAAGATGCAGATGTTAGCCCCAAGGAAAATATATTACAAGGAAATAAAAATAAGTGAATTAACCAGACAATACAACATAATTGATTTCCTCCAGAGAGTATATTTTCTGTGCAGATTTTATTTTAATAAACTTGTCTCGTACAAGATTTCCCAGTACCACTTTCAATCCAACTTCAAATGTATAACATCCTCAGAATATAAATGATAGTTTACCTAATGTAACTTCGAGATTCAACTCAGACTCAAGACTACTGATTAGTGTTCTCATTTGCAAAAGATGATTGGTCTGTATCTGACAAATTTTGAGACAGCATACTTATCTGCCTCCTGTGTCCCAGACTCAGGTTTATTTTTGTCTCTTCTTGTGTTCCCTTCCTGTGCTAACTGTAAACCTCGCGAGGTCTGAATGAATCATCAGACCTAAGCTTTGTAACGTAAATAAATAAATAAATAAATAAAGGGAAGGTGACTGTTTCTGGCAGTGAAGCACTTGCTGGAAGGTAGTAAATAACAGCAGCCTACCTACTGGGTCCATTTGGTAAAGAAAGTTGCCTTTAATACAGAGATTATTTTCCCTCTGTTTGGAGACTGCCCTAAATCCAACACAGAGTAACCTGTCTTCTACCGTCATCTATGATTACATAGTCATTAAATGTGGTTGAGATAATTTAAGCGGCAAGAGGATACACTCCTTTTAGCAACACATCACATGTACTGCTTTGATACACTCCCTATTATTTAAGCCAAAATAAACCCAGCTCAGGTCTAAGCCACATGGATCTAGAAAGCTCAGACTTGGCTGCTGTAAGTAATTTAGATGCCTCCATGCAGATAAACAACAAATTGCCCTTTTTCTGTGGCTGTAATACATATTTAAGATTGCATTTTTTACATTCTGGAGGACTAGCTTCCCCTCCCCCCCCCCTTTACAATTAGCGTAAATCCCTTCTGATTATTTTAGCTCTCTTGTCTCTATAGTGTCTTCCATAACTAATAACTGCCAAAGTATTGACAGCAGGATCCCTGACTGAAAGAGAATTTGAAATGAGAGCATAAAATGAATATTTGTTTGTTTTTGCTGGATGGGTTTTGCCATGTAACTGAAAACATGCTATTGGAGGAGAGAAGAAAAAGAATTGGGAAGGGAGGGGAAAGCAAAAGCGCTTTGTGGGTAAGTATGTAAGTCACAAGGTTAAATAAAAAAAACAACACAAATGGGCAAATCCACAAAACTAGTAACTTGCTTGAAAAGGTGAATTTGACCTAGAAGTGTTTCATGAAGCAAAATACGTTCACTCAATATTCTGATCCCTGAAGACTAATATAAAGGTTTCATTAAGTTACCTACAGAGGCACCTGTAGATGAACGTGCAGAGAATGGAGCTGACTGCTGTTTTGTAATCCTATCTACTCTAATGGCTATCCCTGCTTTAGTGATTATGGAATCAGAGAAAATACATTAAAGAATTATAAAGCAAGATGTCTTAATTTCAACCAGTGAGCACTGCATATGGGTACCTGAACTTACAGAATTTCCTATAAAATATTTTGGGTTTTCTTGAAGAAATGTTGTGATGTGATTGCAGGATGCGAGCAGTAGAAACTCCTTGGCAATGCATCTAGGAAGATGCCAAGTAGTCTTTCTGGTTATTTGTGTTATTTAAACATATTTTATACAAGTTTATGATGTGCTGTATTTTTTTGGTGGTGCCATTCCTCCAGCTGTGATAAAAACAGAGAAAAGAAGTCCAAGATCTCCTAGAGTCAGTGACATTCCTGTCAAATTCACTGTTATAACTGATATTACTGTATTTATTTAGAAAGTTTATCAATTACAATGGGCTTAGCTGGCTTCAACAGTAGAACCTTAGCTTCATGCCTAGTTGTGTTCTTCCACCAGGACGTCCTGATCGAGGAGAACTTACTTGAGGTTGGGAGAAAGTGTTGTTTCCATCAGAAGATTTTAATCAGCTGAATATAGAAAGTTGGTCCAATGCTTTCCCCATCATTTGCACTGATGTCAGACACGTGGTAGAGCAGGGAGTGGGTAACATGATAAGTCTCTGTGATAAAATACCTGCTGTCCTTTCTGCCTTCAAGCAGGAATTGACATCCGTTTTGCTCAGGCAAGTAAATATTAGAAGAACACAGAGTGTGTTTTTCTAGCTGTAATTCCCTCTACAGAAATTCAACCTCAGGTATAAGTACCACTTCTACCATATAGCACTGAGCTGAAGGAGGATTTCAGTACTGCTGAGACCTCTACATAGGAGTGGGCACCGTTCCGCAACACTTCTGCATCCTCCAGATCTTGTTTCCTTATTGCTCCCTTTGAGTGCTCACCTCCACATATGATGGACTATGGCAGAGGTAATGGGGAATGTAGGCTGCAACTGCATCCTACCTGCTTTATTTGGGATAATAATTTTATCAAGCTCTTACCTCCTTTTCTCTAACTTTAAAATCTCAGTTGCTCAACACATTCCTTTTTGAAGCTGGCTTTAAAAATGGAAGTAGAATTGCAGCTAAAAAACAACCAAATAATCAAGCAAACTGAAAAATCCAGCAATAAATCCCATTCTCTTGCTCTGTCAGTCTTGCTAATTGCCACTTTATTTAATACCTCCTCTTCTGCTAAAGGTTATTAAGAAAGATGTTGAAGCCAGACACACTTTCAAGCTCGTATTTTATTAGACAGAGATTACACTGTGAGATTTCCATCTAGGCTCTCACACTAGGGATTCCCTCTGCTCACTGGTCCATAATAACTGACCTACATATCTCTGCCGACCAGGATTTTGCTAGATGACTGTGTTACCCAGCAGAATTTGACTCCCCTTACCATATTCATTTGTCACAGCAATTAAACCCATGTGTTGATTTATTGAGCGCAGGCCTGGTGTGCAATGCAGGAATGCACATGACTCATTCTTTGCTTTCTGACATTACGCTACTTCTGCCCAAATTGCATTTGGCCGTCTTTGTGCTGCTTTTAACTTGCTTAGAATTGCTTTTGCCTTCTAGGGACAAATAATAACCATATTCCTTCATTTTGTAATATCTTTTTCTTTCCCTCTCATTCTTTCTCCTTTATTTTTATCACCTTTATGTTGTTCATCGATGCCATGTCTTCCCTTTACTGAATGAGCCGGAATTTAGTCCATCCCTCCCCAACTATTGCCTTATGAAAATCTGAGCAACAGCCTCCCTCTAGCCCTCATGGTGCCCAAGCTGTGCAGGCAATAGAGTATCTGACATGATGGTGAGCCAGGAAGCAGAAGTTTTGCTTCAGACAGGGCTGAGCAGACCTGTGCTAAGCTCATATACTCTGGTTCCTTGGGAGACACAAACAGCTTTTCTCTCTTCATGCATGTTTACCATAGCAGGAACCACAGAAAACCCTTGGCCACTTTTTTTAAAGGTTCAGCCCTGGAGCAGGCAGAGAGCAGTCCTGCTGCCTGTTCTTCTTCTAAGATAAAACCTACATGATTACAGTGTTCCCTAAGGATGTACACACCAACAGCTCTATTCTTTCATCAGACTGAAAAGTTCCAAGCCCACAGTTTCCCCTCCAGTAGCAAATCTTTAAAGAAAAGTAGGACAGAAGAGAGGGATACAAGAAAGAAAGAAAGAAGAAAGTATAATATTCTGAAAAGGGCAAGTTGTCCTTGTCATTCCAGGCACACCCAGAGGTGAAAGCAAACAACTTCAACCCTCTGTCACAACAAGGTGATTTTCACACTCTTAGTGAATATTTTTACTATTTTAGCGTTGTATTAAATGCAGACAAGCAATGGAAAAAGGATTGGTGGTTATTTATGCATATTTCCCAGCTGTTATTGTTACAAAATTTTCTAAATATGAACTAATAGGAACTATGTAGCTCCCTTTAGAAATGGGCTTGGGGCAAGGAGCCTAAAGGACAAACACGATTTTAAGGTAGCCTTAGGAAAAAATGTCCCAATATTGGCAGAAGGGGGGAATAAACTTTCTTGTCTTTGTCATCATTATGCTGCTCACCAGATCCCAAGGTGCTGGGGCCCTTGGGGGAGACTGATTTGTCCTACTCTATACAGTGATCCCAAACAGGTTTTACTGGGATCTACAAGCTAGAGCGTGCATCCACTAGTCATGTGAGGGAGAATCGACACTACTGTTTTAATGCAAGAAAATGATTTGTACAGCCTTCACCTCTGTTTGTCATTTCTCTGAACTTCAAAATAGGGAAACAACACACTTTTACCTTCTGGTGCTTTTAATTCACAAATCTTTGCTGCATGGTCACTGACCAATAGGAAGGAATATGCTTCATAGTATGTTTAAGACACAGACTTGAATAACACAAAAATTTTTCCTGATTATTCCTCACATTATACCTGTGCTATGTGGGGTTTGCACAACAGCACAGGATTAACAAAAGTCATCATCATCAAGGAAACCTCTCGTTTGTTTCAAGTACTGAGGCTCTAAGTGTTTGTGGGAAAATAACAGAAGATCATCAAGAATAAGTAATGGAAGATTGTAAACACACTCAATTGACTTGCAGCTGGGGTGTCAAAAACCACATATATCATACTAAATGTTGTTTAGCCTTGTGTGTTGGACAAGTAGAACATCTGTGTTTAGATAACACAAGCCTGTGATAGACTTAGAAGCACCATATTGAACATGCTTGAGATTCCTGCCCTGCTGTGGGGAAGATTAAAGCACAGTAGTAAACTACGCTTGTGTGAATCCCTGATATACAGGCGAAAAGAGCATGTTCGGTGATCCTCTAGCATGGGCCGAGGTCTATGGTGCCTGCGTCACCACTTCTGTGTCTCTGCCCGGGTGCTGCTTCGGGGATCCCCCGGTTGGTGAGGTAATGGAAAAAAATTTACTCTTTGCATTTCAGCCACGGTTTTGCGCTTGTTCCTGTGTCCTGCCTGAGCCAGCTCACACAGTGTTTATAAACAACAAATTCACATTCTTCCTCTCCGTTGACATAAAACTTTTCCATAGTTGTGTTAGTTTCCTTTTTAAACTGTTTCCCCTGAGACAACCCTAAACCTTGCCACAATCTACAAAATAAAGTGACATTTGGAATTTAATAAAATAAGTACATAAATAACTGGCTCAAATCATCCCCTATACAAAAACAGATCCTCAATGTCACTTCTTTCCAAAGAAAGACAAATAAGATGAAAAGGATAGCAAGGAGAGGTTTCCTTGGCAACAAGGATTCAGGACTTCTCCCTTCTTCCCAAGACTCAAATTTTTGTGGTTTTTGTTTGTTTGTTCTTTTTTTTTTCCTCTTAGACAGTCTTGTGTGAAGGGGAGGCAGGAATGTGAATCAAGCCACTGAACCTGATCGCTCCCACATGCCAGAGATGGTTGCGTACAGCAGACACATGATTTGGACTCTGTTAGAGCTCTGAATCGGCCACAGCTTATGATGGACTCCAGCACCTCTAGAGTGAGAAGCAAACTCTCCTTGTTGTGTTCAGAATCAGAGCTTGTTGTTAGTCCTGTTGGCATTCACTCACCCACAGATTTTTTCATGTTTTTCTTTTCTATCCCTTAAAGGTAAGCCAATAAATAGGGTAGGAAAATTAGATCCAATAAACAACTTACAAGATTAAAAGATTTTAAGACTCAGGTTCATTTCACCTAATTTCAGATGCCTAGATGAGAAGTGGCCATCAGAGTGGAATTACTGTACATTCCCGTTCAACTGATGAACAACCAGAGTAATTCAGATCTTTGTTGTGCTGTTTTGTCTTCTGCAGGCACAGCCCAGATATGTTCATCCAGGGATGCTAGAATGACTATGCTTCTGTATTATTATCTCACTGTGCATCTCAAGTCCTTAGAGACTATTTATTTCCATGAAAACAGCTCAAAGAACAGAAGAGTGCAAGCTTAAAACAGCTTACAGTCGGTTCTGCAGTGATAAATCTGTTTTTCTTTCTATTCATTCTTCTAATTTTTCAAATCAAACAAATATTATTTGATGGTTTCAGGATTCTTCAACTCTGTTCAGGTCTCTGGAACGACACAAGATTTACACCAGTGACCTGAGATGAATAGGGCTAATTAAACCTGCAGACGTGCAGGGTGACATTTTGGTCCCTTCGAAATAAATGGGAAATTGCCACCCCAATGAGTAGTTGTCATTCATAGATTTGGTAGGCATTTTTTTAATGAGGAATCAAGTCAAAATATCTGTATTCAAGTTAGTCTGATATGAGTAAGGAAGGCCACAGTTCTTTTACCCTTGTTATTGTTCCTTTTACTTAAGTGTATTCTTAACTCTGCATAATATTTTAGCACAAGCTGTTCTATGAAATCTGGTGCAAACTATAAGAAGACAACCGAGGACTGATGACCCTTTCCTGTATTTAGTCTATAGGATGTGCATGGTACGAGTTGTTAATTGTGTTGCCTAGGTTTCTGTCCCCAATCTAACAAACTTGATAACAGCACTATTGTTGTGTGAAGGAACTTTGTGTGTGGATGCAAACCAATACTTAGAGGCAATGGTCAGATAATAACCTACATTACTTCTACATTGGAGACAACCTCTTTCTTTTGAGTCCTATGAAAGTTTGTTGTCATTAGATAGAGAAAATAAGGACCTGGATAAGAGCAGAGATAGGTTTGGGATAATGGGCTTTCATTTACAATATATATATAACTCTCACACATAAAGGGTCAAGGACAGGCAGCTTGGAGAAAGTAGGCAGGCTGAATTAAGGTCAATATCAGAGACATGCAGGGAAATTCTGTGACCTTTAGTACTCAGGAAGTCAGGCTGATAGGTCAGAGAGTCACCGAAGACCCTGTGAAATAAGGAGGGGAAATACAAACTTTCAATGAGGAGCAGGCTAGTACATAGAACAAGAGGCCCTATTTGCTTTCTCTGAGCTTTGATCTCTTTCAAGTTAATATCTGGGGTATCATATAAAGCAATACGAAGCTTGCATCCTCCTTTTGCTTATTTGGAAAAAGCTTTCTTGGTCTTTGGAAGTAATTAGGTTATTTTGGTGGTTGTGGTTTTTTGTAACAGCTATTCCAAACATTCATTTGTTTTCATAATAATTAATTTGAACAAAATCCAGAAATATGTTTTAATACATTTGCAATTCCCAGTAGAACAAGGCAAATTGCATTTTTACATCAGAGGACAAATCAGTGACTCTTTCTTCTGGATGCACTGGAATGGTGCAAATAACAACCCACTGGGAACCTTGCAAAGTCTCAACTTCTTATTTGTTTAACCATAATTGCATATTTATAAATTACAACAGACTTTTCTAATTAATTTTGTATCATGTGAATAACATTGGTTTGTAACAACCTGCTATATTACTAAAATCATTGCCAAGAAAACATAGCAGTCTGGAGTCACATTTAGTTTGAAGGGAAATGAAAGGCAGCCGGAGCAGAGACTAGCCTTTTGTTTCACTCATGAGAGGTAATTACCAACTCCAAAATACAAAGATAAAAGCCTTTCAATAAACCGACACCTTCTGCACATAAAGTCCCCAGAATGCTTTTAATTCTGCCAGGCAAAAAGGAGATGTACAAATAAAAACATGATTTCGAGTCAAGCCAACCAAAGCAACATTATTTGGCAGAAAGGTGGTTGTGTTTGATTTCCTTCTGCACCTAAGCTGTCAGCTTATGGAACACTGCAAGGCCCCATCCTAAGATGTGCAAAACTACCTGTGGTCGCTCTGGATGCTTCGATCTTTCTGCAATCAAACCTGTGGTCCACATAGTCAGGGGGTCATTTGGATATGAGCTGGCAGATATTTCACAGAATTTATGGGAAATCCATAAACTGGATTGTTGTAGCAGCTGGAAGACAGGCAGGATGTCTCAAAGGGCATTAAATGCCTGCGTTTAGTTAACTGAATCCTTCCCTTGGTATCTACAAGACCATAGTGCATGGTCTTCATTCTGCCTGAGATCAAGCAGTTTACAAATCCCATCTGTTTTCACAAGGAAAATCTTGTTCTGGGCATCTGATTGGCAGAGCTAATAATTCCTCTTTAGCATAATTAATGTATTAACTTTCTAAGCAAAAATAATACAGTTGTTCTTATTAGTCCAGGCATACCACTATAGAATTATCATTAATGATGCACTTAAGATTGAGTTAGACAAACTCCAGTATTTGCCCTCTTTTCCATTGTTACATTCATCCTTCCAGTGTCTCTCTGACTGTGAAGGTCAATGTTGCTTGTTTTTGCCAAGGAAGGGATTCTGATGAGGTACCAATGACCCAGGTTCTTCACCCATCTTCACACAATGTTTATGGTGAGGACGTTCTTACTCCATAATTTGGGGAGCTTCCTGGTACATTTTGATATGTTTTATTAATGCAGTCTGCTTTTTTCACTGGTTACCAGCTAAAGTTGAAAGCTACAACATCACCTTTCCCCTCTTCATTTAACACAAAGACTTGATGTTTTATACATGACTACCCAGATTTGCTAGTCCTTCCCACACACGGCATTCACAGAGCTACGCTAAAAGGATTTAAGCTGAAACAACTTAGGCAATAGTTGCCTGGTAGATAGGCAACTGTTATTACAGCTAAAAGAGTAGCCTGGACAAATCCTGATGCCAACCTTTGTGAGGTCTTCTGTTATTTTTTCATGATGTCATCACCTAGGTGGCATAGCTGGAGCTGTCATACAGTGCCATGACCTGTCTGTCTGGCAGCTGAATGTGCTCTGAAGGTGCTTCTAAGCCACGGGTTTATCGAAGGGTTCCTCTTCTGGAAAGGCCCACCAGGGTCTTTTCAAAGATCTCTAAGAAGCAAGGAATACATACAGTGGACATTTCGGCCTGGAAGATACGTTCAGTGAAAAGGAGCCAGGGAGTGTTCTCTCGGTTGTACCATGGACCTGAAGGTTTGTCTTGGGTATGTGACCTCTCTATGTACTCTGCACTCTTAACTTGTATCAATAGGAGAATTAGAGACTGTTCTGCATTCCCAAGACAATGCAGCACTAGTGCTGTCTGGACATTAAGAAGGTCACCAAAATCACTGGCCTGAGTGCTGTAGCTGACAATTTTTCTCCTCAGAAATGTGGAATTCTATTTAACTCAAGGATTTAAAAAAAAAATAAAAATTCCTTAGGGTTTTCTTCTCCCTCAGATCTCCAGAATGAAATGTCACAGAGCAAAGGATTGTTGCAAACCTTTACAGCTGATTCCCCACCTTCAACGTAGATTTTTCAATTATTTTAAAGACTTTTTTCTTAAATAGTAGCATAAAGCTGTGTGCACACGAAACATAGGCAAATAAAACCTGTTTTGTCTCTGCAGAGATGATGAGAGAGAATGAATTGCACGTGACCAATGTTAGTCACATTATTTCATGTAGTGCTGGCAGGCATCCAAATATTACAGTGATGATGGTGGAATAATAACTTATAAAGAGCACAATAATACAAATTATTAGAACTAATGCCTCCCTTGTCCATCTCATTCTGTTACAGATGAATATGAAGGCTATATGCAGTGCAGATCTTAATTGCAAAAAGGAATTTGGAGCTTTTGTAGAAAACTTTACTAAGAAATCCAGAATTTTAAAAAGACTACTGGCTACTTTTTTTTTTTTTTAATTTTGCAGAGAAACTCAGTTGGATTCTTATTGCATAAAATCTGATTCATAAACATACCTTCATTGAAGAGCACTGCTTAACCCTCAGGAAACATGTGTTGTTAGTATAAACTGCGTAATCCTAATGAATTCAAGTGAGTTGTGTTGATTAAAACCAGCTGAGAATATGGCCCATATTATTCAATTCATATCTTATTGCTGACAAGCATCACGAGAAACAGTGGCTGCCCATGTCACAGCTCTGCAGAGCCATGCGAGCAACACCATGTGCAAAATAAAAACAGTGGAAAAAGCATACTTTATGCTGCTTGCATTTGGATTTTTTCTGTTGCATTATGGCAATTTTTGCATTCAGGATTAGCATTCTCAGTTTTAATATGTTTGCTTACATGAAATGCAGATTGTAATTAAATGTCAGGCTGCTTAATTGTGGCTTCATTTGTATAAATTAGAATGTTGCTGTAGAAAAAGAGAAATAAAACACCTTTCGTTTCCCTCTCAATATTAAATCGGAATTAATAGCTAAATTAGAGGAGACAAAATATTTTTGGGGGGAATCAGTGTTAATTAGTATTTCACAGTGTGGAAAGCGTATGTTGCCACAGAGCATGTATCACTTGCTTCACAAAAACAAAATGCTTCAATAAAATGTTTTTCTGCCCAGGGAGTGAAGAATGAACACCAGCTCAGCAAACCAGCATTCAAAGGCTTTTCTTCATACTGCTTGTTCTGGGTAATGGTTTGGAGCCAGCACTGAGAAGGGATATGAGCATTTAAGGTGGGACTTGAGTGGAGTTAAGGCACCTGAACCCAAAAGGACTAATATAGAAAATTCTTCTACTTGGACTTAAGGGATCTGAATTTATGGAATTAAGTTCATACCAGGCTTTATCATGTTTCATAAACCAGCCAGCCTTATGTTCTGGTAAGCACCCTCAGGAATATACTGCAGACCGAATTAAAGTTGTGCATAACTGGCTGGTTACCACATTGTCTTCCCAGAAGAAGGAGGCTTGCCTATGGGCATTGCACTCCTCAAAGGAGTGCAAAACTCATGTCAAACTCTTTGGCAGGGACAAGGTTGCAGGGAAAGGAAATTTCCTCTCTATTTCCTCCTTTGAAATTTTACTGGTGGGAAATGATGACTTATTCCTTGGGCAAAGGGCATGGAGAGAGAATCATAGAATTGTTAAGGTTGGAAGGGACCTTTAAGATCATCTAGTCCAACCATTAACCTAACCTGACAAAAAACACTTCTAAACCATATCCCCAAGTACCACGTCTACCCTTTTTTTAAATACCTCCAGGGATGGAGAATCCACCACCTCCCTGGGCAGCCTATTCCAATGTTGAATAACCCTTTCAGTGAAAAATTTTTTCCTAATATCCAACCTAAACCTCACCAGGAGAAGTTAGGACAATATAGAGCTTTGTAGGCTGGGGACTGGTTTGATATTTTTGTTGGTCTCCATTGCTGCTTTTGTTTATTCTCTCTTATTTTTTGATGGGAAAATCATAGAATTGTAGAATGGTTTGAGTTGGAAAGGACCTTAAAGATCACCTAGTTCCAACCCCCCTGCCATGGGCAGGGACACCTCCCACCAGACCAGGTTGGTCAAAGCCCTGTCCAGCCTGGCCTTGAACACCTCCAGGGACTGGGGCCCCAGCACTTCTGTTGCTGGGCAAGATATATTCACTCAATATTCACTGGGCCCTAGCTGAGAGTTCTTTTAATTATTTGTTTGTTACAGTCACTGTGACAATTCTGGATATTCTGGCTATCTTCATAAATCACCAGTTGCTAATTAAACCAACCTGCATGTTATCTGAGGACCAGCTGCCAGCAAAAGAGAAATTTTGAAGTCTTCAGCAGATTGTTGCTTCCTTGCAGTGGGGTCTGAAATGAGAGTAGTTTGTGTTCATATTAGCCACAACAGAAGGTATTACTGACAGGTGAGGCTGGTTGCAAGGAAAGCATCAAGCTAGCAGGACAGAAGGGCCTCACAGCAGTAAGGCACGACTGGATCATGGTCTCTGTAAAAAGAAGCAAGCAGATGTCTCCCTGTGCTGCTGGGATTGTCCTACGAATAAAACGCTGCTAGGACAGAGATTTTGCTGCTAACAAAGAAGCACATGCAGAGAAGCGCAGGCAGTGCTAGGTCTGGTTTCTGTAGGGTTTCCTTGCCTTAGCTCATTATTCTGAAAACTAATGGGCACACTTCGTAGCAAACAAGCAGCATGCAAACAGACAGATATTTAGATATAAAGTAGACATCTTTGAACGTTCCTTTTGTATGAACAGTGACCTGGTTTATCTGTAACAGGGTAGGGCTCATTCTGCATTGTACAGGACTAGCATTTCTCCAGGCTGACATATCATAGTATCATAGAATCGTTAGAGTTGGAAGTGACCTTAAAGATCATCTAGTTCCAACCCCCCTGCCATGGGCAAGGACACCTCCCACTAGACCAGGTTGCTCAAAGCCCCGTCCATCCTGGTCTTGAACACCTCCAGGGATGGGGCCTCCACAACTTCTCTGGGCAACCTCTTCCAGTGTCTCACCAGCCTCACAGTAAAGAATTTGTTCCTAATACCTAATCTAAATCTACCCTCTTTCAGTTTAAAACCATTATTCCTTATCCTGTCGCTACACTCCCTGATCAAGACTACCTCCCCATCTTTCCTGTAAGCCCCCTTCAGATACTGGATGGCCACTATAAGGTGTCCCCAGAAGCTCCTCCTTTCCAGGCTAAACAACCCCAACTCTCTCAGCCTGTCCTCACAGGAGAGGAGCTCCAGCATCTGTGATGATACGCAGAGGCTTCAGTAAAGTATATGTGCCTAGGAGTGTTTCACAACAGTAAGGCCCAATGGTAGAGAATGGCCTACATCCATAGCATTATGTTCCCCTCCCCTGTGGAAAGGTCACCGCACACAAAACAACTTGGGAATGGGCCCCATACTACATCTTGAACCATGCATGGGAATTATATGGGAACGTACGAGATGGCCTGTGCACAAGCTATGCCAAGAAGCATCACTGTTCTGAGGGACACCCTTTGGCACTATTTATTTCAACAGGAAAGATATGGCTTAAAAACCGAGCTGCAGTCCTATGGCCAGTGGCTGAAAGCAGAAAAAAGTTGTTTTTCACACAGTGGTTATTCGCAAGTTAAAGAATGAAATACAGGGACTAATTAGTCTTGAGCATCAAATTAAATTCACTTTCATGAGTTTGGGGTAGGAGATATTGTCAAAGGCGTTTTTAATTGCCCAGTTTCACTTGAAACTGACTAAAGTTAACAACTATTTATACATATCTTTAAAAATCAGGCCCTACATGAAAAATAGAAATAAACCACCTTTCCTTCTGCTTGTTTGCTTTCTATCAAAGTATCACAGTAAGGAGAACAAAAAGCTTAATCAAATCCTCCCTAACATCTACTTGCCAAAAAGTGCTTAGAAGAGGAAATAGAAGGGTTGGGGGGGAAAGAAATGCAGTCCTCTCTAACCCCCGTAATTAAGCGTTTCTTAAAGAATGCTCACTAATTCACTGTGTAAGTCTGGGACTGAAGAAGCAGAGGATCCACCTCCATTGTACACTTAATTATGGTGTGTTTCTGGGCTGGTAACCCCATACAGATGGCATGAGACAGAGCAGTACAGTGCTACAACCAAGAAGCAGTGCAGATACATCTGCACTCCATACCCACATCTGCTTTTTGGGGTAAGCCACATTCTCATCTTAACTTTGGAAGTGTTATTTCATTTCTCCAGGTCTCTAATTTTCCACCTTTTAATGTATTTTAAATATTTTTTTATATAGATGCTATTGTTTCTAAAATAATTTGTGGATTACTGACGTAATCCACTTTGCTGTTGCAGTTCATATTATCAAGCAATACATTGTTATCAGTAGACCCATTGAATTATACATTTAATAATTTATTATGATGTTTCATACTGTGGTTGTACTCCAAGACTTCAATCAAGGGAATGAGTCTGTAGTGCAAAATGCTGTACGAGACACAGATTTTCCCTCTATGGTATTTAGGGAGGTTAGCAAAAGAAGATATTTGCAGTTAAAACAAGTAACTTGAAATCTTTTTTTTTGTAATTTGTCTTCTTCATTTTTAACAAGAATAAATACTGTGACAATAGCAAGAGTGACAATTGAACAAGTTCCAGGATGAAGCAGACTTGAGAATGGCATTTCAGCTGCTGGTCAAATTTATCTTTGATCCATCAGTTGAAGCATTCCTAATCAAACTGTTCAGAGTCTTTTTAAGCCTGTTTGACTCATCACTATTCATGAAGGTGAAATCATTTCACGTACAAAATTAGAATGACCTACTTGATAAGTCTGTGATAAAAATGTAGCTGACTACAGCAGAGAGGCAGCACTTGCACCTGAGAGATAAGTCAGATTGAATGAGGCACTTCTTTTCCACTGGCTTGGAAGGTCAAGGAGAAGAGGCAGAATTTGGGTGTGGTACACTATTCTATAAAAATGGGTGTATGTTTTCTTGTCTTGCTGAACACTAATACAAATTTGGAAAGAAAATGGATCACTTCTTAGGAAACAGATTTTTAGTTTTCATGTAAGAATTGTATTTAGGATATAGTTGGATAAAATGAGTATTTTTTCACAAATCTTTACAGACAAAACAATGGAATCTGACACATGTTTGAAAACAATTAATGTGTATGTTGAAACAAATCTTCAGGGCTTGCATTTCTTCCTTGATTTTTTTTTTTTTTTTTTNTTGAGGAATTATAACTGTTGCTATAAATTAACAAATCTACGTGCACGGCGTTTCAGATCAGACAAAATACTACATCTGGTCAGACTAACTTCTTTAATATCCTTGTCAGGTTTTTCTTTTGTTTGTTTGTTTGTTTTGTTTTTAATCAAAATGAAAAATACTTCAGGGAATATCAAGTTTCCATTTACTTCTATGAGTCTAGGGCTCGTTTTGTTTCTTTTTTTAAGTGGTGGAATATGCTTTCAAGGAAAATATTGTCAAAAATTAGAGCTTTTTTTCCCCCACCCATGAAATAGCTCCTGGGAATGGAAATGAATAACATTTATTTTACCAGCTTTGTGAATGCCCATTTCAGGTAGCATATATTACGCTATGCATATTCTAATGCCAATTTCACCAAACATTTAATCTCACTCTGCCAATGCTCTGAGCCAACCAAAAGCCGTGTAGCCACGTAGCCATGGCAAAGGAAAGCAAATTATCTCTAAGACACTTGGCTTTTCCTGTGTCCCAAAGATCCTTTGAAGTTGTTTGTGTACTACGGTTTATTGGCTGAGGTTTAGCACATCAACATCATGCTAACATGTTTAAATGATTCCTCGATACAAATTAGCCTTTGTCATGCAGTACACAATAAAACTGTGTCCTAGTTTTTCCAGTAATATTTGAACCCTTCATGGAGTTAAAACTTGATTCCTGATTTCCTCATTCCCATTCTAAAGCCTTTACCACAGACCAGCTTAAGATCAGCTTTACGCAACTTGGTCTTGCCAACAAAACCCATGCAAAGTATTTCCAAAAGAAAAAACACAATTGTGACTATCACAGGATGCAGAGACTTTGCAGTCTTTGGTTGTATGCCTCCCTCTTTTCTCACCTCTCTCCTGAAAATAGCTGTGACGTTTCTATTAAAGCCATTATTAATTATGTTATCATAATACAAATTTATTTTTTCCAGTTGTTGACTATAATCCTAGAATCCTAGAATGGTTAGAGTTGGAAGGGACTTTAAAGATCATCTAGTTCCAACCCCCCTGCCATGGGCAGGGACACCTCCCACTAGACCAGGTCCAACCTGGCCTTGAGCACTTCCAGAGATGGGGCATTCCCAGTTTCTCTGGGCAACCTGTTCCAGCGCCTCTCCACCTTCACAGTAAAGAATTTCTTCCTACTATCTAATCTAAATCTACCCTCTTCCAGTTTAAAATCATTACCCCCTGTCTTATCGCTACGCTCTCTGATAAGAGTCCCTCCCCATCTTTCCTGTAGGTCCTCTGTAGGTACTGGAAGGGACTGTAAGGTCTCCCCAGAGTCTTCTCTTCTCCATGCTGAACAACCCCGACTCTCTCAGCCTGCCCTCATAGGACAGGTGCTCCAGCCCTCTGGACTGACTCCAAGAGGCCCATGTTCTTCTTACATGCTCTGGAAATGGAATAGTCCCACTTCCAGCTCAGCAAGAAACTAATCTGAGCTGAAATTTGAAAATATAATTAGGGAAAGTAACCTTTTAAATTTGTAGTCTTCAAATTTTACTGCCAGAGATTTCAAATACATAAAGTACACCAAAGTCCTGCTTTCTTTAACGGGAGTTGCATTTAGTCACCTGAAGTGGAAACTGGTTCTGCCCCTTTAAGTTGATCTTCACCTTTTCCATGTTAGTCAAAACCTGAAGAGAGTTTCATCTGTAGATACCATCTGAGTTTTAAAAACTTCTTTAACTCCTGGAATATTTGTGTTTCTTGTAGCCAATTATCTCAGATGTGTAACCTTATCAAAGGCCTTTTGAAACTCAAAGTTGATGGCAACCCCTGTGGTTTGCCCATCTCACTATAGCAGGAATAACTTCAGAAACATGTTATCTGTTTCTTTGCTCTGCAAATTCCATCCTGGTGCACCTGGAAATATGATCACTATCACAAATAACTTTTTATCCCTCTCTACTATAAAAGAAACAAACAAAGCACTCTGGGCTTAAAAAAAGTGTCAGTTTCTTACCCTGGTGTCTGCCTCCCTGCTAGATTCTATATTGAGCTGAAATTGTTGGGGTTTGTTTGATCTTCTGTCCACTGCAAATGTTTTGGGAGAAGCACCTGTGGTTATTTATCCAAATAAAAGTCAAAATCTACAGTGTAACTCAGTGATGAGTGAGAACCAGGTGCAAAAATGCAAAATGCTTCACTGGATATAAAGAATAAAAAAGGAAACAAGTATTGGAGAAACAGCTAACTATTTAGATTTCAGTTTATTTTTTAAATATCCTGTCTAACAATTATAGCAGTCATATTTCAGTCTGAGCAATATTTGTCTTTCTATTCTACAGTATTAATTCCGTATAGAACACTTTCATTCTTTCTTTCAGTCACTAACACCATAGACTTCTGCCCTCTCATCCACTCTGTACCTTACTGCTTCTCTTTTCTACTGTTACCTTTTTATAAATTCACAGTGACCTTGACTGTCCCTTTTACATTTTATTGTAATAGCTTTAATTTTTAGTGTCCCTCAAACTGTTCCTTTCCTGCTTTTGTGTATTTGATTTGTTACATCTTCAAGAAAAGGTGAATGAACTACTGGATTATTATATCTGTATTGATATGGTATTTATCCTACACTTCTGACCTTTAAAAGGGCCATGAAAGCATTCAGCTTCTGTCTGAGGGCACTTCAATTTTAGCACCTTTCTTTGAAAGATTGCCCCATGCCACATATAGATGTGGGCTGGATAAACTGTGACTCCTAGTCATACTGGAAGTTCTTTGTCACGTAGCTTATATATTTTTCTCATCCACTTATGATTCACATATGTTTGGAATAAGGAAGAGTTTTTCCTTTAAATTTTTAAGGGACTTGAAACATTGGTAGTGTCCTGGAATTTTGTTTTTCCCTCTTTCGAAGGTATAGTCTAATTTTTATAGACTTCTGTCCTTTTGACCTAATGGTGTGAGGAATTTATTCTTGCTATATGTGAAATGAAGATGTGTGGGGATTTTCTATCAAACATCTAGTACGTGGTTGCCAATGACACTGAACCGTACAGTAATCCTGTGTTAACTAGTTATTAACTCCCTTATTTTGCTATTCAGAATACAGGCCGCGAATAGCATGATTTTACAATGATTCACGAGAAGAGGGAACAAAAAGCAGTTACCCTCCTCATCACTCTGAAACTTAAGGACTGCTGGGTGGATCAAAATGCTCTTAGTAGAGTCTGAATGGTTCCCACGTTCCTCTAACTTACACCAGCTCTGTTTCTGGAAGTTACAGGACTGCAATTTTTAACATGTCCTTTTCATCCCTACATTTGTCCTAGAAAGCCCCCTAGAAAATGTAAAGGCATTGATTGCAGTGGTAGATCAGAGGCCTTGGTCAAAGAGCATATTAAAACTGTTTTTCTCTTTATCAAAGTAATTATTTAGGCCACTGATTTCATATCAAAGTAATTATTTAGGCCACTGATTTCATATCCGGGAGTCTCAGTTCTAAGATATTCCTGGCTGCAAATATACAAGTACTATTGATGGTAATAGGAAAGGACCTTCCACCCCCACTAATGCAGAATGAGCTCTAGTTTTAATCAGGGGGGCCTCCCAAGGATGAATTTGCCCCTGGATACTGCCAGTCTTGGAGACTATCAACTCAAATGCCAGAAACAAAGAAGAGTGAGAATTTTGCCAGCAAATTTGCTGGAGTCTTTATTTCATCTACCTACACTCTCGCCACGCTATGAGTTGCATGAAAATCTTAGCTCTAACTCCCTCATTACCCCTCCAATTTAAATGTTTTGAAAGATCCAGTTCATCAACCCAAAATGCAATCAGCTCAGCCAGCTAAGTGAACACAACAGAGAAATCTATACCCTTTGCCATGCAAGGAAGAACCACTGAGACTGATTCATTAGAGTCTGTCTTTCTTTTGCTAACCTGCTCAATCAGAAAGCACATCCTGTTGAAAATTTAAAGGACTTCCTGATAACTTAATAACAGTATGGAAGCAGTTCCTCCCTGTCAGCAGATTTAACACTGTAGTTTTCCGTTTGCGTCAAATTCCCTGAGTATAAATTGCTCCTCCAAGTTCCTCGGATGTTGGAAACAGAGGGTCTTGAGACATGGAATCATTTATAATGGGTCAGCAATAATTTGTAAGAATGCCTTCTCTCGGGGGAAAAAAAAAAAAGCAAATAAAAAGTAAAAGCAAACAAACCAGCTAAATTAATTCTGCTGCAGTATACTTAGCATGAAAGGGCAAGAAAGGCACAGCCTGGGGGCACCATGCATCATAATCTGTCATGACCAAGATAATTTATATCCAGATTTCCTGCGCTGCAGGAGATCAGACTAAAGAGAGAAATCTCAAGTGAACAAAGGACTTTTGTTGTTCCTGCTACCTTTATTAAAAGTCTGAGCATTTATTTACAAACCCCAGACTCCTTTCTGGAGCTGGGCATTTACCTAACTGTATATCCTCAAATGCTTCTGCTCAGTTAATCAAGTGTGAATGGGTTTCAATGATGAGCACAGGGCTTTTTGGCTTCAAGTTCTCCATGAATAAAACACTCTGGTCCAGATAAATGCGCATTCTAAATTAAAGATGCAGTTACTGTGTCGGATCATCAGGACCGTGTCCTTCCAGCTCAGAAAAAATTATTTCCAGAAGGTATTTTGTAAAGGATTAGAACTGCCTCTTTTAATGCATGAACTGGTTCTTGAGAGTCCTGCTGGTTCACTGAAGAGCTTCTTCGGTAGTGCATCCCTTCAGGGGTTGTCTGCGACTCGGTGAAAGTAGTAGTGCAGTTACTGTCAGTTGCATACACTTGTAGCAGTGTATGTCTGCCCTCTGATTTGTTTCCCTCAACACTCCTGGATTGTGCAAACGGTACAGTCCTCTTAACTGCATTAGTCAAACTTCAAATGCCTGAGTCAAGGTCTGTATCTATACTAACAATGTAATACTGACGGTAGTTGATAATTTTATTTTCTTTAGACTTCCTATAAGTAGCATATTGAATTTTCCTGCTGATATATATAATGGGTTTTCTGTTGTTGGTTTGTTTTTTGTTTTGCTATGGTTTGTGGATTTTGGTTTTTTTTAATTATTGTAATGTAACTGGTGATCTTTGTATGATAGTTCCTTCTGAGGCTCCCTCCTACAGGCATTATCCATTCAGCACAGTCAGTATGAGATTTAGCTCAAGATCAAGGTGTTTCCGTGTAGGATTTTGTATATAGGTGTCTACAGTGAGATGTCTAAATTGGCATCATAGTATGCAAAGACCTAGTTTGTTGATTAACCATGATGGACTTGATTTTTCTTTTTCCTCCCCCCTGCCAAACACAGCATTTAGCGCCATTTGAGATATCGCAGTGCATTCAAGACATCCACTTAGCTGTCAGATATGAATAGGTCTGCTGGGAGATTTGCAACCAGGAGTGATACCCTGTCCTTATGAACCTTAATCAAGCCTTGATATTTAATACAGGACAAAGTGAACTTCTATGTACTGTTCAGACACCTACGATAGAAATCTACACTTAAGGGTCTTTAACTGGAGCCGAACTCCATCCTAGCTTTACATTAAAAGCAACAAAGAAAAGCTGCATTTTTAATTAAGGTAGAATCAGGTTCTGTGTTTTCTTGAAAAGAAGACAAGTTTTTTACGCAATCCTGTAGTCGTAATGTGCAAGTGCTTTACAACCGCACAGAGATTTTCCCAAGAAGTCAGGAAGGGTTTTTATAAGCCTGTTCAACTCTGGTGGAGCAGCAGAGTTGAAGAGTTCTCTGAAAAAAGACACATGTTGAAGTCAGTAGGATTCACTTTATACGATTATAAGGGTTCACTTATCCAGACTATCGAGAGCTTATGCCCACCAAATATTCTTTGTACTTACCTATAGCAGTGAACTGGGAAATTGAAATATTTGACTTAGCTCGGGGATACGATTTGTTTGGCTTCAGACCAATGCTTTCCAAAAAGATTCTCTGAGGTATGAACCTGTTTGGTAAACATTTGCTCCTTTCCCAAAGTACTTGAATCCATTTTTATGTTAAAGGTGAGTTTTGTTTCAGACCTGCAAAAGTAAAGCTGTTGCTTTAAACATCATAAAGCATCTGTTTAAGCACAAGCCACTCATCATTAAGATTTGGTATCATTCTGCATGTATGTATCCNGCATTCTGCATGTATGTATCATCTGAAAAAGAAAACTGGAATTGAACAAACAAAATAAGCAAACAAACAACAACAAAAAAACAGATAAAAAACTGAGGTGTAGGTTTCAGCAATTTAAGTCTCGTTCATCCNTCATTCTGCATGTATGTATCCTCTGAAAAAGAAAATTGGAATTGAACAAACAAAATAAGCAAACAAACAACAACAACAAAAAAAAACAGATTAAAAACTGAGGTGTAGGTTTCAGCAATTTAAGTCTCGTTCATCCTCAAATAGACTTAATGTGTTGTATTACAATCCAGCCAAATTACATTCAGATCTGCCATGAAAACAAATTCAGGTGCACAATGGGCTTAATTATGCTTTAGAAAATAAGAGCATCGCCAATAGCAGAAGGGGGCACTAGAAACTAGCTGCTGTATTTTCTGAATCCATTTCTTCTTTTGCAATCACCTTAACATTTATAATATGTATTTAAAAAAAAATGCATGCACATAGTCTCATTTACTAACGAGTTGCCCTTCCACCCTTTCTCAAGGTCTTAGTGGATGTACTGTGATGTGCATCCCGTCTTCAGCCTTTACGTTTCGTGACTGGTATTCTTTAGCTGCTCTACAGTTGCATAAGAGATTGCCACTTCAGCAGGCCCAGCAGGGCTAATTGGACCCTACAGCAGTTTCCTTCTAGAAAATCATGATAGCATGCTTTCAGGGATGCAGAAACAAAGTATTACCTTCCAAAGAAAGTATTATCTATTAACTCTTTAAAGGAACAAAAACATTCAGAGCAAAGTACAAAACTAACAGAAGTGCTGAAAATTGGGGCATTACTTACACCTTGCTGGAGTTACCCTTCAAAGAACCTGGAATGTTCTCTAGAAGAAACAAAGATCACCATCTCATCTCAGAATCAGCATCTTCTTGTCTTTGCCATGGTAACTAAATCTTTTTTACTTGTTATATTCAACTAGTTTTAATGAAGAACTCTTGTTATTCCAAAACCTTGGTGATTTTAGGTTTCTGTTGATTGTAGGCATGATTTTAGGAAAAGAAAACCTTTCAAGGCAAGAGGGACTAGAAAGCAGTGGTTAACCTGTTATCCCAGCTGATTTAGAGATAAGGCTGTGCAGAAATTCTTCTCCTAGTAATTATTCCATTTTCTTTGCCTTCACTCATTATTGGCCGTCTCTGGTGCATTGCCATTCAAACAAAACAACAGGTAATTATTCTTGGAATCACAGTAGGCTGTCTAACCTGAAAAGCTTCTCTGTGATTCTGTCCCTTCTTTTGAGAAACCATAGACCTTTCCATGTTTTTCCATGTTTTTCCACAGGTTTTATAGCCAGAGATACTTCCTTCTTAATTTTTTTTTTCCCATCTATTAGCCAATGTGAGGAACAACACCCTCACCCAAGAAGGAAACACATAAACTAAATTTCATCTTTCAGACTTTTTTTATCTAGCTTAAATTTTCCATTATTCAATTTCAAGCTATTATGCTTTTCTTTTGAAGAGATATACAGAAACCTTTCCTCTCCCAAGTGTCATGAAATGTAATAAGAAAGGGAAGGAAATATGCTTTAAAAATTTATATTGAGGGGTTGTAGTGGTTGACATTGCAATTAGAGGTTAAGAAAATGCTAAAGGCATATTGTCCTTTTAATAGAGGTTCCAGTTCACATCTTTTTTTCTCCCCGGGTAGAAGGGGGTATACAGGGACTCTGAAATGGATGCATGCAGGATCTGCTAAATGTGTTTCTAATTGTCTGAGTTTAATAATTGATAATATAGACATAGCTTGCGAATTTTTCTTTCACATAAAAGATAATTGTGCCTGAGTATACCATAGTCTGAAATTAAATGTGTTAAGTGCTCCAGGGACTAACATGTACGTGCTATGAAAGATCATTCCTCTTGATCAGTGTAAGTTAGAACATGTAACAACTTTTATTTATTTGGATTGTAGCGGCATTCAAAGAGCTAAAGCAGGGCTGATGACCGGTGATGTCTGTTCTCTTCCCCATAAGGAGGCAGTAAAACCTGCTGCCTGCCTTCATTGTTCTATTCTTTTCTCCCCATCTGAAAGCTCAAAACAGGACCTCTGGCCTTCCAGGTTGCTGCTTCTAAGGTGATTTGTCTTCCTTTTGTGTCTTCCTTTCCTCTTATCCCCTTTTCTTCAGTCTCCTGCACCTCAGGAGAGCAAAGAAGAGGCAGAAACAACTGCTTCAGTTTTTTCCTAGTTTCTACTCCAATACTATTTGGAGGAAGAGGAAGCATTTTTCAAGGACTGAGAGGAGCAAAGGGCACAGGGAGTATGAGGGATATCTTAGGAGGATATAAGATCCTAAAAATTTGAACAAAACAGAAGCTATGAAGAAACAGCAAGGGAGGTAAGGTGAAAGCTGCTCACTGGGGGAATCTTCCAGGAAACAGAAATGTCAGACTGCATCAGAAGGAAAGGAGAGAAATTTATGCTGAAATATGACAGATGAGCAATATGAGAAAGTGGGCAAGAGAGAGAAGGAAAGGAAGAAGAGAGAACCGTGGCTATGTAAGATTTTTAGTTTGTGTTTTTAACACTCATATAATCATGGCAAAAAATGTGTCAGAATCCTTATATATTTGTAGGAAAAGAGTTGAAACTCATGGGCCAGAAAGGTAGGAAGAGTCTAGAAAATGAATGGAAGAAGAGAAGGGCTGTGGGATACAGACAAAACATTTTTTTTTTGCTAGATTTCCAGAAGAAGGTATAAGTGTGCAAAAGAAATTGTAAACAGGGAGCAATAATTCTTGCAAAAAGGGTCTGTGTTTACAGAGATTAATGTTAAGCCTGAATAGAAACCCATCAAAATCCAGAGCAATATTGATTTCAAAGGGCTTTGGATTAAGGTTCAATTGACTCTATCTGTTGAGATGCCTGATGATAACTTTTTCTAAAGGGATGGTGGGCATTGAGAAGTATTTCAGCTTAGCAAATGAAGCATACTCCAGTCTTACAAAGTTCTTGTTGTGACTGAGACAAGAAAAAAGGTACTTTCACAACACTCTGGCTGCAGTGAAGTGCCCACAGGTAATTTGGAATATTCTTTCGGCCCACAATT
This sequence comes from Himantopus leucocephalus, assembly GCA_003993805.1. Classification (NCBI taxonomy): domain Eukaryota; kingdom Metazoa; phylum Chordata; class Aves; order Charadriiformes; family Recurvirostridae; genus Himantopus; species Himantopus leucocephalus. The sequence goes on along the minus strand of RSEF01000002.1, from coordinate 154,624,518 downwards.
GCTCACTGCAGTGGGCTTTGGTGCTGGGCTGAAAAGGGCAACCAATGACAAAAATACTCCTGATTGTTTTCCATGGCACTTGCTAAGCACAAAGATGATTTTGCAGGACCACCTTTTTTCGCATTGCTTGGTTTTCCTGGAAGGTGAGCAACAAGACATCACCTTCCAGAAGGCACAGTGCAGCTCTTTCCTCCCAGATCCTTTCTGTGTGGTTTTGCAAGACTGTGCTCTTGAATCGTCAAATAGCCAGGCAACGAACTTTCAGGAAATGGGTTGGGTTCTTCTGGTTTTATTTTGTTTTGTAATGATGCTCTTATATACTAACCTAAACAGCACAAATAATACTCTGCTGGCAAAACTTCTGTGACTTTCTCAAGAGCGCCCATGCTTTTATGTGTTTGAAATCACAAGCTTTCATCTCTCATTCTAAGGCACAGCAGTCTCTAATGTGTGTGGTCAGGTGCCTGCAATTGCTTTCTTTCAATACAGAGAATCAGCACTTCAGAAAATTAGACACAAATCCTATATACAGGAATAACTCTGGATGAAAATGACTCCTCTGTTGCGTTTCTGAACTAAAACTGGCTTAATGTAACGATTTCTCTCCTCACTCACACTCTCCTCCAAGCAAATCGAAGAAATTCAGTGAAGCACAGGAAGCTGCATGCCAAATAAATAATAATAATAATAATAATAATAATCAGTAATTTTAAATCATAGGCAAAAGCTAGCCATGAAATTAAGAAATTAGAATGAAATTAAGAAATTAGAATGACATACACAATGGTTAATTTAGATGCAAAATTGACTCAAGAAAAGCACTTTTCTAGTGATGAGCAAATCTGTATGTAATTACTTCCATGTAATAAAGGACACTGGTAACCTCATAGATTCTAGTAGTGAAGATGCATGGCAGTGATGCACAAGATGATCCAAAAAGCTGGATAAAAAATCATTGCCATGTTACAGCAGAAATAGAGGATATTTGAAATGATTCATTGATGACAAAGCAATAGTCATTAAAGCAAATCTAGAAAAAAACAGTGCTAGAAATATGTTTGTGTTATATTAAAGATATGCTCATAAATAGTTTGTGAAGACTTAATAAGTGGTTAATCAAATCCCGGAGTCTGTCCAAGAGGTCTGTAAGTTTGTGATAACCCTTATTTACCCTCATCTGTGTAGTCTCTGATAGCCCTCTGGGTCAGCACACGCATTATTAACACATACTAAAGAAATTAATATTATGAAACCTTTATTTATTAGCTACTTAAGTCTGCTTTATGGGGTAAGGTACATTGTGGTAAAGTGAAAGCCCAAGCACATTTACAAATTTATTCAGTGATACATGAATATTTACAGTTAATAAGACACTCGAGAACTCTGAAAAAAACACTTTGCAGTTGACTGAATACTAACAGTGATAAATACTAAAGCTAATAACATCTAGTCCACTCACTACTGGCATCTTTCCCATGTGACATGAACAAATCTATTTTGGAAAACAAAAAAAATACTTTTAAGTAAGTCCCCTCTTTTCTCATAGGTTTTATGGTCTCAATAGACTGTTGTGATCCTTAGATCAAAAAGATCTTTAGATTATTTGCTTCTTTTTTGAGATAGTAACATTTTTTTCCATTCTTGAATTAGTCTCAAAGGTTGACGATCTTACAAAGTTCAGCACGGACAATTGTTGCTGTGATCCAATGTTGTAGACTTGATAAGTAATTACCCTATATTTTCAAATAAGAAGTCATTTGGAACAAGGGACCTCATACTTTTATTTTAAAAAAAAATGAACATGATCTATTACGAAAATTCAGTATATTTTTTTCAAGAAATGTATGAATACGGGAGACCAAGATATCTCTTGTAAATTTATATTTCCAGCAGAAGTGTTTCTTGAACATAGATTCTAATAGCAACATTACTTCTATATAGCTCATTAGCTGAATATGATTGAGAAAAATGCTGCCATTTTAGCTCATCAAAGGATGAATATGAACAGGGCAATGTGAAGTAATTTTTTTGGGGAAAAAAAGGTCCTTCCTTTTGTCAGAGGATGAAATTTCTTTAGAAATACCGAAGTCTTTATGTCATTTTCCATTAAAACCTTTACTGGAATATTCTGTGCAGTTGTGGCAGGACTTATGGGACTTTAGGTATAAGTGAGTTGCAGTTATGAAAATTAAGTTTGTGCTTTAGTTATAACAGTGGAGCAGCTGTGTGTCAGACCTATGCCTGTGTGTACACCCAGCGCACTTACAGTCTTACTCAACGGCGTGGTCCAAGAGGTTCCTGGACAGGCATCTGCATAGATTGGATAATGGGCTGCCTGGAGACAATATGAAAAGTCAAAACCAAGGTGACTGACCCAGGCATCACAATTAAGTATTGGACTTATTGTTACAGGAACTGTTCAGATGGGAATCTCAAACAGTTCTATAAATTTCACCTGAGTCAACTGCTGCTGCATCAGGTCCCATTTGTACCTCTAGGTGGGCTGAGTAAACTCCTGGGTGAACTATCCCAAAGACTTACGTACATCATTCCTGCTGCAAGAGTGTTATGCATAGATAATACAGTTGTAAACAGGCAATAGAAATGTTTTCTTGCAGAACTGGTTGTGTAGAGCTGTCTTTTGTATGCAGTTAAGACATTCAAGACATGTTTTGTGTGTAATTAAGGTCTATCAACAGCCAAGAGTTACGTATGTACTGGGGTGGTACTCATGGCATTACCATCTGTCAGAATCCCAACAAATTT
>RSEF01000002.1:154591669-154601717 GCA_003993805.1 Himantopus leucocephalus | reverse complement strand
GAGTTTCTTCCTAATATCTTATCTAAATCTACCCTCTTTCAGTGTAGAATCATTACGCTGGACATATAATGGTTGAACACGTAGGTCACAGCTATGACCAAAGTTTAGCTCTGAGCAAAGATGCTTTCATGATTTTGGTGACTTCCAATACATTGTAACTGTATTTAGCAATGTTTTAATCAATGTACTCATTGATTGTGCAGGGTTTCATCAACCACAATGATGGTACTGCACTTCATATAGATCCGTATCTTTTGATCAATTGATGCTATTATCTAAGAAGATATGAGCTGTTACTGAGGGTGGGTTTTTTATTGTTGTTGCTGTTCTGTTTTTTTCTCAAAAAATTCTCTAGAAACCTGATTTCTGTTTGAGAGCTCCAGCCCTATGTTAAATTGGGTTGAAATCAAGTAACATTTTCTGAAGTTATATTTGAAAACAGAGAAATAGAGGAATACACAAAGATCGAGAAGCCTGATTTCCGTGGAAAATGAGACAGAAGAGAGGAAGCATCTGAAAAATATATCACATTACTGAAAAAAAAAAAGAACAAAAGAGTTTAATTTGTGACCCTTGACAGTAAAATGTTGTATGATAGCAAAAGGAAATGGNAAAATGAGACAGAAGAGAGGAAGCATCTGAAAAATATATCACATTACTGAAAAAAAAAAGAACAAAAGAGTTTAATTTGTGACACTTGACAGTAAAATGTTGTATGATAGCAAAAGGAAATGGAATTTTGCAGGTTTTAGCAAAAATTAAGCCTTGTTGAATTTATAGAAATGTGCTACAATGTTTGATGATGCTAGGGTTCATCATCAATTTAGGACTGAATAAATAGAAGGTGTGGGAAAATGTCACCTGTTAAAAAACATTATCTCCTTTCTCCATTATCTCATTGGCAACTCTGAAACAAATTTTCTTGAATATTTATAGGACAATATATTAGGAGATCATGCTAAAGACAGGATACTATCTCATTTTACCTATAGATGACCAAATCATTATCAAGACAGGGAGAACTTGTTTCAAACTTATACCTCTATTAAATATAATGGAAAAAAGGTTAATGTCAAGACACTGATTAAAATGATCTTTGCTGGAAATTTCATGGTAGAGGATTGTAATGTTTTCAGAATTTCTTTTTTAAAAACAGAAATTTCCTACTTCTGTTAAATGAACCAAGTATTGGGAATTCTGACACTTGTTTTGCATGACTGAGAACAAACAAAAAGTTCTGTTAGTAGAAATTAGAGGGTTTTTAATTTGTGAGTCAACATGATTTGGTTGCACCTGTTGTATGAAAGATAATAATGTCTGAAGTACAACACTGCAGAAAAATGTAATTCTTTTCCACAAAGGTTTTCACAATTCAGCTTCAGTTATAGGCAAAGAAAAAAGTTCATCAAATGTGAAAATTCTTCTGAAAAAAAAAATAATAAAAGGGAAAGATGCTGATGGAAAGAAATATCTAGAGTTTAGCTTTTTTATTTTATTCTAATTTGTCTTTATTTCTGATGTTCTAGAAATATCTTGGTGCATAATACAACAAAAATAATAAAATAATCCAAACGTATAATGTCATTCTGAAAATGTTAGAATAACACTTTTTTTTTTTTTTTTTTAAACTAGTTTCTGATGAGGGTGGAGATGCAGGAAAATCTGTATCCCACATCATTTTAAAATGATAGCTAGCAGAATATACTGCTTCCTTCTTTTTAACCAGAGGATGACATTGTCTTGTAAGAAGGGGTTGTTTTGACTGCCAGGTAGTGCATACTGAGTTTTGGGATGGATCTGTCTCAAAGCCTGAATGTGTAGCTGTGGGGAGCTGTACCATGTAAAGCTGAATCAGCTACAGATGATGCTTGCTTTGACGTGTGTGCCACACAATGTGATTTTTAAAACTAATAATAAGAAAAAAAAATGGTGTTACAACTATCCTTTGAAGTATTGTGAACATATATACTTATTATTAAACAGCAAAAAAAGGCCACATCCAGTGGTTAAATCATTTATCCTGAATGAAGGCAAAATAATTTTATCAATATAAATGCAGTGCATTTGTTTCTAAAGAGGCAACCAGTTCCTTAAAGTTTCAATGCATGGGCTAGGTTTTGTTAGTATATAAAAAGAACCACCTGAGAGCTAGCTGGCACAAGAGCCTCTAATGGCTCTCAGAAAAGTTGTGGTTTATCATGTCTGAAATCTGCTTAGGTCTTTTTTGCTAGTTTCTTCCTTCGGGGTGTACAATACGAAGGATCGCTTTCAAATATTCAGTGACTGATAGCCAGGAAGAGAGACCCTAGACACAAATGGTTCATTAACCTTGTACCAGCTCTGCACAGCAGTTAAATTTGATATTAAACAGTATTTTAAAGGTAGAGTCCCAACTTGCCTGGTTTAGAATAGAGATGCTTTCCATTATTTTTTTTTTAAAAACTTTATTACACTGAAAATAGAGATTACTATTGGCGCCCGTGTAAAGCCCTAACCACAAAGCTAAAGAGTCAGATTCCTTTCTGGTTATTGCCTCCCTTATCCTAGGAACTTTGCCTTTAATTGTGGATAGTGGCAAGACTTCAGTAGGAAGAGTTCAGAGAAGCATACCCCAGGTTCGCAAAATAGCCCTCTTCTGTGATGTGATAGATGTGGGTTTGATTCCCCTGGGCTTAGGCATGCCAAGGTAACCTAAGGTAACTTAGGTGTCTAGTATTCATGGCAAGTAATATAAGCTTGCGGCTGTATTCTTAAAAGTAGGAAACCCTGCTGCTCGCCAAAAGTGAAGCAGTCATCCGCTTACTAGTACCTAAATTAGACACTTGATTCCAAGAGGTAGTATTGATATGCGAGTCCTAATTTTTGTGTAGGCACTTAACTCAGATCTTCAGATAAATTCCTAATTCTGGCAGAGTGCAGGCGTCAGACATGCTCTTCCTAAAGGCGTTCTTGATTTTCTGTTTATTAATCCACCTAGTCCCTAAGACTATTCCTGAATCTCATTCTGAGATGACCAATTCCCTCCTTTTTTTTGTAGACTGAGCTTAGCTTTTTAATTCTAACTTCTGAAGTTTCTCTGGGCTTTGAGCACATAAAAGTTCAAACCTCATAAATAATGAGCCAGAGCTATTCATGGCAACTAAGCAAGAAAAACAAAACAACAAACCAATTGGTGGAGAATTTTCTTGTTTGCTACCTGATTTTTCTCCTACCCTGATCCAAAATCAGGTTCTCTGTAGGAACAATTTGCTGAGAGTCCTCGGGCAAAGTCCCAGTATGTATTCGTTTTCAATCATTCACTGTAGAAACTCCCCTTGCCTTGCGCTGAGCTAGCTTGTCCTTGTCATTTCAGCTCATGTTCTGTCATCTGGCTTAATGTCTTTGGAAGGAGTACAATGCTTTGATTGAAAAAGTCATTTTTATAGTAGGGATGAACTAAATGAACACGGGGGAGGATTCATTATGCTGCGAAGAGCAGGCAGAAGACCTTGACTGTATTTCCTCCTCCCTTCTGATTATACAGAGGTTAAAAGGTAGGGAGAACTTCAGTATAGACAGTTGGAGTAAACCTGTGTAACTATTTTGTTGCCTACACTCAGTTGCAGAGTTGGTTATGAACTCTAAAAAAATCAAATGCCTCTGGGCTGATGGGGTCAAGTTTTGATTTGAATCTGAACTGCAGAAGTTGAGTGTTTTTTCTGGAATCCAGATTGGTGTGGGTGCAGGATAATTTCATTATTATTATTTTTTAAATGTCAGCTCAGTTCTGAAGGCCAGAATTATCATTTCAGCAAACTATATTATAAATACCCATGAATACCCCAATAGGATGAGGGAGAATGGCTTCAAACTAGAAGAAGGTAGATTTAGATTAGCTATTAGGAAGAAATTCTTTAATCTGAGGGTGGTAAGGCACTGGAACAGGTTGCCCAGAGAAGTTGTGGAAGCTCCATCCCTGGAGGAGTTCAAGGCCAGGCTGGATGGGGCTTTGAGCAACGTGGTCTGGTGGGAGGTGTCCCTGCCCATGGCAGGGGGGTTGGAATGCAATGATCTTCAAGGTCCCTTCCAACTTAAACCGTTCTGTGATTCTATGATTCTATGAATCATATGCAAAAAGACAAAAACCAGCTTTGTTCTTTCTGTTTTCTCTCAAACCATCCTCTGATGCAGAAAGAGGGGGTTACAGCAGTAGACTAGTGGGAAATTATTTCATTACCATGCTCAGGAAAAAGAACAAGACACTGTATAAGTGCAAAGGAGAAAATTCTGGGAAAGTTTAAACTGATAGACACTGTAACCTCATCCTTCTAGGTATGCTTTTGCAAATGCATATATAATCATAAACAAAGCTCCAGCAGGTATGATGCAGGATCCAGCACCAAGTTACATGATTTGGCTTTCCTGAAGGCTACACTGAACATAGCTAAATTCAGATGAATGTAGATCTATAGCAGAGTAAGCTTGAAATGGGTCAGAACTTCATTTCACATAATATTCAGATATTAATGCAAAGCATGAGAGTCTCTAAATTGATTTGGTGAGCTCAGAAGAATGAGATTTCTCCCTTTAGGTCTGTTGTACTTACCGTATTTACCTTCATGCAAGTGCAGCTTAGTTTTGTTTTGGTTTTTTTTTTAATTCTGCTTCTAGTCTTGATGATGTCTTTTAATATTGCATCTAGTAATAGCAGAAAAAAGTGGGAACAGAGGTCTTACTTAAAATTTACGTTTTGGAGAGATGTCTTCAAAACCAGTATGGTAACATGGAACAAGCTTCGACAGAAAATGAAGGTCATTGCAAAGCTTGCTGTTCTTTCTTCCTTTCACAAAGCACATTCTTTTGCTCCTGCTTTCCCACTGTGTGCACAGCAACTATCACAGATGGATCAAGAGGTCAAAAGGTCTTACTACCTTTCAACGAACTGTTAATTAACAGCATATTAGTGTTCTCAGTCAGACAAACAGAAGAAAACCTTGTGAGTAGTGAAATACTTTTCCCTTTTGTCTAGCCTACATGAGAAGTCATTTACAAATGGCTAAGAAGAAGGCCAGCTTTTCCTGAAGGTTCAAAATAGGACAAAACCTCAGAGCTCTGAATTCACAGCAAGGAGACCTTCATCTTACAGCTGTTCTGTCCCAGCATCTTTTATGTGTAAACAGCAAACACAAATTCTTAACTAAAACAAAATGCTACACCGCGTGCATAATTCCTCCCTTAGGGAGTGGAAAAGAGAGGACAAATTACATGTGACAGATGTTAGCTACATCACTTAACACACTACTGAAAGGCATTCAGGATACATCAGAAAGGTATAGTGTAATGTTGAGAAGTACCTGAACAAGCTCTGAATGAGAAACTTGACATACAAACCCTGGAAGAGCACAATACTACTATTATGGTTATCCTACTCCTGGTTCCCAGAGGAGTTCATTCAGAGCTGACATATGCTTTCATTCAGGCCATGCACTGTGTCATGGACATGGTTTTTTTGATAGTATGAATGTAGGCTGTGCTTCATCTACAAAATCTTCATGCTCCCAGGCCTTATTTGGTATAAAAAACAGATTCTGTGAGAGATTAAGACATCTAAGGTGAGGTGTCTAGTTCCGTACCAGATGTGTAAGTTCCCACTATACTCAAAGGAGCTGGATAATTATTTACACGATGTAGATGTTTATTTTAGGGGTGCCTGAATTGTGCTTTAGGCTCCACTAATTATGTGTGCTATTCAGTTACCTAAAAATAGCCATGTGATGCCATCTGAGCTGCTCTGATATTACCCATCTGCCCTGCAGATGCTGCTTCAGAGTTGTATGGGTCTCCTGTAAACCCTTAGTCAAACCCACCAGTCCCAGATGGCTGCTTAGACAACTGAATCAAACCCTGCTTGCCCACTAGCTATAATAGAAACTGAGATTCCTTGCTCATGTGTTGGCATCCTCACACAGACTTCTACAGGTAAGGAGCTTGAGGTAGAAACGAACCTTATCTCTTCTCTCCCTATAACAAGCCAACACACAGACACACCTTTGTCCCATGGTTTCCTTGCGCTTCAGGTTTCCACTAAATAAAATATGGGTCCACAGAATGGGAAAGGAGCACTGCTGAGGGACAAGAGGTGTCTGATTTGCCTGACAGTGGGGACCAGTAGCACCTACAGGCCACTGTACATGTAGCCTAGCAGATTACACAGGGTAGATGAGAAAAAGCAAGCAAATATGATGAGGAAAGAGCCTGAGAGTGCCGAGTCAGATTTGCTACCACCAAATGGTTAAAAGAAAGAAATGAACTATAAACTGATCACAGAAAATTATTTTATGTCTACATTAGTACTTCTTGACAAACATTTTATGAGTATTGATGCACACTTTGCACACAGTGGTATTGTGTGCTTTGCCTGCTTTTTAGAAAACATGTTTTACCCAACATGTGCTTATATTACCTAACATCTGTTTCAGCTGTGAAAGTACGAAGTACTTTACACTACAAAGTACTATTTTCCTGTAGTTAATACACACCTCATTTAGTGAGTTAACTTCAGTAATACATACTTCACATGCTTTTCTTACAGTAAGTAGAAAACATATGAATTAAATTTGTTAATTGTCACCATAACTGGTTGGAAAAGTAGCATTGAGTAGGTTCACTACATTGGTTTAGGGTAGGGGTCATCGTCGTAATGTCTACAAATCGCACAAAACCCCTGGGGTAATTCTGACCTGTCGTAGTCGGCTCTCTTCTTGCCAGCTGACTGATACAAAAAAGGTGTATGGGAGTGAGTTTCATGAATCACGTTGGTTGTACCAGTTTAGCTGTATTCTTTCTGTGTTTCCTTGGCTCATGTACAACAGGGCTAAGTCTTCCCAGAATTGTCCAAACTACATTGTATGAGCAGTACTGCTTATCCAGTTAGATCTTGTGCAGTAGGGTAGCATTAGATGTACTGCACACGTGTAAGTGTAAGGTCATGTGGCAGAGGAATTGTTGATATTACGCTTCTGCCTTGCACTGGAGAAAGATGTGTGATTGTTTGCCCAGAAAAGCTGAAANTATCCAGTTAGATCTTGTGTATTACTTGGGTGATTAGAGCAGAGTAGTCATTTCTGTCTATAGGTTTCTCAACTAGTGAGTGACTATTGCTTGACTTTAAGTCTCTGTAGTCTGATGCTCTTCTCTGAAAAACTAAAATAATAATATCACTCTACTGTCTCTCAGGACTGTGATCATCATCTTGAAGTCCAATTTAGAAGGAAAAAATGGGCCAAACATCATCTGCCTCTTCCTAAGCATTTCTCTACTTTAGGCATCATATCTTTCTACTTAAAATGAGCCGTTTTCTTCCCTTTCTTTCTCTTTCTAGATGGTCAATGGTAGGAAATGACTGTTTGTATGTATTTGAGAAGTAGCAAAAGCATCTATTTACAAAATGCTGCCTCCATTGCAGAGAATATTTTTCCCCTTTGTAATAATAGCTGCCCTCTGAAACAGAAGCAGACTTGAAACTGCCCTTTTAATATAAGTTAATCCTGCTATTGACTTCAGACACCATACTTCGAGGGAAGAGAGCAAGGTATTTGGAGTATTATCATCCTGTTGTAAGTGTGGGAGCATCTAATGTCTCCAGTGGGCTTTCCTGTGCATTCTTCTTTTGGGTGTTCACAGAAGACTTCTATGAAAATAATTTTGCAAACTCTTAACTGAGTCTGTTTTGATTTCTTCAGGTGAATTGAAGTGGAATAGCAATAGCAGGGGAATATCTGCTGGCAGTTCATAAACTAGATTATGTTTGAAACCTGCTTCTGTCTGCTGGTTGCCTTCTTGTTAGCACAGGGAGGATGAATCTATTCCACCATGTCAAAGCAAGGCTTTAGTGATATCAGCAGCTAAAAAAGTGATCTGGAAAAAATATGAGAAAATAAGAAGTCACTGATTGGAGAATAAAGGGCTAAAGGGCTTAGGTATGTTTGAATCATTTCCACTAATAAAGTTCCTAACTACTTCTCCCTAATACAGGTGATTCACTGCCACTCGACTTTTCAGCACCATTAATGCCCAGTTTAAAATATCCATGAGATGGATTACTGTACTAAATACTTTACAGTACTGGGTTTACGGTCAGGATTTAGTGGAAAGCTTCTTTCTCCTATAAATCATGCTATGAATATTGATTGTGGTACCTTCTACCTATTTAAAAGTTTTATGAGGCTTTTAAAAAAAAAAAAAAGTACTGACTGTTTTGGTGGGAAAGATCCTTTCCCAGAAACTAATTTGAGGAACATCTCTAATATATGCCAATTCAGTGTTTATATAGTTAAGAATGACTTTATAACAAAGTGCTGCCAGTCCAGACCAATTTATTATATTCTGTACAAGTGTTAAACTGCCTTAAATCAATAGTTAAGAAGACAGGAGAGTGCTTGGGTGTAATAAGTCATCATTTTAATGAAATATAGATTATTCCAAGACTATTAAACAAGTGGTTGGTGTCAGGAAAATTGTTCACTTTTTCAATGCTAAACAAAACCATCTATTTTAATGGAGTAAAATCAATAAGCAGCTGAGACCTGCCATGTAGCTTGAATGCCTAAGTAAATGTATAGTTAGAACTGCCCATTGATAAGTAGATGGGTTACTGCTTGCATGTCCTGGTTACTAAATCTGATTAAAGGAAATGGCTTAGGGGGAGCTGGAAAAAAAGGAAAAAGCAGAAAAAAAAAAGTTTTGAGTTAACCACTTATTTTGCTTGACAGACACTTTCCAATCCCTTTTTCAGAAAATACTTTCCAAACTGCATAGATACTGGGGTCTGAGGACACTTCAGGAGTGGGGGAACTGTTTGACAGGGCGCACAGTTGAATTTAGCAGTTGAATTGAAGAAAACTTAGGGAGCCCAAAAAGAAAGCAATTTAGAAATTTGTCTCAGGTTACAAATAATTGGCTTCCAATAATGAGCACAGTTTTATTTAATGTTTTCAGGATTATCTTAAAAGAAAAAAAAAAGTCTAAAACTATAACAGGGTTGCAAACTCACCTCCCATCCATCAAGGAAAAAAAATGTCCATTCTACCTCAGGATGAAACCAAAGCCTTTAACCTTTATTCAGTAAAAATACCTCTTCTTTGGACAAGAGCTCAGATAGCCAGAGTGCTAAAGCAGGCTGGAAAAAACAGGGTGAAGTCTCTTGAAAAAATAGGCCTTACATTTAGGGATTTTTGTGGTGAAGGTTTTAAGCACTCTGATATTTTATATTTTCAATTGAATCTATTTCATTTTCTCTCTTTATAGAATAATTAAAAATTCACTTAGGTAAAGAGAGAATTATTTTATAATATGGAATTTAGGGCATTCAGCTGGAATGGAGAAGACTTTGATCTGAATCATATTAAGCAGAAACTTGAAATGAGGTCTCTCATGGCTGAATACACTGGCACTTGGGCAGTTAGCTAATTATAGGACTTCTTTGCTTTGATCATTTCTATCATGAAGCTGAGAAAATTCCCAGCGCTTTCCAGCATTGGCTGTTTTTCATAAAATTTCTACTTGGAAAAATCAGAATTTTTCAGTGAAAGCCCAACTCCAGATTTCTAATCTTAGTCTAGCTATGGGTCACTAAATCACATCCCATGCTGTTTCTTCCACCACCAGCTCCCGTTGACACTGCCAGCTAGTAAAGCATGTTTCATGAATAAGTCTCAGAGTTGATATCACTTGGTAAATTGCAACTCCTGAAGGTACACAACTGGAAAACTCCTAGAGAAGGCATTAGGCAAACATCTCTATCTTTTCCCATTGATTTATATTCATAAATAAGGCATTAATTCATGAATTGTGTTAGGTTACGTTTGCAGCTGGTTTTCTCTGAACACAGTTCAAAAGCAGTCCCTGACTTGAAGGAAAATTGAGTTTTTTATAAAATATGTTTGAAGGCAAACACCCTGGGTTTTGAGACGCTAGTTAATGTTGGTAGCTAATGGTACTTATCTTACACCTTCTTTACTTAAATATAGATATATAGTGCCATTTGATATGACCTAAAATATTCCACCTC
>RSEF01000002.1:154579602-154590669 GCA_003993805.1 Himantopus leucocephalus | reverse complement strand
GTTGGACTAGATGATCTCCAAAGGTCCCTTCCAACCCCTACCTTTCTGTAATGCTGTGATTCTTCTAAGACACTGGCAGACAGGAACAACATTCACTCTCATTCAGTAGCTGCGTTCTGAAAATTAGTTGTCCTAGGCATAGGAAATCTGCCTCTCATTGACTCTCCAGGTGGCGTGGAAAACTCAGATCTGAAGCTATCATCTGCAAGAGGAAATGCCATCCCCACCAAGCTATAGGCTATTCTGTTGAGGAAGAGAGAGAATGGGCTTCTTTTTTCCTACAAGTTGCTCTACTTTGTTTGGCATTCTTCCATACCTTCTGTACTCAAAGCAAAGTCTTACCCACAGACATAAGTTAATAACCCAGTGGTCAAGCTGCTGGTCACGCAGAGCTTGCTGGGTCTATTTTCAAGCACTGCTAATATATTTCAGTCAACAGCTGATTAATGTTAAGTAAGCAATCATTAATTTAAACACAGGAGAGAATCCCTTAGGATAGCCTCAAATGTGTTGATTAAGATACTCTTTATTAAAGGTTTGATTTGAATATTCTCACAAAGAGGAGGATGCTCTGGATACTTAGAAGCTCAGCTGGCTACCATCAGAAAGTTGTTCTGGGCTTTAAAACCTGACAAGAGGATGCTTTCTGTTTTGATACTTGGATGACAAAAGCTAGAAGCTTCCTGGCATGTATTTGATTAGCCTGAACATCACCTTTCATGTAATAAGAAACTCAAATAATAAATTCCTGTTATGATATTCTGGTATCGTTATGGGAGAGATAATTACAGATATTTCTTAACTTCAGTTATGATATGATGAACTAGTTCATAATTAATGTTAGAAGAAGGAAAAATAATAATCTTACTGATTCTGCTTTCTGTCAATACTGAAGATCCTTCCCTACAGCTTTTACAGATTCAGTGAATCTGTTTTATCTCAGGCTACCAGTGTATTCATAACAGTATAATTGCAACATTTTCAGTAGAGCTTTTATCTATTTACCTGGCATGAAAGTGAGATCATAAAAACACACTATAGTTCCAGAAATTCCCATTAATATCTGGCAATTCTTCTTTCATTTTAATTTAATTTTATTTTATTATATCTTTAAAACAGGATATATGTATTTTTTCTTGATATGCTCTTTCACTTTAATTTAAGGCATGGGGGAGGAAAAAAAATTAATCTATAAAGAGACATCCTGATCTAATTGTTTTTGTCCAGCTCTGCTATTGATATTGACTGTTTTGAATACTAGACATAATTATGACTGTAATTAAAATTTTAAATGAATAAGCATTCTATATCAAAAGTCAAATTATAATAATGTGATTTTACTGAAGCAGGGCAAATACACAGTGCACTAAGTCTTTGCATGAATTATACATGAGACTTTATGGATGACTTACCCTAATTTGAACAACCCAAGAGAATAAAGAAAAATACCGTAACTAGATTTCTGTGGGGAAAAACAAAGAGATTCAGATTAGTGATCACTCTTTTTGACACTGACATTCCTACTTTGTAACCATATGCTGAAAAAATGCCTCATAACAAAAGCTGGTTTTACCCCTTGCATGTTAAATAAACCTTGGTTTCTTCTCCCACTTAATGCCCTTATTTTCATTTCTGTATGTTTATTCCCAGCTCTTCATAATTTGCTTTGAGGAAAAGCCATTCTCTATAACGGCCCTCTGAAAAGATGTTGTGGCAATAAGAAATAAAATGCTTTAAAGCATGAATCCTGGAGATAAACACAAGAGACGTGAACAGATCTAAAAACTGTAGATCAAGCAAAAGAAATTGTGCTGACAGTTGCTTCACTGATAGGTATTTTGGCTTCAAAATGCAAAACATTAAGAACCACATATCCCAGATGCCAACTTCTTCAGGTTAAGTTTGTACTTATAATTTTTTAGCTCAGTATTCACATCTATTAGATGCAAGGTCAAAATCTTTTCCACAGTCCTATTTGCCAACCCCTTACTTGAGAGATTTCCAGGAAGATAATACACGGGGTGGCCCTGTGAGAACTGTCCCTTTCCCCCTGCAATTAGAGGGAGTGCTGGGTGTGGTCTTCCAAGAAATGCTAAAATCCCTTAGTTTTGTGAGGCATTTTAGGTTTCATCATTCTCTCATTTCCATCTTCTCCAGGCTGGGTAGTCCTCTGGTGGTCCAGCAGGAATGTGAACGCAGCACTGCAGACAACTGCTGTTGAATGTATAACTTAATTGTTTGTGGTCGTGTGAAAGAGAATGAATCTCAAGTTATAGATTAAAATACGTATAGACTAACATCACAGGAAGCGAGTCTGAGTATTTGAAAGAAGGCAGATATAGTGCAAAAATGGTAAATCAAGCAAAAGACTGGGCAGCGAAGAGAACAGGACTAACTGGTATAGAGGGGGAGATTATAGGACTGGAAAATCATCTCCTGCCTTTTTTCTGGTCTGACCTTCACCTGTCTGCAACTGCTGGAAATTAGGTCGACCTTCAGATAATAGGGAAACTCTAACAGTCCCTTGTGGAGGATCTTTTATGATAAGCTAGTGATTTCAAGCAGAACCTGAACATAAGCCATAGCTATGCAGATATCTGTATGTCAGCGTAAGTGGCTGCTATGTAACCTGACAGCTCTAGTATGCATATTTGACACTTGGCTAACATGTCACGAAGGTATGTGTCAAGTTGACCTGTGTATATGCTGCCAACTCCATATACAACTCCATTTCCAACTTCCTTACAGCCTTAGCATGCTAAGGGCCATCCACCTGCCTTCCACCTGTGAGACAAGACATGGTTTATGAACATGATCACAACAAAACTCACATACAAGTGAGCAGACATTCCAGCCTATATTGAACCTCAACACAGATGGGTTTCTGCAGAGCATGCTATGTGACCTGACAGAGAAGTCCATCTGGTGCTGAGCGGTGAAGGTTTCCCAGCATCTGACAGGGCATAAACTTATATAAACTTTATCTCCTGTACCTTCTGCCTCTTTTTTAAATTCCACTCTTATTTATATATCAATGCTAAGTAGCTTTATTGCAACCCTCAGAGTCTATACCTGTACATTGTAACACCCCAAATAGTACTAGAGTTTAGGCAACTAATTTGCAAATAGTTTAGTGACATTTTGTAAAGATATTTAGAGAAAAAACCTGAGTCCATACTGCCTATACTTTATTTAATTTACTGACTGAACTCCACTGATGATCATGGAAACTGAGACATCCTAGCTCTGATAAAGACTTAAATGTGGGTGCCTTGATCTCATATTGAATTAGCAAATCCAGCTGTAAGAAAAGCTAGGGAAGACTAGAAAGTGAAGTTGAGGAAAGTGGATGAAAAGACAGGTTTCAGTAGGACACATTGGGCCAGAAAGTGAATTGTGAGAAGCAAACATGTAATATCTCTATATGATCTTGTTACTATAAACAATTTGTGTGAATTCTGAAAGACTTCTGGATTGTCGAATTTGTATGACACAGTGAATCACCTAAATAAGTGACAAAGGGACATTGTAATTTCAGAAAGACAGCTACTAGGGTCCTAAAGTGGTAATGAAATGCCAAGTTTGTTCTCTCATGGAGAAAATACCTTATGAAAAGTTTTTACTTTGGTTAAAGAAATGAAAAGCAGCAATTAAAGCCGATTTCTTTCACTGTCCTCACTTTGACGTCCTGGTTCCTAGGGCTAACCTAAACAAAATAGCTTTTTTTTTCTTGTTTCTGCAGTCTTGCTAAGTAAATGAAAATACAGACTAAAGCAGGAGAATGGTTATTTTTGCATGATTTCTAGTGTTAATGCTGTTCAGGAAGCTTGCAACACTGTTGGGAGGAAGGGAAAGCAAATAGAAACCACGGATTAGTGGGTGGCACTGGGAGGCAGATTTTCTGGACGCTAATGATAAATCTCTCAGGCTTGCCTGTTCACAGATACTGAAAGGAACCCTTAAAAGTGACAACACAGACATCCCCCACTCCAAATAGTCATGCTGTAAAGTCAAGCAGAGATCAAAGAGGATGAGCATAGTCAAAACCCTGGAAGATATTGCCATGGTGGGTGGGAAAGGAATAAAGCAAGATAAATATTTATCTAGCATAAAATCACATCGATCTTGAAATGTTAGTATTGCTGAGCTTTAAAAAGTGAGAAATAGAAATGAGGAACTGGAGGAATAAAACTAAAATTCTGTCAGCAGATATTTGGAGTAAGCAGTGGAATAAACAGATAGATTAACAGAAAACGGAAGAAAAATCTTGGAAAAAAAGGTAGATGAAAAAAATGTGTCATTCTTCAGAGGTTACCATTTTGAAGGGAGCCATTGCTATGATAGATGTAAAATTTTCAGACAAAAGAAAAATACAAGAATTTATTGGGATTTCTTCAAAAGTTATTCTCAACATAATCACACCCAGAAATTCTCAGCTACAGACAAATAGTATCATTTGAGAATTACTGAGTGTGAAAATGCAGTGCCTATTGTCACAATATCAAGTAACTAAAAAAGGGGAAAGACAAAGGAAAAGAAGGAAGCAGGGTGTTGATAATGGTTTAAAATACACTTCTCTTAGATCATAGAATCATAGAATGATTTGGGTTGGAAGGGGCCTTTAAAGGTCATCTAGTCAAGGTCCTTAGACCTTCATCTTGAAATGAAGAGCACTAAAAAAGTAGGACCAGGCATATATGTTGCAATAATAATAAAAATGAATGTGTGTATAGCAATTTTAGGATAACATTTTACATGATTTTTTGGGCTTAGTTCATTACTTTTCTACATCGGTTTACAAGCTGCTGAAAAAAATGAATTATTTAAGCCTTTCAGAATAATATTGATCTCCATAATGATGCATAGCCCATCTTTTCAGACAATTTGGATGCAAAAAGTACCAGAAACCGTAGCATAATTATTCTATGGAAGGCTTTTGTTGACTATTTACATTCTCCATATTGGGCCAAGGTTCTCACATCATCTCTTTAAATGAACTACTGCTTCCTATGGAAGCTCATGTGCAACAGGGGTGTAATTCATCTTACCTACCCTGTAGGTGGATTCTGCAAGGGCTTTTACATCTGAACAAGCTGCCAAGACCCCCTAGATTCCTTGGTCAATGAAGAGAAATAGGCAACTATAGGGGATGCTTCACCAATCTGTTGAAGATGTCAGCCTCTGAATGAGATGGATCAGCTTGCATAAGTGCTAAGTCTTCCCCATTATCCATCAGGGAAGGAATCTAGATAGCTAGTTCAGATGTAGACATCAACACTGTAGATAACTAAAGTTAGAAGAGATTTATTCCACCCTTGGCATCTACAGTGGATTGAGGAGTGGACCATGACACAGCTCTCCCTTACATGTTGCAGGTCAGGTCTGAACTTATGAACATGCCACACTTTTGAATGGAAGACCTATTTCCTGCAGGGTAAATGGTGTTGGTTTTGCTTAAGTCACCATCCACAGCACAGACTCTCTCCTCCTGCTCCAGAGGATCCTAAGTGGCAGCTTCTATATCATACAATTTACAAAACAGTTTCATTCATTCCAGAGCTCTAAAAAGATGCACTGAGGAATGAAAAACCTACTGACTTCCAAAATATTTACAGGAGTTAAAACTGTACACTACTGATACAGAAAAATCACCTCTTTTCCTGCTATTTTTCACGGTAAGATAAAGAGATTTTTTACTTAATTATCACATTACTTTAGACATGTTTCATACAGTTTGAATGTCTGAAGAAATATGTCTTGATCTCTGTTTGGTTCTGCAGCCCATAATCTTACTACCCCAAATAATGAAAAATTAGTTTTTATCTAAAAAAACCCATGTCTATGTTAACAACAATAACAAATGCTTAGTGTATTTCCCAGTGTCCCTTCCACCACCATGTAAAAATATTTACTGTAACTTCATTAATTTTTCACCTTTCATATTAATAGTGAGAAGCCTTCATGGGGTAGAAATTTGCTGTCATATCAATGAATGACATACTTTACAATTAAGAAAAGCGAGAAATTGAAAATCATGGTAATAGCAGAAAAAAAAGTCTACTTCATATTTCCATAGCGCTTCACCCTTTGAAGCAACAACGACATATCTTTGGACTCAGAAAAAGAGTATGGAACATTTTCTCTATCTTTTTTTACAGACAATTTAATTTATAATGAGGACTCAGTGAGCTTCCCTTCCTCTGTGCTGGATAATCTTTGCTCTTCGGTTCTTGTAAAATTTCTGCTGAGCCTGATTTGCATTTTTTATATAGGCAAAATCTAAACTACATAAGGTCACTTTCTGCAGGTGTTGTAGGTGACATGTAAGAAAACCTTGGCATCTGCTTTGTATGCCTTTTTTGCATCCCCATGCATCCTTTTTGCAAGTCAAATTCTCAACCTTAGAGACAAGTATCATTAAGTTCTTATACCAGATAGATAGATAATGTAAAACTTTCTCACCTGCAGCAACCCAAAATTTCAACCAAAAGCTGCAAATATAGCTAGCTTTTTAAATATATTTTTCATGATAGGCTTATTCTACAGTCAGGACTGTATTTATTCTATCATTCATTAAAGATGAGCAGACACTGAACAGCTGGAACGGAGATTCAGCTTCAGATTAATAGAAAGCAACTCTGAAGTTAGGACAATTATTCACTGCAAAAATTTTACCCTTTTTCTGTCATTAAGCAAGCCTAAAACTTGTGATCGTCCACCCCACCTCTTCTGTTCTTCCCAAATCCTAGAGATGGGAGAGCAAGTGGGGAAATTAAGTGATAAATGAAAGTATTGATAAGACAAGTCAAGTGTTCGTAAGTTCCACCAGTTGAAATGTGAGCAAAAAGGTACATAATGTTTCCTCATTCTTTGGGTTTCCACAGGAAAGAAGCATCTTCTGATATTGCACTGCGGGCTCGATATCCCCTTTACAAGAAGCTCTTTTCTGAATTTACTTCATTATGCAGAATGAAGAACATATTTTTCCTAGCTCATGGAACTGTCAAAAAATGTATTGGTTATTAAGGATAATAAAGCACACCCAACTTTACATCAAACAGGGCAATTGTATACTTCTTGTTTCTCACTGGAAAACTTATTAATTTTCACTGCAAACCTCCACGAGGTTTATCAAGTTCTGCTGATGTCCTGGTTTGAGGTAAAACAGAACCAACCAAGAAAACTGAGCATCCAAGAGCATGGGAACTCCACTATTACTTCTTTTGAACTATTGACAGATGTTGGTTTGCTGAAGAAAAATGGCTCTTCTAGTTGAAAATTATACTTCTGAAATGATGGAAGCCCAAAAGCAAACAAAATTTGGCACATAAAAATTGCATTCAGGCAATAATCTTAAAGTGCAAAGGGCTTTATGTCCTAAGCATCAATGACTCACTATAGAATATAATGGATTTCTCTGAAGAAAAACTTGATATGTACACTCTGTGCCCAGTGAAGTGCAGAAAAATCAAGTCAAATGATGCCGCAACGATCACAGGGATTTCCCTTCCTCTTTCCACTGTGTTCATGTTGTGGGTGGGTCTTACCATGGTTGTAGTTTCCACATTACTATTTTCCAGAATTTCATATAACTTACTTTTATGAGTAGAAGTGCTATAATGAAAAAGGATGGAATAAATCCTATGTCAAGACTAAAATGAGTGACACTGACATGTTTCCACATGAGGAATGAGTGAGAAGCATACCAGGAAATAACAGCAAAATAAGCATACAGAAATTCCTCCAAACTTAAAAAGGAAGAGCTACATTCATACTTCTTACATTTTTGAAATTCAGCTGAAGTGCTTAAATTGAGGGTATGGACGCCATAGGTTGTCTGTATTATCAGCAGAGAACAAAGGACACTTCTACAGCTTGTTTCAGCCCCCAAAAGATGTGATATTATTCAAGTCAGAATGGTAGGCTGGTAGTTCCTATACAATAATTAACGAACTGCCTATTTCTACACTCCTAACAAAGGTAGTTTTTCAATCTACTACCCATTTTAAGGAGTATCTTAAGTGTGCAAGAGAGAAACAGGAACACACCTGTTTTCTGGGCACTAGGACATATCTCTGTGTGGATGGCAAAATTCACTCTATTAAAATGCTGCAGGATTGTCATATTACTATGGAGTCCTTACCAGCAGCATATTCTCCCAAGGATAAATAGGGTTCTGATTTAGGCACCTCATTTTGACAACTTAAATTAAATAAAATGTAATTATTACTGTACTTAGAGCAAGGGATTTGTGTAGAATCACACTTAATTTTAATAGTCAATAATTTTGCATGACTGCATCCTGTCTTATGGATACCTCACTTTTTTGTCCTGCAAATAAATAAATACTTTGAATTTAGGAAAAAAGGGTAAGGAAACTCCTCCTGCCAAGCTGCTATTTCCATTTGCCTCAGGTTGACAAGAAATGGAAGGGCAGCATGGGTTGTGATGCACCACCACTAAATCTTGTTTACTATGATGCAGCGGCATAGTGAGGGATGCTCCCCACCCTTGCTTTAAATATGATAGAGGGTTATTTCCTTTCCTCCTCAATTTAGCCTAAAGCAAAGAACAGCAAGTTTAGGATTCTTTTAACAGAGGCAGTGCTGAAGAACTGAAAACAATGAGCCAAATAAAGTGAGCCCAGAGAAGGGTATTGTACTAATTTGAACTATTTCAGTTCATTTTACTAGCAAGACAATAGTTTTGGGTTTTTTAATTTTATGTCATCATTTTCTCTTTTGCCTCTTTCTGATAAAAGTTAAACTCCCTGCTGATAGTTTTTCATGTGATAAATATATATTTTTATTGCTATTAGTTAACCACTAATGTTCAAAGCACACCAGATGATATAAAAATGTGCAGGAATAATCCTGCTTAAAAGAGCTTAAAGAATTATTTGTACATCTAGGAATCCAGCAGATGCTTCAGTCTAAATAAGGATTTCCCATTGCCGGAAATATAGAATATTTAAAATAGTTTAAAATACCATTTCTTTCCTTTTACTGGCATTTGTGGAAGGTTCATGTTAACTATTTAACTGTTTAACCTACCAAGTCAACCTGTCCCTTACAAATCACCTGTTCCAAGGAGGAACATCAGATTCCCTCAGATTCCATCAGGTGATGGAATATTTCATCAGGTGATGGAATATTTCATCAGCTGCTTCATAAAACAACACCAAACCCATCAAAATAATGGGGGAAACATTCAAGTTCAGTCTTGGGTGGACTAAAGATAAAGGTAAATGGAGAGGGACTGGAATGTTTTTAGGTTCAATTTATTCCTTAAACACATTAACAAAACAGTGCTGTTCCACCCCTTGTTTTCTTTTCTTTTTTTTCTTCTCCATTTTCATTTTCCTCATACACAATTATCTAACTATATGTCTCAACCTCATTATGCTTGTATTTGAGCTGAGTGTCTTGAGGAATGCAGCAGCTTAGAATTAATGATGGCATATTGCTTAAAAAAGCAAGCAGACATATTGTTAATGATGACATATTTCTGCAAATGAACAGTGGTTCACAAGACAGCTGGAAGTTTGAAATCAATGGCAGAGCGCCTATGATTTGAAAGGGGCAAGTTCAGTCCTGCGCAGGTCCACTCTAAACTGCTCTGTGCAGCTTCTCTTCTGCTATTATCATATCTGTTGTGCATCATTACTTTTCTGATGCTGCAGTTCAGCATCTAATAGGGCATTGTGTTAACCAGCAAGAAATATATCTTTCTTCATTTCCTTCATACTGATGTATAAGAGTTTGGAGGATGCAAAAGAAGGGGGAGGAACCTTCACTCAGTATCTACGTATTTGAGTACTGCCCATGGTACTTTAAGGATACTAAATATTTTGTTAAGAGTAAGGAAAGGGAAGGCTGATGTTAAGTGGGGAGAAATAAAAATGAACAAAAGATTTAATCCTACCATCTTTAGAGAGGCGTGTTTTGTTGCTTAAAGAAATAAAAGAAATAAAAAATGAAAGATTATTTTTCAATATGCACTCTCTTAGCATAGAAAACATCTTGACACAGGGACCAGGTGTTCTCCCATCCTGGTAAGTGTTAAAGGGAGGTATGTAGGAAAATCCTATATGTCTTTGCAGGATAAATAGTCTCAGACCTTCAAAATCCACTCTTTCAATAGCAATCTGTATTATCTACCTATTTTCTAAGGTGAATAATTTGCTTTACCAGCTGAGTCGTCATCAGACTGTCTTCTGAGACTTTGCTTCTCTCCATGCTGGAGAAAAATGAAAAGAGTCATGGAAGTTCTTGACTAAGGATGCCTTTTCCTTTCATATGGGAATAGATTTTGAGATTATGTAATGGAAGTGGTTGAGTCTCCACCACATTTCTGTCTATTTTTACCCCAAATGACATCATCAGGACATTGCATTATATCCTGTGGCTTAATCAAATAGGGTCTCTGTTCCGTCAAGGCACTCTACACTGCCTACCATTAGAGACATGCTCAAAGAAATCTTAAAAAATGTTTAAACGCTGTCCTAGTCTGCACAAAACCCTCAGTTTTGTTCTTGACGTAAAGATGTGTGTATCTTAGAACTTTGTCCTTTGAGCATATCCAAAACTGGACTTGAAAGAACAGAAGACCTCAGAATCTATCCCATTTCCAAACTTTATCTAAATTGTAAAAATTGTCAATATTGCCTGATTGTAGAAGCCATAACAGTCAGCATGCTGGTTGTTATGTGACTGGCTTTGGGATGTCTAGCTCTGTATACGCATTGTAAAGTGAGCGTAGTTCCACATCAGGCTCCAGGCACCTCAAAGCTGGTTATTGTAGCATACTGAATTCTTTTTCTTGTTACTTAGTCTAAAATATGTCATAATTACTTCACTCAAACTCTTAAACAAAAAGAAATAACTTTGAGAACTTTTATCTTATATTTTGACTGTCAAAATGAGAAGTTTAAGGCCCATATCCTTCATTTTTTGGTATTCATTGGAAGGTTATCACGTTTAGACCACCCTTGGCCTAAAGAAAATATACTATTCTGTTAAAGGAATGTAAAAGACCTTGAAAACCAATTAAAACTTTTTTTTTTTT
>RSEF01000002.1:154561603-154578602 GCA_003993805.1 Himantopus leucocephalus | reverse complement strand
GGGGTAATGGTTTTAAATTGAAAGAGGGTAGATTTAGATTAGATGTTAGGAAGAAATTCTTCACTGAGGGTGGAGAGGCACTGGAACAGGTTGTCCAGAGAAGCTGTGGTAGCTCCATCCCTGAGAGTGTTCAAGGCCAGGTTGGATTGGGCTTTGAGCAGCCTGGTCTAGTGGGAGGTGTCCCTGCCCATGGCAGGGGCGTTGGAACTAGATGATCTTCAGGGTCCCTTCCAACTCTAACCATTCCATGACTTTATGATTCTATGACTCTATTCCATTCTAAGAAATATAAAACTTCTGGACTGTAATAGCAAATGTTCTGCCTCATAGTTAGGAATGGAAAGGCCAAGGATGAAATGCAGTTAGCTTGGCCATTCCATTCCATTTTCCAATATAATATAATATAATCTATATAGTATATGATGTATGTTATATACTATAACTATATACTGTATACCGTATCTTATTAACATATATGCCTGTGTTCATGCAAGTCCACCTTGCCTCTTTTGTAGGGATACACATTGAACATTTTGATGAAAAACTTCGCTAGAAATACTTTGCATTTTTTGACCAGCTTTGATTGTGCCTTTAACAAACTGATTTCTTCAGTACTATTTATCACTGACTACTGCTTAATGACCTCCTACCATGTCTTGCTTTAATTAATACTTGTGGAGTATATCACAAACAGAAACATCTAAAATCACACAGAGTGATAAATAAATAGAACAGATAATTGCCACCTGATTTCTTGCTCCAGCAGATAAATTCAAGGACTTGAAAGCACTGTCTTCACAAAGAAGGAAGGCTGACCTAGGGAATAATTTTTTTTTTCTTAGATTCAAGAGTCTGGGACTCAAGTCCCGGTCTACATCTACCTTTCTTTCATGAACATGTTAATCATCCTCTTTGTTCTTCAGCTTTCCAGCTGCAAAGATGTCTAGCTTTACTTCACTTTAATAGGATGAATATGCTGAAGACTGAGAGGTCTCAGATACCACAGTAATGATGAGACATGAGATCTCACACAAAGTCTGTTTGGTCTCCATTAGGATGAAGGTACGCATTTTATTCTTGCTGTAAAAAAAAAAAAAAAGTAAGCTTAAACATTGTCTGCTGTATTGACTGCATGTGTCTCAGACAGTTGTTACCAGTGTTTTTGTCTTGTGAACATTTCCAGGTGTCTTTTGATCAAAATGAGCCTGGTTAAGGAATTCACCCTGCTCAGAACTAGTGGTGCTCTCTGTGGCTGCAGCGCACGAGGCAGATTAAAAAGCAGGACAATTACAAAGACAGAGTGGCAACAAGTTGCTGAGACAAGTTGGAAATGGTATCTTCTCATTAGGCAAGTGATTGCCATGAAAGGACATATTGGTCTACCCTGAATCTTTTTGCTATCTGGCAATGATATAATGAATTACATCATTTCCTCTTACTCATGTACAAAATGTTCAGAAAACTGACTCTAAAACCACTTTCTTTTCGATATTTCAGTTTTTCTTGTTTCTTTTTTTTCCTTCTTCTGCTTTCTGTTTAAACCAACGACAAAGCTAATATTTCAATGTGGTCTGTATATATTAAATCCATATATTTGCATATAATACTTAGTTTAAGATCAGGAATTCAAATATGAAGCAAACAGAATCTTTAACATGTGTGAAGATTTTATTTGGAAGTTCAAGACCAGGTTAAATTGTCCATTTAGATAGCACGTATATTTTGTCAGTATAAAAGTAAAGTAGTAAAGCACAAATAATACATTGAATGAAGAATGACTTAATCCATGACCATTTTTTTTGCCTGTTAAACATATAAATACTGTTTAATTAAAAAACTTCAATTAATGTTTGATACAGCTACTAATGGTATTCTCCCATATACAGTTAAGAAGTGGAGAAAATAGAAAATGAAAATTCTACCTTTCATAAGAAACATAAAAGTAAAAAAGTTGTTAATTTTGATCTGATAGCATTTGTGCCCGGTGAGCATACACTTAATTCTGTTCAGTTGAAGGCAGACTTCATCATCTCCAAAAAACCCCATACACTATTACATTTAAAAAAATCTAGAGATGAAAAACTGACAAAAAACACTGCTAAATGGGGATTTAAAACTAGATTTATATTCTTCTAAAGAACTTCATGTGCATAAGGATGGATGCACCTTTGCATTTGTCTATTGTACAAATCTGGATACACACACAGGCTTATACTTCATTATGAAATGCAACACATGAATATTGTTCGTTAATGATTTGTGATGGATTTAATGAAAGGAAATAATTAACAACCTACTTTTTTCTTCTAGAATCACCTGCTTTCTAAAGACCTAAGACTTTCCCTTTGCTCTCTATTTTATGGAACAAGTCTATTTGCTAGCCCATTTCTTGATTCTAAAATTACTTAGACTGGTTAATTATATACAAGATTGTGGAAAAAATGTCCAGGGAGATATAAAAAAACCCAAACTGATTGAGTGGATACAACAGAGGCCAATGAAAATTTCAGTTAATCAGAGAAAGGTAATACATGTAAGAAGGACTCTTTAACCCTGAGACACATTATGTGATTCTCAAAAAACTAAAATGACTATGTTTTTCTGCTGTAGAAAAGCTAGCACTCCCAGCTGATCAGCTTACAAAAAGCAAACTTTTTTATTGGCAGCTCAGCTCCTTTAAGGAAGGAGAAAGTTAAGGTGTTGAAATTATGGACAGAAAATGGTAGTGACATGTTATAATCCTATTATCAAAAGCAGCAGTATTACAGTATGTGTCTGCATGCACACACTACTAACGGGAATTGTACCATCTGAAAATAGGTAAAACTTAACAGCATCTGCTCTAAGTCAGGAGGTTCACCTTGGGTTTTGTTGTTACATTGAATTAGCTCTATCTGCAGCTCTTGTGAATTAGCTCTATCTGCAGCTCTTGGGCCACTTCACCCCACCTAACTCTAAAGATTACATGAGACAGTTAGCTCAGAAAATTTGGGCTGTATGCAAGTATCTGGTACTGTCTGAAGTGCCTTAGCATACCTTACCTGACCACCACCCAAGAGGTCAGATCCTTCACAGGTTCTGTGTCAAACCAGTTGCATTTCTGCAGGGATTTTGGATATCATAGGGCATCTGTGATGGTTTCAGAAGTCCAGGTGTGAGCACCTGAATCAAACCACCTGGATCCTTCTATATTCAGTCAAAAGAAACAGATACCTCAGAATGGCAGCTGGGATCTGAATGATGGTCTACAGGTGCCCATTACCCTTCAGTCAATTTGACTTAAAAAATAAAGGTGAGAGATTCTTCTGGCCAAAGATGGCTGTGTACTGTGAAGAACCACAGCTGATCAGACCACTCTTTACTTCCTTCATAGTCAGCAGAGAGTTAATTCTTACAGCAATTGGTATTTGAGATGCAGTTCTTCCACTAAGTTTTACTTTTGTTTAGGGGAATTATATCTAAACTTCAATGACTGTTGGCAAGATCTGCACTAACTACAAGGGCAGCCTCCATAATTGACTCAAATGAAGACAATCCACATTATGGATGCTTAAGGAGTAATTTAATTTCCTGAATTAAAAAGTTTCTACTGTTATCTGAGGTGCCCAAAAATATTTAACACATCCAGATAGTTACAATACAGGACCTACATACTTCTGGAACACTAACTGATGGTAAGGCAGTGATGACTTAGGTGTCTAAAATAGCACTAAATCCATGTGTGGATAATTCAAGTCTTCCATTAAAGCTAGAAAGATTAATGTTCAGCCTATGCTCATAACTGCAGCACTCCATTTTAGTAAAGTCAACTAAATCTGGGACTTAGTGTGGGATCGAGACTAGTGGCCATGACAATGCAGAACAACATGAATTTGTTGTTTCATTTCCAGAAATTTTTGTACACTTTTGTCGAGAAATTTATTATATTGAAAATTAGATGCATTCNCCCCCCCCCCCCCAAAAAAAAAAAACCCAAACCAAAACCAAAAAACACAAAAGCACCACATTTTAATCTTTATACTGGCAGTTAGACATTGCAGTAATCTTCATAAAGCGGGGGAAAACACTTTCTAGAAGCCTCAGCTGCAGTTGGCCAAAATATCTTACAACACTTATGTCTGTTCAAGCATAAATACCACAGGTTCTACATATTACAGCAGTTCTTCAGCATGGAACCATACTCTAGCACCAGGACAGGAAAGAGCTGTGCTGCAATCCACTTGAAGTGCAAAGGAGACCAGCAGGAATCATCAGAATGGGTTTGGATTAGGATGCAGTAAGACTACCTCTAATTTGTGTAAAAAAAAGGTTGATATTTAATGCTGTTTTATGGGTTTTATTACACCACTAGCAAGTATAAACTAAAAGGAGGCAAAATATCTTTTGGACATTCTGGGAGGTTATTTCCTTAAAATTGAATGATGGAAAAGAATTCCAGCACATGGAATAAAGAAGTCCTGCAATCACAAATGCCAAAAGATTGGCATCATCTTGAACAGAAAGGTGTAGGTTTTGTAAGGTAAAAGAAACTGGGAGATTTTAGAGAGATACCTCTAGAGATGAAGAGGCCTTGATTGGGTTGAATAGAAAAAATAAGGATTATTAAAATGGTTTAATTCTTGACAGTGACTTCAGTGATGGGAAAAGATATCAACATAACAGGGAAGCACATCCACATTTCCATTTGTGATGCCGACAGAGACAATGACATGCTCATATTTTGCATTCCGTATTGCAAACCCAGTTTGGTTTTAACACCTCTATTTCAATGCAAAGAAAGCTGGTTACACACTGCCACTGAATTACTTACATCCTCCCAGCTGCCAGCTGTCCTGCTAAGGGAGTACTGTGCCTTGCCAGTTGCTAGAAATGATTGTTGTAAATTAATTTTCTCCGATTTTTCAAATCAGCACATATAGCAGTTCAGAATTTACTATGAATGTTTCCCACTCTAATCTGTCATGCGATAAACAGATTTTCTTCTTTCTGCTACCTATGTAACCTAGTATTAACTTTCTTCATAATGGAACACAAGGGGATGAATATCACCTACCATTTGTCTCTTTGAAGTCAGAATACATTTTAGCAATGTTAAAAGATAAGAAAAATATTTCTTTCTTTTGCTGAACCAAGGCAAAGCAGGTGACAGGACATTGGCAGTACAATCTCTTATTTCAAATATCTTTTTTGTTCTGTTAGGGAAATGAAATTACTTCTTCAACGTCTGCTTCAGCAAATGTTGCTGTCTCAAAACTGCTCCCTCTAAATTCAGAGCATACCTACCCTTCCCTTTCATGAAGAAAATAACAGAAGTCATACTGTGAACTGGTCCCACTACCATTAAAATTATTTACACCAGCAATCCTGCACTCAGCCCACTGTTTTGGAGAAATTCTTTAGACAAAAGATTTTTTTCATTACTCATCTGCTGTACTGCAAGTGCACCTGTAACTATAAACTGCCCACAAAATGGTCCTTTTAGAAATGACCAGGATGTATCTTAGGAAGATTTTTGGCCATAGTATAAAAGACCCTGAATATTCTTCCCTTAATCCTGATTTTACACTGGTATATGCCAACAAACTTCAGCCTTTGTACTCCTGACTTACTTCATATTAAGTAAGAAGGGAATCAGTCCTTCCTAGCTGAGCAGAACAGATGTGTGGTTTTAAATGACTGAAAATTATATTTCTTCACTGTAGATTAAACATCCTCCTACTGCTTGTTAAATGCACTTGTTCATTTGCTTGATTGACTATAGATTCCAACAGTCGTCTTTTTTACAAATAGATATCCTTAGATGAGGTAGTCTCAGCATTCAGTAGTTTGTTGATGCCAAGTCTTCTGCAGTACAACATGCTTTGAAATTTTCATCAACAAAATATTGTATAGAATGTGAACAGAAAAAAACCCAAAACACAAAACCACCAATGTTATTTCCACAGGCAGAAACTAGGTAACATAAACCAAGAAAACTCTATTGACAAATGAAGCAAATTTGCACCCTTCTTCTGATCCTGTATTTTCAACTTGGGGGGGGAGGAAGAAAAAAGGAAACAGGATTTCTTTGTACATCTGTCTTGTTCTAAAATTCACATTTCACATAACAAAAAGATCACATTAACACTAGCATCCGTCAAGAGAAACAGGGATATTATCTAAGTCCCATCATATGTCTCCAGAATTCCCGCATCTGAAAATTGACAGGATTATGGCTTTTCTCAAAGAAACCTTGAATCTCTCAAGCCAAGAAACAGCCAACACATAGTGTCTTTTTCAAAGACTTTTCAAGGTCACTTTATTCAAGACAGCAACAGAAGGTCAGGGTAATGGTGATGTAGTCTCTTCCAAAACTACCATCAGAGTCCACT
Source organism: Himantopus leucocephalus (assembly GCA_003993805.1). Lineage (NCBI taxonomy): Eukaryota > Metazoa > Chordata > Aves > Charadriiformes > Recurvirostridae > Himantopus > Himantopus leucocephalus. The sequence goes on along the minus strand of RSEF01000002.1, from coordinate 154,572,231 downwards.
GGGGAATCAAGACATCTTGTAAAGACTAATGGCATTTTGGCATCTGTTCTAGAGAGCTGCTCTGCCCCCTCTTTCCTTCCGCTTTTCCCCTCCTATCAGAGGTGCAGCAGCTACATGGCAGAAGGCTGGAAAAGTAAGCATTAAGCAGCTAACCTGTGGTTGCTTTTACTATTTTTTTAAAAAATCCTTTCTGATTCTAGGGTTCACATAGCTCTGCCAGAATTTCAGTCTGAATGGAATAAGAGCCAATTCCGTTGATTCCCTGGCGGCTATCTAGAATGTGATTCCTGTGGAGTTATTCATAGATTAGTTAGCGTCCTTTACAGAACCTCTAAATCCTATATAGGTTGGTGCCACTTATTCCTGGATTAAATCTATGCGTTCTGTAGCTAATACTGACACTTCTTAATATAGCTCTCATTCATTTAGGGACTTTGGCAACCATTAAGGGAATTATCAAGGGGTTAGAAACAAAACAGCTCTCAGAACTCCAATTCATCCTTCAGAAGTTTGCACAATTCCTCTGCATTTATTTTGACAGAATACAGAGTTCTTACATGCAGCAAAGCTCTGTGGGTATGCTGGATATTTTTGCACTGTATGAAGCAAAGGTAAAGGGAGACATAAAGTCATACATACCAGCTTTGTTTAAAGAGACCTCAGCTCTTAACTTAAAATGTGACATATGTTCAGCCTCTAATCTTCTTCTCCCTGATGACAGCATCACCACCAGATACAATAAGGACAAAGAACGGTGTGGGAATTCAAAATGAAAAGATAGGGATGTGTGCTTTATCATAAAAGACAAAGTGAGTGCATGAATGGCTCTTCAGTGTACTATGTGAACGCAGAGCTCTATTTGCGAGTTTTCAGATGAGGAACTGATTTCCTTCCAAAAAAGTTATTGAAGCTTTCTGGATTTACACTTTGACGTGCCCCCCCATGTCACCGAGATGTTTACACTGCCAGTTCACAAGGCCAGGTTGTGAGATCTTTAGACATCATGGTTTAGATTTTCTTAGGAGGAGGCACACTTTCCAGGAACAAATAGAAGCTCTACCCCTCTCTGTTCCAGACAATCTTGATGATAATTAAAAACTCTATCATCATACTGCAAAATTATTAAAAAGGGACTGAATTAAAACCCCACAAAGCCTTTTTTCAAGTGTCTCCCATAGTTTGAGAACTTGATTTTTACACCTTCATGTTCTTCTACTGCAGAGGTGTAAGTAACACAGGAAAACAATAAAAATCCGAACATCTGGTCTATCCTGTGGACTAAATATCCACACTAGAGCAATGTTATGCTCTTTAGACCAGTAGCATGCCCCTCTAGGAGTTGGTGTACCAGGGAAAATCTGCTCAGTTCATGTAATTTAAACAGAATCAGGTTTAAAGAAGTTTTGATTTGTTATTGTCATCTAATTAACCCACAAACAGTGAACTAGGCATTAAGCATCAATAACAGCAATATAACAGATGAATCACAATATTAGAAACTTGTAAGATGTTAATAAAACTATAAGTTTCTAAACACTCTTCAATATTTTATTTCAAGAAGTTACAATCACACACACAGTCATGCAAGTACACACACACGGAGTTGTACACACATCTGCTGTCAGGAAGTGTGGGTTACATGCACACCCCCTTTCTGGAAGAGCAGGTCCCCTTTTTAGACACAGCTTTCTTTGGAGATGTGGGTGCTTCGGCTTTATTTGTACCTATGACCTTCCCTACAATCCTCTGATGCACACACCAGTGAGAAAGTATGCCCTGTGTTCATATACATCCCCCTGTCGGCCTCCTGGATACCTTAGGGCTTCTGAAACGGCACCAAGGTCAGTAACCACATAGATTTCCTGTGGTGACAGTTCTGGAAAGACTAAACCACCGGACCTTTGGTGTGCATGTGTTGGTGCCCACCTGTGAGCATGGAGGGTGTCATTATAGCCAGTGGGGATCTAGTCAGTGAAGCCTTGTGGTGAATTTGAAGGCAGACACCCGGGAAATCCATTCATTTACCGAAAAAGAGGCACCTAATCTCATTTCAGACACATTACAGTGCTTCTCCTTACCTTCAGCTACTGCCCTACCAACACATGTGTCTGTGATAGGTTGTTCCTCCGTCATATCTGCGAGCCCTGTGTGGATATCCCATTTTATTTTTTTGGATAACCTCTGGCATTCAAACAGTGCTATGTGTCTATATTTAGGCAACTAAATCAAAACCCTTTTGCCTAATCAGCTGAGCAGTTCCCAAAACCCCAGTGGCCAATAAGGACAGATCTCTAAAGCACAGTTTAGATGCTTAAATGAAAAAGTTTTCATCTAGTCCATTTGACATGCTCTAGGGTATCGATCACTGGTGTTTAGCTGCTGCTCCAAGAGGACGTGAATCTACCAAAGATACTGGGTCATGTCTGACAGCCTAATGTGGATGTCTTAAGGCATCACTAATGGCACTGACCTGTTACGTGTGATTAACTCAACTGAGCACACAGTGACTGTAGTGGGAGCTTGGACTTACAAGGCAGATGCATATTGCATATGCAGATATGCTGGTTTGGAAGAGAATTCTACTCTTTCATCAAAATCTAACCTCTGCTCCCAGCCTTTTCTATCTTCCCTGATGCCTCTTCACCCATCTTTGTCATATTGCATGAATATAGTTTCCCTTTTCTCAACTCCTGCTCGAGAAGGGTAACAATAGCAGATACGGCTTTGCTTACCTCCTGCAGTTGAGATCTGCAGCAGCCTCTTAATGCACTGAAACTTTAATGCATTAATGTGACATACACCAAAATTAAACACAGGCAAAGAGAGATTTCAGGATAATGTGCCCAACTTTGGGTTAATTTTTGCAGGGATGCGAATATTCTTTCACTATCTCTAGAATGCACCCTACAAAAGGTAAAGTACGTCTTTAATAAAGCTGCTGTAAGAGTTTTACTCTGAACAAAATAATGCCTTATTTACTTTTGCATTTCCTTTGTTTTGTTTTCAGAAACAGATGGATCATTTCAGCTGAATCATAAATCAGATGTTGGCTAATGATTAAAGTCAGGAAAGCCTCATGCTTTTGAAAACAGCATCTTATCAGATAATATCTGCGGGTGTGCCATGTACACAACTCATTAAATGGCATATAAAATATCATGGTATCTAATATATATAATATGAATATGTATCTTTCAATATGAATGGGGATTAATGTGAAAAACTGGACCAGAGGCATAGCTGGTTTGAGGTTGCTTTATTAATTTTCTTGTGCATTTTTTGGGTTACTTTTGTTATATTATTTCAAGAATATTTATTTCTTGAGAATAACATTTCACAGTTGTAAATAAGCAATACATAACCTGGTCCTCATTAATTTTACAGTCGAGATCCAGCAGGTCTCTCCAAAAAATGACTAAAAACAACATGTGGGATAGAACGCTAAAAACAACATAGAAGACAGCCTGGTCTTTTTGTTATTTGCAAGTACCAACATTATAACAACTGTAAATCTTGTTATGGGTTTGGACCAGGTATGCAGAGGGCTGAAATGTTAGATTTATTTTTATATCTCCATTGGCTTCAAAAGAAGGTGAAGCTCTGGACTTCAGAAGGTTTTGAGCCTCATCCCTTTAAACATGGAACCAAATGCATGCCAGACTGGACTTTCTTGATTTCAGTAATACCATTCATTTCAGCAGCATGACTGATTTCACTGACCTTGCAACCACGAATAGTTTTGACCTGATGTGCATGATCTTGTGCTGACTTATAAGAACGGGTTTTCATGTAAATCATAGAATCATAGAATGGTGTGTTTGGAAGGGACCATCTAGTTCCAAGCCCCCTGTCATGGGCAGAGACACCTCCCACTAGACCAGGCTGCTCAAAGCCCCATCCAACCTGGCCTTGAACACTCCCAGGGATGGAGCTGCCACAACTTCTCTGGACAACCTGTTCCAGTGCCTCACTTCCCTCAGAGTGAAGAATTTTGTCCTTATATCTAATTTAAATCTACCCTCTTTCATTTTAAAACTATTACCCCTTGTCCTATCACTACGCGCCCTTGTAAAAAGTCCCTCTCCAGCTTTCTTGTAAGCCCCGTTTAGGTACTGGAAGGCTGCAATAAGGTCTCCCAGGAGCCTTCTCTTCTCCAGGCTGAACAACCCCAACTCTTTCAGCCTCTCTTCATAGCAGAGGTGCTCCAGCCCTCTGATCATCTTCATGGCCTTCCTCTGGACTTGCTCCAACAGGTCCATGTCTTTCTTATGTTCGGGGCTCCAGAGCTGGACGCAGTACTCCAGGTGGGGTCTCATGAGAGCAGAGTAGAGGGGCAGAATCATCTCCCTTGACCTGCTGGCCACGCTGCTTTTGATGCAGCCCAGGGTACAGTTGGCTTTCTGGGCTGTGAGTGCACATTGCCAGCTCATGTTGAGCTTCCCACCAACCAACACCCCCCAAGTCCTTCTCCTGCCCTCAACCCATCCTCCACCCAGCCTGTATTTGTTCACGGGATTGCTGTGAGTCACGTGCAGGACCTTGCCCTTGGCCTTGTTCAACTTCATGATGTTTGCATGGGCCCATTTCTCAGGCCTGTCAATATCTCTCTGGATGGCAATTTTGCCTGATGTTTGAGGACTATGTGGAAATTTAAGTGAATTATATATTTGGAGGTAGAGAAGACAATTAGTGATAGTATTTGCTTGGTTCTGTTTTCAAACTGGTATTTAAATAGGCTGAAGGTAGCCATGTCCTCTGCTGTTTGCTGCAGTGTGAGCTTACAAATGACACTGATCATTATGATTGAGCCTTTTACCATAAAATGAAAAATAATTCTCCTTTCTATTTTACAGCGACTGGAATGGAGTTTATTGCTGTTCTGAGAATGATCTTTCTCATTGCCTGAAGAGCTCTAAGCCACCAGCACTCTGGTTCTGAATGAGAAGTTGGGCAGTATTTTGAAAAGGTGTTTGACCAAGTAATAAAAGGAAGAGCAACATAGTGAACATAACTCACAGAAAGGACTTAAAAAGGATCTCAAGGGATTCAGGGAATGTAATAGAAAATAAAAGATAGAAAAACTAGCAGCATTCAAGCAAGAAAGTTTAATATGCTGAAGTTGGCAAAACTATTCATTTGAAACTGTCAGAAGTATTCATGCCATACAACAAGAAAATATTTCAGGAGGTCAAAGAATAAAATAGAGGCAACAAAAGCATAAAATATCATCTGAGCAACAGAAAATCCCAGGTGACAGCACTCAGTGATAAAGATGACAGATATGTCACTGAGAGAGAAATCAAGAAAGTGATGGAAAAATTCAATCAAGGTCTAGTTAACAAGAAAGTACATCTAGCACTGAACCTTGATGGTGACGCATAAAACAGGGAGAGGGTAGCATCCTGTGAAGGTCTGTAGGAAGCTGTTAAATATACATTTTTGCATGTAGAAATTATGAAAAGTGAATGGGGATCGCACAAGGTCCTAAGTAGATAATTTCAAAAGATGTGCAGAAGTTATGAATATTGTGAGAGTACTGTGCCCCTTGGAAAGATGTTCAATTTATACTTTCTGACTTTTTTTTTTTTAGAAAACCGCAAAGCAAAACCAAGACAAAGATAGCTTCTTTCACAGGGATGTGTGCATAGCTGCCATTTCTTCAAAATCTGAAAGGTTTGCAGTTATTCCACATTTTTATATAGGTGTCCCCATCCCTCCATAAGGAACAGTAGAGCTGTTTTCCACATTTTGCATTTAACAGACTTGCTAAGGCAGCATCTGGTAAAGTCTATCTAAACACTTGTCCCTGGGAAAAAGACCTCATTATCAGCTGATTTGTCCTTTCTAGGAGCATGTGATCCTAGGATCTGGACATGATTAACCTCATTAAGTTTTCAAAAATGAGCATTCAGATCTAAACCCAAACAGTGTGAAGAAAACAGCTTATCTCAAAAAAGCTCTCATTTGAAGGTTTCCATATCTTTGCAGTGCTGAGCTATCTTAATTCCAAAAATATTTCAAAAGCGTCTCTCAAATTACGTCCTGTATTTCAAGGCACAGGAGCTGTTCACATTTAGTTCCACTGCAGCTCAGTGAAGGGATTGAGATCTTACAGCCCTCCACTTCCTGAGTGGAGGTTAGTGAACACACACAAAGTTAAAAGAGAGCAGGACAGACCCTGAAATTTTTAATCAGATGACACTCCCATGCCTCGGTGAGAACTTTGCTAAGTTTAGGACTACTAGAGTTGGCTCAGCTCCAGTGTGTGAACTTTGCTTAGCTTCAGGCCAATTAGAGTTCAGAGGCACAAAGGTGTTGCAGAGACTTCACTGCCAATAACCCGAGGCCAGATCTTGAAGGTTTTCCTACTTTCTTTCTCAGCACATATGCAGGCAAACTTCCACCGACACTGGGAGCTGACTGCCTAAGCGAACACATGAGGGAGGGGTTCAAAAATGTGTTGCACAGATTGCAGTGGGAGCTTTGCTGGAGGGGATTTCGATCAAAAATGTTAACCTCAAAAACATTAACCCCACGCTAAGTTTTATTATTCAATTATTACTAATACTGACTAGAACAACTCTACACCATGTCCTATATGGACATATTACACTCCATTCCATAATTCTAACATTGTAGCTTAATATAATAGATAAATGATATATGGGAAAATGTTTCAATATTGGGCTATATGCAATTACAGTAATCTTAGTCCCTGTCCCATGACAGAGTTAAAGTGAATGCACTCAGAGTGTAGGCAGTTCTAATAAAAAAAGTGATTATATCATATAGCTTATTCAAATGTTACCATTATGAGAACAATTAGAATGATGAAATTATGTGTACACAGGGAGTCTTGATGATAGTGAAATACTCCCCTAAATGAAATAGTGCCTAGAAGGTTTAAAGATGCAGCTCAGAATTTAAATAAGAAGAACTGATAAAAACAAAAATAGTGAGAATTGCAGTCTAACTTTCTGTCCATGCTCCAATTTTCAGCTTTCTGTGTGCTGTTTAAGAAAGGCTATACTACATTTTGCATTGAGTTATACAGTATTAGAGTATCTATTTTAGGACACAGCCAAACTTTGTGAGGTTTTGCTGCATTGATGTACATACAGACGAGTCCCAAAGGAAAGCAGGCATCTCTATGGTTTGAGATTTCAATATTATTCAGTGGGATTGATCATGGAAGGCAAGAGTTGTTGGCATTTCAGAGCTGTAGGACTTCACATGTATATGTATATGTGCCAAAGAATGGGATCAAAAAAATGTAAAAGTCAAGCGATGAACCCAAACTTACACCAAAAAACTTTGCATTGGGCATATATAACACAGGTACACTTGGTAAATGATGAAGTAGCGGTGATAAAGTGCCATAAGCATTTTTTAGTTTTCCCTAGGGTTTGGATAAGTAACTTAACTAAACAGCAGGCTAGATTTTGGGACAAACCATTTTCATGTTATTCACTAAATCACAGAGAAATATTGCTATCTGCCATGAATGATATTTACAGCTCCTGAAATACAACAGAGGACAGAAAGCCATGATCTGATACAGACATTGAGTCTAAACAGCACAAACCCACACAAATGGAACGACAGCTTTGCTATAAAAGCAGTGTCAAGGGCAATGTTAGCAGAGTGAGCGCTACATGACATGTTGGAAAAGGAGAACAGGGGCACACGAGGTAAGTATCTCTGAAATCAGAGTAATACTAACTTCAGTTTTCTTTTCCAAATGTATAAAACCAAGGTTTGGTTATTAAATGCCAAACTGGTTCATGGTATCATGACCTCTGCTTTTGCTCTTGAGGAAGACTATCCACATGACTTCTAGTGGTGTCTCTTCTTCAGGGAATTACTCAGGTAACTTCAGTGTCGTGTAAGGCTCCTGGAGTAACCGGTCTGGCACCCAACTCATCTATCAGAAAGGCGAGGTCATCTTGTAAACCATATGTAGTATTTTCATGCCCTATGCAGATATCCTAGGTAGTTGGGGGTATCTAAACTGGAACTACACACTTGTGCTTCATCATCTGATTGTCTTTTCCAATGACTCCTATCTCTGAAGTGGGGTTCAGTGCTGTTCAGCTGGTGGAGAGCAGCTAAGAACCCTTGTTTATTAACATATGAAACTGCATGTGTAGTTTGGTTGTATTTTGAGTATGAAGTCAGACTGAATGTACTTTAGTGAATTTTCATCTCAATAAAAGTTCACAATTCCTTTCTTTAATGCCCAACTAACTTTTAATTCCCATTAAAATGTCTCTTATCAGATGGAACAATAATTTGTTTCTCAGCAGATTTTACTGTGTCCAGATTTTCTTCTCTCATTGTGAAAACATGCTTATGACCTAAGAGATCCAACAGAAAGAAGACTAACGGGAGAACTATTTAAAAATCCAACTAAAAAAACCAAGCAAGTAAACAAAAAAGTGTGTCATGTATGATAACACAGGCTACAGTTACATTATGAAATTAAACAATCCTGGTGAATGCACCTAAGGACTGGAAGTCAGCCACTGATATTGTGTAACTGATTTTGCATGAATCCCATACAATTCTTCCAAGCAATTCCTGAGTATTTCACAAATCCACATTTGGCAAGAACCATTCCCAGGAGAGAGTTTTGATGCCACCACACTTTTTTTAAGGTTAACAAAATTTAAAAATATGGGCACAAATTCTTCCGCGCTCATTGGCCTTAGGTGCCTGAGAAAAGTCCCAAACATATTTACTAAGAGCACCAGAATTACTTTTACACGTGAGTATGCCTCAGATCTCTCATTACTCTCATTTTCAGAGTCTGAAGTAGAAAATTGTACATGTCCACCCCTTTCAAACAAAAGAATAACTTGAGATGTACAGATGCAGACACTCAGATGTATTTCAATGCCTTAGTTTGTGAGTGGGCAGGCAATCAAATGCCTCGGGGAAACTCCACTTGATTGAGTTCCCTATAATTCTGACGGATGTCATAGAGAGAGCAGAGCTTGGTCTCCCCTTGCACCCCTGTACCAGGATCAGATTCTGCCCTACTGTGTGACAAACTCCATGCAAACAGTGTTGTGCAACACATCTGCTGGCTCTGACACTGAGGACATGGCTGTGTGGGGCAGGACGGGTCAGCCACTGACATTCCTAAAACAACGCTGAAGAAGCTGGCTCTGCCACCAGAAGCTGCATGGCCAGAGCTGTGTCAGGGTTAATTAGGTCCACAGAGAGGCAGGGCTTATTAGATGCCAGGAAGTACTCATTGACATATTTCCACTGCTTTTGGGATCCCAGCACCCTTTCATAAATCTAGACTGAACTGTCTAGACATACTAGTTTCCTCAGAGTTAACTCAAGGTCTCCAGTCCTGCACTGTCCCTGTAAACCTGCTTTGAATCCTTATTAGCTCAGCTAATTTGTTTTTAATCCTCTTCTGGACTTTCATTGTTTAAAGAACTAAAACCTGGCATTTGCTAATTGTTATATATTTTTAATATATTTTCCAGCTAATGAGACAAGATCCCTGGGTGTAAGTATGTGGATGCATAGAAATTCATGCTCCTTCTATGAAGAAACAGTTAATCATTTTTCTTTTGACATTAAATCTATTATTCATGTCAATATGACATGGATGTAAGACTGTCATTACAAGATCATTACAAGGAATTTCTTTATCTGAGACTATGCTAGGAGGGATGATAATTGTTATTGCTAATAAAAGTAACTGCTATTACTTGGATTTTAAAATATAATTACATGGCAGGAATACTTTGCTGCCATTTACTTACACAACCCATGTAATAACCATATAACTAAATTAGAAATGGATGAGGTGGATAGTGAAGATTAAATCCAAATTTACCCTTTCTGATGGTATCCAGAAAGTTCTCGCAGGACTGGCTGAATGAAGAGCACAGAATTAGTGGGGAGAGACATTTCTTTCAGCCTTGAAGGAGACACAGATGATCAGAAGACGAAGGCGGCAGTTGCTCACACCGGGCCGCCTAATGCTGCCAGCAGTAAAGTTGAAGGCTCCTCTGTCTACTGCCAGGTTTATGCTACTGATCCCCACAGAGACCCCCTCTGTACCTGCGTATCCATATGGCTGTTCATACATATATGCACATTGCCTCCATAACGCCTTCTCTAGTATCCCAAACCTCCCCGGTGCCAACTGCTCCATGACGTTAGGATGCTATGAGGGACACTTGCACTGATAGGGCTCAGCAAAATAACAGATACATTTCTCCCACTCAAATAAATAATTAAGAAAAGAAAGTGCATGATTTATCTGTACCATAGAAAGTTTATCTGAGGAATGTGGTAAATGGTAATGTGATTTGTTATCTGACTAAAGCTGAATACAGAGTATACAAATACCAGACACAGAAAGAACATTCTCTACATTTTCTACCTGCAGTAGTTAGGGTGTAATAAATATTTTACTTTCCACAAGTTATTGTGAGTGTGGCACTTTTAACTGATGGAACTGAAATATAAAGTGAGGGCAGGATTCAATCAAAAATATGTCAGGTTTCTGTAACATGCCAGTGCTATTAAATGTATTTTTATACGTGTATAAAAATGAATTTTATGTAGCTCTGCCATACACCATTTCTTTACCTTTTCTC
>RSEF01000002.1:154531981-154560294 GCA_003993805.1 Himantopus leucocephalus | reverse complement strand
TTTTTTTTTTTTTTTTTTTTAATCTCCATTGCAGTCATCAGAGATCTGCATGGATATATATCACTTTACACAACTTGAGACCCTGATTCTGTCCCTGCATTTTGGGACTGTCTCCTTTAAAGAAGACATTTTTTTCCTGAGCTACAGAAAAGCAATCAAGGTAGGCAATGCATGGGAAAAGGGTGACACTTTGTGGCAATACAAGAGAACTAAGGTCCCTTCATCCTTCTATACTTAATTCCTTTTGTATTTATCTTCCTGATATCACAAAAATGTAAAGGTGGCAAAGGCAGGATGGACCTTGACCGTGATTATACATAGTTATTATTAAAAAAACCCCCAAACCTTCAAACCAACAACATGAGACTGATTTTGAGGACGTGCTTGTGAAATCGCAGCTAAGCAACTCATCATAAAGGTTACCACAAGTTTTGTTTAAAGTCCATCAAATTCTATTCAGGCACATTAGCCAAAGTTAATTTAGGAAATAAGACTTTGAGGAAGATTTTGCATCTCCCAAAACCAAGTTAGTTGCTTTCCTCTCCAGAGAATGTTATTTCCTAAACAACTTCTTGTGAGCTTAGCCACTGTCAACAGATCATTCATTTTATGAAAATAAAATTAATGGAAAGTTCGGTCTTTCTGTAGAAAACTTTCTCTGTAGCCCATAATTGCTAAAACTCACCAATGCCCAAACCCAGATTTACCTATGGAAAAGGGAGATAGAAAGTCTGACATTCAATTATAAAATAATGTACAATACAATGAAAATAATGAAGGTTAAAGAAAATTATCAATCCTATACTGAACAAATCAAATTTTATAAGCCACATCATGACTGCATCTGGATTGCTATTATTCTACATTTGCAGGAGTTATAAAATGCCAACAGTGTGGAAAGGAAGAGATGAGCCTTTCAACTACTTGCACTCTTACTGCTCACATCTTCTCATCAGGTCAATGCACTAAATGTTGTCTCCATGCACCAGGGGGTCTGTAGATATTTTCACTTTGGTAGTAAACAAATCTACTGCTGAGTCCTACCCCACCTCATTTGGTAAGATGGTCTTCATCCTGGAATGATCCAAGGCACACACAATAGATACTAACTGATGTGAATACCATTTCAGTGAAAAAGCAGCTTCCCAATTCCTTGGGCCACCGGTAGGACTGCGTGACTTGCTTATGGTGCAGCTTTACTGCACACCATAACCGTGTTACATGGAAATCCCATTTGGCTCAAGTGATAGAACTGCCTCTTCCTATATATAAAAAAAGAAGTGGGTGTCGGTGGCACTGATAAAGAGAGAGGACTCATGCTAAACTGATTTTTTATGGGTCTGTTCCTTCCAGGAATAATACTTCACACTTCTTTGCTTCACAACACCCGTGAAATCAGTGGCATAGTAAGTCCATTCTGCAGGGAGAAGAGTGGTTTTAAATGCATTTTACAATTAACATTGTGGAAAGAAGCAGTAGCTGGGAGTACTACTTCAAGAGCTCTCTTTTAGCAGATTGTTAACTTTTGACTAGAAATAAAAGAGCATTTGCATAGCTATCAAGAGCCAGACTGGGTCATTCTAGCAGACAATCAGACACCAGGCAACGAAGTAATGTAGAGCACTAAATCAGGGGGGAAGCAGTCACCCCCTTATACTTACACCCATGGAAGTGTTAATATTGCTGAAAAACATTCAAAAGGAGATTAGGTGCCTTTCAACCCAGATAACTTCAGGTACTGGCTTTAGCCCGCTGAACCTACGGACTGGCTGATTCCCCAGTGCTCTCTCTACCTAGCCAAAAGAGGAGAGGAGGTCCCAGGAGGTAGTCATTCAGAGATCCCAGGATTATGTCTGGTTTTAATTCAATGACTGTCTGTGTTGAAGTACAGGAACATTTGATCTAGGTATCTAAGTGCATGAATGGCTTCAGGCTCTGAGTCCCGGTTTCCCAGAGGGATTTAAAAGACCGTTTATTTCACCTCCTTGCCCTGAGGCATGATTAGTTACACACCCACTTCATTCCTGACAGAGGCTTTTCCAATCCTGTTTAAGGACCTCCAGTGATGGAGACCTCACAGGTTCCAGGCAATCGATCCCAGTGCTATATTGGGAAGATTTTGCTGCGAAATGATTCAGATCAATACTTCAGATGCCTGTATTCAGGTGTCCATAATGCAGGCATGTCTTCCTATGAGCAAGGTGTCTAAACTCCCACCGCAGTCAGTGGGGAATCACTCAATTTCCATTTCAGTAACTGAAGAAGCTGTTCAGTCTTTCTTCAACTGCTTTGCTTTCTAGACTCCTGTTTATTCTTGCCACAGTTCTTGTTATTAATCTTTAATTATTGCACACTAGTAGGTCCAAAACCTGAGATTCCATCATTTCTTACACATTACTAGATCTGAAAGAGGATAGAATTAATTCACTTCATTTAGAGGCTTTTGGGGTTTCTGCTATGTTTTCTATATGTTTTTTTTTTTTTTATTTTCACCCTACAATCTTTTTGGCTCATATTTGACCCATATTGTTCTCTAACTCCCAGATATTCTTTCTATAGATCCCCTACAGTCACATCCCATCCTATAATTGTGCTGTTGACTATTTTTTTCCAAATGTAGCATCTCAGACTTGCCCCTACTCACTGAATCTCATTCCTTTTTCTTGTTTTTTCTTCTTGTAAGACTTTTTTCAAGTTCTGTTCATGTCAACTGGTGTATCTATTTTCTCTCTCAGGTTCATACAATCAGCAAACTGAAAAAATGAACTCTTTTTTTCACTGTTTACACAGTATTGAATGCATTGATCAGATACGAGGTAGATTTTTGCAACACCCCACAAATATTTTTTTCTTTTTTGTAATTGATAGCAATTTTATGCAAATGGTTATCGAATTCATGTGATAGTGATTCCATGTTTTCATGTTTCCATTTCTTGTTTATTAAAATCTTCTGAGAGCATGAACCAAAACCTTTCTAAAATTAAGGATTTTTTTTTCATGATTTACTCTCATCTTTATTGAGAAGGCCTGTAACTCTGTCTCAGAAGAAAATTGCAGTGGTTTGATGTAATGATATAATTTGGTCTTGTTGATTATTACTGGTTTAGTTCTTCAGTTCTTAAGGTAGAGATAATTACTAAAAATGTGAGATTATTTTAACTGCAAACTTAGCAGGTCTTCTTAATTGCTTCTTAATTTCTACTTTCCTTATTCAAGGCAGAAATCTCAGAAATCTTATCCTTATCGCTAGTATTAGTATTTCCAGACATCTGCTAGTCATTGACCTTTTACAGGGAAACTTAAGTACAACATTAACTTGAGTATCAGATCAAGATTTTCAATGATGTTTCTCTTATTACTCAAAGAATGATTTCTTGTTACCCTTGATGTCTCTTACGCATTGCACTCCATATTACTCTTTGGTCTTTCTAAAGTTCTGTCTACATGTTCATGTTATTTTATTTTGGTTTATATTTATGTTTGTCTTTATTAATCTCAGTTTCTATTTGTTTCTTTTTGTATCTGAGTTCAAGTTTTAACCATCTTGTTTCATTAAAATACTGTCCCTTATGTGCAGTGGAATTGTTTTCTTATGTACCTGTTTTACCTTACTTTAAATAAATGTCAAGCCTCCTTCAGTCCTTCTCCCTTCACTTCACCTTTCCTGGAATTTTTTCTAAAGGTTATCTAACACTAGTAATGATAGACAATCTTCGTGCACAATGCCGTCTCTTACCCTTTTCCTTTTTCTTTTTTTCTTTCTGAATGATCCTCAGTAATTTTCTATTACTAGTGCAGTCATAGGTAATTACCTCAAAGCTCTGCTACAGCAATTAATTTGTAGCCCTGATCATGTATTAAAGCTTTCAAAACTTTTGTTTATTTTCATACTTCTCATGTCAGTATACAAATATCCAGGATGTTCAGCACACCAATTTCCTTCTTGCTCCTGATATTATAACCTTCATGTGAACTAGTCTATCCTCATTGTCCACAACTTCTCTCTAAGCAAAGTGGTCATGGAAGTGACCACATAGAGGTAGAGAATGTAAATCTCCATCTGATAACACCAAGTGCGCACCCTTGTACACAATGCCATTGTACAACTCCTGTCCTTTGTTGAGGGAGCCACATAATCTCTCAGCTTTTTCACCCAGCATCCAACAGTAGTTCTGTTCCGTGCAACATTACTTCCCCAGAGTCACTCATCTTCATGATTTTGGTAACTCCAAGAGCACATTAAGCCTAAGCAACCTTCTGGTAGTATCTCATATTCAGCATCTTGGGATACGAAGTCCTGGAAGAAATGGGTCTTTCTGAAATCTAAAATGTTTGAGCTGCCTCTTTGTGTTTCTTCTCAAAAACAGTTGCTCAGGATCTCATATTTCTGAAAGAATGAAGCTTTTTCTGCTGTTTCATAGGAACACGATTTTCATCTTCTGTCGGAATCAGCATACCCATTCTTCATCTCAAGGTTGCTGGTGAGGATAAAGTGCATGCTATGTACCAAGGAAATTGTCATTCAGCTTCTTTTTTTGAAGATTGACCAGATATATATGATTAGGTCTTAACCTCTTTGTATTGCTTGATTAACTGAGTTCCCAGAATTAGGTATCTTGCTTTATCATGTTGTGTTGCTGAGTGACTGACCAAAAACAACACATCTCAAATATTTTAAAGCATCACTTCCTTTTTTTTGGACAGAAGTTATAGACTGCATAATTGTACCATTTGAAAGAAAAAAGTGAATACAGCATCACAATGTGATTTCTAAATCAAATGCGTGAGATTCTTTTCAAATAATGGTATTTACAGAATACACAGTTATGTAAAAAAGAAGGGAAAAAAAAGTCTTGAATTGGAGATACGGTGTCAAAATAAGTCCTGATTTGGATGGCTCTGATTTGCACAATCTATCCTGAAGTGTCAGGATATTAAACGCTTTGCTGGTAATATAAAAAATATTTTTTGACTTTAAAAAAAAACCACGTTAAAAATGTCTAGATTTTCTTCTGCTTTGTTTCTGCATAAGTGGGTACCTGATATTAATGAAGCAAGAATTTCTGTGTCACATTATGTCTCTAAATTGTCACACTGGACATACAGTGTGTAAATACAGGTCCTTAAATTATGTGGCTATGTTCCCAAATTCTACCTTTAAGTAGTCCTTTAAGTTAAACACTTTAATTTGGATGAAGTTTAGATCAGTGGCATTTACCGCATTAAAAAGCCCAATATACTAACACTTGCACTGACAGAGTGACCACCACTGTACAGAAATAAGGAGCAGATTCTTAGCTGCAATGTTGACCAACATAAATTATGTTTATAATGGCAGATTTGCCTGATTTTTCCCAAAATTTCATTAATATCTATGGTAGGATTTGACTCTTGTTAGCCTTAGGCTGTGTTTCCATGGCAGCCTCATTGCTGGTCATTGCATTTCACCTGCCAGCTGCACATTTCCACCTTCTTCTTTATACGACTTTCTGTAAAGGTCTTATGGTTTTGCAATCCAGAAGAGAACAATAAATAAAAATAATACCTTCTTGTAAGATTAATGTGCTGACATTGCTCAGAGAAGGGTTCAACTAGAACAAGAAACAGGAGAGGGAAATGCATGGGACAATGAGCCTGGAGCATGTTCCGTAGAAAGAGGGAAAGGACTGTGACAGCCAGGAGCTAGATCTGCCACAGAAATACAGATTCAGAAAACTCAAAGGGTTCAGTTCAGCTGCTGACATTTAAACATCTTGTGCCATCTAAGATGCTACCACATCCTGCCTAACCTCCAGCTGCTACTCCAGGAGATTATGTATCCTCCATGGGTCTTGCTGTTGACTCAGTGTGAATGTCTCAGATACCCCAGGGTATCTCAGGTACCACTAGATGCCCATACATCAGCAGCTGAAACAGACCCAAAGTGTGCAGAGTGCCCTTTTCACTTCCTAAATTACTCTTGTCTTCTGCATGTATCCTCCAGGCAGTTGTGGTGCCTGCAGAGCACGTGCCTACTCAGAGACCCTCAGCTGATAACCAAGCTACTGCTGATATTCCCAACTTCCAAATTCCTTCCCTCCGAGATCCTTGCACTACGATAGCAGTGCATGATCCAGCTGACAGCATATTTAGTTTAAAAGAGTTTATAACACTGACAGCAGAATGCTACATTCTCAACTGCATATACTCAATACTGCTCACCTGGTGGGGAGATTTTCACGCAACCAGTACTAAGCAGCAGTCTTCCACTGCTATTTTTTGAAACAAAAATATCTCATCTCCCTCCTTTCAGTTATCTTACAATAAGCACTGTGACCACACTCAAGACATCTTATTTTATATTATAGGTGGATGTAGCAGCATTTAAAGACATCAGACCCATGTTCATGTTGTCAGCGCACTTAAAGGAGTTGAAAGAACCTCTCAGAAAACAAACAAACAAAATAAGAAAAAAAGGACCGTAAATTGCTAAACAGAACACGTTCAGAGTGAAAATCATCAAAAGGCTTAAATATAGAGCAGTGTCATATCTGGCTCTAGGAAATTTAGATCAGCTTGTATATTATTGGAAAGAAATAAAGTGGATTTTGATGGATTTGGTCACTGCACCCAAACTGTTATTAAATATACATAACATTTCATCACTCTAGTTCTGTACACTTTGGAGTAGCTTGCACTGTGATCATGTTATATTTTGAACCCTTGTGCATAGTCTATGTTAATCTATTTTTCTTCCTAAATATATCTCTCCCTTCAATGCACATGCTGCCTGGCCTATAATGACTTCTTGTGGCACCTTTAACTCTCTGTCTGCTGAACTTGTGAGATATGAGCCTTGATAGAAGGTCACTCCCTAGAGAGCAGACCTCTGAGGATTGTTCAGGTGTCACAAGAAAATTTTGCTGCCGGTTGTGAACAACCTTGTATTTTTCTCCATCACTCAGAAAGAGGCTGATTCTGTGTGGCACCAAAACCCTTCCTTCTCCTGAGTTGTACAGGTGGATATGTGAACTTCTCAGTGTCAGATCCCGTCAGTCAGACCTGTCAAATCTCATGTTCCAAGTACGTACTGTTGACTTCCCCCTCACATTCCCTTACTGCTCTACCTGTAGCTCATACGTTAACAGACTGCAGCAATGTGGCCTCTTTCCTGTCCCATATGCTCATATCCTCGCAGCTGAGTCACAAAGCTAGAAAAAAGACATTGGCCCTAAAACACAGCTGGGGAGAAAAGGTGTCATCTCATGAGGCGCCAGACTCAAGCAAGGGTTGTAAGCTTACTCTGAGCAGCTGGTTCCCATGGACACCTTCAAGCCGTAAGATTTGAGAGGCCAGACACAGCTGGAAACACATGACAGACCACAGCCATATTTCATGAATTAGGTATGGATTAAGTATCTGAGAGATTTATATTAGTTCTTTTGCTGTGTCCATGCAACTTCTTTCTACTTCATTTTTAACGTGGCAACAGTGAATGTGATTTGGCCTTATGTGATCTGAAATAGAGACCGCAGCATGTGTGATTCATATCAAGTATCACCCAGCAAAGCAGCAGAGGAATAGGTCAGTGGTGAAGCTATGCCTTGTGTGCTGTAACAAAACCAGCTAACTCAGAATTGAATTATTTATATAAAGTAAATCAGGCCAGGGCAAACTGCCTGGTCTGTATTTGAGCTCTGAAACTAGCAGTTTCCCAATCAATGACTGGGCATAGTACTGGGATACCACAGGCCAGGAATTAACATTAGGGCCTGAACGACACGACCCCATCTTCGGAAAAAGACACTTTAGTCAAGAGCATTTAGTGGGATGGACATAAGCCATGCCTGTCATTGTCCCACAGAACAAAGAACAGGTCCTAGTGCCTTTTCTCTATGACCAAAGCAAAGGGAGAAATTAATTGTATGTTTCCTGACAATAGAGTGGAACAGAGTGAAGTAGGGACTCAACCAAGGTTGTGCCACGCAGGGTGTGAGAACAGAAGAGAAAGTATAGCTTTAAATGTTGGAATAATAGTAGAAAATGAAGTTGACATTGTCAATATAGCCTGAAGAGAATAGCTGTAGAAAAAGACAGATCACTGAGACACACAGGCTTATCTTTTCCAGGTTTATTAAAATTGACTGTATTTGACTGTATAACTGACTATGGTGAGCAGTAGGAGGAAGAGACATCTTACTGGCTGCAAATTTTAAATTGATACCCAGGTGCCAAATGAGAACTAAAATGAACAACCTGCTAGGATCAATCAGAGCAGAAGATCTAGAGAAATCAGGGGAAACAAACAAACAAACAAAACCCACCAGAATTGCTGCTCTGTTGAAATTCAGCTGATACATTAGATACATCAGATACAAGGGAAGACACATAAGTTACCTAAAGACAGACTCTCGGTCTTTGTTTTGATGTCCGCAAGGCAAAAAATAACAGGGTTTACTGTGACAGATAGAAGGGCATTAGATTTCTTTTTCCAGAAGCAACAGTAAAAGCAACACTATGAGAAGAGACAAGACTTTGAAACCTGCAAGGTACAATGTGGTAGTGGCCACATGGGTCTAACAACATCGCAGTTGATTCAGGAAGACATCAGGATTCACATGGGGAGGTGTAAGGAAATAGCTTCTTGCAGATATTTCATAGTTCTCAGTTAAGTAGAAGGTAAGTGGTATTGCTCGAGGAAGTATTTTTGCAGGTTTTGGAGAAAAAAGAAGAAAAGCTGCTGTTTTATGGAACACTGATGTATACCAAAAAAAAAAAAAAAAGAAAAGNAAGAAAAGTTGTGGAGATACCGGTCTCTGGACCAATGGTGAAGGTGAAGTCAATAGGTTCCCTCAGGCTGTCAGACTTCCATCTTGGAAAGAGAGGAAGGTAAAGCAGTGTTCTTTATTTAAAATGCCAAATATGGAAACCTACTTTCAATTATCACCCATACGGCAAGGAATACAGTAATCCTAACTACTAGAAAGCAGAAAAAAAGGGCTTTTAAAATTGATTTTATACTAATACTGGTAACACTGAGATAGCTGTTCCTGTGTGAGAACTGTTACATGGCTGTTGATATGCACATTTGGTGGGATATGTTTTGTAACTAACCGGTTACGAACTAATATCTTTACAACTTATTTATCAGGCTCCAGATGATTTTGAGGTGGGATTTTCTCACATTTCTTGGGATATTATGTACATGTGAGAGGGAGATTTATGGATAACAATAAAAGTGTCAAGTACCTGTGACAATCAATATTCACATATTTTATGTAGAATAAGTGGGAGATACTTGAGAAATATTTTCACATGTATATTATGTTGAAGTATTTTGACTACAGTGAATCAAAGTTTTCTGAAGTGGAGCTGTTCATTTCAACAATTCTTGATTAGCCCTATTCACTATCATCTAGTGCAAGGTTCAGAAGTAACTAGGCCATCTTTAAATTCAAGTAACCACAGTGTTCTTAGCCTTTGCAGTTTCATCTTAACATAACATTTTTTAATACAACGTTGCTGTTTGCTTCTAGCAGTGTTTCTCTTGAGAAAGAGGCTGCATTTTGGTAATAATTTTATCTGTGATTTAAGTTGTCCAGTTAGATGCATATAGCACTTCCAGAATAAAATAATTTGTTATAATTTGTTACAGGAGGCTTAAGGACTTGTTTACATGCCTGCTTTAAGGACACCAGCTTTCTGTGCAGTGGGCACACAACCAGGTCTGGCCTTTTTTCAGGACTTTAGTACATCAGTGTCCTGCCATTTTCTTTGTGGAAGCTATTAAAATCCTGCCCAACTGATCCTGCCAACCACCCTCTTGTGCAGGTCCTCTGATGTTTTATTTACTTTCTGCCATGTTGAAGTACCATTCAGTCTTGAGTCCTTTATCTGGTTTTGCTGGTGTTAGGGTTTGGACAGCTTTCTTTCCTACTCATCACTATACCTTAGCTGTCTGCATGACAAATAATATGTTCCTTGTGTGATGTAAAACTGGCTTTAAATGCATACAATCCTAAGCCAAGATGTTTCAAGGACACTTGTTCTCAAGAGTTCAGCCATGTGCCAGTCAGCTTGCTTCTCTTCTGACTCCTATTAGAATGTGCAGCACAGAGTGTATTTAATTAGCTAGATGATTCCACAGGAGAGTGTTAGAAAATGCCTGGACCCTCACAAAATTGTTCCAAATGAGCCTCCCCTGACTGCTCTTTGTTTGTCCACGCATATTCCAATCCTACCAGATGGAGAACCAGCAAAGAAGTAATCATTATCATCCCTGATGCCACACAGCACATAAACCAGCCTCAACACAAATCTTTTGATTCTTGATAATGAAGGTGAAGAGTAAGCTATGGAAAAAACTGAAAAAAAGCAATTAGCAGAAAATCAAGTACCTTATGGTTGTGCAGGAGACAGTTGAAATGCAATGTGAACAATCCACAGTCAGCAGAAAGCATTGGAGTAATCAGACCAGAAATGTGGCCAGTACTAAAGTGATGTCCCTATAGATCGGACCATCAATGCGGAGGCTCCTTCTTAGAAATTAGAGAAAGACAAAATTACAATACAATTTACGTCCAGCATTAAAATAATTGTTGAAAACTGTATTTTGAAAAATGTGTGTTATTTTTAGAAGAAAATGTCTACAGGAACTCTTTAGCTTTCATTCAGTCAAGGCATCTTTATAGAAAACTCAATTTTTACTGAGTATGTAACTTTCAATATAAATGTCCTCATAAAAATACCTAAGGTATGATAATGGCTTTATCTCTATTTGAAACCTGCCCCAGGTACCTAAATAACTCTAAAAAAAAATTAATCCCAGTGTGACTTACCTAACATTACATGGAAAACAAACAGCAACAGAGGTTAGAAACAAAAAAAAATGTTTCCGTCATCCCTTGACTAGCAGTTTATCTACTGGTCTCATCTTTCCTCTTTAGAAATATGATTTAGAAAAGGAAGGATATTTCATTTGTTTGCTATAGGATGATATCTGATTTCCCAATGTTATGGCCATTCCATATGAATTTGCTAATCGATGCATCACACACACATACACACGCAGAAACACAGCCTCACAAATTATACAGAAACAGAATATGATTTTAAGACTTATAAAAAATAAATAAGTCACTGTAAATAAATAAATAAATCACTCACTGCCAAGGGAAAATTAACCTCTAGGGAAAAAACACTTGTGAAGAAAACGTCTCTTGCAGGTGAAAGAACAGAGAAGTACCTGTCTCTTTAGTCCAAACCTCCTAATAATTGTCTCTCTGTCTCTCGCCTTGAGTTCCCAAGTTGGCTTTTAAAATCTCAGGCAGAGCACTGAGAGTGCAGTGGTAAACTAAACCATCCAGTCACTTCCACCCAATTAGACCTGATTTATTCCTTCATAAAAGGTGAACTACAACATTCTCAGTTTTGGAGGCTGATGGATATTGACTCTGGTGCAGTAGTTGACCCATTTATATTTTCTTAGAGTGTCTCACAAAGATATCAGGGTTAGTCCTATGAGAGTTTGCTTAAAGAGATGGAAATCATTAGAGCTCTCTCTGATAGTATTGTTTTACAGTGTTTGGTACTTGTTTGCAGAGAGAAATAATTTTTAATAAAGCTTGGTTAAATGTGCCTTGTGCATTGTGCCTTTTTTTCTAGTTTCTTCTTACCTGGTAGTCATTTAAGATTATTGTTGAGGTTTTAACATTGCCAACTGTTACTTCTTATTTCCTAGACTGGACTCTAGGTGCCACCAAATGTGTGCTTTGTCTTTCAGCGTGCATCAGTATCTTCATGACATCTAATGAATAACACTCCTTAAGCTCTTCACTAGCAACAAGGCTGCTTTCATGCCACCTTACACTTGACATCTGTTAAAGGATCTTGTCCTCAGGATACACGGAAAAAAAAAAAAAAGGTTCAGACTGGATATAAGGAAAAACTTTTCATCATAAGGACCATCAAATATCAGAAAAGGTTGCCCAGACAAGTTGTGCTGTTGCCCACCCTTGGAGATTTTCAAGACCAGAGTGGATAAAGTTCTGAAAACCTGGTCTGTCTTCATAGCTGACCATGCTTTGAGCAGGAAGTGGACTAGATGTTTTCCTGAGGTCTGTTCCAAGCTGAATTTTCCTGTGATCCTACAAATGAGGGTCACTAAAACCAGGGGATTAACCTCAGAGTTCTTTTTATTGCCTCTGGCTATGTTCCAAGAGGATAAAGCATTCCCTTCATCTAAACCTATTGATTATTTTGAGGCAAGCTCAGTCAGAAATCTCTACATTTTTTCTGTTGGAGGCTGATGCACACGACAATTTGCTAGTACCTGTGTAGGAGTGTATATTTTCCTATTGCCCATCTAAAGATAAAAGTCATATTGGAAAAATCTAGGATGAAGCAAGACATCAAGATAGCCAGTGATGAAAGAGGTGAAGTGTTATTGAAGTGCTGACTGGAACAAAGAGGTCTGAGATGGATTCTTATCTGTGCCATAGTCCTCAAGCGTGATGCTCATACAGAAGCTTTTAACTGTCTCTACATTTCATATAGCCACCTGTAAAGCAGAAATAAATCATTTTTTTCTTTCAGTTTTACACACAGAGACTCTTCAGACAGGCTGTCTCTCCCCACTTGTTTGTACAGTATGTAGCACATTAAAGTGTGCCATAGTCCTGTCTGAGCACTCCAGATACTGCTGTCGTACTCAAAGCCAGGAATCAGGGGTAGAAAGAGGTGTTTGACTCATGTTAATAGAAAAAAACCCCATGTTATTTTGACCCATTAGTCTTTTATTGTTATATTACCACATTTCTCAAGGAGAAGAGTTTAGAAAATCAAAATAGCAGTTCCAGTTTGTTAGCTGTTAATTGTGTTTAGATGCTACAGTGGTGAGGGCTACAGGAAAAAGATTGAAGGGTAAATAGGCAAGTAGAGGACAAGAGGCCTACATCAGCCTATTTGTATTATCTATGAATAACTAGAATGATCACTGCTTTCAAAATATTTTTAAAATTCAACAGACTTTGTTTTTCTATTTGATCAAGTAAGTACATATCCTGACATTAAAATAAGTGCATATTAATCCCATTTGATAATACTATCTGTTAGTGACGATATAACAGAATTTTACAAAAAAATCTGTGAGTATTTCAGTATTTTCTATTACTATCTCTCTGTAGTTTTTCACAGTGAATAGAAGAATAGCACTGATCTTCCCTATTGAGTCTTGGAAATGGAAATGGGTCACAGAGCTTTGTGACCTGGAGGTGACATTAATTACCATTAGAATCAGAGAAGTGCACGGACAGGAAAAGGGATGCTGTAATGTAATTCCAGAACCAGAACCTCTCTTAGATCTTTTTAGACACCTTCAACAATTTTTCTTCTGGCTCTGAATTTCTCACTGCATCCTTTTAGCACTTCACTTTGTATCATCCATCAGAACATAGATGATACCTCTTCTTTCTCCCTTTCATCCCTCTGGATGACCCTGCTTTTCTTTTTCTCCATGGACTAAGACTCCTAGGAATTTGTACTGTTTTTTCACTGTGAAAGAATAATCCTTAGCAGGCATTTGGGCATAAGTGGAAACCCCTCATGTATCTTTAATGGTCGCACTACAGAACATTACTCTTCCTTTTCTGAAGCCCATAGTGGAGAAGGTCATTCAGCACCCATTTGTACCCTCCTTAAAAGAAAATTTCTTCCCATCTTTCCTTATCACTGTGTTGTTATCTGAGTATATCTGATACTGTATAATAATACTGCATAACACTGACACAAGCACTAACCAGACTGTAGCTGATGTTTGCACCTCTCTCAAACTTTTGTTGGGTGAGGTCCTTCAACAGCAGACCTCTCAAATGGTTAGTGGTGTTCCAGTAGGTGTGATGTTGTCTCATTAACCTCATGAAGTTCAACAAGGCCAAGGGCAAGGTCCTGCACTGGGTTGGAGCAGTCGCTAATATCAATGCAGACTGGGGGGTGAATGGATTATAAGAAACTCTGTAGTAAAGGACTTAGGGATAGTGGTGAATGAAAAAATGGACATAAGCCAGCAATGTGCACTTGCAGCCGAGAAAGCCAATTGTATCTTGGGCTGCATCAAAAGAAGTGTGGCCAATAGGTCGAGGGAGGTGATTCTCCCTCTCTACTCTGCTCTGGTGAGACCCCACCTGCAGTGCTGCATCCAGCTCTGGGGTCCCCAGTACAAGAAAGATGTAGACCTGTTGGAGTAGGTCCAGAGAAGGGCCACAAAAATGATCAGAAAGCTGGAACACCTTTCCTATTGAAAAATGCTGAGACAGTTTGGATTGTTCTGCCTGCAGGAGACCTTTTTGCAGCCTTTCAATATATTAAAAATGTTTATAAGAAAGAAAGAAAGACAAAGACTATTTACCAAGGCCTGTAGTGACAGAACAAGGAGCAAGGGTTTTAAACTGATAGTGGATAGGTTTAGATTGGACATAAGGAAAAAATATTTTACTGGGACAGGTTGCCCAGAGAAGTTGTGGGTGCCCCACCATTGGAAATGTTCAAGGTCAGGTTGGACCGGGCTTTGAGCAACCTGATCTAGCAGAAGATGTCCCTGCTCATGGCAGGGGAATTTGAATAGGTGGTCTTTAACGGTTGCTTCCAACCCAAACTATTCTATGATTCTATTATTTTCTGCATTTGCAACTTCAACCATAAAATACTTCACTGTTCATGGACTTATGTTGATTCTTTGCCTATAACCATACTAAAATGGCATTGAGCAGGTTAGTAAGACATTTATTCCTTGTTTGTGGGTTTCCTGCAGTGTTTAAAGAACCACGTTAAACCTTCCAGGAATTCAGCTTATTAGACAGATGAGCATGAGTCGAAAAGGTAAACCCCACATCTAATTGGGGACCTGCATATCAGCACTGTTTATTTTGAACCCTCTAGCACAAAGTTTTCACTCTGTGCATGGATTATTAGAATACTGTTTACTGCTGCATCAGGTAGGCAAATTGAAAATGGTTCACATAGAAAACGGTCTGTGGCTTTTTCTCTACATATGCGTTCCTCAGAGTAACAAGTACTGCTGATCTATCACCTGTATGGAAACAGAACTCCTCAGAGTCCAGTTTAATGAGTTGCATATGCAATACCCTGCTAAAATCAAACACATTATTTTTGCACTCAGAAGTAATCTAATATCTTGCTTCTTTGACCTATATTCCATGTGTGTTGTTTAGTGCATCCTGTAGCAGAGCCAAAGCGTGTTGTTAGTCCTTAATTAATATGCTTCTGTTATATTCTCATTTGCACTTCAGTTAAAATCTCCAGATGCTGGAGATAAGTAGATCCATGAAACCAATTGCAGTGCATATTCCAACCAGCAAAATAGTCTCATACTTCTCTATATCGGATAATATCCAGTTAAAAGCTCTCATCCCTCGGCACTTGAAAAATAAGTTACACCGTTTCAAAGTGGTGTTGTGGGTAATGACAGATGGGAAGAGGGAGAGAGAAGAGGAGGGAGGGAGAAAAGAAGCGAGGAGGGTAGGACTTCAGCTTGTCAAAAGTCTGTGGGCTTTCTTTTGGTTAACATGTTTTTACTAGGAACAAAATAACATCCTAAACCTCTAAGTTCCAATTAAATACTTTCCATTAAGATTGCAGTAATTCAGCAAAAGAGAACTAACCTTTGAGTTATGCAAGAGAACATGGCGCTTTTTTTTTTTTTTTGCCTTTTTAAATGTTTATTTTTAATTTCTTTTCACAAGGCTTCAATACATTTTTTCTATGAGAGAGGGTTTAATGAGTCCAGGACCTTTGGTGTGCCTAAGAGACTAACTATTTAATTAATACAGTTGGTTTCTGTTGTTATTACTGCAAAAGTATCCAGCACCTTCAGAAATGGGCCAAGGCTTCATTGTTCTAGGTATTGCACAAGTCCAGGCAAGAAGGTCTGCTTTCCTAGAAGATTTTCCAGAGTAAAACATCAGAGGTACAGGCAACGGTACAGAGATACAGACTCTCACACAAAAATACGGCAAGGATTGCAACATACTAATTGTCCATCTCCTCTCTGAGCTTCGTGACAAAATGGTCATTAAAAATAATATATCTCATGTTATGCACTTAGCCATTTCCCAGACTTCAAGTTCAATTTAAATGTAAGACACTGTAGAAATAACTTAGCGGAACTTGACGAATTAGGCTCCATCTACATTATAATTTTTGATTAGGATCAGTTGTATAATTTTAAAGAGAATCCCCAATTACTATTCACTTCACAGTAGTTGGATTCTTTCTGGAGAAAATACAACTAGAAGCTCTGCTCCAGATTAGAATATAATGCACACATAAGAGAAAAGTTTTCATTGTTTAATTGGAAACTTCCGCAGATGTTCCTCATATGGAGAAAAAGGCAGTCTTCATAAGAATCACAGAATCATTCAGGTTGGAAAGGACCTTTACCGGTCTCTAGTCTAATCTTCTGCTCAAAACAGAGTAATTCAACACTGTATTCAGATCATGTTGTTCAGGGCTTTATCCATGGCTCCATTTTCTTGATCATGTCCTTGTATGTGTTCAGAGGCTGCAACTAAGTCTCCCTAAAGCTGTTATTCCCCGGGCTGAAAAAGACCATCCCTGTCAACCTCTGCTTATAGAGCAACTGTTCCAGTCCCCAGCCACTTTGGTGGCCCTCTGGTGAACTTGCTCTTCTGCTTTCCTATCCTGAATGGACCCTGCCTCGCAAATTTCACTACCAAATTGGGACCAACAAGTTCTTCTAATGTACCCAGCACAAGTCCATTTCTATCCCATAGCTTCTTTCTCCTCTTTTCACTTTCCCTGTTCAGATATTTAGTATGTATTATTATTTCCAGCTCAGCCCTCAGAAGGAAACAGAGAAGACTCAAGCTGGTTGCCTAAGTGGAGTCATAGTGCCATTTTGAATGCCGTAGGATATCTTTGCTTCATCTCCAGCTGCTCTTCCAGAAGGGCATTGGTGGCCTGTAGGTCCTTCATCATATCACTCAGACAACATAGATGTCACAGATACCCTAAAGTGGCTCGGGCAGAACTGGTAGCCTTTATTTAGACAACTAAATTGCGGCCCCAGAGATCCAATCAGTTTTTAAACTTTCTGGTCTTTGTCCTATGAGACCACTGAACTGACAGGCGCTACTGAAACAAACTGAGCTATGTCTCCCTTGAGGTAGGATTAAGTAAAACTGGCTTCTTCCCAGTGAATTATGGCACTTGTTTTCTCATAGCTTGTCAGGCCACCTGCAGGTAAGTATGATCCTTTCATAAAAACCTTTTGCAGTTAGAAAGTCCTCAGTTTGACTCATCCAATAATTTTTTAAGTCAGTGCTCTCTGTTTCTTTGTCACTAACTCTTTCAAGGAACAGAAGGATGACTTCTCAAATCAAAGGATATTCTGTGAGTCTCTCTATCTGGATATTAGGTTTTAGGTGTTCATGAGGCAGGAGTTACTAAGAAAGATGCTGGGCCTTGAAGCTCTGAGATGGAATAATGATCCTAGTGCCTTTAAACCAAGCTAGAAGAAATTGATCTGCTTGTTTGATACAGAGAAGAAAAACAAGCCAGAAGGCTGGCATGATAATGTGTTGTGCAATAGGGGGAAATTAGTCTTCAGAGTCAATCCTTTTAGAAGGTATATAGAGCCGATCAGACACCTGTCCACCCCTGCAAGCCACCACAACACCAAGACTGACCGATTGCACTCTGCAGATCACTGCAAGATACAGCAGGTAATTCTGAGTATGCCATTTAAAAGTAACAGAGACTGAAAAGAACTAACAGCATATTGACTGAGACTTTCAAGGGCAGCTGAAGGAGTGGGACATGTGATATGAAAAATTCTTTCCATATATATTAAAAGTGAAATGAGGTGTCAGAGAAATATCAGGATTTCTGGTAGCTTCTCCAAATCAAGCTCTAGCTTTGATCTGTGCAAGGCTGATCCCTCTCTAATGCTTTTAACAGTCTTTCTCCATTAGGATATTTCAGCAAGCTAGCTAACAGACATTTCTTCCCAGAAAAGTTATTTTTGTATTCAATTCATGATGTCAGGTGACTGAGCAGAATGCTTAAGGGAATTGATTACTACTTGTTAACTCCATGGTTTGTTTTTCCCTGTCATTCATCCTTGCAATAGATAGACAGACAGACATTCTATTTACTTTTTAATCCATATATGTATTCTAGCAATGCCTCATACACTCTCGTTGTCTCTACAAGTTACACTTACTAGGCAGATCAGGTATCTTACAGACAGATGACTATATATTTAATATCCTTTTTTTTTTTCTTTGATAGCCATGCAAAATTTGCAATGGAAAACTATACAGACCTAAAGGAACTTAAAAAGGGGGGGAAAACAACAATTTCTAGGTTTAGTCAAACAGCAATTTTAAAAATGTGCTTTCTATTGTAGATTTACATTAAAAGAAGTCATAGTAATAGTAATTCCCAAATAACACTAGCTAAACTGTAGTTAAAGGCTCCTTTTAAAGCTTATCCTCTTTCAGAACTCTTTTCTCTGATGAATGTTCTCAAACACTATTTTCTATCCCTAAGGCTGAATTGTGCTTTGGGCTGGGTCCAGTGAGCCAAAGCTCCTACAGAAGGTTATCAATAATTGACCTGTGGCTCCTACTCCTTTGTCTGATAGCACAAACCCACTAGCAATGACGGCAGCAAGGTACAGCCTGGAAATGAAGCCTTCCAGCTGGTGATATGAAACGTCAGCTCAGCGCTGCAGGAACGTATATATAGATGTGTATGTGTATGTTTATGTGTGTATGTATATATGCATGTGTTTATACATATATACGTATGTGTATGTTATCTATATAACAATAATAAAGAGATATCCTCCTCACTTTCCTCTCTGTAAGCCAATTTGGCTCGGAGGGGGAATCACTGCTGAGAATGTGTCTTGAAATCAGACATTCAGATATATGTTTGTTCTCTTGGGACAGGAATTGACTCCTCTGTGGTTAGGATACTTTGGGAAAGCTCTAATCTCCACAGTAAGGCAGGAGCTCTGGGTATCTGGGACCGCTCATTAAAACAAAATAGCTTTTTAAAAACCTGTTTTTCAAAATAAATCTCCCTTTAACTCCCTGATGTCAGCAGATTTCTCCCTTGTGATAAGTCTGCTAGCAGCTCAAAAAGAATAAATAAATAAGCATGAAAATGTCTGTCTGCTAGGGAAAGCCTCAGAAGCAGGATTTGAGCTTGGTACACCACCTCCGCTGCTTGATTTCTGTGGGAAGATACCAGCTCCTGCGTGATGTTAACCTGAACATCCGGCTTCAATACCTGAATTTTTACAATCTTCATCATCAGCGCTTGAGCACTGAAGGGGCTGTAAGGACTTAAAATCAAGGTTTTAGGAGAGCTGCTGTTGCGCAGTGTGTGGAGTAGCCTCCTGTTTATCTTGCCTCATCAACGCATGCTGGAGCATTAGGCTGCTGCGGCTCTCTCCAGATTGACGGCACAGCCATGTGACGCTTCTTCAGAGTCCACTTGTGTTAATGGAGATAAATATTCTTTTGCAAGATGCAGCTGGCGCTCAAGGAGGCCTGGAAGAGACATTATCTCATTTAAGGAGGCTGATTTTTGACGGTTTTGTTTCACGGTACAGGGGGCTGGGGGGGAAGCTTTTGGTTCTGTGTCAGCCTCTATAATTATGGCAGTGACCTGGCACCCCTTCTCTCAGCAAACCTGTTTTCTAACCTGTGTGCTTGTGTAGCGGTACTCACGGCTGCAGCTTTGTGGGTCAAACTTGTTGTGAGCTCTGAGCTTTTTGCACGGAGGAGCAAGTTGTGCCTGGGGAAAGCTTCATCAAATGCAATTGCTCCTTTCTTTAAAAAAAACTGTGACGTATGCGTGACCTGATCCTTATTTACGTTAAAAGATCTATCAGCGAAAGTGTCCTGTTAGTGCTGTGCTCTTACTTCTTGAAGTGGCAATATTTCAGCTCATGGCAAATAACTAAAGCAGTTTAAGAGTTTCCTGCCCAATGCCTACCTGTCTCCTGCCTGCTGGCCACCAAATCTTCTTTTCCTAAGCTTCCTGAACCAACATGAATGTGGTTCATATTCTTTTGGAAAGAGGAATCTGTTTCAGACCTCTTTCATCAGTCTACCCCTGTTTCTTCTTGTAATCAGTACTAAACCTTTACATTGCAACTATCTCTGCACTTTCTTTCATGAATCACCTTTCAACTGAATGTGTTGAAAATCTAGGTCATGAAAATTACCACCATCTGAAATTCCTAAATAATTGGGAGAAAAAAACCTATCAGAATAACAGGAGAAGCAAGATTTTTTTCTTTAATCTAATCAGGCATAGAAAACACAAGTAAAGAAAAAAAAATACTCCCAGTTGTTGTGAAACATATTTCTTAAAATTATGCATAACTTCCCATTGTTCTACCCTGCTCTCTGACAAGCAAACGCCCCCCCCAAAAAAAACCCCAAAATCAGTACTTGAACAAAGCAGCAGCTGAAAAAAAAGGTGATTGAAATAATATTTTCCTCCAGTGTTAAAGTCTGTGTAAACAGTGGCTATATCAAAGATTAAGTAACTGTCTTCCCATATGTGAAGTCAGCTGTGCAATGGTCCTTAGGATGAGTAAAAGCCCACCTGATCCTTTTCATGATTGTAATTGAGAAGTTGTTTCCCCATTTGATTGCTTTATTTTAAATTATGTAAAGTTGCTGCTTACTCTTTACTAGTACACGAGTGAGGGAAATTCAACAGATGGTGTCACACCAAGCAGGACCATCTTAGTTGAAACTACTTTAGCAAAAATTGCATTTGGCAGACACAGATACATTTTGGGGCACTGATGTTTTAGTTGTTTTTGCCGTTATTGTTTTCTTAAGGTTTCTTTGCAGATTGTATTACTATCTTAGTATTCACACAGCTTCCCTAGTAATCTACCAGTGCTGCTGCAGAGCAATTTTTCTTATTCAGGACCTGTATATAGTCCATTCTTAAACAGAAAGAGAGATCTAGGTGATCAAGTGAGAGTTTTATTTTAAGGGGGAAGAATTATATCACCGTATTTCAGAATGTTTAATTTTGCATGCTTTGGCTTCGAGTATAAAAGGTAGTCAGATGATGCCTTGGCCGTTCCTGTGTCTTTGTACTGGGTCTGGCTGGGATAGCAGCTGGTACAGAGCTGTGTTTTACATTTGTGACCAAAACAATGCTGATAACACACTAATGTTTTAGCTATTGGTTAACACCGTTTGCACAGCATTAAGGCTTTCTCTGTTTCTCACTTTGCTCCCTAGTAAACTGACTGTGCTCTAGAGGTTGGGAGGGGACACAACCAAGCAGATGCCCTTAACTAACTAAAGCGATATTCCATGCCATATGACTGCATGCTCAGCAGTAGAAAGAGAGAAGTGTGTTTGGGGAGGTTAGNAGTTGGGAGGGGACACAACCAAGCCCTTAACTAACTAAAGCGATATTCCATGCCATATGACATCATGCTCAGCAGTAGAAAGAGAGAAGTGTGTTTGGGGAGGTTAGCCACCTATTGCTCAAGAGCTGACTGGGATTTGGTCTCCNGCCATCTATTGCTCAAGAGCTGACTGGGATTTGGTCTCCCCTTGGGAGGTTGCGAGTAACTGTCTTTGAATCTCACATCCTCTGGGAATCCACGCTTGGCTTGGTATTGTGAATGGGACATTGTCCAAACCCTGTGTTTTTTCTTCATTTGAGGTCTATTTGATTTGTCAGTGCTCAGCTTGCTTTTGAGACAGTTTTTTACTGGTAAAGTCATTAATGTCATTGAAGACACTTCTCCATGCACACCTTTCCACAGAGAAAGAGAGAAAAGTGATGAAAACTGAATGTCTGGGAGCATGGGACCTAGTGTATCAGGAGCAGTGGAAGGCAAAGAACAAGAATGAAAAAAAATAATCTTCTTATATATTAAATGAAAGAAAAGTTTTTGAAATTATCGTCATCCATCAGTGCTGTTAGAGGGAAGAAAGATGATATCTTCTCTTAACTACAAATGAGTCTGTTGTTCTCTAGACTCCATCAAAGGAGTAATAAATAGTACTGATTCACTCTCTGAATTCTTGAAATTATAGCCAAAATGAGTATCATGAGCATGAACAAAGCTGTTCTTATTCTTCTGGGTAACTTTGAGGGACACAATGGTGGTGAATGAACCACTCACCCTGCCCATCTGTCATAGATTCAGGAACAGCTGAAGCTCAGTAACAAGCCAGATTCAAATTCAAATGATATTGTCCTCACTCTACTGACATTCATACAGACTGACAGAGTAAATGAGATCTGCTATCAATCCATTAGTAAATTCTCTGCCTTGATTTTTTTTTTTCCGCTGAAACTTCAGTCATGCTCAACTCATAAATATAAATGTGTATGTGTGTTAGCTAAAATTGTGCACGGCAAGAAGTCCCTTCATCAGAATAGTCTCTGATTTGGGCACATCTGCTAGCCCACTCCCAAAGAAGGTCCAAGCTCCTTCAGACATAGGAGCCAAGGCTACAACTGTCCTTAGGGAGANGGCAAGAAGTCCCTTCATCAGAATAGTCTCTGATTTGGGTACATCTGCTAGCCCACTCCCAAAGAAGGTCCAAGGTCCTTCAGACATAGGAGCCAAGGCTACAACTGTCCTTAGGGAGAGCACAGGAAATGTTCTTTGGCACTGAAATATAGTCATGGGTACTATAGAGCAGCCCTTCTCATAGTTTGACTTGCAGTATCCTAGTCAATTCCCGACCAGCGCACTTAGCACTGCCCAGAGACTATTCCCAATGAACACTTTGGATGAAAGCACATGATTCTAGAGAATAATAATGTTTAACAGAACAGACGCCGGTTGTTCCATGACAGTTGGCATTGTTGCCAGAGAAGAGTATCAGTCAAGACTGTTTAATTTCCTAAAGTCCTTCAAAGTCACTCTACTGTTTTCAGAGGATATGGAGACAAGCTGTGAATGAAGCAAAACATTGCAGGCTCTGTAGTATGTATAATGGCACCTATGTAGTCTGAGTCAAAGGCTGTCTTGATACTCTTTGTAGTGACTTAAACAACTTCTGTTAAGTGACTTGCGTTCAGATAAGGGAAATCATTATATTACCTTATCATATATTCTGAGGATTTGGTTTTGGATTTGTTTGTTTTGTTGGGTTTTTTTTGTTGTGCTTTGTCTTTTATAAACAGCCAAGAAAAACAGTTTCTGACATATTCTACATTATCCCACTGAAGTTGGCTCTGATTTCACTAGGAGCAGAGTTACACCATAGTACTGAACACTTATGAACTTCTCATTTTTGATACCTTTGTGGCATCATGTTTGAAACAATCTGTCATTCTCTGGTTATTTTCTTCTGCTGTTTCTCCAGTTAAAGGAGGTAACTTCAAATAAAATAAGCCTTGTAAAGGAAGAGCTAAACAAGTTAACACACTTTTTCTGTTAACATGAATGGACATGAACTGCAGTTGCCCCTATCTTTATTACTTTTTATATCTAAATGACGCTACACAGCATATTGTGTCTTTCCATTTTTACCACATATTCTGTTTCACAAAGTTTAATGGAAACTGAAGATACTTCAATAGAGCAGAAAAAAACCCCAAACCATAGTGCTATGTTTAATCAGCCTTGCATGTATATTTGTCTATTCTGTTAAATAAGTGATAGTGTTTTTCTCTAGGCTAGTGAATAAATTGCGTATTTATTTTAGTTGAATTTATGTTAGCATAGAAGGAAAAGTAACCACATATTTGAGCAAGGTTATGGCAGTGGTTACTGTGAAAGCAGGTTTCTTTATCTAAAGTAATCTAAATTGGAGCAAGGCTGTAAGTCAAATAACAAAGAATCCTGACATAGCTGTGATATACTTAATTTCTTTTCTCATTAAAGAATGATACAGTGTCCTTAAGAGACAGTCATTTTCTGTGTATCTCAGGGGATCAGATTAATATGGAACTAGTAGTAAAGTGCTTAAATGGTCTCAATCAAGACCAAGTGAAATCCATCCTAGGATTATTAGAAAGATAGAAGGAGAAATTACAGAACTCTATTAGTGTAGAGATCTGTCTTCTTATACACTATGGAAAAAAAGGGAGGAGAGATAAAGTGAGCTTTTCTTTCTCCGTGTCAATTCTTCAGCAGTTTCCTGAAAGACCTTGGAATGAGGAATTATTTTTTTTTTTCATTTACTTTTTAAAATTACCCCTGGACAATGTGTTTCTATTTATTCTCCCGACTAAAATATAAGCAAGTCATATAACCTCTCTGTACAGAAGGTTCTCTGCTTGTTAAACAGCACTAATGAAGTTTACCTATCACTCAGGAAGAGTGCCATGAAGACATAACTAGGATGTAAATGGTATATACGCCTCATACCAGCTGTCTGACCGCATGTAAATTTTGCCTTGATGTTTGTAAAACAGTGTGAGTCTGGATGTATGTATACCTGGCAGTATGCCAGGTACAGTTATGTTTAACACTTCAATTAGAAGATGGGATTTTGGCTTCACAGAAGGAAGAGGTCTGTTATTGTAAGAAGGCCACATGTTCTTATACTTATTTGCCGAGCAGACTCATACATTGTTATAGCAACATTATCGACCATGTTATTGATGGTTATATTAGAGGAAACATAAATACTCACGGTTTTATGGCCATAACTGCAGCAGGGAGCTACTGGTTTCCCGATTTCTTTTTTTTCCATCTACATTCTTGCCACTCGGTAATGAACTTTAGGCCATTTTCCTTCCGACCCAAATTGCTTTTGTGTCTCTTTTTGTCCTTGCTTCTAGTATAAACCAGGGAAAATGTCACTGTAGTGTACAATCATAATGAAATCCAAAAAAACCATGAAAGCAATTCCAGAAAGCAAGACTGGGATGAGAAAGTTCTCATCAACCTTCTACTTGTGAGCTGAGAGGTAGACCATAGCTTTGCTACAAAATGCCATTCTCCCCTGTTTCACAAATCTATAAAACCTCTCACTAAACAAATTCCATTTGTTCTCCTCTGTGCCCTTTAATTACCCAGTACTTTCCCATTAACTTAATTATTTAAGTGCTTTTCTCTCCCATGCTATTGCATGTACAGATGCTATGTGTATAATACATTAAACCTGCATAATTGACTTACATTTAAGTGTCACCAGTTGTGTAATGTTCTGTGTTTGTTTTGTATTCATGACACCGTGAAGAAATGAAATGCTTTGTGTTAGTAAACAGAGCTCTGTTTATTACTGCTCAGAGCTGGAGCAATTTGGGAAAAAAAAATGCTACTGCTATTAAAAAACATGGACTTGAGGAAAGAGAAGCAGTGACAACCACTTGATCATCTGCATCAGTATCATCTTAAACTATAAATGTTTTCCCGCAAAAACCATGGGAAAACAGTAAGGACGTATTTTGATACTGACATTTTCCTGTATTTGAGAGTGTAGCTGCTTACTTAGCCAGAAAACCACATCTCTGAGGAAGCTCAACAGAAATTAAACATTAGTGGCTGCGTATTTCTTAATTACTTGAGGTCCTGAGTGGCCTGCTGAAAATCAAACCAACCAGAAATACTTAAAAGGCAAAACCCCCAAACCAGCAGCATCTGAATCGCTTTCCTGAGATTTGTCATTACCTTCCATTTACCTTATCCAAGAGTTGGGATTAGGTGTAAAGCCTCCAAAC
This sequence comes from Himantopus leucocephalus, assembly GCA_003993805.1. Taxonomy (NCBI): domain Eukaryota; kingdom Metazoa; phylum Chordata; class Aves; order Charadriiformes; family Recurvirostridae; genus Himantopus; species Himantopus leucocephalus. Next base: position 154,534,596 of record RSEF01000002.1, on the reverse strand, counting down.
AAAGCCAGAATCAATTGTAAGGCCTTCTGGTAGCCGAGATCCCAGGCATCAAACACTGTTTGCAAATACCTTCATAATATTTCTCAATGACATAAATGTAGTGAGTTTTTCCCTGCATGTTTGAAGCTATTAGTACATCTGGCAGGGACAAAATGAGTCAGGGGATATTTGCTTCTGAGACAGGTCATCTCTTTGCACTTCCCCTGGGTAAATTTGCCTTAAAGGCACATTGTTCGGTAAAGATTGAATAACTCAGGTATACCTACAACCTTCCTCTTCCACAGCGCAGTCAGTCACCAGATGCCTTTCACAAGGAGATGGTTATGATCATATGGGAACACTGCCTAGCTTAGCCCAGTAAGAACCAAAGAAAACCACCAGTATCCTCAGAAGTAAAAGGAACATTGATCAAAATGCTGTTTAGTACATTATTCATTCCCACTCTGTATCTGCAAATTGAATACTAAGTGAGATTAGATCTATATGGCAAAACATACGTCTACAGTCTAAATGTCTATAGCTGAGCTAATGCCTGGCATCCCACCATGCTTGTTGGAGAGCTAGTTCAATCAAGTTAGCAACGCTTAGGGTATGAGTTGTCTAAAATAGGTGCCTATGTTTGGTCAGAAAAGCTGTACGGAAAAGCGGTGGTCTATAGTTTTTCATGAGATATACTGCCAGTCTTGGTCAACAGCAAAACTGCAGACATCTAAACTGCAGATATTATGTGCTCCATTCTGTTGCCTAAAAAAAGGCATTTAGTGTCACATGAGGTGCTCTAGTTATCCCACTTGTGTTCTACAATATCCTAGCTTTCCTACAAGTCTTGTGTCTTATCTGCAAGCTCCATGCAGATAGCTCTGACACTTTAAAGGGTCAAAACTGGTATAATAGACATATGCTTAGGAAATGGAGCCAAACTTTTAATCTCTAATCGAATGTCACTCATGAAAATTTGAGTTTTAATTTGAATAAACCTTAGTGAATAGTTTTGTCTGAAGAAATAAAAGAAAAACTAGTAAAAAAAAAACCCTGTTGCATTTAATATCAGTTAAAAAATAAAAAAAAGTACAAAAATAACCAGTCTTAGAAGATACTAAAAATGGAAATTAAAGTTGAATACCAAATTAAACCTTTAAAGAGTTAGCTTTTGTGTATTTTTCTTCTGCATTTCTCCAGGAATAAACACAAGGGAAAGAGTGTGGGTTTTTGCTTTTTATTTTTGGGTACGGCTGGTGAGCAATTACACTCTTGACTGCTGTTACGAGTCTGAATGGCTCATCTCACTTAACTTCAGCCATCTGGGGCTGCATGTATATTGGTAAACAAACCAGGACCAGGGTGTAGGCTCAGGCTCTGGACTGTGTTTATCTGGAAACGATCATCACGTGCCAGCTAACACTTTCTTGAACAATGCCCAGTTGGTTCAGAGGCTAGCATGCACCAGAGACAAGTCCCAACAGGCCGTTGGAGCAATAATGCACCAGGTTTGGCTCTTTACACCCTACACAGCCATCTAACGCTGTTCCATCAGGATGTGCACTCTCAAACATTACCATCTGCCATGTCCAAGGGTCTGTAACACACACTTTCAGCTTTGTGGTGTGAAAACACCACCGTGAGAGGTTGCTATACAGCCATCACATTATTTATGATACTTTGAACTGGAAAAAAAAAAAGAAAAACACACACAAAAAATTATGTTTCTTTATGACTTCAAAGAGGCAATCAGGGGGTCCAGAGGAGACACAGTGCCAAATTCTATGCAGTATAGAGATGGTTTGTCAGTGTAAATTTGCCTCAGAGCCAGAGAACAATCCCTACTTAGCAGCATATATAGAACAAGGAAGTTACTTACCTGGTCACTTCAGTAATCCTCTAATGAATGAGAAAAGAGGAACTTCGAAGTTGTTGTATATATCCTACCCATATCAGAAGTATATCTCAGGAGGGGATTTATCATTCTCTAGAGCTGTCTCCAACTCACTATAGTTCTCTCCAAACAGACATTGAACTTTTAGATGGATAAAGTTAGCAGAGATTAGTCCTCTAGGCATGAGCAGTCTCACAAAGTTATTGGATGTTTTCTAGTTTTCATTCTTACGATGAAAGCTTTTTTCCCCCCCTATCTGTAAGTTCTTATTTTTCTCTGCATGAGTTACCTTTCATTTGGCATCATTACATCAGATTATCCTCTAAGCAGAAAGTCAGCAGAAGTCATGTTTGTCATATAAAGCCCAAGCATACACCATTCCCATGTTAAGTGGAATGAAATGTTAACATCCCTGTCCTCTGTGTGCTGAACCACCCTCAAGGCAGATTTTTCTATCAATTACCTGCATTTAAGATAGTTCGACATTTTAAAGAATTAGCAATGCAAAATTAAAGATGCAAATCAGTGGTTTGCACAGGATTTGTAGTAAATTAAATGGAGCTTGTTTCTGCAGATGAAATTCACTCACTGATGAACACAAAACCTCTTCAAAGATTTGAAGGGCAATGCAACTGCTTCGTAAGCCTGGCTTACACATGGCTTGCTTTCATTCCAGACTGTGCCCCTTCTGCCCCATAAGGGCAAGATTTCTTCCTTCTTGTGTGATTTCATTGACTGCCAT
>RSEF01000002.1:154517665-154531881 GCA_003993805.1 Himantopus leucocephalus | reverse complement strand
AAAAAAAAATTCAAATTAAGGACCATGTTGTGCAGCTGATTGAAACCAGAATAAATTGTGGAATGTGAAAGGAGCTATCCTGATATACTCCAGCGATATACTCCAACAACCTTGAGAGGTTGTTGAACAGGTTAAGAGTTCATCTGTATTACACATCCTGCATGCCTCTTTGGTGCAGACAGTGCTAACAAAAATANCTGCATGCCTCTTTGGTGCAGACAGTGCTAACAAAAATAGCAAGCAACAGTTTATTATGGCCAAGGAGAGGAAAGAAAACTGTTTTGTGAAGACAGCCAAGCTAATATAGAGTTTGTCATGTTTGGGTTTGGTATTTTCTAGCATTTTTCCTAATCAACTGTTATGGCTGTTTTTGAAGACAGGACCCTGGTGTAAAATGACCCCTAGCTGTACAACCTTACTGAGAGGGATTAGGAATCACAGAACCACAGAATAGTTTGGGTTGGAAGGGACATTTAAAGGTCATCTAGTCCAACGCCCCTGCAATGAGCAGGGGATCTTCAGAAGGCATCTTCAACTAGATCAGGTTGCTCAGAGCCCCATCCAACCTGACCTTGAATGTTTCTGAGGATGAGGCAACTACCACCTCTCCGGGCAACCTGTGCCAGTGGTTCATCATCCTCATTGTGAAAAATTTCTTCCTTATATCTAGCCTGAATCTCCCCTCTTTTAGTTTAAAGCCATTACCCCTTGTCCTATCGCAACAAGCCCTCCTAGAAAGTTTGTCCCCATCTTTCTTTTAAGCCCCCTTTAAGTACTGAAAGGCTACAATAAGGTCTTCCTGGAGCCTTCTTTTCTCCAGGCTGAATAACCCCAGTGATTAGTGGGGGAATGGGGAAGATTTCAGTTCACCCTCCTTAGGACATCAAAGGTTGACTAAACGTCTGTCATCTCTATGGGACTGAGACCAGATCACTGCACATGGAATATAATTCTGGAGGATGGAAAAAATGATTTTGTGTCCCATTTACTTTCTCTGATCTACAAGTATCCCAGCAGGACCTGCTACACCACTCAGTGGTGCAAAGAGATACTCAAACTACTCCTATAGCATAGCCACATTACCAGGCATTTATATCCTGGTTTCTCATCCATAGCTATTTTCTTTCCAGCTATTTGTGACTTCGGTATCCATTGCTACTAAATAATGTGTTATACAATGTAGATATGTTCTGCATGGTTACCCTTTTCACACTTTGATAGTTACCCAGGGCCTCCACCAAGGATGTCTCCGGTGGACTGGAGAGCATCGCAGAGCTATTTCCTGACTTGAGACAGTAAGACTTTACATTACAACTTCGGGCTCATTATTTTAGATATAGGGTCACTCAGTCATAACACTGCTCTGAGACCTGACTCAAAAATCTCTGGAAACAGTCACTTCTAGTTTCATTTGGCGTGGTGTATTGGATTTACACGGCAAGGTTTTGGTGGTGGGGGGCACTGCAGGGATGGCTCTGTGAGAAGAGACCAGGGAGCTGCCTCCATGTCAGACAGAGCCAGGTCCAGCTGGCTCCAAGATGGACCTGCCTCTGGCTAAAGCTGAGCCCATCAGCGATGCTGGTGGTACCTCTATGGTAACATATTTAATAAAGAGTAAAACACACTCTGCAGCAGCAGAGTGAGAAAGCGGCTTGGTGGGCACCTGTTGGCCAGCCGGGGTTAACCTACCAAGCATGGTCACCATCAGGTCAAGTGTTTCCACACCTGTGGAGGGATCATGACCACAGCCCTGACTTCATAAGCTTCTTTGACAAGATCGATCCAGTTCGTAATATTGTTTTCACGGTGGAGCTTGTGATATTCTTTATCTAAAAATGTTTGGAAGCAGTGATCAATAAGATGGCTTTACTGTCTTCAAACTAAATATAGTGATGGTTGCTGGACTCTTCTCCATCTCCGAAATCATTACCAGCAGTGTTAGCTAAATTGTAAATTCTTCATCTCTATTGCCTGGGTCAAGATTTCAATTTTGAAGGATGGTGCATTTAAGGAATGAAAGGGTTCAAGTTTTGACTTCTTATTTTGTTGTGGAATAGAAAAAAAAAGCCAATAAATTATGTTCCATTATTTACATTATATGAATGCAACATCCACCCCACAGCTTACTGCCACAAATCTTTTCAATGTGAATTCTTTCATTAGATCATTTACACAGGTAATAGAGAGAGAACAATAGTAATATTTAATCATGCTATATATATCCATGGGAAGATGTATGTGTATTTACACAGAAAGAGAGGTAAAGGTGTAAATCAATGGCTTCTCCATAAAGGTTTTGATCCTGTTTTATCATAAGGTGAAATATTTGACCTATTTCTGGGGAAAACCACTGGCTGATGAATGAGATCTTAACATTATTGTTTAATGATGTTGCTCAGCAGAAGAGTTAAAATTCATATTTGACTGTATCACCTTAAGGAACTATGCAGAGTCTGGAGAAAAGACTCTTAAACTGTTTTAAATGAAAATATTTCAATATAATTTAATATAAATATTATAATGTACATATCAGATTAGTTATAAAAAGTTATACCTGTCATATATGTGAAATTTGGACTTGTTTTCCCTTCAACTATAAGTATCTTTCTTTCCTGCCAACAGGTTCCCAAGTTTGCGCTAAGTTATGCTCCCATGTCCTGTGTTCATGCAGCAGTTGCCCTGGGGCAAAAATGAAAATTTAATACAAAACCACAGTCAGGGATATGTGGGTGGCAATAACAATGGCAGAACCATGTCCGAAAGCAGGAGTCAGACTTTGAATACCAGATTGCTGATCGTTCTCTAAAAATGTCCCTAAAATATTCAGCTGAATATATGAATGTATTCATGATTACTTTATAATAAAGTTGCTGCATGTATTTTTATATCCCTAGGTCATTCTAATGCTTTTGCAGCTCTTTGTGACTGCATGCAATGACAACGTGGAATGTGCTTGCTTTTTAGTTTCTGAGATGTTGAGAAATCTGTTTAAACTCATCAGAGTATTGGATTCTCTTCTGACCTTCATAACCAAAATTATATATGATTGTAAAGATTTCTCCCATGAAAATTTGGGCTGAGAAACAGGTTGGAATTCAATTTTCCCCAAGAAAGTTTGTTTCCCTAGAAATTACATTTTGAAATATCACAACAGTGAAATACTGAAATAGTGATTTATTGGACATGTTCATTTTTCTGATTTTCTTATTTTATTTTAAAATACTTTAGTGATAAATTTAGTTGTGCCAGCTGTATCCTGGAGTCCAATAAGCTGTATGTTTTTTATATATATATATTTTTTTTCTTTTAAAGAGGGATGTAGAAGAAGAATAAAAGTAAAGCTACAATGTGAGAGAGTGATGTTTTTCCTGTGCTGGAAGCAGGATCAAGAGTGTGAAAAAAATGGAAACAAATTTAGAAGAACAGCCAACAGAAAAAATCCCGTGACAAATCATACATAGCTACCCTTGCCATAGACCCTTTGGACGGGGGCGGGGGGCAGAGTGTGTGTGAGTGTGAGGTGTTAATGATGATTTGGAAACCCAGAAGAAGACAACTATATCATAAGATAAAAGCAAAACTATGTGGAGGTGTATAAGCAGACATCTTAAAGACCCATGAAGTAAATCTTCTTTCCCGCATAGCAGCCAGAATCTTCTGCCTAGATTGAGATATCACAGGTGAAGAAAAACGTTTGCTGGCTGGAAAAATAAGGAATAAGAACAACAAGAGTGATCAGAAATTCATAATCCATTGTAAGGAAAGAAATAAGTAAGTCAAAGTAAATGGCAGAAATCTTCAGTGAATAGAAACATCACTGACAAAAAGGAATTCATCAGTCCCTGTAACTGCGACAGATAGGAGAAGAAACATTGGCTAAAAATACAGGAGGAGACATTAATGTTGGACATAGCAAGATATTCTGTCAGTGGCACCAGGAAAGTATTGCCTATAGTGGCTGCAGGCTTTTTCTGTGGTTGGAAGTATTTAATTAAAAGTTGAACAATTTTCAATACAGAATACTGTAGGGACAGTAGGTCTCTCCTTAGTTAGGCAGATGGACAAAAATCTACTCATTTTCTATAATTTCCTAATGACTTTAAGTACCACTTTAAAGAGTCGGCTCTTTGCGATGCACGATCTAGAGGTGATAAAATGCTTAATATTAGTCCAGTACAATAATATGCTGAATCTACTAAATAGATTTCACTAAGTTCAGCAATTTTCAGCAGCACAAGAGACTGGAATAAAAATCTTTAAATATATCTGTTCAATGACCTCTTAATCACTTGTAAAAAGTCTAAGCTGCTTAAGAGGTTGCACTACGTGTTTGTTTGAGACAGAAATTCAAATTACCCTTGTAATACTGGCCAACAAAAAAAAAAAATGGAGGAAAATATATAAAACTATTTTCCTAGAAAATTTGTACACTTGCATTTTATTTTACAGCTCTTTAAGTTTTCTCTGGAAAATGTTTTGCTTCCCCAATAAATTGTCGTGAAGGAATAGTAAGATAGAGATACAAAAAAGTACTGAATTGCTAGACCTTATATTCAAGGGAAGAAGAGTAACTAAATCATCTCCATAAATAAAAAAATGTGGTTAAAATAGTTATTAAATGCTTTTGGAGAAGATTAAAATATAACATTACCTAACAATATTAATGCAGAACGGTTCTGTTTAATATAGGGATCAAAAATGCTCAATATTTTTTTTGCATTTTGTTAGTTATAAATGAAAACACGTGTAAGGAAAATAGTTTCTATGACTTCTAGATATCCTTTAAACATGTAAAACTAAAATATTTTAGATGTCTGTAACAGAACAGAGACGTAAAAGAAACCTGGATCACCAACACCAGACAACAGGCAACCACATCAACAGACAATCATAATATCTAAAACTTTCACTGCATTGATAAATGCCCATTTTAAGATTCAAGAGAGCTTTTTATTCTCACCTGTCCTGATGGAAAGCTTTTTAGGACCTCACAGCTGTGATAGTTAGAAAATTTCTAATTTCCATTCCAAATTTATGCATGACCAATAATAAAGAATCATCTCACATTTTATCGGTGAGATAATAAATGTCATTTCTCTGCAACAGGATGAAAGTCAGCAGAACAGATTGTGAATCCCTTAAGAAAAGAGTTCAAAAAAAAGCTCAAACCAGATACAAATGAAATTTACCGTCAACATATAAAAAAACTATTGTTCATTTTAACAACATTCTCCATATTTTTTTCTCAAAGCCTAATTTTGAACAGCTTAGCTTTTAGAAGATGAAATGTAGAAAGGACGTTGTTTTTAACTCTTTCTAACAAGTTGACGTATATTCTTTACAGGAAGAAATTAAAATATCTGTAACGTGCTCCCAATGAGTAACTTATCTGGTTTTTTACGGCAAATATTTGGATCGGGTCTTGTCTGTTCTAATAAATTACATATCATATTGCTCATGAGATGCCTACAGCTATGAAACTAAAAATGCATGTAAGAAGAAAATTAAATTCAGAATGAAAATGTATCTACAGCAAGAGGTAGTTAGTTTTAAAACTCTGTTTCCAAAAGGTTTGCATTGGTTTACACCAGTTAAAACTTTGGCTCATTGCTTTTCTTTTATCTTTCTGCATAATGTATTCATCATCCTAATCTTCAGGCAGCATATGGAAAATGAAGAGTGACAGTTCTATATATCCCTGGATGCATCTTGTTGTCCACCTAATAATGAACTGTCTTTTCAGAAGGAATTCATATTACTGAGCATTTTCCATAAGGAAATTTGCAGGACCATTCACATTGTTTCATTATTAGGACACTTTTTGAACCTCATGTGATATTATTTGTCATGGCTTTACAATTCCATCTCAGAGCTGTTTGCTCATGTGGACAAGACTCAGGAGACACAGACTTATTATACCTTACCATGTATCAGCTTTTATAGCTTTAAATGGTGTGAAGGACATTTTTCTTTTGTTACCTATAATTTTCTCTTATTATTACTTTGAAAAGTGTGAATTTTGCCATATGTAATAAATTTCTTTTTCCACTGTGTTTCTCTAGAAAAAAAGACAACAGCAATTACAGTAATGGAAAAGCAAAACATTTAGGTCCTAAATTAAAGAGGAGAGATTTGAGTCTTTAGTTTTACATTCTCCACTGATGCTGCATAAGGCAACAGTGTTGTAACAGGTGCTTTCCATATTAATTCCTACTTCTGTTGAGAGCAGCAGGTGCCAGATGAACCTCATTCAGGTGTCTGAATTTGTTAAACAGTCAGGTAATGAACTACATCTTCTCTTCATGGTGATTTTAAAACTTTGTGACCTTGAATATTTCCAGCATACTTGGTCTCCGTGCCAAATTCTTACACCTTTTCTTGCGTTGTTCAGCTTCTGACCCCTTGCATCACTTTACTGATTTCAGGGAGGTTTCTAGCAGCAATTATTATTTCTTAATTCAAACAATATGAAAATATTAAGTGGAGGGGTTTGCTGCTGTTGTTTGTTTTTTCCTTTTTTCTTCCCTTCAGGGTATAATATATGAACCCTTTTATGATAGGCTTTTTTTTTTTTTGTTATCCAAATAATTGAGCATAGCCAACCTTTCCTGGTTTCAGGGTGGGGTGATTTTTTTGTTTTTTTTGCTTGGGTTTTTGTTGTTTGCTGGTTTTTTTTTCCCCCCCAAATGTCTCTTTTTAAGATTTCAGTAAAATACTTAAGATCTAGATATTTTCTGTCAAAATTAGTAACAGATTCTGTACAAATTCAGTAGCAGCAGAATAAACAAACTCCATTTCAGTAACCTCAAAGAAATACTCTACTCTGACTCTCAAATTCACCTCAAAACCATTCACCAAAGAGATGCTGATGCAGGCGTGCTGCCTTTCAAGAGCAGGCTCCGATTTAAAGCTGTGTCATTAGTGCTGAATGGTTGTCTGAGTGAACAGCAGCAGCAGCTTGAATGAGAGACTGAGGGTAGCCAAATTGGATATTGTACAATATATATTATTCAAATACATGAAGGTGTGAGGCTAACATCTGCCTCACTCTTCTTATGTGTGCCAAAACATTCATGCACTCAGCTTTCTGCTGTTCCAGGAATCGCTCAAGCGCTTATTATAAGTAGCTTCAATAAGCTGGAACTTCCTTGCTCAGGTACTCATCCGGCAGTCCGCTGCTGGCCTTGCAACGGAGGAAAAAACCCCAGCTTTGATACGAAGAGTGATTTTCCCAAAATTTTGGAGCCACAGAAGAAAAATATGGTGCAGGCTAAGCAGAGACAGTATAGCCTCTACTGAGATTTCTTATCATGGAATGTTTTATAAACTTGGATTTTTAGATGCTATTTCCCTGGTGGGTTTTCCTTTCCCTCTTATTTTCACTTTTTTTAACTGAGCTTGAGAAGTGGAAAGAATCTTTTCCTACTTTTCCACTTCAGGAGAATTAAAAAGCTGTGTTCAGTCAGGGCTGCGTGATAAAATAAAACCAGATCCCCTCTCCTATTCATGCTCTCAGAGACTCCAGGCTTTCTCTACTGGGGATGTAAGAGGCTGTTCTTCCCTGTTGAGAGCTGGCAGTAATCATGCCCTCTAGCAAGTGCTCCTCTGTGTGCCTCACGGAGATGAGAAGATGTTTGTCTTCTCCATAGGTCTTTCTTCCTTCTCTGCTAGGTACAGGAACATCATTGATAATCCAGTATCCAAATACTGGATTTTTCAGGACTGTTTGCTTGAGACAGGGTTTGTTTCATTGTTATTTTTTACACATAAAGCTACTTCAGGAAAAAAAAGAAATCTACGAGGAAGGTTCAGTAGATGCAAGTGGAGCAAACAGGTTAAATGCTTTAGTCATGTTGATGCAGTGACACAGGGACAAAAGATGGTGTCAAGGCTGAAATTTGAGTGCTGACTCTTGGTACGATGTGTCAATCACCAGTATTTGTTCCTGTTCTTCTTTTTGGAAGGAAACCTACTTCACCTGCTCAGGACTGAATCCAGATGACTTGCTTCTACCTTTTTTTCTGGACTCCTGTTCCCCATTTATTGTACCTCATGATGCAAAAATGGAGGAACAGAAAGTAAAAGGAGGTCTGGGCACACCACTGAGACATGTATTTGGGTTTCCTTCCCAATGGAAACCAAGGCACAGAGGATTTGTTTGGATGTTCTGTTTGCAAGAAAAAAGGTGGCTGGAGTATGCATTCAGATCTGGGATTAGGGTGCTCACCTGGCCATGGGGACTAGATATATTCTAAGGATGGCTATTAATAATTACCACAAGGAAATTTATCAGTGTTATAAAATGACTGTGCAAAACGGTTGTGCCATGATGGTGGTGTGGGAAGCTCTGCAGCCTCCTCCTACAGCATTCAAAAAACACAGAAAAGCTTTCCTTGCATTTATTCTGCTGTCTCAAACACAGTTTTTATTCAGGTGATAGAAATGAGGAATTGCTGGGAGATGCACTTTCAAAAGGGCGAGTTAGTGTAACCAGCTCACCAGTGAGCAGCAGGAGTCTGGGTCACTGATGGTGAACAGAATTGCATCAGCTGGCCAAAGTCCAGCTACCAACTGGCCCCTGATTTCGTACAGATCTATATATTAAGTCAAGAATGAACTGCGCTGCTCCTCCGTTTTCATCCTTGTATAACACAGGTGATATGAAATAGTAATTTCTCCACTGAGTCTATAAAAAAGAAAGTGTCTTTCTTCTAGCCCATGTAATTTCAGCTTCCAGCTCATCCACCCACCCATTTATTTCAGTTTGCAAATGTTCTCTTCATTGTAGCCTGTTCATGGGCAAAGCATAGAGATGAAACTTTGGACGTATTTGCCTATAACTCAAGTTTCCTAAACATCAATGAAATTTCACAGTTATTTTTAAACCTTTTGTGATTGGCCATTTTTTTCATATGTAGACATTAAATCAATTCCAGAATTATCTCACTACTATTTCTCTACTCCTACTTGATGTTTTTCAGTTAACGTATTCCAGGTTCAAGTCAGTCCTCTTTGCTACAACAACAATTTGAAATCTTTATTCAGCTCACTACTTCCATAATTTATAACTTATTTCTAATAATTCATTCCAAGATCTTGTTCATCAGCTTGCAAATTTGCAAGTATTCTGCAACATGGTGTATGCCTTCACTCTTATTCCAGGTGATCCATCTTGGTCTTACATATTTGTCAAACATTGCAACAGTGACAATTTTTACCAGAGATAATAGGATGTCAGCACTGGGTCCCCACAGAACTTCACCATTACAATTGCTCCCTGAAACCGCTATACCTTTTAAACAGGTCCCCCTCCCCTATCACGTTTACAGTGCAGGTCATAAGTGCAACAGCTGTTTTATGTGACATTGACAGCTTTTTCAAAATATCATGGTGAAGGAGAATGCAACACCAGAGACAACTGGAGAGAAGACGCCAGCTAGGTTTGATTGAGTGCAACAGTTTTCCTGCCTTCAACCCTAGTAGCATTTACCCAGGAGCACACAGAAGACAGCTGGAAATATACTCTGGAAAGTCATTGTATTGACTTTCAACTCTATTGAGTTGAATCAAAAAGTAGGCATTTCCAAAAGGCATTCATTTGCAAGAATGTGTGCAGAGTCCTTCTGAGTTTCTTTCACTCTTAATTCCTTTTTTTTATTCTCCATGAGGCACAACATGGGCAGGAGAAGTGAAGGAAATATAATTCTTCCTCAGGAAATTTGAAACTTGGGTGTTTCTTTAAGATGAGTGCTGCCTTTGCACTCAGTTTGGCTTCTCAGAGGTCAGTTTGTGTGAAGCAGGAAAATGAATGGTCAGATTGTCCATCCTGATGTCTGTTTTATCTGCAGAACTTGTTCTCTGTACATTGGATTTATTACAGGTGATGAGGACAAATTTTGTGAGAATTTCTTGTTCATACAATGATGGCAAATCACTGAAAAGTGAAATACCCTCTCCTTTTCCCCAGCTCTCTGCCATTGGTCTGCTAAGCCATCTCGGTATTTTTCTGACATTTTCTGCTTTCTGCTTTAATGTGATTAAACTTGTGATACATTGTCAGAGGGTTTAGCCAATGGCAGGATTACAAAATGCCAGACACATCACTGCTAGTTCCACTCAAGCTCTCCTTAAATATGTTCCTTTTTGATACAAATTACTCATGATCTGTGGGTGGCAAACCGGATCCCATCCATTCCAGCAACTCTTGTGAAAGCTGAGAGGCTAATAGTTCATTTAGGATTTGACACAAAAATCTAGCCAGCAATCACACAAACTTTCCGTTCAGAGTGGTGGTGAAAATAAGGAACACGTGTTCCCATGCTAAATCTTTGGGACACACCCACGAAGTCCACAAATTAATTTCATGGAATATACACATGAAGTCAGTAAACATTTCCTGGGAAAATTGTTCCTGCCTTCTCCAACTACAGTTTATGACATATGTATATATGTATATATACAAGTGTATATGTATATATTTATGCATATATGCACATACATACAAACACTGTCCATTCAGATGTATTGGCTGGTCACTTAGGACTGGAAGGTACCATTATCTTCATCACTGAACACAGGAAGGGACTCTTAGTGAAGTTAACTATTTCACTGATGCCTTCATGCTCCTAGTATCAAGTAGAAATTATTAGTTGGCTACACCAGAGCTAAAGATTATTTACTCCCTTTCTCCTATCCCTTCTTCAGCTGTGGTGAGAAGGTGAGGGAAGTCCTACCTGGACATCTCCTTTAGGTCTACCAGGAGGCATTGTGACTGCTATGTTAGCTTTTCCATGGCATACTGCCAAAGCAAACCTCACCTACATCGCTAATTGCTTTAAGTTTTTTTCTGAAGAACCACCTCACAGTGAAAATGTATATTTATTGACAAGTCAACAGCATTTAGCCCTGAAATAGCTGGAAATGGGAACACGTACATGATTCTGATAGGTGTCCTGAGTGCCAAACCAACCACATGTCCATTTTTTCCTTTTTTTCTTTTCACTTGCATCCCCCTTTTACCACTCCTTTGTGGGTGTGCTGTGTCATCTTGTCCTATGGCTTTTCTCTCTATGCCAGATCACTCCCCTGGTGAAATGTGTGGACCTAAACAACATGAAGTGGGACCTGCCCAAGGAGGAAACAAAACCATAACCAGTTTAGGGGTGAAACGGCGAGATCCTATATCCCTGGGCCTGGTACTGTTGAACAGGCCCAGCAAAGAGGAGGGTTGTGAGATGGTGGAAATGGCAGGGCATGACAGATATTTGACCACAAGATTGGAAAGGTTATAATTCCCTGTTGGATGACAGCGCCAAACGGGACCCTGAGATTCACGTATCTGTGTGACACTCTGGCAAGTGAGTGGGGCAGGCAGTTGTGAGGACTGTAGGCTGTGGGGCTGTGCCTGGAGATCAGAGCCCTGTGGGGATTGCAAAGGACCTCAGGTTTTTAGGCTAAGCATCCTTCCATCAGTGAAACCAACTGATAGACCTGAATCCTGCACCCGGTTGGCACAGGAGGGGAATCCTTCACACTTCTATGAAAGAAGGAATGATAATTCATTCAAAACCACGGGTTTTACTGATACAGCTTCATCAGTCCACATTGCTTGTAATGAAGAGGAAACGAAAGCTTCTCTGCTAACATTTTATTTCTGTGATCCTGCTCTATTTGCCAGTGATTTCCAGCAGTTCTTGTAACACATATCAGAATGAACTTTCTCTCTCTCGCCCTGGGGTATCCGATGGAACAGATAAGGCAGTGTGTCAAAGTGTTCTTAAATAATGGGTAGTGATTGGTATGAATTTACTTCATCTCTCACGCACTGTTTGGCTATTACACGTGATTAATCAAGAGCATATGACTGCTAGAAGACATGAAGCTCCTGCCAAAATCTTCTTTAATTTAGCTGGAATATAAACAAATACAAAACAACAACAAAGACCCACAGTGCTTATTTGCATAATGAAGAGCTGTGTTTGGTGGAGATCAAAAATGCTTTTATTTAAAAAAACCCAAAGCTATTGCATTTCTTGTAGTTAATCACACTCTAGCCTTAGATAATTGAAAAGTAATACAAGGTTAAGTACTGCATGGCATTTATTGTATTTTTATTGCCTTCTTTTTATATATATTCTATCAAGAATGTGAAACATACTTAGTCAATACAAATAATCCAGCTGGCTTGGAGCATATTTATTGGGTAAGAATATTACTTTTTACTTTAATTTATTTGTATATACATAGCCAACTGGCTTTTAGGGAGTGAAATGATGAAAAAAAAACCCAAAGAAAACAAAAGCAGAGCTTCAGTAAGGTTATGTAGTTACTCATACAGCTGAATTTTTCTTAAGTGCCAGCTGTGGAACAGGGTAACATCTGAAACTGGGGCTGGGAGAATTGGATGCACTGAAAGACAGTGACACAAAAAGTGGGGATGCAAATACAGCAACTGAAGTGGTCCTCTTCCTTAAGGAGAACTGGACCATCACTGTTTCTTACTGTTTCTGAGCTGCCATCTCTGTCCTGACAGGCAGGAATCTGAATGAGTGCAGCTTCAACATCTGCCAAATTGTGTCAGTGTGTTCCATCACCAGCCTGACCTTTATCTCCTGTCACTCTGCCCAAGCTATAACCACATGTGGTGGTCATAATGGATGCATCTAGTTGTGATGGCTGCATCCGGTTCAACGTGCTTTTGGGGAGACAGGTAACAACACAATAGCCAAGGGCTAACCACCTAATCACAATACTGGCACTGTGGTTGATATGCAAATATGACTATAGGCCAATCATCTTACCCCCATAAATAGTGAACAGCTCAAGAGCCCGTTGAGCTCTCCTGCATGGCAACAGGCTGCACGCCAGGATCTCCTCCTGAGTAGGAACACTTCTCAAGATTACTTCTCGAGAGTCAGAGATTCTTTGCTGCAACAGATCCTCAATAAGTGACTAATAGCATGCTAAACTGAAATCTTAGCTAGGTGATATAAAAGATTGGTTGTGCATATATAATCCTTTTGACATTGACCAAGTCTGGGACTAGGATTGGATCCAGCCGCACCTAGACTTCTCTCTGAGGGGTTCAAAAAGCAAGGGGGTTCCTTCTGAACCTCAACTCAACAGGAGGGTCTCCCTGACAGTTCTCTCTCACCCTGACCTCTGTGCAGTAAATAACCAAGTGTTCCTTGCCATTGAATCTTGTTAAACAACTGTCACATTTACTACCAAACTTTGTTAAATTCCTGTTTTGTATCAATAAATGTATTGCTGCTTCTCCCTATGAGTGCAGTGCGTCACTCCATCCGCGACAAAGTCCTACATCTTGTTTACAGTCATCTTGCGTGTCTTAATTTCTAGAGTCAAACTATTTTCTTGAGATAAACACATGATTTTTATAGCTCCCCTGCCCAGCTCTCACTCCTCACATCCAGATGCTGTTGCAGTCAGACCTGTGACTCACAAAACATGCTGGAAGAAAAGTGTGAGCTGAAAAAGGCATAAGTAATAACAGAAAGACAGGAGACGGTATGAGATCTGAAGACAAAGCAACAGCAGACTGATTGTGAGACTCATGCCAGGTTATTAATGATTAATGGGAGACAAAATGAGCTAGTACATAGCTGAGAGAGTGTCCTTCTCTTCCCTTCCCCTAGTGTTTCCAAGGCCATCTCCCACACTGCATCCTGGCCCTCTTTCCCCACTCCGGCTTTGCATAGTTGCTTTTTTTGCCTATTCTGGCTTGTCTAATATATTCAAATTTCCAAAATGATGCTCTTTCTAATAGTGATGCCTGCCTCTGGCATATCTTAGGCTGTCAAATTTCCTTAAGTAAAGTCTGTCTAAGTCTGTTTGCAATGGAAAAACATGCTACAAATAGCAGGGGAAAAAATGGCCAATATAAAAAAAAAAGTTAAATTACAGCTATAAAAGAAAACATTCTATTACTTCTTTAATATTAGGATGTCACTGCCTGTTATAAACCTCTCTGCATGCTCCCCACCCCCACTTTAAAAATTGTATGTCTGTATGACTGTCTTATAGATATGGTATAGATCATGAGATCACATCAGCCATGATGAGATCTAGACTATAAAGAACAGAGACTGCAGGTCTATATATATTATTCATACCAAAACTTTGGAAATGATTGCAGATGTCAGGCAAGAAGGATTATTTTTATCAGCTTTTAAATACTTCCCAGCTGAAAAAAAAAA
>RSEF01000002.1:154496206-154516775 GCA_003993805.1 Himantopus leucocephalus | reverse complement strand
CACTTGCCCTTGTTGAACTTCATAAGGTTCCTCTCTGCTCAACCCTTGCTGTCCAGGTCTCGCTGAATGGCAGCACAACCTTCTGGCATGTCAGCCACTCCTCCCAGTTTTATATCATCAGCAAACTTACTGAGGGTACAGTCTGTCCCCTCATCTAGGTCGTTGATGAATATATTGCACAAGACTGGACCCAGTACTGGCCCCTGGGCAACACCACTAGCTGCAAGCCTCCAACTGGACTCTGATCACAACACTCTGAGCTCTACCATTCAGCCAGTTCTCAGTCCACCTTACTGTCCACTCATCTAACCCACTCTTCCTAAGCTTACCTATGAGGACNCCTATGAGGACGTTATGGGACACAGCGTCAAAAGCCTTGCTGAAGTCAAGGTAGACAACGTCCACTGCTCTCCCCTCATCTACCCAGCCAGTCATAGACGGCTATCAGATTGGTCAAGGCCCTTGCTGAATCCATGCTGACCGTTTCCAATAACCTTCTTTTCCTCTACATGCTTAGAAATGACATCCAGGATGAGCTGTTCCATCCAGTGATAGAGGTGAGGCTGACTTCCCTGTAGTTTCTTGGGTCCTCCTTCTTGCCCTTTTTGAAGACTGGCCTGACATTATCTTTCATCCATTCCTCAGGCGCCTCTCCTGTTCTCCAGGACCTTTCAAAGAGGATGGAGAGCAGCTTCACAATAACATCTACCAGCTCCCTCAACACTCATGGATGTATCCCATCAGAGCCCATGGATTTGTGGGTGTCAAGTTTGCCTAAATGATCTCTAACAAGACCCCCCTAGATCAAGGAAGAGTCTTCCTTACTCCAGGCCATAATTCTGTCCAAAGACTGAGATTGAACCAAGTTAGTAAATTTTTTTCTTCTGCACTGACAAACTGACACTAAGGATTCTGTTTTCTTTTGGGGTTTGTTTGTTTGTTTGTTTTGAGAACTAAGTCTTTAAGAAACTGAAAGATAAACAGGCTCAAATCTGCAAGGACAACTGCAGTCATGTTTCAAATATTGTTCTCTGTTTTCATACAAGTAACTTTAAGTAGACTTAAATAAATATGTAAGAAAATGTAAGTGAAGAAGCTATTCACTTTTTTTTTTCTGGGAGAATAAATATGACAGGATTTATTCTGGGGTTTAGATTTTAAACAAACTCCAGTGGAAGGGTGTGAAAAGGGAAAATTGAGGATTTGTTGCCCTACTCAGTACAGTTCTGTACAACAGTATGATTTCAGGCTTTTTTTACCTCTACTTTTTAAATGAAATGGATTTTGATCAAATTTAGCACTCAGGAAATGTGAGATTAATGCATTTGACAGAAGCGGAAAACAGCGTAAATAGGCTTTATACAGGTTTCGCGGGAGGCAAAAGTTTAAGCTGAGTTCAAGTATACATTTCCGTGTTTGGCTGGTTTACCAAATACACAGTCCAAAGAACCCAACATTAAATATGAAAAAATGTTCTAGAAAATTTAAAAGAAAAGGCAAATGTGTATCCTTTCTTTTTTTTTTTTTAAATTTATTTTGAGAGCAAAAATTACCTACACTTTACAGAGCTTTCACTCTAAACAACAGATCATCATTAGAAAGGTTCTTTTGGGATGGGAGTGCATTTATTGTTGTTAATATTGATCTCATTACTTGCACCTCAAACAATATTAACTCACATTCTTCAGTTTGAAAAATTTGTAACAATGTTATTAGATGTAGTTGTAAGTGTAGGGTGTAGGTAAGATAGAACTATATCTGTAGGAAGATATAGTAGAACTTGAAAGATCACCCGCTGTGTTTGTCCACTTTCTGGTTTGAAGGAAAAAGCAGCCAAAACACCCCGGGGCTTTACCCCTCAGTGATGATGGTTCAGTAGACTCCATGCATCTGTCTGACACTGCACATGAGAAAGGCTATTACTTCTGGGAATTAGAATTAAAACAAGTCAGAAGTCTTCCAGAAAAAGATTTTGCTGTAAAATGACCTGTTTTGAAAAAAAAACTTTTCACAGAAATTTAGCCAGGTCTTCTTACAAGCATTTCTTAAGACTATGTCAAGAAAGAAGTGGAAGTGAAACTACTTTCTAAATACTCTGAAGATAAAAGCAATTTCCTAGGTGATGGGTGACTCATGTTCAAACCTTCAATTGTCCTGACCTGAAGCTGAAAACAACAGGTAGGTGTCACTGTTCCATGACACAGAAATGTTTTCCAGCCAGCTATAGCACTATCTTTTTGATAAAATGAGACATGCTGTTTGCTGAAGAGCATGACAAGATTGTACAGCTTTTTGAAAAGTAGAAATGGTAACTTATGACTCCAAGTGCATTTATCCGTGACTCTTGGTTTACTTTTTCACACAGTNCCAGCTATAGCACTATCTTTTTTATAAAATGAGACATGCTGTTTGCTGAAGAGCATGACAAGATTGTATAGCTTTTTGAAAAGTACAAATGGTAACTTATGACTCCAGGTGCATTTATCTGTGACTCTTGGTTTACTTTTTCACACAGTAAAAATAGTTTATCCAATGAGAGAGATGTCAGATCAAGTGCCAGGAGGAAAAAACAACGTTATGATTATGGGTCTCACCTAGACTCACAAACCAGCTTTGGATCCGAGACTATGAATCACAGTTTTAGCCCCTGCTTTATAAAAATTTGTCTTCTAGTTTTTATTGAAGAAAGGCACTTTTTTTTTATGAACCTTTTGTTACATAATTTTTATGTAATATTAAACAGCTGTCATTTTGTATTTCGGAGATGGCTGCAGATCAATGATGCAATTTAAGGTTCCTTTTCTCCTTTTATTTGCAGGTAACATTCACTTTTGCAAGCATTCCTTACTGTAGCTGCGCCACAAAATACATTCACTGTACAACCCTTTCATCTACAGATGGATAAATGTCTTGAAGATATCCAGAGGAAAGAGGCTAAACGGTAAAAAGTACTTAACTGTAAAATTTGCAAAACTTAGTTTTAATAGATAAATTACTAGCTACACCTTTGCTCTTTTAACAAATTACTTAATCCAATGAAACCCCTTTTTAAAAACTATGTGTACTATACCAGCTATAGGAATGTAAATTTGTGACTGCAGCTGCATATAAAGTAGTGAATAACTTACTTTGCTCTTATCTCTTTTCTTTTCTCTGTCTTACATAACTGTTTTTCCCTGGAGATTTGCAGATTTTCAAAGCTATGGTATCATTTAAAGCTACAGCTCTTCTGGTGTTACCTCGTGTTTACCCTGGACAGTTAAATTTCACCTATTTATGTTTTTATTCATCCCCAAAAGACATGTGAATACATTCCAGAAAAGCATTCAAACTTGGTTTCTACTGTAGGAGCATCTCCCATTTCCCTTTGTAGTTTACCCAGTAGTTAATCACCCCCACTGTTGAACAAGTATGATGTGAATATACTCATTGAGGGAACTTTTAAGACTGAGGTCTGATAAATCCAAGAGGAATTCCAATGAGGACTTTTTAGAGCTTGAACACCCCCACTCCCCCCTCATACATGCATACAGGCTCCACAGTTAGTAATTTTAAATTCTTATTGTGGCTTTCATCTGTGTTCTTTTTACATGTTTTTTAACTTTTTTCTTGCATGTTATTACAGGTACCAATGTAGACTTTAAAATACTTTTTTTCTTAAATGTGCAGCTTCTTTTGCTTACAGTGTTGCTTTCAATGTTGTCATCTGTCATCCTATTTGTCTTTTGAAGTGCAGTATTTGTATGAATGCATAATTTACACTGTATAATTTGCAAATAAAAATAAAAATACTATCCTTAAATATGCCAGTTATGTAAGTGCTGTCAGATTTCAGACCATCATCACATGCTACTTCGGTGAATAAATAATTCACATTGGGAAAAAGTATATATTTTTACTCATTTCCTAAATAGCTAAAATACTTTGCTAAAGTAATCTTCCTACAGTCTGATTACAAAGAATATTTGTTTTAAGTATTTTGCTTGACATCTCCAATCATATAAAAAAGTTCAGTTTATGTTATTTTTCTGAGGAAACACATCTTACCTAGAGTACAGATTTTTTTTAATTGAGGAGAGATTTTTGATCCATATTAATGCACCGTCTGCCCCCAAAAGCCAGACCTATACTCAGACTGAGTTATTCATCCATATCCATTGAATAGATGAGCCTGGGAAAATGGCTCGTCCTTCCTTTGCATTATCTGCGGCCCTATTCTCCCTAACTACTATTAACTATATTTTTATTCTGCTGATGCACAAGATATTCAAACGTGAACCAGGATCTCAAACTGCATGAAAATGTGGAAGTGCAGAAGAAGAACAGAATACCTATCCTGGAAAGTTTAGTAACCAGATACTCCATCACAGAGCTACAAACAGGACAGCCAGTGAAGATGCGAGGGTGATCATGTCGACTATATCTACAAGGGTGTCTCTATCTTTTATCAGACAATAAGGGCACAAAAAAGCCCACTAAATTAAATATCCAACTTCACAAAGTCTGTGACACTTGGAAACCTTTGCATTTTGATTTGATAGGTGTTTAATATGTGTTTGAAAGAGACCTGTACAGTGCTGTTACATATGAGTATGTAATATTCTGTACCATAGACATCATACTCGGTATATAAATGGGGTTAGCTGACGGGGCGGCGGGAGGAGTCGCAATGAGTGTTCGCAATGGTGAGAGTGATTTATGTCTTGTATATTCTTCTACCATTATTACTATTATTGTTATTGTAATTTTCCTTTTCCGTTATTGTTCTATTAAACTGTCTTTATCTCAACCCATGAGTTTTTTTCTTTTCCCTTTCCCCTCATTTTCTCCCTCTTCTCCCCACCTTTATAGGGGGGAAGGGGAGCGTGAGCGAGCAGCTGCATGGTCCTAGTT
The DNA here is from genome assembly GCA_003993805.1 of Himantopus leucocephalus. Classification (NCBI taxonomy): domain Eukaryota; kingdom Metazoa; phylum Chordata; class Aves; order Charadriiformes; family Recurvirostridae; genus Himantopus; species Himantopus leucocephalus. Next base: position 154,511,882 of record RSEF01000002.1, on the reverse strand, counting down.
GCTGACTGGGGTTAAACCACAACACTGAGGTAGCATACATTCAAAATTAAAATAAAAAAAAAAAAAAAGAAAGGCACATCATATCCTCTTGGTTGCAACACTGTGGTGGTTGCAGCTGTATGGTTTGTGAAGTGCAATTCATCAGAGAACTGTTTTGCCTACAGAATGTGTGAATTCTCTGCAGTTTTCCATTTTTGCTTTTTATTGTTGCCTCAGTTTTCTCCTTCTCTTGAAAGTTAAACCCTTTTTGCTTCCTAACACGTACTGTTACTTTGCCCCGAAGTTTGCAAAAATATACTGATTTCAACTGAATGCTGTTCTGAACAGCTGTGTCATGTAGTGTCTCTTGATCTCTAGATAATCCAGATTATTACTGCATTTCTGAATGTTTTACAAGGCCTATTTTGCAGACTATATCCCTGAATGTATTAAACCCAGTTCCAGCTTTATATGTCACTCAAGCAGAGTTTTCTAATACAGTTTAAACTTTGGATTATTATTAAGCATTAACATTTAAAAGACTTCTTTTTTTTCATTTTTTAAAAAGAATGAGTGTAAGATTAGAAAGAGTATAATAGATGACGTGTGTGCTATCCCAGCACTGCCATCATAAATTCTCCATAACCTGAATTAGCTTTTTCTTTAAAATAGATTTTTTTCCCTCTTCCGTCACTCTCTTCTTACCCATTCCATTCCACAACTTCATTGATCTCATGACTAGAAACCTTCTTCTAATTCCCAGCCTAAATTTATTCATAGCCAGTTAATTCCCATTTGTTCTTGTGCCAACATTGTCCTTAAACTTAAAAAGTACTTCTCCTTCTCCTGTGTTTACCCCTATGATGTATTTATAGACAGTGATCATATCTCTTCTCAGCCTTTGTTTGGCTAGACTCAACAACCTATGCTCTTCTAGTCTCTTCTCGTAATGAGACTACTCCCATGAATAAGGGCTACAGAATTACGGCCTAATTGAAAATGTGAAACAAGCCACAAATCAGACCCTATGGAAAACAAGCTGCTTAGAGCCCTGCCTGTGGGTGACTGTTGGCTGAGCTCTTCCGCTTGCTTTAAAGGACTGATTCTGTTCCACAATTATCCCAAATGTTTAGCTTTGATTTTTTTTTTTGTCTGAAAACTATGCAAAGGACCACATTACTGAACAGCTATTTTCAGCACAGTCAATCTCCCAAATCCAGATTACTTTTAGAAATAGTCAACTTATGTCGAAAAGAAAAAAAGAAAGAGAGAAAAACATTCGTAGAGAATTTGTCAGGAGCCTGATGGTTGACCTTTCCCTGCCTCCTTGTCCCCTGGGAGAGCCAACCCTTGGTGCTCCCTGACAGAGACACCAATGCTTTTAGTATGGCTTTATGTGGAGTGAGGGGGGAATGCATGAGTATTTAGCAATGAATAAAATTCTTCCTGCACCCAGATCATATTAAGGGAATGACTCATCCATTTTATATTTAAATGCTTTAGAGGTTAAAAAAAACCTGCTAAGAATTAGAACTAGAACTAATATTTTTCTGTCTGTATCCTGGTCTCCTACCAAACAGAAAAAGGAACTTCTCCTGTTTGAAATCTATCACTGAGTTGGGGGTAGTTTTCAGAAGCTCTGCTTGGTTGTTTTTCTGTACTTTTTTGCTATTCACTGGCAAAGCCTGATAGATAATAGGTGACAAAGGCTAGTCTATTATCAACTCTTATTGAATGCAGTTGAACTGCAGGTGTAAATTGCTTGGAAAAAGAGAAAGTCAGGTTAAGGCAGGAACTAACACTTGGTGTAAGGTTCAGACTCACAGAACAAGGATGGGGTTTAAATCGGCATCAGTAATGACCTCATTCATTCTTTAATTTACATTCATAGCTCCTGGAATTATGTAGCTCATACACATAAAAAATATAAATAATTACAGGGATAGAAACTGAGTTCTTTCTCCTCTGAGCCAAGTACTCAAACTGCAGATGACAGATCAACATTACTTTCTGCATGAGCTCTGTTAACGGAGTCTGAATCTACACAGCACCTTATGATCAGCAGGTGCTTTGACTTCATTAGCTCCAAGGGCAGTGATGTAGGAAAGTGCGAGTTATCTATTCAAGCTCAACTAAATGCCCTCAGGTGGAGCACAAAACCCATTAACACTTTCTAAGTATGATAAGCATTGGAATATATTGCACAAGGCAGGTAGCAGCTCTGTTAACTGCCTGAGTGGTCTTTGCTCATGCAGGTGGCTGTCCTGTGGAGAGAGCTCTACACCATGACCTGTGGCGATGCGGGGCAGGAAAACAGACCTGGGATGGGATTTTTGTTGTCTAGGTGTTGACCTTTCAGTTGACTAGAATTTTTTGAGTGATGCTTTGGAGGAGTCTAAGCATCAGCTTTTCAAGTCATCCAGGTTCCTGCATTCAGGCAATGCATCACCCTTCTCAGGCAGCATACTGCATTTTCATACATTACAGCATAAGCACTTAGAGCACCTGGTCTGGATGTTATTCTGTGTGTTTAATCCCTTTGTACGTCTAGTCTTAAAGAGCACAGTTTTCCTTGATCTTACTCTAAGAAGCAAGGGAAAATTTAAGGTAAGACTTTAATTAAGAGGGAAAGAGAAGGAAGCATTTTCATTACATAGCGTTGTGTCATGAATAAACATCTGATGATAAAGAATCACAGAGCAGGGAGAGAAAGTAAAAAAAAAATGAAAACTATGTCTCATTATAGGGTATCAGACACAGCTTCAGATACTAAACTGTAAAACAGAGATTTTTTTCAATCAGAATGAAGTGTGCAATTACCCCATCTCATCAAGGGAAGAAAAACTAGTAATGATATCAAGGTTTTGGTGAAAATATATAAAAAAATAATTAATTAACAGTTGTAAAAATGGCTCATCTGGAGGCAGCCAGGTATTGGCCACCAGATAGGTCTGCTTCGTTGTCCGATACAAAGAAATATCTCTGGAAAGGCATAATGAGGAAAAAGGTCCTTCAAAGGTCACCCTGCTGTGCAGTAAGTGTACAGTAATGATTTGCTTAGAAAAGACAGTACTAGCTGTAATCCTAGAATTAATTTTTTATTCAGCTACATGAAATTATGCATATATGAAAAGAATGTAGAACAAGGGAGAGAGACAAACAGATTTTGCAGAGTGTGAGGGAGAGAAAGGGTTTGTCAATTAAGGGTACAGACAAAGAAACAATTGTAGAAGAAGAGGTTTTGTGGATAAAGTTAAAATAAATTTGTGGACACTGACACCTTCTGCTTGATGTTCTGACTTAGCTGCCTTCCAATAACTTTGTATTAGTAATAAAGTAGAGGTAAGAATGGAGAGACAGAGCAGGGTGTTTGATTTAAGTTATGTAACTGCCTTTTACATACTGAGGCAGAAAAAATCAGAGAAAAAATTCACTTTAAAATAATACCTATCTCAAGTTGATGCTTTATGTGTATATTCAATGAATTAGCACAGCCTTCCAAAAAATTAAGAGAATTAATAATAATATCTAGAAATAAAGCAGTCCCATCTTAAGCAATTTCTTCTGGCAGCTGAAAGACAAGAAGCCACTGAACAGCTTGGTGGGTGTTGCTTCTGCTATAAAATATATGCTAAATTACATTATTAATGGAATTAGTTTGAAATGATAGAGTAATGTGGAAGCCTATGATCTTCCTTTCAGTATTTCACATTAATTTCATTTTTAAAAGTATCTTGATTTTGATATTACCTTTCACATATGTTTCAAACAACCCAGCTGGCAGGGTGATTTGTAATCCATGGAGAAAACCTGTAGACAGGGGTGGAAGTAACTTTTAGCCGGGTACAATGAATATATGTTGTTGAGACACCATGTCTGTGGCAAAGTGATGGAAAGGAATGTAGTTCACTTCTGGGATGCTACTTTGGTGGCATTTCAAACCTTTTGTCTTTGTGTTTCATCACAGTAGCACCAAGGGGCTCTTGTAGAAATCATATACAAACATATAACAAGAGTTAATTCCTTCCTTGAAGAACTTAGCTTTCCATTGAATCTTTAAAGAAACTACCAATTAAAAAAAATATGATTGAAGTAAAGCTGGCACCAACCCTTTAGAAAATCATTTGAAAGAAGAAAAATATGTATCCAACGCAGATTCCAAAGCACAACTTCACTTACAAAAACGCATTAAGTTAAAACAGCATTAAACCAATTCAAATATATATACGTAATACAGAAATCATTGGCTACAGTGCCTCCGACACAAAGACATTTCCTCCTAAAATTTTGAAATTCAATTAGGAACGTTGTTCAATTTAATTTAATTTAAATATAAAACTTTAACTGAATCAAATTTTAGTCTTTTGAGAGCTACTTGAATTACGTTGTTCCTTCTTGTGACATTTGTAATTGAAAAGGAGGTGTATAAGTATGGGCTGTATTGTAAGATATTTTATGGCGAGCTACTAGCTATTGTTTTAAATGATGGCTCTTGGAGGAAGCTGTCAAGTGGTGGGCAAACACTAACATTGTGCCTTTTTGGCTGAGTTCCTGCTCCAATTTTGCTAGGGACTAAATACCTTTGAATTTCTTTTTTTGTAAGTTACCAGCTAAGTGTAAGAGAAGCTGAGTTGAAAAATTTGGGTGTGCAGATGAACTGGATTCAAGGTAATACTGATCTTTACTTATTTGATATCTTCGTCAAGATGGAATATAAAAGCTGTGTTCATGAGAGTATCACTTTATTTCTTTGGCTGAGCTGCAAGACACACTGCTTTGCCCTTCAGGAGACAACCTTTATTTCTAGAGCCAGAGGTCTCGAGTTCTAATATTGATGCCACTTGCATTCATTTGGCTAGAAATTAAAATAATTTATTTTAAAAAAAGAGATGAGTGAAATTTGACTTTTAAAGCCTTGAGACGGCCTTCAATGGGGCAGGAAGAGGCCAATTATCATAGCATTTTGCAAGGCTCCTCCCATCTCCTTTTTGAAATGACAGTCAAAAGACCCAGATGCCAGGCTGAAAATACTCTCCCTTCATCATTTACTTTTTGTGTGTTTTCCTCTTGCAGCTGTGCTGGCGGCATTAAAGATACCTCACAGCTATTCACTAGGTTACAGCCTGATCCAATGCACACAGAAGTCTTTTCATGAATTTCTGTGGCTTTGCATCAGGCTTGGGGACTGTGCCTCTGCCTTTTTTTGGACTGTTACGCCTTCTGTTCTCAGATAACACTTTTGTACTAATTTGATTAAGTTTAAGCATAGGGTATATATTCACACAGAAGTACAAGAACACCTTTACCTTGTACTGTTCTGGGTTTTCATGTTGAAAAATCCCTGAGTGCTCCACAAGGAAGCAATTACCTAGTCTTCACTGCATTACTCTACAGCTTATTCTGCCTCTGTATGATTACGAATTGAATAAACAAATACGTTATAATAAAAAAGTTTTCACTGGAAAGATGCTGAGAAAAAACCTTCTCTACAGTTTATAATAAGGAAGGGGAGTGGGGGTGGGAGAGGACGGCAACGTACACAGAAGACTCAGAGAAGACAGAACCATGGAATTTAAGGTCTTATTCAAATAAATTTCCTAAAGAAAGGTAGAACAGAAAAACAACAGCGGAATTAAAAGGAGTTTTCAGTGCTGGCTGATCATGAACAAAAAAAATTTAAAATACAAAGCTCAGACTGGCACAAATATACTCAGTAGCAAATTTAGAAGGAATATTTTAAGAGAATATTTGACCCAGAAGTCTTTGAACCAGGGATTTGCCTCTTTATTAATATACACAATCCTCTGATCCAGAGCCCATCTGTCAGCATGCTAATATCCATACAGCCGAATACTTAACGGCAGACTGACACCCATTCGCTTGGTCCTCTAGACCCTGAAGATGCTCACTAAAAAGCATCTATGTCCTACAGATAGAAAATAGAGAATTGAAATTCTGTGAACATGGGCCTAATAAGAGCCAATTTGTTGAATGTCTTCATTACCTTCTCACCAATATGTTCCTTACCCAGCTCTCGTAAATTCAATCAATGGGATCAGGCATAAGCCATTTACTTGTGAGTCACAAGCTGACTTATCATTGTGCAGTACATACCTGATAAGATTACAAGAGACTACATAATGGGTTGGCTGGTGTTACAGCGGTATAACTGGCAGCCATTACAATCCTTCTGCCTGAAGAGCTAATGATAGTGTGTCATGGGATACCATGAACTGACAGGACTATACATGCAATTCTCTGCTGGCAGTCTAGAATTCAAAAGGCTTTTGTAGATGAAATATTAGCACACTAAAAATTTCTTTCCACTTGTCTCATTTCAGCTTATTAAATGGCTAAACGCTGGGCTGATGTAGAATGACAGTTTTATGTTCCTATTTTACCTGGAATTGTGGTGGGTAGACCACGGCTGACTCCCCAAGCTGCTTTTTCACTCCCCCTCCCCAATGGGACAAAGGCATAAAGTAAGATGAAAAACTCATGGGTCAAGATAAAGGCAGTTTAATAAAGAAAAGCAAAAACCATGTCTGGAAACAAAGGAAAACAAAAAGATTTATTCCCTACTTCCCACCAGCAGGTGATGTCCAGCTACCTCCTGAGAAGCAGGGCTTCACTACATGTAGTGGATGCTTCAGAGGACAAACACCTTAATAAAAATTGACCCTCCTCCTGCTCCTTCCTCTTATCTTTTATTGCTGATGTCATATAGTATGTAATATCCCCTTAGGTCAGTTTGGGTCAGCTGCCCTGGCTATGTCCCCTCCCAATGTCTTGCCCATCCGCAGCTTACTGGCCTTTGCGGGGTAGGGAGGAGGGTGGATTGGAGAGACAACCTTGATGCTGTGGGAGCTCTGCTCAGCAGTGGCCAAAACATTGGTGTGTTATCAACACTGCTATAGCTAAAAATACAAAGTCCAGCACTAGGAGGGCTGCTATGGGAAAAGTTAACTANTGCTATGGGGAAAGTTAACTCCATCTCAGCCAGACCCAACACAGTGACTGATCAATAATTAATTATTACTGCATTTTTGAATGAAAATATGAATGGATGTATCCTTCAAGTAAATATCAATGTGCTCATTTACATCACAAGCAAATATGTACCCGAGAATGTTTGATGTGTGTCCCAATTGCTCGTATCGATATAATTTTTCCCTACTTCCTGAGAATGGAAAGGATTTCTTTCAAAGTATTTTCAAGTTCATACCTAAAGAACTCCCCAAAAGGATTTTGAAGCTTTTATTTAGATTTCTGTCATCAGTAAATCCTAGCAAGAAAACTTAAGAAGAAAAATTTTTCATTGTATTTCTAGGATATCTTGCTCTCAGATGAGATGAAAAATAATTAGCAAAACCAGTTGCTGTCTGTTCAATAAAGTCTAGTGTCCAGAAAAAACAGAGCCATGCTACATTTTTTTCATGATTTTTTGAAGTTATCAAAACAAGGATGAAACTCGAAAAAAGAACAGATCAGAAGTGAGAGAGGCTGGGGAGAATATAGAGAAAGAGGACACAGAATAAGAAAATTTCCTGCTCTACCCTGTTGACATTTCTGATCTCCCATTGACTTTCTGTGCCCCCAAACAGTCACCTAGTGCCTGCCTCCCTTCAGGGCTTACCACTCTTGCTGGATGCTCTTAGCTCTTCTGTAACCTCCATGGATCTGGTGATCGTTATAACTTGGACTTGATACGATTATGAGCTAGAGCATGATTTAGGCTTACATTCAGGTTTTCTTACTGCAGAAGCAGATTAAAATATTCAGAAGGTGATGTTCCTCCAGGGTATCCCCAGCAGCTCAGAAGGTCTGATGCCGTCTCCTCTCACATTTCCATTGCAGAGTCCCAGGTGACTCAGTGCAGAATGGAAAACTGTCAGAAAATCGTAGCAGTGTTTGTGGGGGACTGTGTGGTGCCAGGTATTCAAGCACAGACACAGATGTCCCTGATTAACTCTATAATGAAGTCAAGCCTTTGTATTTTTCTTAGTCCCCTGTCTCTGAAATATTCCTTCAAGTAGTATTAAAACTTTAATCTTGAGGGATGATCAGGCACTGAAGTAATGGGCAAGTATGTATATAACAGAGGTTTCTTTTTTTTCCTCAATTCTTTCTCTCAGTGTTGATTCTTGTTCTTTGTCAGAATGTTCTGATTTTTTTNGATGATCAGGCACTGAAGTAATGGGCAAGTATGTATATAACAGAAGCTTCTTTTTTTTTCCTCAATTCTTTCTCTCAGTGTTGATTCTTTGTCAGAATGTTCTGAATTTTCTTTTTAGTATAAATTCCACATGTTCCTTTCTAGAAGATAAAAGTCAATGTAGGGAGTTACACTCTTAAATAGGATCCGTGGGGTATAAGGAAGCACTGTCTTGCTTTTATGACATGAAAAATGTTGTCTAGCAGCATCAAAATCAAGTACAATCATTTATCTTCACATTTCTCCTATACAATAAACCAGGGCTACATAATTATGTTTAAGGACATAGGATTCATTAACTCTCTGTGGTTTGTGCTTCTTTAAATTCCATTAACAATAACACACAACACAAAGAGGACTGTGTTTTTTTCACCTTGGGATTGTGGCGACAATTTGAAGATGGTCTTTATACAGAACATTCTTTTATCAGAGGGGGAAGAGAATAAAAGCAGCAGGGAAAATGATAGCCCAAATTTGCTTTAATAGTTTTATTACTTTGTAAAACAGTAAAGGCTAGACACCTTTTACAGAAGGTCAGAAATGAGACGCTGACAAATTATTCATGTAGGATAATTAAAAGCAGATCTCATTCCACTAGTGTAAATGACTCTCTTCCTTTGTTGTTATAGTTTTTCATTTCCAGCATAAATATTTGTCAATAAAAGAGGAGAGGGGAGGAAGAGTTAACATCAAGATATTGAAATGAGGAATGTTTCACAACAAAAAAAAAGTGCCAGCGGAAGGAAAATGTCCTAAAAAATATGGCACAGCAATTGCTTTACATTGGTGGAGGGGAAAGAATGAGCGAGGGGAAAAAAAACACATAGAAAAGACAGAAGGTGACTTCTGCAATAATTCTTGCAACTGGCAATAATCTATATTATTCTGTTTGTGTCTTCATTCCATCATGGGGAAAAAAGCTAGCCATGAGCAAAATATTTTCAGGAGATAGTAAGTTCAACAACTCTCCATCTCTAAGCACATTTGGGAAAGCTGAAACTATGCTAAAATTCAAGCCACAGGGGGCAGAGTGGGGAGGGCACTGTAGTTGTGTGTGAATTCAAGGGAGGAAATATCTGGAAAATCAGAATATTTAGTTCTGGTATTTTCAAAGTGTTGACTTGTTTCAATGCAATACATGTTTTCAATTCAAAATTAACTTGACTGTAAACATTAAAAAGGATTAAACCAACCCAAAATTAGAGACAGATAAACAGAATTTTTATTCCATTTGCCCAGCGAACAAAAAACATCTCCTTCTTCCCCCCTCCAACCTTAGTACCAGTATCTTAAGAGTGCACGCGTTGTGCGGCTCCTGCTGTTAACAAAGCTAATAGTGTTCTTGCAGGAAGGGAGAACGAGAACACAAGCCACCTCACCCCTACACACTTCTTTATTTCATGCTAGACAAAAGGATCACTTTGTTCAACTACTTAAATCTTGCATTGAATAGACAAGTCACTGTGGGAAGTGGAGTCTGCAGTATGCTGTCTGAGCCTAATACTCTAAATCCCTTACATTAAGTACACCAGTAGCAACTAAACAAATATCCATACAGATGTCATGCCATTCTACTGAGCAGTTTTATTCCATTTATAAAATGAAAGCGCAATCCCTTGACTGCTTGTCGTGGCAGGTGTCTGCGTATTTAAATGCTGGTCAGTTTTAAATGGAACACGTGTATTTAACTTTCCCAGCATGTCTAAGGCTTTTAAAGCCCATCACACTGATGCTAAAATAATAAGGGCCAGCAGCCTGGTGATATGATTGCTTTTTTATTGCTCAGTTTGTGCTGGGAACTCATTTTAATTCCAAAGGTTATGGCTTTTAAAGCAGCGCTACTCCCATTTCCCTCCCCCAAACTAAAGCTGAATCAAGAAGGGACATAAATGAGAGTTGAAAACGTATGTTAACATGGCAATCCATCCTCTGATCCTACCCTTTTTTTTTCGGTGTGCTTTCTAACCACTCTTCCCAGCAAAGGTTGAGAGCGTGTCTGGCTTAAGAAGATGATGTCAGATGTTATGAAATTGGCAGATGGACAATTAAGGTTCTTCAAGGTAAAAATATAAATAAAATGCAGGCAAAAAGAGGGAAAGCATACAATTACTGATCACTGTTGCTGTCTCCTGGCTTCTGAATTTCAATGTCAGAGGAAGGGTTTTGTCTTTTATTGTCAGCTATGGCAATTATATTACAAGAGTATGAAAGCAGAGGCAAGTGAATAGACATAGTATAAAACTAAGTCTGGAGCAATAGCTTCTATATAGTTTGATGGAGTGATTATGTTCTGTGATAGGAACATGTTGTGTCTGTTTCCACGAAGGTTAGTCTTGCATGACACTCAAAGGTAGCCATTAAACACAAAGTTTTGAAGAACTCATCCCAGGTCCTCTCAAAGAATCGTACAAGGATGCAGCAAAACAGATGAATGATGTAGCCAAGAGGCAGGGGGGTCCAGACTGAGGGGAGTTTTTTTACAAAGGACTGTGGCATGTCATGTATGTATATGTTAAGGAGTTAGAGGTAATGTATCTATGAAGTGAGCTTAGTGAAGATAACACAGAGTTAAACACCTTTTAGGAAGAATCTTCAAACTGAAGTAAATTATGAAAATCATAGAATAATAGAATGGTTTGGGTTGGAAGGGACCTTAAAGATCATCTAGTTCCAACCCCCCTGCCATAGGAAGGGACACCTTCCACTAGACCAGGTTGCTCAAAGCCCCGTCTAACCTGGCCTTGAACACTTCCAGGGAGCTCTTTGCTCACCCATGCAGGCCTCCTCCTGACCTCATTGATATTGAGAAGAAAAAGTAATTTCCCTAGTTATACAATAATGATTACTATTTTACACCTATGTTTCATGCAAACTTTCTCATCTTTAAAAATCTGTTTGAAGGGATGTTCTTTCAATAAACTCAGTCTAAATTGTTTGAAAGCCCCAACAAGACACTGGCACTGTAAAAGCCAAGCTTTTATGTCTGCTTTGCACTTTTTCATCTTTCTTCTCAAATTCAGAATAAATATTTCAACTTACGTTGTAGGGTAACAGTTATAATTAAAATCATAAGCATGAATCGAATACTTCTTTTTATAATAGAAATAGACAACAAATCCTGGAGCAGGGCCTATCTGTGCCTTACTCTACATTGGTGGGACAGCAAGGTTCCTAACAGGTGTTACACTGTTTTCAACAACTCTGTCTAAGAAAAATCAGGAACATAGAATTATGAATAAGAGCTGAGGACCTGAAGGATAACAAAAGAGGTATGAACATACTTTTAGATGCCCTAAGCCAAAGAAGCTAGTTGATTATCAGAAAAACATATGTCCAGTTGGATTTCAAAGGATGAGTTTTCCAACAGAGACATTGAACAAATCCTAGGATGGTCTGAAAAGGGAAACCAGTGCACAGATTTTGTTCATTTATTCGATAAATTCAAGAGGAGCAGAGGAGTTCTGATGCTTGTGTTAAGAGAAAATCAAGAAACTCCTGCAACTGTTTTCTTTACTGTTTTCTGTACCCAGAGAAGTAAATCCTTACCTGAAAGCTGGTCTGAAAGTACCCTCTGATGGGGACTTGGGCAGCTCTTTCACTATTTTCAAGGTCTACGACAGCAGAGTCCCACAGGAGAGGAACTGGGAAAGTAATCTGTGCTCAGGTGTGTTTATGAGAGCCTGAGCTTCAGGAGAAAGAGAGCAGATGCTGCACAGATCCAGATAACTTGGAAATCTGTGAACCACCAAGTCAGTGTTCTTTGCCACAAGCTGGACCATCCATTAGGAAATGGGGAATCAGTTTCTAAAGAAATATCTGTCCTTCAGTTTATTGCTAGTAAGTGTATTTGAAAAGCTCTTGTAGGATAGAAGTGGCAAAGATATTTGTAGTTATTTTATTGCAAAGAATAAAATGAAACCGTAAAAAAGATACAAAGGAAGATAACAGATGATCAGAGTTGAGGGATGATTTCCATGCCAGGAGAAGTTAAGGAGAGTGAGAGTCTTCAACTGGAAGAAGAGATAACTGACACATAATAAGAAGAAAGAAATAAAGAAAATGCAGTGAGAGCAAGTGTTTCTTGTAACAGACAGAGGACATAAAGGAAGATGAAGAAAATAACAGAAAATAAGCATGAGGAAGATCTTTTTGTGACTTATTTTGTGACATCCTTTGTCCCAAGAAAATACAGGCATTAGGGGCAGATTTTATCTTGGGAATATAACCCTGGCAAAACCTTATTTCCCTCTTCTGCTAAGCACAGACTGCTCACAGCCGTTCCTATTTTCCTTGATATGAAAGAGCAATGCCTGTTAGAACTAGGCAGGAGCAGCCTGTGGTGAAACTTCTGATATTTTGTATTCCAAGAAGTGTTCAATTTATGCATAAGTCAAGGTTAAGTACTTCTGAGGAAATCTGTGTGGGCACTGTATGTTTCTGTAAGAGGTAAGTTGTTTATACCCTCAAGCTTTGTTATGAAGACACTAAGACACCTTTTTTTTTTTCCAAATACCCCAGTTTTGTTGAGATGGAATGTCATCTCTTTGCCTGCTGCCAATTGTTCACGATAGCAGAACTAGCACAATTCAAAAGGAGAAATCTTTACTCTGTAATTCAGAAGATCTACCTGTTAAAGATTATGAGCTCTGTGATTATGAGCATCACAAACTCCAGGGTTCATTTAACTACCCATGGATTTCTTCGATGTAGAGACATCTGACCAAATTACACTGAATTTCTTTTTCAAGTCAGTGGAGGATTAGTCAATAAACTCAACAGAATTGAGGTCTAAGAAATTTATCTCACCCTAAAGTAAACACATTTGTCCAGATTAATCACATTAAACTTTATTGACTGTATTGATTAGACTACATTGACCATAGTGGAAGCCTAAACAGCCAGCTCAGTTGCAGATAAATATATTTTATAACCAACAAACACATGAAATGAATCTCGCCCCCAAATTCCTTGTTCCAGTCAACCACCACAGAGTGAGATTTCCAGTAGCTTTGTTGAACAGCGGAAATTGGTTATTTATTGACATGGATTTCAAGTACTTTGTATAACTAAGCCCTAAGATAAGTTGGGGTTTAGTATCGTACAAATGATATTAACAAATTCTGCCCAGGAATAGCCAATCCTTGCATAAAGGTAATTCTTATTCACTGTATAGTTTTGTACTCTTTCTTTTATGACCTACTGAAATAGAAAATGTGACATAATTTAACAACGAAACTCTAAATGATCAGTGTAAAAAAATCCGAACAGACAAACAAAACGCAGACAAAAACCCCTTAGGACTATGTAGAGAATTAACTTTAAAAAATATCACAGTGAATAATTGATTTTCTTTGTAACCATGAAGGAACTGAGTCATCAGAAAACTGCAAGTGATCAGAACCACTCACTTGCTTAAGGTCTCAACTGTCCCTTCTACCAAGCCCCTTTACTCCTGTACTATTCCTTCCTCTCAGCACGAGAGGTAAGAAAGAGTCAATTTATTTGTCAGCTGCCAGCAGCACCCAGCAGTGAGCTATGGCCACAGCAAACCAGTGTTTCCATTCATTAATTGTGACTATTGTTTGTAAAACAGAGATGCATTTTACTGTTTTCCTCTGAATTGCAATTTCCTAAGTTCTATTTCTAAGGAAAGTGCCTATGTGTGTGTGCGAGCAAGTGTGTGCACCATCACCTAACACTCCCCAAAATACTGCTCTTGTTCAACTGCAGTTCCTCTGAAAAAAATCTGTCTGCCTTCATGTAGCAGAGTAAACTCTCAGAGTATTTTCAAAATTAAGATAATAAAAAACCTCATGGCAGTCGGTGTTCACTTATTCTGATATTTTATAGTTGTCTTTTTTAAAATTCGGTTCAGCTTCTCCTGTTGCTTGAACTTATGAGAGAGAATAAGAGAGAATATTATGTGCTTTCAGTAACGGGAAAGATATCTTGTTATTTATAAATACTTTTGTCACTATTTATTTAAATGAATGTTGTCTCTGCTAGTAAATTAGATCATCCAAATATATACACCCCATAAACTACTATAAGACAAATTCTAAGCCTGCATAAACTTCCTTATAAATGTGTGGCTCTTTGGATATTTATAAGAATCTTACCTCCTTGTGGCAAAAAGGTGAAACTTGTTCCTGTTATCCAGGGGCTCTAATCCAGTTTTCTGGATTACAAAAGTTGCACCAAAAATAAACCTGGTTTCTAGGACCTTTTGTTTGTTCTTTGTAATAAATTTCATTTTTCTCAGTACTAAGAACAGGGCACAGCCTTTCTACAGCAGACCTAATATAGACCCTCAAGCCCCAGGAGTGCTTGTTTCTCATTTTCTGCTTCATTTCAAAATCTCACAAAACACCTTTTGATTCCTCAGCTCTCCTAAGTGTTTGGAAACTCAGGAACCTGATTAGCCACTTGTTATCCTTCTTGTTGGCGATTTTTGCACTCTGGCTTGTGCAGTAAACTCCTGGAATAAAGTCTGAGAGCTGATTTTTCCTCTGTGCCTAGTGACTAAACCTAAATGCATTCCATAGTTGGAAAGAAAACAACTTTGCCTCATTCACTCATTATAAGGTAATTCACAGAGTATTTCATCCAAAGTCCCTGATGACCATCTCTTAATGCTTCTTGCAGCATGACATGTTCCTCAGACCCTCAATTCATACGTGAATTTTCTTTTACCATAGTACTAATTCCTAAGAGCTGCGAATGGAAAGACAACTTTTGCTATAGGTACCCATTTTTCTGGAAGTTACCACTTATGAGATGAAATGCACTTGACATTTGTTCCTTCCCTAATTTTTCATTCCTCACATTCTTAAAATATTTGGTAATACAAATAGGAAAACAGTTCTGTCTAACAGAAAATTTTGCAAAAAAACGCTTTTTAAATTTACCTTAAAAAGCAACCAAGACCCAGAGTACACAGTATACATCACTAAGAGAGAAACTAAGATAACCTTTTTTTTTTCATTGATAAACTAAGAGCATTTTTGTGAATACCATCCTGATCTCAGCATATATTGTTCATCTGTGAGAGGAAGTATCATAAATTACTCAAACTGACCACAGACAGGAATATTATAACACATGATTTTTTTTATTTTGCATGACCCATCCCTCTTCATAAGTCAATCAAATCATCTCATACATCTCCTATGGTTATTTATTCTTATTTAGTGACTAAAAAATCTAAGAGATTTTAAGGTCAATAGCTGGTTATTAAGGACTATAATTAAATGCTAAAAAACAGTATCAGTGAGAATTTCATAAACTTCTCAAGGGGACTTTACAGCAAGTCCCATGGGATATTTATTGCAGAGAAGTTTCAGGGTGAATACATTATACAACTATTTGATTTTGCTGTTGGCATAAATAGTGTATTTTCACTGGGTAAAAAACTGGCTGGATAGCCGTTCCCAGGGAGCGGTGGTGAATGGAGTTAAATCCAGTTGGTGTCCGGTCACAAGT
>RSEF01000002.1:154477874-154496106 GCA_003993805.1 Himantopus leucocephalus | reverse complement strand
TGCCCTGAGCAAATAGGGTGGGTTCAGGATCATTCGAAAGCTGAAGAGGACCATATTTTGGGCTGAATCTAGCCCTGCAACCACAGCCTGCATAGGCTTGACTGCCAATGTTATATATTTTAAAGTGTCAATAAGCAAAGAAATCACTGATTTCTGCTGGAGGGTGCTACCCGCACTCTCTGTTGGTGATCCTAATTAAAGATGTATTCAATGAATTTAACAACCCCATCAAATTGCTTATAGGATTCATCGTGCTCCAGCTGCATCTGTTAAACTATCATCTGGACAGGGGTATCAAAGCTCCATTAAGCTACCCCGCTCTGTGCTGCAAGAGTATAGTGAACCATCTGCAAAATGAAGAAAGCAAGATAGGGGTCTACAGGTCCTGACTGGATGCATTAATAATACCCCTCTTCGGTTAGACTCATTCCTAATGACACCTATGAAGTGGGTTACATCTGCAAGATGGATTTATCAGAGGCTTCATCTCTTACTGTCCTCTGGCTCTGTTACAACACTCTTCAAAGTCATAAAATTGAATTTCTGCTTTTTGGCACTAAGGCAAGACCCTCAGGCAGGAGGAAAAAGAAACTATAAACCAACAGCTGAAGATAATCACAAGTCATGTGCAAACAACCCTCTTTTTTCCGAGATGGTCTTTAATAATTCTGTTTTTCTGGATTCACTCAGATTTCAGCAGGCGCTCATCAGCAGCGTAGGAGTCTTATTATAAGCAATAGCTAGCTTTTTGCTCATTTCACTGAACACTCTTCACTTCAATGAGTTTCAGTTCAGTCCAATTAGTCAGTGCAATTTAGTTTGTTCAATGCAAATCACTGGGTTTTAATTGAGTCCAATTAGGCACAAATCAATAAAAGTCAATTCAAACTAATTATCTTCTATACAAATCAATAGGATTCAATTAAAATCAATGAAGGTCTTATTCACTCTAATGACCGACCTGTTACCCCTCTTTAGTTGTTATAAAAGGAGTCCACACATTGTTCAATGTGGTCGCTCTTGGCAAGTATCTCTCCTTTAGTGAGGGAATGTTAATCATTAGAGAAAGTATGGAGAAAAAGATATGTAACTGGGTTATCCTTTTCCCATTTCTGGCTCTTTTGCAGTGAATTTTCTTCAGTGAAATTTCTTTCAGATTATGCAGGTGGTTGAATATGTGTGCAAATTTAGGCATACCTACATGAAAACTGAGATCTGCAGTCACAGAAAGTAAAAATTGATGAATGTGTTTATTCTCATTCAAATTGTTTATTTGAATATATTCCTCCTGTTTTTTAAAATGTGATTGTGCTTTGAAAAAATNCAAAATGTGATTATGCTTTGAAAAAATTGACCTGAAGTATATTTTTTAGCTGTGTGTTTAACTGCTTAGCTTAACTGACAGAGGTCAGTATATAAGTAGAGGGGGGGAAGATATACACTATGGTAAGCACAGAGTCACAGAATCACTGAGGTTGTGTACTGGTTTTGCCTGGGATAGACTTAACATTCTTCATAGCAGTTCATATGATGCTATATTTTGGATTTGTGACCAAAACAATACTGTGAAGACACAGTAATGTTCTAGCTTTTGCTGAACAGTGTTTGCATAGCTCTGTTTCTCAATCTGTGAATAGACTGGGGGCATGCAATAGGTTGGGAGGGGACACAGCTGGGACAGCTGACCCCAACTTGCCAAAGGGACATCCTATCCCAGATGACTTGGTGCTCAGCAAAAAAACCTGGGGGGAGGAAGGAACATCTGGAGTTATTTCATTTGTCTTCACAAGTAACTGCTACAACATGATGAAGGCCTGCTTTCCTGGAAATGGTTAAACACCTGCTTGCCAATTGGAAATAATGAATTAATTCCTTATTTTGCTTTGGTTCTGCGTACAGCTTTTGTTTTACCTATTAAACTGTCTTTATTTCCAGCCACGAGTTTTCACACTTTTACCCTTCTGATTGTCTCCCCCATCCCACTGTGGGGTAGTGAGGGGGCAGTTTTGTGGTGCTTAGCTGCTGGCCAGACTTAGACCACAACAGTTTGGAAGGGACTTCTTGAGATCTTCTAGTCTAGCCCATCTAGCAGAAGAGCCAGAACAGGGTGTCCAGGACTGTGTCAGGTTGAGTTTTGAAAATCTCCAGGAAGAGAGACTGCACAACCTCTCTGCACAACCTCTTCCAGTGTTTGAGCATGCTCACAGATCAAAAGTGGGCTTTTTTTTGTGTTCAGATGGAATTTAATGTGTTTTAATTTGTGACCATTGCCTCTTGTCCTGTCAGTGGGTATTACTGGGAAAAGTCTGGCTCCTTCTCTGTTGTTCCTTCTCATCAGGTATTTATACATAGGGATAAGATCTACCTGAGCTGCCTTCTCTCCAGGCTGAACAGTCCCAGCTCTTTCAGCCTCTTCTCACATGATAATATAGATAAATGACAATAACTTATGAAGCAAAACTTTCTTTTCTACCCCTACTGCATGCAAATGCCATTTTTAGAACCACACTTCAACTTGTGTTTTTGAATCGAAAATTGTCCTTTCATATTTAGCATCCAATACTCATTAAAGACCTATTTTCTTGGGAAAATAGGAAACATATAATAAAGGCATTTCATGCAGGTTTTCCTTACAGCTGATTAAACAACCTTTGTATTTAGGATATGCCTACATCTGCAAGTCTGCTCGGAAGGAAAGACTTGATTCTGGGTAAAGAATTTGGCCCTGAGACTGGTGCCTGGCACACTCCAGGATCACTTTGCAGCATACATGGAAGGCAATGATTAGTGGCTTAACTTGTTGCTTAAGACCTCAGTGTGTTGTGAAGCACACCCGGGTCTCTGCACCCAGCCTATGTGCAAACATGTGGTTAGGATGTGAGTACCTTGTAGTTGTGGCAAGCTTTGCTCTCTACTGGGGCATAGATGGAGTGTTAAAGGCTTGGATAGGTTATGATTCAAGAAAAGGTAGTACCTGAATGCCTTGGGTACCTAGAAAACCTTCTTTCTATTCCGGTAATGCTGTCCTAGCTCTACTTAGCTACCTCCTACTGAAATGTACAGACTGTCTCTGAATTCAGCAAAGTTTTGGTCAAGCTTTAAGGAAGGATGGACTTCTGTGGGAGGCAAGGTACAAAGTAGATGATGTTCAACCCATAAATGAGAGCAGAGAACTACATATGCCGCTTACAAGAAAGGAAAGGAAGGTGAAGGTGGATTGAATAATGAGAAACGGATGAGAGAAGCTGATAGACCAACAATGAGAATTTAGAACAGCTGGCCAGCAAGCAATACTCTAACTCCCACAGTGGAAGTAGAAGTTCCTGCCAAAACAGCCAAATTAATATTCCTTAAAAATCAGGAGCTAAGATAACAGGAAAGATAACAGGATAAATTATTTTGGGATTACCAAGCAACTAATTATTAAGAAATTGTACCTGATTCCACCAAGAAACCAAATTTAATCTGTTCAGTGTTTTAAAGTACGACACATTGGTCTCATATGGTAGAATAGATCTGCATTTGGCTATTTTTCGTGTAAAGATGAGGCTATTTTGTAACATATTTATTTGTGGGTTAGATGTCATTATGCACTTCTCTAACAACTAGTTTAAAAATAAAATTTTGTACGGAGAGAGACTGTGCATCAAACTGAGGTAGTCCTTGAACATGGAATAAAGAAGCAGAGGCACTGCCTTGATTTCAGATTAAAAATCATCTTAAATTTGTTTTTTTAATACATTAACTAATATTAATTGTGAAAGTCTATAACACCTGCATTTTTGAAGAAGAAATCATACTTTTTTACTGTATAAGCAATAAAAGTGTGTGTCCTCAGCAAAATTCAAAGCTTGGAAATAGAGGCAATTTGAATGTAGAATTCAACTTACACCTATAGGATGGTAGATTGCTTCAGTTTGTGCAGCTGAACCAAAAGGTTACTATATTTCTATTTATTCTACCTTAGCCATTACATGCAATCAACACTTAACAAACACTAAAACTCACATCACATCAGTGATGTCAGTTAGATGTTTGATATATATTAATTCAATCAGCCTTATTCATAAAAAATGAAGTTATCCTGATGTGGTATAGGATTGATAAGTTTTCTAAGTGCAGAGACTTGTAATAATACATGATATCATGATTTAAAAACTAAACTAAACTAAACTACCTATATAATGAAAGCACAAAACCACCTTTTTTTAAAGCAAATATCTGCAAGAGTAGGAAGGTACAGCTGGCTGGCTCCTTAGACAATAGCAGGACAAGGACAAGCATTTACAAATCTTCAGTTAGGCTTTCATCTTCAGTTAAGCTTTCCAGTGCAATTTGAAAGATGGAGTTGAAGATGCAGTGCTAGGTTTGTGGAGTGGTTTTCATGTGGAGTAAAAGTGAAGTATTGGATCAAGCTACTTATGTTAATGCATTAGAGAAGAGGTTATTAAAGGCTGGACCATGACCTAAATGGCTTCCAAGCTTGAAATAAATCAGGATGATTTTTGTTTTACTGAAAGTGGAGTCACAAGCAGAAGGGAGATGGAAATTTCTGCCCTACAGCCTCACTAAGAACAATAAAACTGTTTCTGGAATTCCTGCCCACCTGTACATCTCCAATTTCAAATGAAATACGTTGTCTTCCACTGTATAAATCACTTCTTTGTACCAGATTGTTCTTGCTCATGCTGAGTAGTAACTATTTAAATATCTCTACAGACGCCAACAGCTTTATATGAGATTAAAATACCACCTGACTTCTTGCAGGTATCACGCTATGCCCTAAGTACACCCATATAAAAATAGCATTCAAGTTATTAAGATTCCAAGGTCTTTTAGGACAAAAAATTAGAAGCTTTCTTTTCCTCTTTTTTTTTCCTCTTTTTTTTTTTTCCCCCTTCATTTCTACTGTGGAGACACTTCTTAATAAAGGGAACAAACTGATAGAGGTTTTGTTAACCTTAGATGTCTTCAATGTTCCATCTCCTAAGTGCAGTCATGGTTTATAAGAGTCTATCACCAATTTGCAATGTTTCTGTTAAAGTGGATGCTCAAATGCACCGCCCAGTGGAGCTAAATGGACATGGAAGCAATACTGTTCCTAAATATTTCTTGAATTGATGGTTAGACTCGGAAAAAAAGAAAAGAAATAAGTAAACACAAATTATACATGACCACATAATTCAAGAATGTGCATAAATTTGCAAATAAGAGATGAAGGAACAGCATAACAAAATCAGATTAATCCTTAAGTGAAATACCATGAAAATTCATCAAATACATAATAAGCAACTTTATACCATATACAAGAGGTTGTAAAAAGGAGAAAGTGACGGTTTCTAGATCTATAAGAAAAACGCTGCTTGTTTTGCTCCAGGTACGACAGAATCACAGAATCGCAGAATCACAGAATCTCCTAGATTGGAAAAGACCTGTAAGATCATCTAGTCCGATCATTAACCTAACACTGACAAGCCCACCACTAAACCACGTCCCTGAGCTCTATATCTACACAACCCTTAAATACCTCCAGGGATGGGGAGGTAATTGACGTTACAGTATTCTTTTCAGTGCCAAAATAAATAATAACATACAGGTGCAGGTGAGTTGGACTAAAGAGGCATGTAATTTAGTGCCTTGTATACAGAAAGACCATCCTATATGATACTCTCTCTGAGCGCTCTCCCAGCCTGCAGTGGTTTGCTTCTGAGAAAGTTCCTCAGTAAGAGTTGGTACTTTACTGCTTCATCATTCTGATGGATTTCTCCTCTGCGACCTTGACCAGCAGTTTGTAGTCTTTAGTCAAACACGTTCTTTCAGATTCTGCAAGAAATAAGTAAGAATACTGTTTTTACTCCAATTAGTGCCAATTACTCCTGAGTTTCCCCAGAGCAGGCCTGTCAGATAAGTGTGAGATGATCTACTCAAGTTGTGCCAGGGGACATTTAGATTGGATATTAGGAAAACAAATTCTTCACTGAGAGTGTTATCAAATATTGGAACAAGCTGCCCAGGAAAGTGGAGGAATCGCCATCCCTGGAGGTATTAAAAAGATGAGTAGATGTGATGCTTAGGGACATAGTTTAGTGGTGGACTTGGCAGTGTTAAGTTTATGGTTGGACTCAATGATCTTAAAGGTCCCTTCCAACTTAGACGATTTTATGATTCTATGATTCTACTGCACATCCCTATAAACAATTTTTGTCATCCTTATCTAGTGATCATTCCATGCCATTGCTCAATTTCTCTACTTCTTACTAAACTTTCAGTATGTTCCTTCTTCTTATAATCCCCAACCCATTTTCTTCTGATATTTTTCATGTTTCTAGTCAATCTTCTGTACTGTATAACATTTTTTGGTTCCTTGTGTTTCCCTTTTTACCCTCTCTGTTATTTGACATTTCTGATTACTTCATTAGTGAACGAAGATGGTATTTTGGGGAAAAAAAAAAAAAAAAGGTCTCATTACTGGAGATGTTAAAGGGAAAATGTATACAAATGCCCAAGACCTTCTGACCATTTAAATAACCTTCTCACCACTTAAATAACCTATAAAGAGTGGATTTCGCTTTCTTCATCTGGGGGAAAAAAAAAGAAAAAAGAAAAAACAGAAAAAGAGAGAAGAGAGAAGAAAAAAGAAAAAAGAGGACGGTAATATGTCTAAAGAAACTAACAGCAAAACCATATTTATGAGATTGATTCTGTTGAGTCCTGTATAGATTTTGCCACTCTCATTTCTGCGGTCAGAAATTTGCCTTGAGTTAAGAAGATGCGTGTAGGTAATCTTGGGAGGGTGGAAGGTGCTGTTCAAACAGAACAGAGGGAGAGAGGGAAGAGGGAACTTTTCAAATGTTATCCTTCCAAAACAGGATATTTCATGATACCACCAAACACCCTCTAAAGTTTTCAGTTATTTCTTTCCAAAATGTTTCTCCTGCGTTATCAATTATATATTGAATTATATATTGAATTATATATCAATTATATATTGAACTATAGTTCAACATCTTTTGGGTGTAAGAGTGAGTCTGCTGGCAGTTTAGCTATAGGTTGGGAGGGTCTGAAGTGCATGAGAGCTAGGTCTGTATAATTTGTTTGGAAGGCAAGCAGCTGAGAGGTGGAGGGAGCTGTCATTTACTTTTAGAAAGAGTTTTTCTTCTGTTGCCTGTTTCATGAAGGAAGGGAAACATTTAGGGTCCAAGTTCCTGAAAAGAGGAATGGAAGTAACTTACTGAAAAAGTGAAAGGTTGCAAAAAGTGAATCGGTAGAGGATTCAAAAAGAAGGCTTGGGCTTAAGATTGAAGGACCATGGATAGACCAAATCCACATGTGCTGATGACTTAAATCCTATTTCAGATTTCTTTTCCCCATATTGGTTATTTTTTTATTACTAATAGTAGTAAAGTTTCTGCCTAATGTCTTAATCCCTTCAACAAATTTACTAGTTCTTCAGAGGTGATCAAATTTCTCTAATGACTAAACCGCAAGAATAGGGAAAATTTGGCTGAGATAAGCATAAAGATTTTTCTGGACCTGGGGCATGAGACTTACTTCACATACAGTGTTGCAAAGGTAGGTCTCTGCCCAGTCTCTGAACCCAAATTACTGCTAGGTCCTTATAAGCTACAGATCTTGTACATCCAGTCCCCGTTTCCTTCTCATCCTGTCTACAGCTGCCTCTATACTGAGGGGTACAAGGTATGAAGTGTGGATGACACGAAGCTAGAATCTCCTCAATTAACTCATTTGGCTTCTTACCCAATCTTTTATGATATTTCAGTGGAACAAATGGGATGCTCTGGATTGCACAGCAGCCCACAGAAGATTTCCAGACATTTGTTTGAATTCTCATTTTGGCAAACATTGCTATGAATGTGGCTTGGGGATATAAATGGTGTCTGGTAAAACCAGATGTATTTTGTTAGGGTCACCTCCAATAGTGGTAGTTGAGCCAGCTACATTTAATAGCTGTTTAATTCTTTTCCCCTTCAGTGTCACATTGAATCAAAAGTTCTCATTTTTATTTTCTTTATGCTTTATTTCAAAGCTAAATGGGCTGTACATATTACTGGTCTTAATCCTTCATGGAACTAGCACAAATTGACATTTTCCACATCCCAGGGTAAGACAAAGATTAATTAAAAGCCTCATGCTGGCCTATTATCCTCCTTTTTCATTTCATTTCTAATTCCCATGAATTTTAGACTAACTTTAAAACCATTCCTTTTCCAAATATGAATAAATCCGAGCATCAGACTCTCAAAACCCCCCCCTCAGGAGACACGCATGCATCAGTAATATACATGCCCAAGTGACGACAGGAAATTTCCCAAGACATCCAGTTCTCTAGCAAATCCCAGGCCAGTTTTGCAGAGTTCGGATAAATAAAGATGAATGCCCAAACTTGTAACTGCTCATCCAATTAAAGACTGTGAATCATAGTCATATTCATCTTAAAGGATTACCAAGAAGAAAAAAGCAGTGGAGTTGTGGGGAAAGCTAAACGGGAAATAACTCCTTAGGCTCCCTGTTTTAAAATGCAACAGTTTCATCTTATACAGAAAGATACAATATTAGTTATTCGTGTGTTTTTGTGTGGCTCTCCTCTTCTGTTATGAGTAACCAAACCATAACGAAGAGATCCATTACAAGCAGTTAATTTAAAATGAGGGTTTGCACAATAAGGGCCCTCTCCCTTCATGAGAATTGAGGAGGTAGGAAAGGATGATGAAGAAATTCAGCTGTTGCTGACTTGGACTTTTATGACTTCCACTGTTGGCCATAATTTTGAGGAAAATAACTTTTGTTTTGGTAATTGTTATTATTAAATACTCAGAGAAATTAGTCACCTCATAAATAACAGAAAAAGAGACACATTTATTTACTTAGTGTATTATGGAAATCACTAACTCATAATATTTTGAAGGTTGAATTAAATTCAGAATTGCCAGAGGTTTCAAAGATTACACATAAAATATCTTTTCCTTATACTTTCCTTTAAGCATCTGACTGGACTACACAAATATTTACTTCTACTGTGTGTTCTTAAGTGATCAAGAAACACCCAATGGCACCATCCAGCCATCTCCCACATCATAGAATCATAGAATCATAGAATTGTTGAGGTTGGAAGGGACCTTTAAGGTCATCAAGTCCAACCATTAACCTAACCTGACAAAACTACTTCTAAACCATATCCCCAAGTACCACGTCTACCCTTTTTTTAAACACCTCCAGCCCATCAGACAAGAACACTACTAGAAATGTGGAAATGTCTCCATTCCTCATTAGGGGTGAGTTCAACAAGCTCCATGCTGGGGGAGGACTCAGAGTGTCACACCTCCACTTCTCTAGTAACCGTGAGTAAATTGACAAAATACAAGATGTGGACAATGTGATGATGGTGGCAGAGAGCTGTAAAGGGCACAGCTTCTTCTCTGCTGCTCTTCATGGGAAGGCAGGTGGTGCTCAGGAGGAAGGAAAACACGGGCGTCATCAAAGAGGGTGAAAAGGTTTTAATTGTCTTCCCTTTTTTTTTTTTTTCCTTTTTTTTCCTTTTTTTTCCCCTTACTCCCGCTCCCATCAGTCTTTTCCACTTGGTCCACTGCTATACATATCAACACATCAGTGGCGTCTTTTCTCTTTGGATTCACATTGCGTAGGAGAAATAGAAAAAAGGATCTTTGCTCCAACCAGGAAAGAAAGAGTGCAGGACAGTGTGCCCCCTTGTAACCTGGCAAAGAAGTAGAGTTCACCCGCCCACACACTCATACTGTGACCAGTCTCAGAAGGCAATGACAGCCTTATTATTCCTCATGAAAAATCCAGCACACAGTTATAAAAACCCAGAGGCAGCTACCATTTGTTCAATTATTTTTACTTTTTTTGCAAAAGATTTTATTCATTCACAGACTTGTCCTTCCCCATAATTCTTACTGTCCTACTGTATTAGTCTTTTGCTTGTATGAATTGTCATCTAGCAGCATTACCACATTATGCTGTTATTAAAAGCTAAAAAATGTTATAATTAGTTTAGAACAGAGAACAGAAGATGTAATTCTGATTGTGCTCACATTACGTCTGTTGTAAAACTATGTGCTGAACCGGATTGAATAATATAATTATACAAGATTTGCTGCCATGTAATTATACTCTCCTGACAAAAGTCAATTTATACATCAATTTGTAGTGTTTGAATAACTGTTTCAAAATAAATTATTCTATGAAAAAGCCTCTATAATCGGAAAGTCAAGAGTAGGAAAAAGTTATATAAATTATTTCATACTTTTAAAAATGTATTTTCTCCACCTTTCTAATGTATAAAATATTTTCTTGTTATTATGCTGGCTAGTCCACAGAGAGAACACACTATTTACTCCAGCTCACAGGGCCAGCAAACCCCCTTATTCTTTTTCTAATTCTATTCTGTTCTTCACACCACATCATCAGTATAGCACTGGGGTCTTTTCTAGAAATTAATGAAGCAGTGTCATTAGGTATTTCCAATGCAAAAGTCCTTACCTTTCTCTTTCTTTTCCACTTTTCTCTAAAACAAGCATTAAATTGGTGACAGCCAACGTGGCTTCACTAGGAGCAAATCATGCCCGACAAATTTGGTGGCCGCCTACGACGGGGTTACAGCATTGGTGGATAAGGGGAGATCAATGGATGTCATCTACCTGGACTTGTGCAAAGCATTTCACACCGTTCCACACGACATCCTGGTCTCTAAATTGGAGAGACATGGAGTTGATGGATGGACCACTCAGTGGATAAGGAAGTGGCTGGACGGTTGCACTCAAAGAATTGTGGTCAACTGCTTGATGCCCAACTGGCAAACAGTGGCAAGTGGTGTTCCTCAGGGGTTGGTACTGGGACATGTGCTCTTTGGTTAACACCTTTGTTGGCGACATGGACAGTGGGATTGAGTGCACCCTCAGCAATTTTGCCAATGACACCAAGCTGTGTGGAGTGGTTGTCATGCTGGAGGGGAAGGGATGCCATCCAGAGGGACCTGGATGGGCTGGAGAGGTGGGCCTGTGCAAACGTCATGAAGTTCAACAAGGCCAAGGACAACAGGTGGGTCAGGGCAATCCCATGCATAAATACAGTCTAGGCAGAGAATGGATTGAGAGCAGCCCTGAGGAGAAGGACTTGGGGGTGTTGGTTGATGAGAAACTCAGCATGAGCCAGCAATGTGCACTCACAGCCCAGAAGGCCAACCGCATCCTGGGCTGCATCCCCAGCAGCGTGGCCAGCAGGTCAAGGTAGGTGATTCTGCCCCTCTACTCCACTCTCGTGAAAACACACCTGGAATATTGCATCCAGCTCTGGAGCCCTCAATGCAAGAAGGACATGGACCTGTTGGAGTGGGTCCCGAGGAGGGCCACAAAGATGATCAGAGGGCTGGAGCACCTCTCCTATGAAGAAGGGCTGAGAGAGTTGGGATTGTTCATCCTGGAGAAGAGAAAACTCTGGGGAGACCTTATCTGTATCTGAAGGGGGCCTACAAGAAAGCTGGAGAGGGACTTTTTACAAGGGCATGTAATGATAGGATGAGGGGCAATGGCTTCAAACTGGAAGAAGGTAGATTTAGATTAGATATTAGGAAGAAATTTTTCACTCTGAGGGTGGTGAAGCACTGGAACAAATTGTCCAGGGAAGCTGTGGAGTCCCCGTCCCTGGAAGTGTTCGAGGCCAGGCTGGATGGGGCTTTGAGCAACCTGGTCTAGTGGGAGGTGTCCCTTGCCCATGGGAGGGGGGTTGGAACTAGATGATCTTTAAGGTCCCTTCCAACCTAAACCATTTTACAATTCTATTTATAAAAGCCTTTTTTGATTAATTTGTATTAATATTATTTTGTTTTTTATCATGCAGAATACAATCCAATAGCCATTCCACTTGGAAAGGAAAATTGCAGTCTTTCAGGCATTCCTGAAGGTCTGCTGGTAGAGCCTGGGGAACTGGTATAACTCCCTGTCCTGCACATTCTGGCATTCCATTCCACCTACATGCACTGCGGGACATGCAGGTCTGGGTGCATGTGGGGATCTCAGGTTCTTTTTTTGTCCATGGACACAGCATTTCTTTAAGAAATTATCTGGAAAGTAGAAGTTGCTGGAAAACCTATTGTATTTCCAGGCAATTTGGTAGGAACTTGTGTGCCACAGGGCGAAGAGAAGGAATTGAATGAATAAAAATACATACTGCATCTGGGACATTGTAAATTGCAAACATGTAGCCTCAGGAAAAAAAATAAACCACAAAAAAAAACCCCAAAACACAAACCTCCCATATATTTTTCAATGCCTATCCCCCTTCTGTATAGAAATCCCTACTTTTCACTTTATAAAATTTTGATTTCTTGGAGAAAGAAACAGTTTTTCTTGCCACTGCCTTCTTAGATAGTTTCTTTCCTTTGTAATATTTACTCATCTGTGTAAAATTTTAGAAATTACTATAAAGAACAGAAGAGCAATGTCACTTGGGTGTCGCTGCTTTGAATAAAAATGGGTTGGCAAAGAACAACATTGGTAAAATTAAAAGCACTGCTATTAATCAGCTGACCTGGCTGTTATTAACTCCAAGTCACTTGTGAACTGGATAATCTAAGCAATTATTAAAGCATGAATGTGAATTTAGCTAATGCCCTCGTCCTCCACATCATTATCTTAGGCATAATCACCCTTTGGTCCTTGAATGTCTTTTTCATCTGAGTGCTGAAACTCTCCACATGCTATTTTCTTTAATGACTGCAGGGCAAGGAAAAATTCCTAGCTAACATGGATCCTATGTTTTCCAGTATTCCTCTTGCATATTTGGAGATTTGTTATGTCACTCATAAAAAAAATGAGATACATAATCAACCAATTTTACAATAACCGTTTTGGACTGAAATATTTTAGTTAGTTTTAAAAGTAGACTTGTAAGTGCCTTTTGTAAGCTGTGCGAAAAGCAGCCTTTGCCAAGCAGATTTATTCCAACAGGGAAGTTTTCAAAGGCAGGTTGGATAAATTGCCTTCCAGTGACTCTCACTGGCTGTAGAAGAAATCTCCAGGAGTAAATCAGGCTTGATCTCTGGTTTGGATGTTGAATCCCATCCCAACTTGCAGAGTGGGCTGAGTGAAGAGGCAAAAGCTATGGCATGTCACAAAGAGGTTCTGTGTCTCTGATACACTAATGTGTTTTACATATGTCCAGATGTCTATGTGTGGGCAAATGATTCAATCACCTGATGAAATGACCATCAGTTGTGGGTTAACCCCAGTAGGTTGCTCAGCCCCAAACAACCACTCGCTCACTCCCCCTCCGGAGCGATGGGAAAGAGAATCGGACAGGTAAAAGTGAGAAAATTTGTGGGTTAAGATAAAGATCATTAAATAGGTAAAGCAAAAGCTGCACACACAAGCAAAGCAAACTCAGCAATTCACTCACTACTTCCTATCATCTGGCAGGTGTTCAGCCATCTCCACAAAAGCAGCGCTCCATCATCCATAACGGTTACTTGAGAAGATAAACATCTCAACTCCAAATGTCCCCCTTCCTTCTTCTTTCCCCAGCTTTTATTGCTGAGCACAACATCATATGGTATGGGATATCCCTTCGGTCAGCTGGGGTCAGCTGTCCCAGCTGTGTCCCCTCCCAACTCCTTGTGGACACCCAGGCTACTTGCTGGCAGGGCGGTGTGAGGACCAGAAAAGGCCTTGACACTGTGTAAGCACTGCTCAGCAATAATGAAAATATTCCTGTGTCATCAACACTGATTTGGTCACAAAACCAAAGTATAGCACCTATACAAGCTACTCTATCCCACCCAAAATGAGTACACCATCCTTCATAATCAATGGAGAGGAATAGACACTGTAAGGGTGAGTTACACCTGATATACTATTTTTTCTGGTGAAGATGCAGTTACTGGGATTCCTGGTCCTAACCCGTGTCAATCACCAAAATTAATGAGTGTAGGTGGCTAGAAATGATTGAGACGTTTCCAATTTCAAACTGCAGAAATCTTGTTATATGTAGTTATTTTCCTCATTACACTCAATTTACAAATAGTGTAGAAAATTAGGAAGAAAGTCGCTGCCAAGATATCATTCTCTGTGTTGAATCAAGTAGCTGTTAGTCTGCATTATGAAGAGAGATCATGTAATTTCTTTTTTCTTTTTTGATTGCAGTCTCATTCCTCGATACTTGTATGGTATAGTCCAATTCATCTAAAATTTGACTTCAAGGAAAATGTTCTCAATAAGAGATATTTTTAAAGAAGAAAAGTCAGATATTAAGATTGTTGTTCAATCAGAACCAAAGACATTTTTTGTGTTGCTAATTTTTCTTTGAGTTTGCCGACTCTTGCTGAAATGCCACTTGAGAGAAAAACAGACAGGTTTCAGACACTTACTGTTGGTTTTGAATTTATAGCTACTTATACCATACAGCAATTTAAAAGAAAAATGAAAACTACTGGAACAAAAAACAGTGGCAGTGGCCCAAATAGCTCCTAACAACCTAAATGATTTAGGTCACAACAAACTGTTTTGGTGCAATGGCGGGAAGAGAGTGCGCTATCAAAACTTTTCCATTTAAAAAAAAAAAAAAAAGGTTTAGTTTATCTGTGGAAAAAGAATGTGGATTTATAATCACTTCTTCAAGGATACTAAAACACAGTGAAAAGGATTTTCTAGGGGTTTCTAATACATAAGTTTTGGATAAAAAGCACACCTTTTATAGACAATAATCTATAATCTAAAAATGTTAATCTTCTAATTTTATTAAAGTCATGTAGCTTGAAATAAATTTCAGCTTGGCTTACTGGACAAGATTTGTCTGACAGGACGATAATATAAGAAAAAATAGAAAATATTTTTGTATAAATAGAAAATATGTGTGTATAAAGGTACATGCAGGCAAACATATTGATAGATAATTTAAGCATAAACATAAAATGATACAGGCTTTTGACAAATTCCAAATGTAGTAATTAATGAGGTTTTAGGTAATCAGGTTTAATCCCAAATTATTAAGAAAGGTCAATAACTGAACACTGTTTTTCTGCAGTTTCCTAATTCTAATTAAATTACCAGCTTTTTTGTTATGCATCACTGTCTACTTGAAAGAAAGAAATAAAACCTGAGTAAGTATCCTTAATTGAGAAAGACTTAGAAGAGGTCTTGCCTGGTTTAAATTCATTTCCCTGTTTAAATTGAAAACCAAGGGGGCAGTCTGTTGTGTTACTGCCCGTAGAACAGGTTTCATGTCATCTGATTTCAAGCTCTTGCAATATAGTTTCCACTACTGAGCTGTCAAACCACTCATTAAAGCAAACTGAGTTTAGGCTGAAATTATTTTGACCACTCCTTAGCAACTATTTCAGTGTACTATGAATTGCTCCCTAAATTTCATTGGCTTTATTAACTGGGGGCACAGCTAATTACCTGTTTCACTGTGCCCCTTAAGATATCCTGGGTTATGGCACAGGGTCCTCATTTGTTGGTTAGAAAGCCATGTGCCTGCTGTAGGTCCCGTTTCTCATTAGCAAGCTTGGTGCTGACATCCAAGATGGGATTCTTGGAATAACAGTGTAGATGACACATTATGGAAGCAACTTGCTTGTGCCTCAGCTTTCCACTCTCTGTAAAGGGCTTCTAAAATGACTTTCTCAGCATTTAGTTTGGTGATGTCCCCCCCAGTATTAAATACCTGAAGATGATATCACTGTTGTATTCAATTGATTATACCATCCCAAACCATTGCGAGCAATGGAAGTGGGATTGCTGAGGAATTCGTACTGGGATTTAGAACTTGAGACATCCATTCATACCCAAGTTTTCTCTATAATTTCCAGGAATGGTTGAATGGTGGTTGAGAGTCCTCAAAAGTTGTTTAGATGGTCTTAAATGGATATGTTTGTAGATATCTTCTAATGTGGTTATATACCACAACAGATAGAGAATTGAAAAATAAGAGTGTGGTCACTCATGGTAAAGCTGGACTTAGGTACAAATTGAAGGAAGGAGATTGGTGGAAAATGGATGAACTGAACAGGCTGAATAGTTGATGTCACCATACTGTGGGCAATAAGAAAGTATTTTCACTTTCTTTAATTAAATATGTTTGTCATATAGTCATCTCCATTATGTACAGTAGTCAGCAATTGGATACATTACCTTAGCAGAAATCAGAATGTGAATTTATACACAAAAGAGCTCTTGTGGTATCAGGTTTGAGACACACTATCTCTTAAAGAGTTAAATTAATTTAACCAGAATTTACCTGGTAAACAGCTGCATCAAGTATGTGCTGATAGGTAAGACTGCCAGGCTTTACCTATTTTTACAGCGAGGGATACCAATGCCAACTCCTTCAGCCGTGACAGGCCTCCCTCATCCTATGAAACCTGTTTTACTGTGCAAGAGATGGGATTGGAAGGGAAAAAACACAGAGAAATTCTTGTTTTACACCATCTTCCTTGTTTGGTGGCACACAAGGTATAGGAGATGTAACTGAGTGAATATGCTCTGACTTACTCTGTGGTGTGCGCGTGTGTGTGTGTGTTGGGAAGGTTGCCCAACCGTCTGTGCATCAACCATGAGGTAGAAGAGTGATCTGCATGCTAGAGATCTAGGTTTGGGGAAAGGCAAAGAGCTATATCTGCTCTGCTCTCCAAGCAGACTTGCTGCAAGTTTTATAGGCGTGACTGAATAATACACATAATTATGGTAAATCAGAAGGCACTTTTTCACTAGTTTCTCGAGCCATCCACCAACTGGGCAGCAGGTTAAGATTCTCCCTGTGCACAGTGAAGTCACTGTGCTCTGCCATGCAGTTCTCAGATCGTCTCTTCTGTCTGTTTGCTGTTCTTTCAGAGAGTGAGGAAATCTCATTTGATTCTTGATGGATGGCCATGTAATTTTCAAGTACTAGCATGGTGCATTTGTGTAATACTCTTACTGATTTAAATGCAAGAAGATATACACTGAGCGAAGATATGTACCTACCAGCCATTGAAGAATTAATTACTGGGACAATGACAAAGATTAGAAGTAGATTTAATGAAGTGGACTTTTATTTGCATGGCTTAACTATGAAAGAATTAACATAAATTCTTCACTTTTTGGGGTTTAGCTCATGCAGTGCTTATTCAGGTTGACAGAAATGTTCAACATTAATTGCTCTGGAGGAAATGGTCCTCATAAATGCAATTTGGTAGGATTCCTTGCAAGTAAGATGCTGATCCTTTACCATACTTTGATTGTCACTTTATAGTATGTATAAAATCATGTGAGTTGTAATGTTTGTAGGGTAAACTGTTATTCAATAAGGATAAAAGATCTGTGTTAGTGAATTCCTCTGCTTTGGAAATGTGGCAGCATTTTGCTGTTTTCAGATAACAATACTATCCTGTGTTACTGCAGTTTGATGCCATCAACCCTCTACTTTTATACATTACAGCTGTCTGAATCTCATAGGGAGGAGAACTTAAAATGTCCATGCCTGATCAATCCTTCACCATTCTGCTCACACACATCTGTGATATCAATTAGCACTATTTCCCACGGTGTTTTCTTGTGACAGGGATCTTGCTAGCAATATACGCTATTGGTAATCACTACGTAGGCTTAACAACAACCAGATTTGTTCTGGGCCTGGGATTTAAAAAGCTACCTAAGCTCTAATTTTGGCTTGTTTGATACTACTGCAATCAGGTCCTGGTAAGGCAATTGTATTTTAATTGATTATCATTATTAGTAATACTGATAGATTTATGCAACTGTAAAGATCCAATTTGATTTTTAACGAGTCACAAATCAGGCAGTTAGTCTGTGCAACGTAGCCTCTGATCCCTGGATAGCTGCATTTCATTTCAAAATAACGGAGAACAAATCTTAAATTGTCTAGTAAGTTTCCTGCTGTTTATTCGCAAAGTATTTTTTTTTTTTAATTTTCAAGAAGAATATATTTTAGATTTTATCTCCTCTGTATCTATCTATCATGGTGATAAAGACCCGACATTATGGTCATATTCTTTAAATACAGATTACCTATTTGCTTCAAGCTGCTAATATATTCCTGACCTATTCATTTTAAGACAGGTTATTAGTGGCAACTGATGAGATGTCCATGGAAGTGGTCAAAAAACTGAAACAATCATTTTTCCAAAAAATAATGATATTTGACATTTGCTTTCAATCAAAAATGAATGAAAAATAAACAACAATAAAAGAAAATTTGA
>RSEF01000002.1:154450113-154470181 GCA_003993805.1 Himantopus leucocephalus | reverse complement strand
TCTTGTGGATGGGTAAAACATGAATTTCAACACAGAAGCATGGTTTCTACCCCAAAAGTAAATACTTAGCCGCATTTTTGTTACAGCTTCACTGAAAATGGTATCCAAGCTGGCAACTTTAAACTTTTCTCAGTGAGGATCTTAAGAGCTCTGCTTGGCTAAGAAAAGAATAGGAAGAAAATCAAGATCTGAGAAAAGCATTTTATCCTCAATCATTATTATGCTACAGAGGACTCCAGCAAACCAGAACCGGAGTTTTCACATGACCTTTGCAGTTATAATGGTAGGCAGCAAATTTCAGAATTGATGTAGTACGGAAAATCAAAGTAACTGGAAAAAAAACCAAAAACCAAACACCAAAATACCTTCAGTGAGCATAACCTAAGTGGCTTGTGAATAAAATTGTAATTATACCAAACATTTTTTATTGAGGCATGCATCATTATCCTCTAGGTAAATTATTCAGTGATTCACAGTCTAAAGAAATTTGCGTAATTTATCACTTATGAAACAATTCTTGAAAAGCATTGTCTTGCTTTTGTATTCTGTGGGAAGCCCTGTATACAAGAAACAACCCTTTTGAGGACACACGAGCAACTCATATTTAATTTTGTTAACAGAAGTAAAATGCAGAGCAACAGTCTCACTGGAGACTTTGTGAGCTCTGCTAACTCCTGAAGCCTTTCATCCAAGTCATTAAAGTCATTTTAATCTGGCTGGAGTAGGCAGTGTGAGAACATGCAGTAATTGAGCAGGAGAAGGAAAGCCAGTTTTACCATAAACTGGTCAGCATTTCTTCATTACATTAATTGTCTGAGCATAATAATTTGCCAATTTACTCCACGTACACAGTGATTTTTTTCCAATGAATTTTAGGCACACATTCTGTGTTAGAATAGGAGCTGTCTTTGTTTTTACCATTTTAATGCTGTCATTAGGGAAGCAAAACCAGTATAGGATAGACTGCTTCAGATTATACTGCTTCTTGAGAACTGATGAAAGCATATTTACTTACCCAGCACCATTCTTGAATTATGTCCAGAATTTACCCAGCACCATTCTTGAATTAAGTCCAGAATATTCAGCGTATTTATAGGTGTGAATGTGAAACATTTTTTTACCAAAAGGATTTGGGATAGTTAAATTTTGCCTCTACAAACACAATGGGTTTGAAACTACAGATGTTGCTCAAAAAGGCCAACAAGATCTCATTTCTCAGAGGCAAAAAAAAGTGTTCAGGTAAAGCATGTTGATTCAAGCAAGGTTAAGCACAAGGGTCATATAACTTTTGGCACATAACTGAACGAGCTAATTTAGGGTTATAACTGCCCCACACTCATTAAAATGAATTAAGAGAGATAGGAAATCAATGGAGAAATGTAGGACATTCCAGAGGTCATTTAGTTTTCAGGTGGGCAGCACCAATCTCTTTTTCTATAGAATATAGAGGAAGCCTAAGATGACTATATTCCTGTCTTACATGTTTCAATCGGGTGCTTCAAGTCCAATGAGAAGGATGTGGGAATATCCTCTACTGAAATAAAAGGAATAGCTCCTGCCAGACTGTGCAGGCTTATTGGAGCAATCACATACACCATGAATGCTCAACCCTTCTCTGCATTCCTGCCTAGGACATTTGGACTTTCATAATTTTCTAATGGACATCCTGCTCAGCAGCTCCTGTGCTTTATGCTTTGTGCTCTTTAGAACTGGTTCTTCCTTTTGGTTTTGTGTTTTCTCCCTCCCTGGAAAAGTCAAATTAGTGGGAATTTCATATTCATCCCCTTTTGACCAGCGTATACCTTTTTCAATATTGGACACGGCACATTCACCTATAATTTTATCAGTGCAGTCAAATTAATACAAATGTTAATAAAAGTAAAACTCAGGTCAGGTTTGAAATCCAATAATAGCAATACACAGTACTTTATTAGCTCAGTAGCACAGGTAACCATGGGAAATTAGAGATATTATCTTACTCACCAGAGAACACTGATATTTGATACAATAAAGTGTATATATTATGTATTCATTGTTAGCCAAATAAAAATAAACACACAGATAAAGAATATAAATGAGCAGAAGACTACACCTGTTCTCTCTTCTGGTCAGGAAATTCTCTGTAGAGATGATACTTATGGCTCCACGGTTATGAAGATAGTTTCTCACCAACCTGATAAGCTGCTGTCATGTATGGCTCCTCCTGAGAATAGCTGTGAGGACAGACAGAGAATATTAATGTTGTTTTCAGGTATCTGAAACTGGCTTTCTCTGCCAATATCTGCCTGGTACACAGTATGTGCATTAGGAGCTGTCTGNTGTTGTTTTCAGGTATCTGAAACTGGCTTTCTCTGCCAATATCTGCCTGGTACACAGTATGTGCATTAGGAGCTGTCTGTATCCTCTCTGGTTATGGCTATACTAATAGATTAAATAGCATCCGAGATTATGCCTTGACACCATAATACGATAGTTAAATGCATTTTTTTTTTTTTAACATACTGGTCTCTTGCTTGGAAAAGCAGCATTCTCCCACACAAGTCCTGGTCACAGCTCTGATGTTAGCCCGGTCAGGAACCATTCCCAATAAACAGTTTGAGAGTGGTGACTTGGTTTTGGAAGCTGAGAGAGTCCAACAGCACAGATGTGGGCTTTTCCATGCCAGTTGCTCTCAGTGCCTGGAAAAGTTCCCAAAGGTATTTACTAGTCTTAGACATAGCCTGTATGTCTCAGCTGGGGAAGACAGTTTCGACAAAAATGTAGTGGGGTTTTGAGCCAGTTGTTACCTACAGGTGTCAAATACCCCAGAAGCCAGTCTAGCTTGAAATCCTCAAAGGGCAAGAGCAGTTTCAGGGATCCTGAAGACATTTTCCCACAGATACAAGTTATCCTACGGCTGGAATACTAGGGAAAAAAGAAGAAGAATTCATCCATTTCAATTATTAAAAATCTGTCTGTTTGTCCCTAGAAATCCATCATAAATTCTAGAATCACGTTGTTTTTCTGTGGAGTTTTAAAATCTTTCTGTCTTCCTAGCCTGGATTATTTAACA
The DNA here is from genome assembly GCA_003993805.1 of Himantopus leucocephalus. Classification (NCBI taxonomy): domain Eukaryota; kingdom Metazoa; phylum Chordata; class Aves; order Charadriiformes; family Recurvirostridae; genus Himantopus; species Himantopus leucocephalus. The sequence goes on along the minus strand of RSEF01000002.1, from coordinate 154,467,129 downwards.
AAGGTTTTTTTGGTTTGAAAAGAGCTTCTGTATTCTACCTCAAAATTGAGGCATGCAGGGTTTCTGTACAAAGTGCATCCTTCAAACAAACTCTGTTTTGTTCAATTTCAGTACAGTGTCTTCTAAGATAAAGGTCCTAGCTGCTGACTGTAACACCTAATATTGGTACTATCATACATATGAATATACACAAGTGCATGCGTGCACGCACGTGCACACACACACAGAGGCGCACACATAAGCTTTCTTTTAAAACGTCTCTTCTGTACTAGCAAGAGCCCCAGATCAGTAAGGCATTATCATTGTGATGTTGTTTCTCCCATAAGGAAATAAGACTGTGAAGAAATCTTTCTCCATGTGTTAGTTATAGTCCTTCATTACGATGCATATAAATATAACATTAAAGAAACTGCCATTTTTATTACAGTCATCTGTTATTATCTGCAAAATATACTTCTATAAGAATTGCAGGCTCTCAGAGGCAGACCCTTCTGTTCAAAGTGCTTTTGCTCTGAAAACTGAGACCTTCTTCCTCTGTTTTCTCACCTGTTGAGTTAAGGATCACCAGCCAACTCCCTGCCTTCATGATTTGAAATCCCAGGAGACCTGTCACAGGGAGATGTTGGCAGGAAGGCAGACACCTCCATTCTCTAGTTGGGTGATCAAATATGAGGAAATGAGGAAATATTGTCCTCCAAAACTCATAGGCTGTTAAGATCTGAAAGGAATATTTAGTCTTACTCTTTGCCACAGGCCTGCACTCAGGGTTAGGTAACTGGACAGTAACTCCACTGTCCCCACAAAAAAAAAAGTTTTTTATTTTTCTCTTTTTTGTAATACATGTAGACTAAAGAAATAGTTTTCATTATTTCTCCCTCAGGCCCCCAGTACCGGTCTCTGTTAGGAAGAAATTGTATAGACTTATCTTACTGACCTTCTCTGCCTCTTTTAATCATCTTCCACATCTGTCTCCATGACTCACTGAAACCTGGTCCTACATTCAGAGCATGGGTGTCTGCAGGCAGCTGCAGACACTCCTATCCCTCCGAGCCCCCCTTGCCGTGCAGCCGCAGCTGAGCACTGGCTGGCAATGCCCAGCGGCTTCTCATCTGTGCTTCCCGTGTGCCAGGGACAGCATGGCACACAGCAACACCCAGTAGCCTCTTAGAGACAAACGTGACACCCATGGCACAATTAAAATAGGCAGATCCTGAACATGTGGCTTTCCTGCAGAAACGGTGGATGGCCACATGTTCCCTGTGTGTCCAAGCTTTATAGAGGTGGTTTAGTGGGTTTCCAGCTTAGCTTTTTCTCTATAAAGAGAAACAGAAACTAAATTAAAACAAAACAACCCAACCAAACAAAAAACCAAAAAGAAACCCACAAAGCATGAGATTAATTGCAAGCTTAAACCACATGCTGTAAACTGTAGATAATTGTCTTTGCTCTTTGAAACAGAAATTGCATGGGTGCTAATTGGACCATTGAATTTACACTGCCTCTGAGGGTTTAATCCCTTGGCTGTTGGGTTATAGGCTCAAAGCCCAGCTGCGCCATTGCAGGCACATCGGTGTAAAAGGTTTGGCAGCTACTCAGACTCACACTAGGGCAATACCATCAGTGCTCCTTCCCCAGTCTTCTCAGGTTCTGCCTTCTTTGCTCAGAGGAGAAATAGGTTTTTGTATAGACAGTCTTCTCTTCCACCAGTGCNGCAGCTACTCAGACTCACACTAGGGCAATACCATCAGTGCTCCTTCCCCAGTCTTCTCAGGTCCTGCCTTCTTTGCTCAGAGGAGAAATAGTTTTTTGTATAGACAGTCTTCTCTTCCACCAGCGTTGCAGTGAGCGGCGCCAAGCAAGACCCCTTTCTTTTTTTTTTTTCTTTTTTTTCCCCCTCCTTGTACTGGAAAATGGCACTTCCTTAAAACAAACATAAATAATCTCCCTTGTGTAGATGTAGGGTTTGTCTGTATTATTACTTTCCTGAGACCAGAATATTCATGCATTGCATTGGCACAATATTCCTGATATAGATGCAGTTAAACAGCACTGACTAAAGGAATCTGTGCCAGCCGCAGAAGGACTTGGCCTGTCTTTACCTAAGGAACTTCTGCCAGCTCACATTTGCCAGTCAGGTGTCAGCCCTATTGCAGCTCTTACTACTGAAGCTGTGCCAACAGAAGTCAACATAAAGATGCCTTTTTGGAAGTAAAACCATTCCTTGATTGACAGGAAGGGACATCAGATACGTGCATGCCCGGGCGACTGCATGACCATTCAAAATGCAGCTGCACATAAACTACCTCTACCTGTAGGGCAGACCTCAGGCTGTGACAGTCTAGGTTTTGGCAAAAAAANAAAAAAAAAAAAAAAAAAAAGGTGTGAAAAGGTGTGAACAGAAATTCAGGACTCCTGCTGCCTCACAGCTCTCCCTTAAGCACAAGTACATGCTCCGGGAAGGTTATAGCATCTGTTTTTGAAAGCAGCTCTGTGGCACAGTGGCATGATATAACAGAGGGCAGGTTCCTCTCTGTCCTACTCCCTTGTTTTCCTATAACTGTTTTTAGGCTGCAGGACACGTCTCCATGCCAGGCCTATCTCCGTGCTGCTCATTAGCTCACAAGCGTTGCGTTGTTTCTCTGTCAAGAGTTTTGTTTGTTTTCAGATTGCCATTCACGGATTCCACTGGGAAATCAGAGAATACAGGTGGACTTCCTCATTGTTGCTTTGTTGTCATTATGGTAATCTTTAAAAAAAAAAACAACAAACACACAAAAATAAACAACCAAAGGGCACGTAACGTTCTTGTCAGAAGAAAGATGCCTCTTTTGACTGTCTGTGAGAAATGATCTGTGTGTGTAAAATTAAATATACTAGGTACTTTATCTAACTGTCAATTCATTCAGCTCTTCCACACTTAACAAGCAGAAATAATCTTCAGGAACTGGAAATGTGTACAAACAGATAAGAAATGTGACAATATTAATCTTAAACATTAAGACAGTGTTGAACTTTCCACAGGAAGCCTCATGGTATATGATGATATTTTTCCTAAGTGATGGTCTTGAGAGAGATGAGTTATTTTTTATTATTCCTAACACCTAAAAGTTCTAGCTGAAGAAAAACTTCATTAATCTCTTGAAACAGGAGGAGTAGGTTATTGTTGCAGGCAAAGATGACAGGAAAGGGCTGGAAGACAAGAAGTACTATTTATGTTAGGATTATGTGAGGGAGAGAGATTAAATGATGTTCTGTGGATCACATGGAGCTTACATCTACAGTTGTGAGCTAGTAGCACTAGATCATGGGTTTAAATATTGTCTGTTTGGTAGCATGGTCTCTAGCATGGTTATGGCCTGTGCCAAGACACACTGTTCTGCTGGGCAGAGTTTACAGGAGAGCATGAACACTCATGGCATGAGCACTGTCACCCTGTTTGGGGAGAAACAGGGTTGACCCTTAAGGTTGCCAGTTGTGCTGCATCACTCGACACCAGAGCAAGAAATGGAGCTTGTTCTTTGTTTAGCTTGTTGGACCAAGAACTGGTCTCATATCTGCTGAACCTCGTATTCAAGCTTGAACCTCAGATGCAAGCAGGAGACGCCTGTAAAAGCATCTTTCCTTATTTCTTCGGGAGTAGTTTTCCTTCCAAACATAAGTACTAATAGCAGCTCTATCTTTTCATTCTTTCCTGGATAAGCAAAGGGAGCTAGCAACATGTAAATAAATCCACATGAGAGGGAGACATCGTTTAATTAGATGGGACTAGATAAAGGCTAGAAGGCTTGTACTTCTAGTAGCATGCAGATTAGTAGCATGCAGCCAGTTTATCTGCTCTCTCGCTCATGAACCATGTTTATGGTTTAGCTATTCATAGTAATCATTAACATGGATAAGTGTTGCTTTATTTTTTATGAACAATTTAACAGCATGTTTTCTTATTTTTTTTTCTTTGTTTGACTGCTTACATAGCTGCAGAGAAATCTCTATAGGGAAAAAGTACAGTAGCTATTATTTCAAAGTACCTGCATCTCCAAGTACAGATTGTTTTCTTTGTGAGCATAAATACTAGCATTTTCAGAAAAAAATAGCCATTACGGATCCTGTCCCATCTGTGTGTCATTCATGTCCATAACTGCCTGTGCTGTAGTGGAAGGCTGACAGGGGAAGACATACTGCCATTAGCTGCACAAATTGGCTGAGTGGTTGGATATACATTCCCCAGGATCTTAAACGGGAAAGAAGACTTTTTGACAGAATGTGTGAATGGCATCTCAGATACGTTTTTTTTAACTGATTTGAAGAAAAGTTTTGACTGGCCAAATAAAAATCCTTGGCCGTCATTCAGAAAATAATCTTTTGCAGACCTTATGCTTGTCTGCACCACCAAAGGTTTTGTATGTCGAAAACTCTTGTTCAAATATTCTCCCTCAAATCACGATGGGGAGAAAGAAGGAAGACAAGTGTCTATAAACGAGCAGAGGTGGGTGAATAAGGGATTGTGTGATGTGCTGAAGTAATTTCTGCTGAATTCCTCTATCCAGCTGACTTGTGATCTGATGTGACCAATCCAGCACACACATGATCCACTGTTATTTAATATCTTAAACTTTGTACAAAATGAAGTTTAACAGCCTGAACTATTTACAAAAGACTGTCCTACTTGCTTGTCTCTGCCTCTGCAGGAGCGACTCCTGTTGATCACTCACAAGCGTCTTCGCTGAGTTCAGTTTGGTGGATTCTGCAGCAGAAACCTCCCAGCAGAGTACCTGGAACAGCCAGATTGCTCGCCAAGGATGCTAATCAGCACAGTGAGCACACAAGAAGCTGGTCAGGGGAATATTCGTGGGACTGTCCAAAACTCCCACACTGGAGAGCTCCTGTAGCAATGAGTCAAACGAGTTGCTGTGAAGCCATCTAAGAGTTCAGTCCATTACCTTCTTTCAGGTGGGTCCATTGCATAATCTGTGCAGCTGACTCGATGGGGAGTTTCTGGACCAGTCTTATGGGATCTTGTGATTTCTGTTTACACAGACACTGCCCATATGCACAGCTACATCACAATTATAATAGAAACTTGAATTTGATCCCTATTTCAGTTTTATAGCTTAAATTCTCTAGTTCTTACCTCAACCTTAGTAATACTATGAGTCCTGACAATGTTAACTCATGCCTTAGTGGACTTTTTCAGCGGTACCTTTGGATTCAGTCTCACAAAGCACAAAACATACTCTGGTCTTTCCATTCATTTCATCATGAATTATTTGCTCTATTTCAAAGATCAGCCACTCAATTTGTATCTTTTGGGAGCAGGCTGTTAGTTCAATTTTCGCACTAGCAGGTGACTAAGAGAACTCAGTTAAACCCTTTTACAACCATCATAATGCTTGAAAATGTTGATTGCTGTGGCTACCTCATTCTACTTGACCTATAATGTTTGGCTTTTTTTCTGGCTTTGTGTGGTTTGTTGGGTTTAGGTTGGTGTTTTGGGTATGTATGCGGGGGGAATTTCATGGGATCAGAACTAGCCCTCTGACTTTGTTTATTCTGCTTCCTTTATTCATCTGACTGATCCTTCCAGAAGCAGGTGTATGTGCTTTTAAGATTGGAAACTTCAGCATAAATTTATGAAAACTTTTGAAGACAAAAATAAACCCCACAAATGTAATAAAAGTCTGATTTCATATAATGCAAAAAAAATAACCTCTAAATAATTTATTCAGCAAGCCCTAGCTAAGCATTTAATTCTTGCTCACAGTAAAAGGTATGCAGCCAGCTTTAGTGCTTGTCTATCTGTATCTTTTAAGGCTTAGGCCAATAAATGTCACGGTCAAGAAAACATCCTGAAAATACTTTCCTATTTGAGAATATACATTCTTTTCTGATTTAAGAAATATGATATATTCAAAATCATCTACTCCTCCCATGTCTCTGGTTGGAAATAATGTGACCTGTTGCTTTGAAAATGTGGGCACAATAGATGTACTATTCTTATAATAAGTCAGCATGAAAGAACATAAGTTATTCTCTTTATTACCCGTTTTGCAAGATGTAGCGAAATGTTTGCAGTTTGAACTCAGGATGGGAGACTGTATCATTTAAAGAACAGCAGCTGGTGATATTTATGCCTAGTAGAGAACAATGTGTGCTCTTGCCTGAAGTACCTCCAACTTTTATTTTGGCAGTGAGCCATACCACATATAAAAGATAATCAATGGGCTGACTCAATATTTATAATGCAATTCACAAGATGAATCTATTTGTGATTGAGCTAAATCTTTGAACACAGAGCTTAGGAGGAAAATGTCTCAGGACTACAGGAATCTTAGTTTTACCTTCTCAGAGATACATATGTAAATACATGAGTTATAGACAGAACAGTCAAAGAACAGGGCTGAGGGCACTAACTCTCCAGTTTCAATACTTCAAATACCTGAAGAGTAATGGAAAGAATACGGTATGTGGTATCATATACAGCAAACTCTATCCTTCTTTCTGTGTGTACGTGAGTCCATGTGAGCTTTTGTGTGTGCCTGAAGTCCCTGGTGTTGCTTTGCGGTTGTGTACACAAGCAAACTAAGTGACCTCTTTGAAAAAAAGGTTGAAGTTCCTTCCTTGCCATCACTGCTCACTGTGATTTCTGAGCGTTATTTCCAAACAGAACAAAATAAAGCAGCCTGTCAAACTTCGCTACAACTTTCTAAGTTACCTTGGGGTCTGTCTTGGAAACCTTTGAGGTTGATTGCAATGAATCACTTTAACAGCCAGCATAGCCACTGTGGAGACAGAGCTGTCATTGCATGAATGAGAGCTCTGCAATACAGTAATGTCTGGAGTTTATATTGACATGACTGGAGAAAATTACATAAGCCAAATTTCTAGTTTTAAGGTGCAGCTTTAAGGGCTCTGCTTTTGAAATATGAGCTTAGAAAGTTTTCCAGCCTTGTGATGTACTGCTAATAAGGTAGGAAGACAATAAATTAAATGAACTACTAATATGCTGCCAGATATCACTATTCACAGATGACTGCTACAATTATTGCTAGGTAGTTTGGCATCACTCCAAGACTCCTAATGTATAGTCTGGGACACTCAAACAAATGAGCAGCTCCTTGGTTATGTGCTGCTGTAAGCACTGCCAGCTTTGCGCTTACTAGGCATATGGCATCATCCTCCGTTAGAAAATACACCTCACTGCCGATACAGATATCTCAGCTGTGAGCAGTATGAAGGATGATATTCCATCATAGGAAAAATATCCTGAATGATTTACTTCCAGGTGACAGTCTTGCATTGATTTTAATACTACAGACAAATGTAAATCTTATTCTGACTATTTTAATTGTTCTTTACCATTATTGTTAATTTTTAACATGATTTTATTTTAGTTGTTCCTGTAACTTTGTGGCACCAAAGAGAAGTAAGGACTATATTCATTCCCATTTGGGCAAGAGGGGAATTTAACCAGATCTTGATTCCACATTTGAAGGAGAAAAAAGCCTTCATGTTCAGTGCATCTCTGTGTAGGTTAGGAGATGGGGGAAAGTAGGAGATGGGAGATGGAGCTATGATCTGCCACTGCTGCCTTTATGATAGGGAAAAGAGTTAATTGTATGAGTGAAGGAGAGTGTGAGCTCACATACACACACCTTTTTGCTGCTTTGCCATGAGTTTATGAGTTGCAGTTGCATTTCCCATGGTGAACTCTTTGTGAAACAACTGAACTGCAACAATTGCTCTCAACTCCAGCAGGCTGAAGTAGGCTGAGACTTAGGTCCCTGATGCAGACTTGTTATACCCATGCTGAATAAAACCAGGTAGCCCCAAGATGAGGTGTGACATGTCTATGTCCTACCTGCTGATGGCAGGTACCAGCCCTACCAGACTCACTGCATTTGAAGCAAAAATAACAGATGCACATGACTTGGGCAGAAGCCATGATGTGCTCTGAGGAGAGGTCAGGGAATTGAAGTATACTGCAGGTTATCCTCTCATATACATATACATTTCTGCAACACAGAATGTGTGTTCTACTTTATTGCTGCTAATGACAGAAGTCAATGATTCTAGAGTATAAATGCAGATTTAAGAGGAAGGGGAAATACCTTCCAAGCAAAGCCTTCCCTATTGCTCCTATGGGGGTGAAAAAATTCCAGGCAAAGTCAGACAGATAATGCCTTGTATTATGCTAGAATTGATTCTCCCAAGACGTGTTGCCAATTTACATGAGATAATAAGAATTTGTTCTACATTTGCATATAAACAGGTAGAATTCAGAAAGTCAAGCTCATTGTTAAATTAACAAAATGTCTTATTTCCATTAAAAAAATAAGTACCTTTCTTAGAGGATCTCTAGAAGGGCAAGGTAACAGAGAATAGGTCTTGCTTGAGGTCTAGAAGGTCCAGGCTAACCCCGCTTTGATATTACTGGTCATTAGATCAGACCTTCATTAACCTATGTTGTGTCAGGATACATGTATTAACAAAGATTGGCTTCCTGACTAAAATATTTTTAGTCCTACATAGATCTTTTTTTATCTTCCTGATCTGTTTCTGGTGTGTTATTATTATGTAAATATCTAGATGACATCAAAGTCATAATCTTTCTGCACCTAATGCTAGAAAGATTTGTAGTAGTGCTCAGGTATATAGTGATGATCAGAGTGGACAAACTGTCTACAGCCAGGCTTATACTCGGGTGAGTTTCTGATGAGCTGGGTCAAACTGGTAACTCTTATAGTCTAGGCAATTCAGATTCGTGACAAGGAACACTTTACTTCTTTCTTATATTCTTATGACAAAACTTACCTTCCTGCCTTCAGGCACGGGCAAATAGGAAAGAATTGGAAACATAGAGAATTACTAGAGAAAAGAGAGGCAGGAGCTTTAAAACCGCTTTGCTTAATGAGGATTATGTACATTATAGTGTGAGTATACTAACATAAGTATTGTTTTCTGTTCATAAATTACATTCTGGGTACTTTGCATGTAAAGATAAATACTATTAGTTTTGTGAGTGTGTCTGCGTGCATGTGTTTGTCACCAGTATCTTTCTAAATAAATAAAAAATTAGCTATTAACCTGGTAGCTACATCTGAAACAACGTGGGCATAAAAAGATTAAATTAGATAACATTAAATTAGATTTGATGAGACTAGAGATAAAATTTAGAGTGTATAAAATTATTTTCCTTAGGCACAAGGTGAGAGATTAATCTTACCTCACCTTAACTGTCTAAAAGTTAGTTGTCTGGACTATCATTTAGGATCATACTACTATCAATGAAGAGATAAATGAGCGCTTCCAGAAGGTCATTCATCCCATTTTAAGATGTCTGTCGTCTCTGGAGATCCCAATCTGTGTCTTTTGATTCTCTATATAGAGTCTAGCTGAGTAGCTTAGACTCAATGCCTAACTTGGAGCAAGAGTGATTATAAACTGTTGTATTTCCAAAGTCTTCAAATACAACTGTGATTATTCATGGATCTACCTTACATGCTTACATAGCATTAACCCTTTTCTCCAGCCAGAGATGAAATAATAATAATTTCAAATAAATGACAGGCACTTTTCAATAAAGTAAAACTTAAAGTTTACTGAACTGACGTGTCACTTGGACCTCAAAATTATGTCGATAGTGAACACTTTATAAAGCTTATTCTCTTATATGACACATTTTACAGTCTATGTTTACATGTTTAAATGGTAAAATAATTGGGGAATATGATTTTTTTTTTTTAATTGATGTACATAAAATAAATACAGCTGTTGTGAAACTGTTCAGTAACAACGCTTTGGTTAAAAGGGTCACCACAGCCTGAGAGAGCCTGAGCTCATACCTTTTAAGGACCTCAGAGGGACTGAGGAAGACCCTCAGTCATATATAAATCATATACCTGTCCTGAAATCAGAAACTGGGAGAGTATTCAGGAAAGTATCCCCAACTATTTATTTATATTTTCTTATATTTTGTTCAAAGTACCCACTGTTGACCTCTATCAAGAATAAGATACTGAACTGTATTGTTATAATACAGCCATTTTTATTTCTTATGCTTAAGTTGGTAATATGCTAGGGTTTGTTTGTTTGCTTTTTCCATTGCAAAATGTAAATATATAGTACTCTATTATTGTTAACAGAAGCATTTAATGTTCCACAGTATTTAATATTTAACTTCTGTAGTGAACCTGGTAATGTCAGCAGAAGCTCAGCCCCCATAGGCTCTGCCTTCTGTAGTCATGCCAGACAGCATTTTAAGAAAAGCTGAAATTCCAGTAATCATGAGTAGGAGTAGAAATAAATTCAGCAATGCATAGCTTCTTGGNTTTTTTTTTTTTGGTTTTGGTTTGGTTTTGGTTTTTTTTTTTTTACTTTGAAGCCTGAATGATACGTGGTTTCAAGGAAAATCTGGCTTTAACTTATCTCCAGCCAGCATGAGGCCAAATCAAAACCTAAAATTGCAGGGATTACATGAGCAAGTCACCTTTTTGTGTTGAAGCCTGCTCTGTTTCTGCCCTGCTGTCGTTCCATGCTGCACATGGGAGAAGCTATCCTGTTTTATCCCATTGTTTATAGTGTGGACCCAGTGGCTCACATTGAGTCTTCTGGCTGGTGTAATTGATTTCAGGACACAATTTGAAATATAACCAAGAAATCAACTCTCTGCCCTTCAACACTCCTGACAGGACCACTTAGGCTGAAGTCCATTCACTAAATATCTTTATAAAAGGTAATATGAAATTGTGGTTGACAGTAACTTCAGAGGCAATTGCTTTTGATCAAAAAATTTAGATTAAAGGTGAAGCAAGGAGATAAAAGGGGCCATGCTGCCCATGCCGTAGCACACAATTTTCTTTTTTCTTTTCAGCAAAATAGTCTTTTGTTGGTTTTACAAGACCTAGGACATCAATCACAGCTGTGAGCTCTTGAGGCAAATGCCTGAACCTAGCAGTGAATAAGATAGTCAGGGCTGATTTGCTGCAATATTTTAACTGTATATGAGATGAACAATGGAAAATGCTAGAGAAGATAAAGAGGAGGGAAGAATAACTTGTGTATGACAGAGTAAGTGAGATCCCGACTAAGTCAATGATATTAGAAGAAAGACTTTTTGATGGGAAGAAGACCCACTGCATATGACAAAGCAGGGACTATCTTCTTTCAGTAACGTACACTAGATCCCTCATCTCCATTCCACAATTCACCACAACATGTGAGGCTGCATGTCCATCTATACCCTATTCAGTCTACCCTCAGACACCTACAGGACACCAAAAATAGGTGAAGGGATAACATATCACATCATTGCCAGGTCTTTGCTCTGTTTGGCTTTATAGATGGATTTCCCTATACTCTTCTCTTTCTCATGCCAGAGCAGATAATTTTACAGAGCTGCTTGTGTTTAGTTTTAGGGAAATTCCAAGATTGTCAAAGTAATAGGAAAGAGACAAAGTTTGCACTGAATTTTTAAATGAAGTCTTCTCTTAATAATAGGTAACTTGACATAAGTAATATGGATAACTAAGTAGCATCAAAATATTTCTTGCATTTTTCCTCACCAAGTGCTACTACTGCCAATTCAGGGGGTAGTTTTTTTTCATAACTTGTACTACTCTGCCTTTATACATGAAAATTAGGACTGCATTGATGTAAAAAAAACCCCAAAACCCTAGGGTCCTGAGTCATGGTTCTTAACTGTATCTATGATGTACTTTCAGGCTGCTATATTTTAGTTTAAGTGAATGCCAATGTGAAAATGTTTTTACTGGATTAAATCTCTTCTTCTCAGAGCTTTAAAAACAAAGTAGGTTTTTCTCTGTTCTTGCATGCAGTGATTTGTACTACAGAACAGTTTGCTGTAGCACTACAATCATGTAAGGTAGCAGGCTGCCTGGGAGAGCAGGCAGTTTAACATTTCTCCCTAGCTCACATCCTCTGAATACATGTGGGTTTTAGGGCGAACAATGCGGGAAGGAAATGAGGAAAGAAGTGTTCATGAACCATTCAAAATGCCCCTGCCTTCATTTTCCAGCATAGATTTTTTCATTCAACCTGTGACATCTGTCATACGAGTACTTATGGTTCAGGTAGTAGAGTATTTACTATATGCAGTGGATATTTAACCAAAATAGCTAATAGAATTTGATAGGATTTCACAAATGTAAATATCTGCTTTAGGATGAGATGAATTATGTCCTAATTTCCATTAAGTATCTTGATTATCTCCCTACAGTCCACAAGACGAGCCTTAGTATCACTTGTTGATATAAGCACTTACATTTGTAGATAAGCACATTTAGTCAGATGGACTCCATCCCACAGGAGGCTGGAACCAGTGAAGAATCCATCAGTAGCATTGCTTAGATGTCTGCCAGCTCTCTGTATTAATTTGATGTGACAGCTCTTCCCCTTTGGGTTACACCTAAATTCATTGCCCTCTCCTTCTCCTTTTCCTGCAACAAATAAAGTAGGTCTTTAGAAATCCTGTATTTGTGCCTTTAATGTCAGTATGGATACAGTTACACAAGTATAATTTGGATGCTATTTAGTAGTTGCTTTACTAACCCAAATCATCCATCAGGGCATGCAGAGCTGGAGGCAACATTAAGCAATTGTCTATTTCCGTCCAGTTCATTAATTCATAAGTACATCTACAATTCTGTCAGGCATTTCCTCCTCTCATTTCCTAAGAAAAAGACCAAAGATAAAGATTTCACAGTATCTGCATGTGGGCTGTTCACACCCATCAATATCTCCTGAGACCCCAGAATGTAGCACCTTTGAAGAGTGGGAAAGAACTGTCCTGTAAAACAGTTTTTTCATATTTTAATGCACAAATAGAAGGCTGAAGTGAAATTAGCATAGGTGGTGGACTACATACTATATATCCAAGAGCCAAAATAGGGTGAGAATTATGTGGTAAAAACCCAAGAACTTTAAGAAGTAAGAAGATTGTTAACTTGGAAAAAGCCTGACTGATCTACCATTTTGAGTAGCTGAAACACAACAGAGATAGAAATGCAAGGAATGGTTTGTGCCATGATTGGGAACAATGGTAAGAATAACCACGCTCCTATCTGATATGTAGTTGAGAAACAAATAACCCATTAAAGAGCTTGATTTTATTTGTGGTATTTGCCACTTATGAATGTCCAAAGATGTAAGAATATATAGGATGAGGATCAATTTATTTGCTACCCATAGACTCTGGGTGATGTATTGTGATCCAAGGGGCAAGAGGGACACGAAACTCTCGACATGTGTATTATCTTGCTGGACCCTACCTGTGATGGTCAGATTGCTTACTTAATTTGCTATATATACATAATAATAAACGATTAATCACTGGCCTGAGATTTTTTTTTTTTCAATAAATCTGCCTTATGAATGCTAATCCACCAAGCTTTCTAAGTTCTTAGGTAAATTCCTGCAAGTATTTTGTCACCCAGGTGGTTAGAAAGTTTTCCTCTTGTCTACCATATTTTTTTCTAATTTTTGAATACATTTTATTCTTCTAGCCCTTCCTTAGTGGCCACAGAAAATAATCAATCACTACCCCTCTTATACCCTATCTTGCAAATGGAAGTGTTGATCTCATGGTACTTTCTCAGCATAAGCGAAACAAACAAATAAAAAAAAAATTGGAAAAAGAGACCGTAAAGAAAGAAAAAAGATAAGACTCAACAAAATCCAAATGAAAGCTAATAGAAGACTCTGCAGTAGAACCCAGGTTTTCTGACCACCATATCTTGACCCTCATCTCATCCATCCTGACTTTTACTGTAATGGATTCCTCTCTGACTCCGGGTTTTCTCTGTTGTGCACATATATACGAGGAGCAGTGTTTGTAAGCTTAGTAGGTTACTAAGTTTAGTGCTAAGTGACCATTATCTGAAGTTAGAGTACAAAAACTTTTTCAGTACATTATCCAAGACACCAGCCTGCATATTTTTATCAAAGACAGCCTTCAGCATCACTAACATACTAATATTATACTACACTTCTCCCATTCTATATTAAGGTAGACATCACACATTTGTAAAATACAGTAGGTGTTCGAAGGAGGTCCAGCCAGACTCATGTATTCACTTTAAATCTTTCTGATTTTACACCTTCAACCTATATAAAAGCCTTTCAGCCTTTGTTCCTTTCCTTTAAAAGCTTGTTGATCTTTTAAGTCGCACTCCTGCAAGTTTCAAGAACTCCCAGGGAGCCAACACATATGCACAGCAAGTCTGATGTTTGCTCCAGTTCCACAAGAATCACACACAGATGTGCTCTTTTATTTCCTTTGTGATGTTAAGATCAGCTAATCACACTCTTTGTGAAGCTGTGCTGCCTTCCTCACAGCCACCCATTTAGAGAATTAGATCTTTGAATACTGAAAGGTGTATACATGGGGTTCCTCTGAAGCTGCCTAGACATAAAGGGATAGCATGTGTAAAAGTGACATCTTCAGAAGAGACTAATACTACACAGACAGAAATCTACCAGGTAACTGGACACTGATCTTCTATCCAGTATATCTACCTTGCTGTTAATGCCTAGTAAGCAGCAACCATCACCCTATGGAAACCAGAGGGAAAAGGTCTGGAAACAAGTAGGCTTGCTTCATGTGGATTCAGTTGAGTGAGACCATCCACAAAATGAATGTTTGAGAATCATGAGTACGCTAAATGCTCACGATGGGATGCTAGCTGGAAGGGACAAGGAGGGCATAATTAAGACACGTGTACAGGTACGGGTGAAAGCAATGTGCTGGGAGGAAGATGTGACTGCTGCAACACTAGCAATACTGTAGCTTGAAGAAGTCCCTCGCCAGCTGGAAAATTCTTAGATAGCTGTATGTCTGTGCTCTGTGGCTATATCCATGGTAAGAGTCATGTCAGTGACTACCGCCAAGCACTGGAGCTCCATTGTCTGCAGTGTTTAATTGCTGTATTGCAACAATTAACACTCACAAACAATTTCTGTGCACAGTTCGGGAGCGAGCTCAGGCCCAAAATAAATTCTAAGAAACAGATTGCATACCACCCTGTTTCAGAAGCTAAATGAAATTATTAGTATGTGTGTGGGCATCTCTATGCCAGCTCTAGAGGATGATCTCAAGCATGAATAGTTTACAAGCTATAGTTTTTTCCCTTTCTAGTTCCTAGAGCTTCTGCAAACAGAGTAAACTTCAGTGAGTCCACAAATGGAATATATTTCCTTTCTTGAAAGCCTGCCTATACCAGGAATATTCTTATAACTGAAAAATGTTAGCATTACTATATGCATTATTTAAATTCATATTTTAGCTTGCATTTGCAATATCTGCATTTTTCCCTCTGAGTTCCACTGAAAAATTGATTGCAACATGCCCCTTATACATTGATTTAGCTAATGAGATCATGGTTACAGCCACAGATTTAGAACAAAAACAAATGGGTATATAATGCTATCAACGGCTGGAGCAGATGCATGGAATGACCTTTTGGAGATTGCTTGAGGAAACCTTGTAAAAATCTCTTTTTGTTGGCTAAACCCATGTTTACTGCATAGCTAATGTTTTTTCACTGCCTTATGTGCAGTTAAAGACAGTAATTTGGACTGACACCAGTCATAATTTTTCATGCTTCATGGCAGCCCCCACCTAAGCTATTAATTTACCACCTGCTAAAGTTCCTGAAGAAATGACCTGTCAACAATTTTTCTTAAGCTCTAACTAAGAGTGCTTTCAAACAAAAGAAGGCCTTAGGAGAACAAAATATGTACAATATCCCAATGAATTTCATCAAACTATTTCACACAGTTCATATGGAATTAAAAAGTTGAATGTTGAGAATATTTAGCAAACTTCTGAGCCTAGTCTCCGTCCAGTCTTCCACTACCCGTATTTGCCCTGCATATTTGAAACTCACACTTAGTAGTATTACAGTAGTGGGGTTAAGTATGATGGTAGAATAGGGCTGCTATTCATTATAATTCCTTTGGAATTTTACTAGCATAACTGATATCAAAATTAGATTCAGGACATCATGGCCCTGAGTATAAAAGTTTACATTTCAAAACTTCCATAAAGCTTTGAGTCAGAAATGTATCAGCCATCTTTCGGGCATGGAAGAGTATATTTAAAAATCCTATCCATGGTGGCTAGAAGCTAAAACTTGGGCTGGATGGTTTAACTGTACACTAGATCTAATGTTCCACATTTTTTGGTTATCTTTTTAACAAGTAACTGTCTGAGTGAGTGGAATTGTGGCCCTATACTTTGAGCCTTTTGTCTGGTGACACCCACAGAAAGCCACCAAATGCTCAAACCACTCTGGGGAATTTTGAAGTCAAATCCACATCCAATTCATAAAACTTTATTTTTTTTTCTGGAATAATCCAATTAATTAAGTTCCTTTAATGGCTCTACTGTCCTATATAAAACTATACTTTTTAATGGATTTTCTAGGTAAAGTAAAACTCCTTGTTTCACTCTACAACACAAAAAATTCACACAGATCTGGACTATGAGGCTCCATTTAGTCAAGTGTTCTTGCTCTGCCCATCTCTGTGACCACAATGAGCTTCAGCTATGTTGTGTGTGAACCATTGATGACTCTTACTATTTCTCCTCATTTTATATTTCCTCCCTTTTACTAATTCCTGTCTTTCTGAGTTGCTTCTGCCCTGCAATACAGTCTGCAGGCCTTGTGAGAATAATTTCAACGTGAAGCCTTTTGCACATTCTCATCTACACCTGTCTGGGTGCTGTAGGTAAAATCTTATTAAATCAAATATTCCTGATTTTCATAATTAGACAAAACTATAATTTTTCTTCACAATTATATTCACTAGGCAGTAGAAAAAAAACAGATGTGAAAAGAATAGATGCCTGACACTAAGAAGCTGTGAGTAACTTCAAAATACAGGTCAAGACAATTGTCGTGGTTTAAGCCAAATCAGCCACTGGGGACGTGGGGAACCCCAGATAGGACTGATAGATACTCCCCTCCACCCCTCTTCAAAGAGAGAGGCAGAGGAGGAAAA
>RSEF01000002.1:154434320-154450103 GCA_003993805.1 Himantopus leucocephalus | reverse complement strand
GGGGGAAAACCTCGCTGATTTGCAGTGAAGGTCTACCCAGATCTGGCATATTTCATTATTATGACGATCCCCAGCTGAGTCTCTTGCTTGTGTGCCCAGGAGGGGAATCTTGTCCCTGAACAGAAGAATAGAGAATGTCTCAGTTCAGAGTCTGCTGTTCCTGAGGAGGGGGATAATCTGGGCTTGTGTTCAACGTACATAGTGAAAGCTGCTCGGAGTGGAGAAAACAGATGTTGGATAAATAGGCAAACTCACAGACTCAAGCCAGCTGTCCCAAGTCTTAATCTGGCCACAATGAATGTCAATTTGTGCAAAGAGGATTTGTTTATCAGAAGGAGTAAGTGAGCCTGGAGGAGGGGTTGAGGGAGGAGAGCATGCAACAGAAAGGCGGAGGAGGAGCCATGAGGAGGTGAAGGTGTCCTCCTGCCCTGGCTCTGCAGAACTCCAGCAGAAGAAGTGGCTCCTTGCAGGAGCATGGCATTTCCAGGCTTTGGAGGGGAACGCAGAGCGGGTTCTTCACCCTTTGTGCTGCTGACTGATGTTATTTCCCATGACGTTTTGGTGATATGCCAGTCTGGGGAATGAGTGCGGTGATTCCTTCTGACCACCTTGCCCAACAGAATAAGGTCGTTGAGGTTTGGCTTTCTTCAGGAAAAAAACCCTCAACAAAACAACCCCCTCCCCAAATCCCTACTTCTTTCACTGCGGTTTTCACCATGCGAGCATTCACTTCAGTCTTTGCTTTTTTAACAAAATTGGCCAGAGGATTTTCTAATGCCATGGTTCATGCAGCTCTTTTCTTAAGAAATAGTTGATTTTCTTTACTTTGCTACCCAGACGTAAACCGTGACAGCATGATTTTAATTCTGTGAAATCAGAGATGGTCACAAGTGTTTTAGTTCTTTTAGACACATTGAGCCCCAGTTTAGATCTGATCTGGCTTCCAGGTCACTCAAGTATGTGGGTTTTTAACTCACTGAAAAATTTAGAGATGGTTTTGAGATTCCAATCCCCTAAATTTGGGGAGGGGAGATGGATTTACTGCCTCCTGTTCAGCTTTACCTTTATAAAATTTAATGAGGAAATTATTAAAACAATGTTTCCACCGCAGTGGTTGGTAATTTGCTTGGAATAAGATCCCTTTTAGTCTTGGCTTTTCTGTATCACTTTATAACTCTCAGAACTTTGAAAGAGAACACACAGGCATAAAGTAATCACTTTTTTCTTTCTTTTTTTTTTTTTTTCTCCCTGGCTAGAGGTGCATGTAGATCTATGCCTGAACTTCTTAAAATGTATTTTTACTTCACAGGATACACATGGTAATTTTCCTTGTGATCCATGGAGCTGCTCTAACTCAAATGGAATATTGGTTGTTCCCCCCAAAAAAACACCAAACCAATAATCAGATATTCCTTATGACTGGGGACTAAGTAAGTTCATAAAACAAAAATGTGACTCTCTTAATTTCATCTGACCTACTTAAAATATTTTGTCAGTTCATCTGAATTGCAAGGGTAAAATTCATATATAAGTTTGTCACTGTAAAAGTATATTAAACAGAAATGTTTCAAAAATGAAAAAAAATCACTCAAAGCCATTCTTTTCCACTTGCCAGTCATAATGAATCAAAAAACCCACATTTTTATCTGATGTTTTTCTTCATTAATTGGTTATTATTGTTCTGAGTAGTGACAATGCTTTGAAAGTGTACCATAAATTGCTGGTTTCAGTGCTTGCAGCTGCTGTATGTCACAGTACATCTCTACTGGTTTCAGTTTGTGTTAGGCAGAAAAAGCAGAAATACTGTATTTTGCACCACGACAAGAAATTTTTATCCAATAAGATTGTCCTTATGTGACATTCAGGAAAGAATTTGTTCTGTGTCAGAATGCCTCAGCTATGTATTAGTTTGTTCTTTCCCTTATAAAAGAAGGAAAATATTCCAATTCCCAATCCAAAATATCTTGGATGTATCTGCTTGCTTTCAGCCTTGATTTATTAGCGCCTGATGATTTATTAGCCAGTTGGCTCTCCACCCCCTTGCTCAGGTAGTAACCCCTGTCAGTTCCAGGAGTCCTTTCCATAGGATGACATTTACCTTTTTTGTAGTTGCACCACAGCCTTGGCTTATAATTATCCTGTGACCAGCTGGTGTGGCCAGGTCTGTCTTCTCGCCCATTTTTAGCTGATGAGGGCCAAGTTATTAGAAGAACGTCTCAGCAATATGCCCTACAGGAATGAGTTTGTACATAATTCCGTGATTCCGTGATAATACTTCAACATCGCCTCTCATTTCTGTTATCCCAGTCCTCCAGCCATCCAGTCTTTCTGGCACGGCACTCTGACTCTCTTCTGAGTTCAGGATCCCTCTCAACTTTGTCTTATCGATAGATGTCAGCAGCATGCTGTTAGCGCTTGTGCCTTATCGCTGAAGAGGTTTGGTCTACAAGTTTCGCGCTCCCTGTGTGAAAATTAACATTTTCTACGTAAGCCAGTAGTTTCTGTGAGGGTGAAATGCTCCTTTTCTCACCGGTGGAAAAAAAATGGGAAGTGATATGATCCAAAAGTTGACCGGTGCAATACAGGGC
Organism: Himantopus leucocephalus; assembly: GCA_003993805.1. NCBI lineage: Eukaryota > Metazoa > Chordata > Aves > Charadriiformes > Recurvirostridae > Himantopus > Himantopus leucocephalus. The sequence goes on along the minus strand of RSEF01000002.1, from coordinate 154,447,515 downwards.
TTGTTCTAGGGGCGGGAGGGGCAGAAAAAGCAGTTTAGGTAACACAATCCCCTACAAGAATGATGTTCGTAACAGAGATTTGAGTGTAGGATCCTCGCTGTCAGCAGCTTGTGCCAGCCCTGAGGAGGTACAAATGACCGCCAGCAGCTGGGGAGGGGCAGCGGGGAGGTGTTTGGCCGATTAGGGTTGTATTCCTTGGACTTTGGACCGCTCTGTGGCGGGGTCTCAGGCAAGTCACTTCGCCCTTGGGAGGTTTATCCTTCCCTCTGCAGCTTGGCCAGTAGTTCAGGTTTTGAATGCTTTCAAGCAGGAATTGCCTCATATAAGAAACAAATCTGCTGAGGGAATCCCGTGTTTTATAGAATTTTTTTTCACAGAGAAAGAAATAACGAGCCGGCATCTCTTTACTGCATTGACCTCAAGTGTTTAATGCAGATCTGGAAACCCCAGATAAAACCCAGCATGCCAAAAGGATCTTCCATGAATAACTTTAGTTAATAAGTCTTGCCCTAGTAAAATAAAACTTTCTCCTCTCTGTTACATAATGGATGAATGTTTTGTTGGTGAATCAGAAGCTATTGCGGTCTCTTCTTTTCTAAAAGTCTCACATGCATCACTGAGCCCAGAGCTATTATAAGCAGGTTTTATCTTATCCCATATGTTCTGCAATGCAGCCCGGCACCTCAATAACATCTATGGCATCTACTTAACCCTTTTGCAGACGTCCTTCTATGTATGAACTCCGCTAGCTGCTGTCACTGTGCTCAGCGTGTGTATCCCAAGTTGTTTTAAACCCCCTGACTGCTCACTGGGTAACCTGAACCTGGGGCTTCCCTCCTGGAAGATGAGAAAGAAGAAGGAAACTCCCTGGCCCCCAGTAAGGTTTGCTGTTGTAGTTTGTACCGATGTCCTTGCACTGTTTTCCCTGCTTGGAGTCCCCGCTATCCCCAGCCTATCCTACACGTTCCCCAAGTGACCTGCCTGCTCTGGGGTTGGCTGTGTTTTTCAGAGAGCAGCATCTTCTCCATCCCAAAGGTGCTGCCCAAGGCCGGCAGTGGGATGGATTAGGGAGTCGGTGTCGAAATGAAGAGTTGGGTGAGGAACATGAGGCTCTCTAACCTCTAGCACTGCCCATAGTGACACTTTATAAAAATAATGGGCACACAAATACAAAGATTGGGTGGGAAGGCTTTAATTTATAGATGAAAACAGGAAAACAGGAGCTCAAAAAGGAAGGTAGGTGAGACTCTTACCAGAGTAAATTAGAGTGAAGTAGAAAGGAGCAGCATTTACCTGGCTTTAGTTATAGAATCATAGAACCATAGAATGGTTGAGGTTGGAAGGGACCTTGAAGATCATCCAGTTCCAACCCCCCTGCCATGGGCAGGGACACCTCCCACCAGACCAGGTTGCTCAAAGCCCCATCCAGACTGGCCTTGAACACCTCCAGGGATGGGGCATCCACAGCTTCTCTGGGAAACCTGTGCCAGTGTCTCACCACCCTCACTGTGAAAAATTTCTTCCTAATATCTATTCTAAATCTACTTTCTTCCAGTTTGAAGCCATTCCCCCTCATCCTATCACTACATGCCCTTGTAAAAAGTCCTTCCCCAGCTCTCCTGTAGGCCTCCTTTAGGTACTGGAAGGCCGCTATAAGGTCTCCCCAGAACCTTCTCTTCTCCAGGCTGAACAACCCCAGCTCTCTCAGCCTGACCTCAACTCTCTCAGCCTGTAGTTCTTCTGTTTAATGTAACCTAAACACTTTAAAACTACTCTTTACTCCTCTTTTCCACTAATATCTCTTCCTTTGCACTAAAGACCACTGTGCCAATCCTCATGCAGCAGAGTTTAAGTCCATTTGCCTTTGAAGTGAGTAAAATAAGGTTTTACTTTCTCTGTTACTTCCTTGTTGTGTCAAGAGAAGTGTTGAAATAGCTCTTTCCTTGCTCTGGATGATAAAGTATATTATATGGTGTTTGAACATTAATAGACTCTATTATGCTGATTCATAGGCATTTCCAAACAGCTGACTCTCTCAGCTACATATGGTTTCAAATGGGCTGTTGTTTATGGAAATGCTTTTACTTCTGCAGGTGGCAAGGGAAAAGAGATGTTTCTGGAAAGTAAGATTGGTTCTTGCTGTGTTATGGATACTTTAGGTAGTATTACTAGTTTATATCAGGTAATCCAAGAATACCCAATCTTCTCTGTGGGACAAGGCTTGCAAGAAATAGTATCTCTTATGAGATCACTTGATACTCTTGGAGAAACAGGCAAGCGTTGGCACGCTGTTTTTCCTTCGCTTTGCCCAGGTGTTTCATGAGGCTATTGTGGCTGCCCCAATTTGTCACCTTTGATCCCTCTCAATCTTGTTCTTATTTAATGTTTCTCAGGTATTGATTTAATCTCTGGTCATATTATCTTATCTCTGTGAGCACAGGACTATTCCATACTGTCCTCTTTACGAGTGTTGTGTGCTATCGCCAAGTGTCTCACGCAGTTGAACTCATTGCTGGGAAGTTACGTTATCAAATCTGAGCATCCATCTTTTTTAATGTCGATCTTTATTCCCTTTTTGTGTTATCTTAAATGTTTCCTCGGGCTCTTGGGTGTTTGTGTCTGCCTTGTATAACTGGACTGTATTCATTGATCAACCCCAGATTTCTTTTTGGCTATCTATGGAACAGAGGGCGATGGATTGAGGGCAGGTCATGGAGGCAGAAAATGTCCAGAAACCAGATTCCCTGTGAAATCTGATGAACTGCAATAGGTACAGGAACTCATATTTATTTTAAAATGTGGGAACATGGTTAAGCAGGGCAGAGCCTATGCTCCTCCTTGCTCCCAAACAATTTGTTTCCCTTCCCTGGAGGAGCGGAGACACCTTTCTGGGGAGCGCCGCTCCCGGATCTGAATGCAAATGTATCGTCAATAACGAGCAGCTCTGGGCGCTCACAGAAATGGGTGTACCGAGACGTGGAGTGGGTGGAAAAGCTGGAGGCAAGTGCCGATCCCAGTTTTCATGGGGGAACGCTGTGCCCTACGAGAACAGACCAGGCCGGGGGTGAGACAGGGTGGCTTTTTCGGTGGGGACCTGAAAAGCAAAACAGTTTGTGCAGATGCATGGCCAACCCAGGGCTCAACAGGGCAGCGCTTATGGCAGCGGATACCCTGAGTTATTTCAAAAAGAGCGTGAATGAGCATAACTTTAGCTTAAAATCAAGGTAGGGGTTTTTTAATACTGATACTGGCAATGTACATCATAGCAGCCTTTTTCTGCTGTGGAGATGTGATTTGAGATGTCAGCCAATTTACCCTCTTAACAGTATTTTCAGTTCCCTTTTTCGCCTCAGCTGCTGTATTGAGCCCACAGCCCAGTGACCCACCTGCTCTCTCCCTGCCATGCAATTCCTAATGCTGAATGCACGCGGATTTCCATTCTCTAAATTCTTTATAGAAATTCCTATTCAATTTAATAATTCATATCCTCATTAATCCAGCCTATTACACCATATTCTATAGCCATCAAATTCACTGACTAGGAACGCGTTACTTTGGAGACAGCTCCTGTGCGATATCTGGTACTACAGATAGGTATTACAGACAGGTGCGGCGTTTCACATAATGAACAAATGTCTGTGAATTCTCCGCAAACCCCATTGCAAAACTGAGGTTTGAAAAATCTTGGCCATAATAACTTCAACTTTAAAAAGTCCCTATAAATCCTGCTTTTATTTATTTCCCCCTTCCACGATCATCTTTCTGCCCACCAGCTGAGGCATCTGCTTGGTCAGCTCTGCTCAGAAAGGTCTCTCCCCACAGGTTTTCTCACCCATGCTGTTGTAAGTGCCCCCAGCACAGCGGTAAGGAGGACAAGGTGCCAGGAACCAACACCATGTTACATATCTAGGTCTCTCTTCCATGATTATGTGAGACTTTCTGTTTCTCATGTGAAGCTTGCTTTGCTTGAAAATTATTCTTCAGATGTTTCCAGTGGCGTTGACATCTCCTCTGTCTCCTCTGCCTCACCCCTGCATTGTGCCTGTTGTTTGGGATACATTGCTCACCCTCTTTCCAATTATTTAAATCTCTTCCCTCTGCAAGAGTGGTAGTTAAATTGTTAATTGACCTGTGCTTGCCTTGACGGCTCTGTGCAGTTTTTGAAAGGCATGGCAACCTAGGAATGGATTTGGGTGACATTTGAGCAGTTTAGCTACAAGCTATCTTATAGGGCTTTGTCAGCTGGTGCGTTGCTAAGGCTTTGCCAGCTGGAGTCCAAAGGCTGTGCCTGATTTGCCAGCCATAAAACCCATCGCACCAGGCTTCATCTTTCTTGGAGAGCACCTGAGAGTGAAAGAGAGAGCACGAGAGGAGTAGCTACTCCTCTCACTCTCCCCTCTGTCATTAGGGGTGGAGGGACCACGTGCTGCCTTCATGATGCCGATGCTCACCGCTTTAACTGGCTCGGTGTTCGGCACTGTGTGTCTTTATGCAGCTGACAAATTATATGGCAGGTTAAAGATTATTCTAGTCCACTCTGCTACTCTTCTGGAATGAGCTGAGAAGGGAGCGTTTACCATATGTGCCGTGTTATTCTAGCTAGCGTATCAAACCTTGTTTATCTGTCGCCTTCACACCTCATGTTTTTCTGTGATTCAAAACTGATTTACTGTTAACTGTTTACAGTGATTTGAACAAGAGAGGCTTGTAAAACAGACAGGGAAAAGGTTTAATTGCCGATTTCCCATGTTCTCCTGGGGCTGGGTCTCTAGGATTCCCATTTGAGTGATTAAGGAGAGAAGCAAACGGCCTGTGTAAGCAGACTTGTTTCCTGACTACCTCAGCAATTGCCCTTGACATGAATCGACACCACTGGATGTCCCAACCTTCAGACTTTCCTATCCCATTTTTTTATTTCTGCAGTATAGACCGGAGGGATGAGTCACGTTTGAGCTCCAGCATTAGAGACTCACAAGGCTTTTGCGCAGGGCATTGTCTGTTGCAGTGCCAGTGTTTGGATTCCTTTCAGTACTTGTTTTAGGAAGCCTGTCATAGGAAGCATTTTACCCTGTAGGTGATATCATCCTACATCTTCCTCCGTAAGATCTTGTGAAAAGTTTACATAAATAGGCTTTGCCTTAGCGGTCAGGCATTGCCTCCTTAGAAACCTGGAAGGGCTGGCTGTTCCTGATCTCTGCGCGGGCAGGATGGGGAATGGTGTGTGCAGCCTGCACAGGGANCGTGCAGCCTGCGCAGGGAAGGGTGTTCATCAGTTTTGCAATGAGTCACGAAGACTAGTTTAAAGAATTCACACTTAGTAATGCGACAACTGTGATGATGGGGTATGGAGCGGGGAANTGTGCAGCCTGCACAGGGAAGGGTGTTCATCGATGTTACAATGAGTCACGAAGACTAGTTTAAAGAAATCACGCTTAGTAATGCGACAACTGTGATGATGGGGTATGGAGCGGGGAAACAGCTCAGGGACATGTTAAATCACATGGAGAACAGCAGATCTTGGCTGGAGATAACCATGTTGGCTTTCACCCATTTCGATGCAATGAAAGCTGTGTTGACCTGTCTTGCTTGTTCAACACCTAGATTCATAGTTGGTGAATCAGTACAGTAGATTTGGAGTTGATGAGGTAATTCACAGTTATATCTGAAGACTTCCAAAGGAGGAGGGGATAAAGGCAATGTGGATGAACAACACAGTGAGAACCTGTTTAAAAAACGCTGTGGTTGAATTGTTTTATGCAGAAATGGCATCACACAGCCTTCCCTTTCAAAGAAGGCTGAGAAGGCGGGAACTGTGGAGAAACAGCTCTTTCACCCAGTCACTTGTCTGATACTGATGCTTTCTCTCCTGTGCGCTCTGCCATTTGATTTACGAGTTCTTGCAGGCAGTCTCTGAAGAGCATGAAGGGTTGGGGCAGCTGTGGCCTAGAGCAATAATTTCTCTCTTTCTCTGCATGACTGCCTGCCTGTCTGTGAGGGGTTTCATATAAGAGTATGTTTCTCTAAAGTCAGAACTGAGCAGCAAATAATTGGTCTGGCTGGAGATGTGAGTTGGTCAGCTTATGGAAAGCAGAGCTAGGGGACAGGGAGAGTAAAATTTTGTACCCTTTTTTCTTCTACGCTGGTAAAACTGTTTCTTCAGTGGTTGTTGTTTTCCTCATCTGCTCATTGTGGGTCAGCAATTTGGGGTCAAATAATTCTAATGCTGGGCCTGAATTTGAGGTTCAGAATTCAGCTTGTTATCTTTATGCTTCCGCTGGGATGCCTTGTTGTCTTAATGAAGTTGCACAAATGCTGGGTATCTTGATTGCCCAATGAGAAGACCGACATCTCCATTGTCAGAAGACTGACAACTTCTTAGGGATCTGTAAAGGAAGTGCAGAATTACTATCTGTTGTGTCTTTGACTTTATAATTTCCATCTAGATTTCCTGCTTCATCCATAATCAGGTACAGATATAGTCAGATTCACAAGGAGCGGCTTTCTTACACAAAGAGTAAGTTTGATTCCATCCCTGGGTTCAACGCATGCTCACTGGCACCACGCTGATTTGGAAACCACTCGTCACTGGAAGTAGCCAGGTTGCACTGTGTTTGGGCACATTTTCTCTCTCTGAATACCCTCTAGTTGTGCCTTCAGCAACTACAAAGGGGCTTTGCCATACACAGGTATAGCAGAGTGGAGCGTAACCCCTGATGCGGCATTGAAAAGTACTATTTCACTACAGAAGATTTTTCATGTTTCGTGGTCAAATCCTCCTACAGGGACCTTCTATGTAATTTGCAACCAAACTGCTGCTATCTGCAGAGCAGCAACTCATAGGGAAGAGTAGAATGAGCTGAGGCAGTGAGTGTGGACGCAGCCTGGGAGAAAAGCACATATAGAGATTTAAATAGTTTATGAAAATTTTTGTCACCAGTGCAGCATGATGCTTCTCAAACTGGATTATGATAGGAGGCTAAAAGTTTGTTGGTTTTCTGTTTGTTTTGTGGTTGTTTTTTTTTAAACTACCTTTTTTAAAGTAGATTCAATGCAAAATTAAGCAGAGGCAGAAAAGAAATTAAGCTCTTTGCCATTTATGATGTTTTAGAAATTCTTTGGTGCATCCCAACCCAGAGAAATTACCCTCTTCTTGGCAATGATTAACAAGAAACTCTTGGTACTTCTTTTTAATAGATGTGGGGAAAGTAGTTTGCAGATGCATTTATTTTCTTCAGTCTTTGGTGAAAAAAAAATTTTATTTCTGGTTGACTTTTTCATTTCTTGTTCCTGCCTTCATGTCTGTTTTGTCTTTTTGCCGTGCTTTTTTTGGTGCAGCTTTTAAAATTTAAGTGTCCCAAGGAAGAAATGCTTGGTCAAATTCTGTACTCGGTTACCTGGAGACAAAAAGTCGGAAAAGTATATTGACTTTGTTGATATAAAGCTGGATGTTTATTGAAGTAACCCACCAGCAAACCAACAGAACTTTATCCTGTTCTCTTTGCTCATTTGCAAATTGACTTATCTAGTTACGAGTCTATGTAAGTAAAATAGAGCAGGTTGTTTTTCAATTGCTTTTAATTCAAGGCAGAGGATCCAACACCTGCCTAAGTGGGGAGATCAAAGCAGTGCTTGTCTTGTGGTGAAAAGGTCAAATCAAAAGTGTGGTGTAAAGCCTAAAAATGAGCCTCAGATAGCAAATAATAAATAAATTCTGGCTCTACGAAATTATCCTTTCTTTTCATCCAAATGTTCAGCAGCGCTGACACCTCCAAGCAGATCCTTAAGCCCAAGAGCAGATGTTTTAATGCTCTTACGTTTGCTTTCTCAATGTGACGCGTCAACAGCGAGTTGCAGCCCTGCATTTACATTGCAAGCGCCGGGCTGCTTCGGGCTGGTGACTTGCTCTTTGACCTCATTCTTCCTTTGAACCTGGTGCCGCGGTGCCTGCTCGCCAGCCCTGCCGAGGCACCGCGTCCCTCAGCCCTCCGCCTCTTTCTCTTGTGACCTGCAGACAAGAAAAAAGCAGGCAAATTCCAGCCTTTCAAGAAGCTCTTCGGTAAGAGGAAGAAAAGAGAGCCCGTGTCAGACGGCGAGGAAGCCAAACTGAAGCCCAGCCACTCCTTCGGCAACGTCTGCAACGGCACCTTCTCCTCCGATGAAGAGCCCAACGGTGGTCTGAGGTAAGCTCGCACGGGTCTGCTGCCAGCTGGCGGAGGAGCCCCTGCCAGCGCAAGGCTTGTTCTCCCTGCTTTTAATGGAATTAAATTTAAATTCTGCCTCTACTGAGTGGTAGCAAGTTGTATNCAGCAAGTTGTATGCAGCTTTTTATGGAGTGGGTGCATCTCTGTCCCTCCTCTGAACGTGACGCCCGCTGCGGTAGACCCCAAGGTCACACTTCTTGCACGTGTCACTTACTGGGTACAGGTGCCAGTGTAGGAAAAAGAAATCCTAGTGTGAAGCAGAAATGGATTTGAATCCGGCTCCGTGATTTAGCAGAACTCCATGGCAAACACTTGAGCAGAGGTATTAATGGCATCTCTGTTTTTAAAACTGGGTAAAGGGAAACCTGAACTGGCTGCTACAGATCCTTTGTTGTATACTTTTCCCTGCAAGGTGGTATCTCTGGGTCAGGACAGACACATTCTCTTTCAGTCTATCCCATACGGGTTTTGCATTGTAATTGGGGTCAACAAACAGGCTGCCTTTATTCTGATCCGATTTAATGTAGAGCAGAAGAAGGGCGAGAGGGGAGAGAGGGACCTGGAAATCAGATCGTATTCCGGTGACAAGGGAGGATGACAGAACAACAGGATGAGAATTTGCTGTAGAAATGATGGGAGAAAGAGACAGCACGGAGTTAAGTTGTCAGCAATCCCTAACTAACAGAAAAAACCAAACCACCACCAACAAAACCCCACCCCAACAACAACAAAAAAACAAGACCAGATGCACAAACTAATTGGGTCAGTAATACTTATTTCACTTTCCAACTGAAAGTCTCAGGTTAGTTGACTCCCTGTCAATGCCTGCTTCTTTGGAGAAAAAGGAACTCTGCACTGGGGAGTGTGAGTATCTGAAAGTAACGAAAAATCTGAGAGGATCAAAAAACCCACACCAAATTCCTCTGCCTGTGGAAGAAATGTGTATCAGAAACATCACCCTGCATCGTATTTCCAATGGTGCAAAATCATAGCTGTGAAAATGTGATTTTTTTTAATTTTTTTTTTTTTAAGCTTCTGCATTTTTTGTTCCATTCTGTGAAATTCTGTAAGTGCTAGGTTTCCCCTTTGGTTTCTGCAACGCAGTCTTGTACACCTCTTTTGCCTGCCCCAACTTTTCAGAAAATCAAGACTGAGCATAGCCACGCTGTAGGTGGAGACGTGACTGACTGCTATTGCGTTGCATTGCCTGTGTGCATGACGCCGTGCGGCTGTAGGGAATTGCAGTACCTTTTGCCTCAAGAGCAAACTAGTGAACAGGAGCAAAACAAAGGGCATCATCTCGCTATCAGGGATTTCCCATTCAGCGTAACTGAAAAGTCAGTGCTGCGCCCAGAAACAAACAGTGATTTGGGAACTTGTCCAGTTCCCCAACGGTGAAGTGAGGGTGTGGCAGACCCTTGTGAGACTGTTAAATGCTTACATTTTTAACGTATTAATTTTTCTAATTAATTAAGGCACTAAACGTAAGTCTCTAGTGGAATAAATCAGACTGCACAATTTAAAACCCAGGGGATTAGCAAGTGTGAAGGTTCCCACGCCTCATCTCAACCTTTCTTTCTGCGCTTGTGATTCGTGAGAGGTGTTTCTGGTTTAGCCTGCTAGAAATACTCACTCAGAACTCTGTTTTCCCTGTCAGGCTTCGTGGTGCAAATGTGGGCGCGATTTGATAATAATTTTCAGTTTGCAGGTAACCTTTGCCACGTTACTCACCCTACAACACACATAGATGTTCGGCGCAGGGCATTAGATTGCTTTGGAGAGCTTAGTTTTGCCACCCCCTTAGTTTTGCCACCCCTTTCTGTTTCCAGCGTGGCTTCCATCCATTATATTTTTTTGCCTTTAATATGATTTCAAATGTTTATGAATTGAATGCAGAGATAAGCTAAGTAAAATAATTTAAACAATTGTTTACAAGCTGTCTAACAGTAAATACATTACCATACCTTCCATTATTCCTATAGAAATGGACCAGAGCAAATATAAATAACTAGTAGTACATTTATATAGCCAAAATCCTGAGTAGTTTTATAAAACCATCTGCTTCAAACTCTTTAAGAATGTACAACAACCATATATAGATGCAAAAGCTTAATAAAAGTTCTGATTTTGCAACAAAAGTCCGGGGGTGCTCCCATTCCCTTAATAGAGCTATATTTCTTCATCAACCTTTAAAGTACATTTACTTGTTATCTGCAGATGTTTCATGTGGACTTTATGTGTTGTTTTGAGGAGGGAGAACTGATTGTTTTGAAGATATTAAGGAAGAAAGATGCTTCAGGGAGGTAGAGACAAGAAAATAAATGAGTGTAGGCTACACAAGAGACCTGTATTGCTTCCAAGACCCAAGCTAGTATTTCACCGTGTGCTGTATTGGCTTACGAGGCTGCTCAGAGCTAACGCCTGAATCTCTAATGGAGACTGCGCCGACGGGTGATGCAGATGTACCAGGAGCAATTTAGGTAATCTGCATACAGCGTAGATTGACTAGCTGAGTTGGGAGCAGCCTGAAAGATCTGCCTGTCCATCCTTTCTTTACAGCTACTTCCTGGACTCATCAGATGCAAATAACTTGCTTGCTATCCTGATGTATGCACACTTCAACCTATTTATTCATCCATGTTGTTTTGCAATTCCCAGCTGGGAGGTTTGCTTCTGCAATTTATCTTGCCCTGCCTTGTGAAAGGCTGGAACTTCTTTTCCCACTTTTATATTGTCCTTCTTGAGTTTATAAAGTTAAAACTGTATTCATTAACTTTCTGTCTTAACTGTATGAGCTGGGGGATAGAAGGGCTTATTACAAGACAAGTTACATTGCATTTGTGGAGCTTCACTCAAGTCTCCAGAAGCTTCTGTTCTGAGGCTATGGTTTGGCACTTTATAAGATTTTGTATTTGTCTTATTTGTCACAGTTGCCACTAAGCAAGCGTTGTGAGCACGTACCTGAAAGGGCGCCTGTGCAGAGACCTACAAAAAGTTTGTCATTCTGGGCTGATGTGCAGAGGCAGTGGGGAATAACATTTTTCTCACAGAGGGTACAGTAAGTGCCTTTACTTGGGCTGAATGCAATATTTCAAGGGACCTGGAATTAGACCTGTCAGGTCTTTAAGACTCAAGCGTGACAACACTCATCTTCTTCCAGGGAAAAGTCTCAGCAAACTTCAGTCTCTTGAATGTGCCTGTCCATGAAACGGGACCTCTTTATTTGCAAATCCCCACCAACTTCCGCATAATCCCTGTAAAACTGTTCTCAGGTCGTCTACATAAAGTCATCCTCATTAGGAAAACATCACCTGAAGATCTTAGTTCTCAGTATATACTGAGGAAGACTGCTGGTGAAGAAGAAAAGTGAGAGAGTTCTTGTGTCATCAGCAACTTTGCCCAGTGTTCGCTGAACCTTCATCAGCATGAATTGTCATTGGACTTGACTGCGAGTCACCCAGCTCTTTGCCTTGTAGAGCTGTGCTAAACTGTACAGCTAATGAATTCAGCTTCTTTTCTGCATGTGAGGACCACGTGCATAAGCAGTGTGATTTCTCCAAATGTCTTAGTTCTTCGAAAATGCCTCGTTTTGGCAAGCAAAGTTGGTATTTGCTATTCAAGCCGTACCCGCGTTGCACTTGATCAGATAATTCAGAGAGATCGTGTAATTGCATTGTGTCACTTCCATGATTGTAGAAGCCGAAAGCATTCCCTTGCAAATATGAAGTTTGGTTTTTGACAAGTGTACCAGCAGAACTTCCAAATTATCTTTCCTTGACAAGTGTCCTGACATTTGTCCAGGAAACTTCAATTCTAGAAATGTAAACCAGGAATATACAGAGCTGAAGAAAAATCTTTCAGTTCTTTTTGTAGTATTTGCCCGGTGTCTGCACTCAAAGACAGGTTTTGCGTGGATTTAAGGCATGCATTTTGCACAGTTCTCATCACCAGGCTATATAGATAAGCAAAATACGCAATAAACTCTTTATGAACCAAAGCTAGGGCAAGGAGCATGATGCGTTCCCAGGATGCATCAGGAGTTTTATTGCTTGTGATGGGAAGTTCCCAGGGGGGAGGCCGCAGGGTGGCAAACCAGGACACAGTGCCAAAGATGCAGCACAAGTCAGGACATGCATGTGTGTGAAGCTGCAAGTTGTATGAGCAGCAGTCTCCTGGTAAGAACAGAAGTCTCCTGAATTTCTCCAGGCAGTCCACCTGCCAATGCCAAGAGTGAATCTTTCCGTTTGAAAAGAGCAGAAGAAGGACTGGGGAGAGGGAAAAAAATGCATTTCATTGTCATCTTAAGAGGCCTTCATTTAGTAATTTGTTGAAGGTAATTTTTGTCAGAGGCTGGGTGGGTCGGGCTGTTTCACTGGTGGTTTGCACCCAAGTCCGAATGCCACAGACAGTCTGAAGGTGGAAAGGAGACTGTGGTTTCATACCAGCCATCAGCTTTTATAGTGCAAATTTGGATTCTCTCTGCCAAAGAGAGGCCAAGAGCGGTGGTGGAAAGAATGTCAGTGATGAATGGACAGGCCTTCCATGGGATGGGGCACCTGCACAGCATGTTTCTTGGTAGATACTTGGCCGCTAGTGGCCTTTCTCAAAGTGTTTTTTAGAGCACAAATAATATGATCAAGATTTGATCAGTCTGTTGAGTTGTGGTATCAGCAATAAATTCCAGACAGCTGTTGTTGTTTATCTAAGAGGTATCTGACCTGTAAGGTATATGTTTTAATTTTACATTCATTTTGAATTCTGTGCCTGAATGGCCACAAAGGGCACAAGCACACATTTTTGGGCAGAAAAAGGATAAGAAGCATAGCTATCAACATGGCTAAATCACAATCTCTTTAATGGATTGAAATTTGACAAAGNCAATGGATTGAAATTTGACAAAGAAACCTATAGAAAGTAGAAACAAATAATGAATTGCAGAGGGATGTAAAGTATAAGGAGGAGGCATTTTATGAAATCTTTACTGATAGGAGGAA
>RSEF01000002.1:154423011-154433320 GCA_003993805.1 Himantopus leucocephalus | reverse complement strand
TTTTTTTTCTGCAAGAAATGCATAGTGCAGGAGCTGTAGATTTTGCTGGAAGTTGTCCAGTTGTTTATCACACAGTCCATGTCTTTTACTCTGGTATCAGTATACTGTGGTTCCAATTCATCACTAAGGTAACTCCTGTAAGGGAATTTAAAACAAAACAAAACAAAACAAGGAAAGAAGCTTATTTTGGTAGATTTTCTGTTATATTTCTGTTTGAGTGGGGTAAAAGAGTTATATTGCTCTTGAATCTGACTGGGTAGTGACAAGGATTGAGCCTTGACTTCATCTTTCTAATGCACAGAACAGCTCAACCCCTCCAGAAATAACAGGGATACAATATAGCCCTGATTCATCTCACTTCATTTCTGGGCCAAAAGGGACAGCAAGGTTCCCACTCTTATCCCCAGTTTTGGAGCAGGACATGCATTCATCATTGTTTGTACAGGGCTGGTGGTAATAGCATAAGAGAGCCAACAGTGTGTTTGATAATTTTTTGTATTCAATCTGTGAATGTACATGATGAGGCTTTAATTTGCAAGCCAGTTTCTAAGGCTGTCTGAAATATTGCTTTTATCCTTCATTATGTATTCTGTTAATGACAGCATGCTTGTTAGAGAGGGCCAGGGTCAGGTATGCCAGTCCTCCATTACAAATGAGACTCAGCGGTGATTTTGGTGCTATTATTGATTTAGCTTGTTAAGGTACGACCTGTCCCACTAAAATATTGTTAAAAATTCCATGCATCTCCAAGTGCTAAAAGCAGCAGCAGTTCATCTAGTATTTGTCTGCACAATAGGTGTTTATTTTGTTTGCCCATTCTCAGCTCACTTCATCAGATTACTCATCTAATGATTGAAACTCACAGCTGCCACAATAGCAAATATCCTTTTTGTTGTTGTTGTTGCTGCTCCAAATTAAATGCTGATAAATGTTTTAAGGCCCTAGAGGAATGGTGTTTGAGGCTGGCATTAAATTGTCTCTTGCTTCTTTAAGGTTTATTTGTAAAGGACTGAAAGTCAGCAATCACCTTCACTTGAGCATGCCAAGGGGAAAACACAGAATTATTCTTCATCCACAGCAGGTGACAAATTTGCATAAGGAAAGATCTGGGATGGGACAGTTCCTTATTTGCAAAGCACACGACAATCAGTGAAGTCTCCAACTAGCACGTACACGTAGGCACAAGAATACAGAGTCACAAAATAGCCAGGTTACAAGGTACCTCTGGAGATCACGTAGTCCTATTTCCCTACCCAAAGCAGGGTCAGCTACAACAGGTTGTCCAGGACAATGTCCAGTCATGTTTTTTAATATTTCCAATGACAGAGACTACATAACCTCTCTACACAATCTGTTCCAGTGCTTGTATGCCCTCACAGTAAAAAAAAAAAGTTTTAATTTTGTATCTGGGAACATGGGACCATATAAACACATCAACAATATCTAACTCACATTTGAACATCCAGAGAACACTCTTTCATATTTCATAGGGCAAGCGTAGCCATGGGATGCAGCCGAGCTTAAAACCATACCTATATATCCTTTTCCCTTTCTCCAAACACAGTCAAATTCCTGCCCTGGCCCTGGAACAGTTTTAATTACTTATATACATATATCTAGAATAGTATTAACAGGAGAAACTGAACAAGCATGTAATCCGTTGCTTAGTGAAGGCAAAATGAAGTGGGTGAGATTTTCTCAGGCATTGCTCCCACTTGCAGTGTGAGTACTGTGCCTAAGGCAGCAGATAGAAATGTGAGATTTCTTCCCTCACCTTAGTGAATCAAAACATAGACATTATTTTCCCTCTCCAGAATCCCTAACAGAGCCGCACGAGAGCAGAATTTTACTTTCTGATGAATACACTATTTATATAAGGGACTTTTTAAAGTTCCACCACTGAGCAAAGACTTGTTTGCCTCCTTTTCTCTTCGCTTTCCTTTTTCAGCACTGCATATGGTATGGTTTAGACGCGTGACATAGCTCTTCCTATCAGGGATTTACTTTAAGCATTTGCTTTTGTGCCATTCTTTTCTGGGTTTGGGATTGAAACACTTCAGCCCCCCCTCTTTACCTACACTCATTTGGGTTTGGTCAGCTTTTACAAATCCACATGACTTCACCTTTGTAAACATAGAGTGAAGTCACTGACATGTTTTACTTCTCTTCCCTTTATTCTTTTCCTTACGGTGAACATTTCAAACATTCACACTGCCTCTAGTTTAGTTGTATAATTCAATTAATGCCTGTAATGAGCTGATTAGCAGAGAAGCACATTTCAAAATACAGTATTACCTTTTTCATTGTGCTTTCTTCTTTTTTTTTTCCCTTCTTCCTCATTTCCATCAGTAAAAGGTTTCAGATCCTTCTCTCATTAAAAAAAACAAAGCATTTTTTGATTCTGGTGTGTTTGCTACAGCTGTGACCCAATGGCTTAACGAGTAACAAAGGATAATTCTTGACTGCTAAGTGCAAACTTTTCATATCAGAATGGCTTTGATAACACACTTCAGTCCTGGTTTATAATGTCTCATCATCAAATCCTTGAGAAGTAAGGAAACACATATAAGTGATTGGGTGCACAAGGAAGAAACTCAAGGCACATTAAAATGCAGTGGAATTCTGACAAGTTCCTGGACTAATGTTATTTTTTAGAGTAATTCTTATAATAGCCAAAGGCAGTTCTTTTTCTGAAGGTACACCGCAACACTAAAGAAGCATTGACACTTCAAACTGATATAAAACAATCACCCAGTGATATTTAGGGTTACATATTATCAAGACAAAAATAAGTAACAGGTTCGTATTTGGGCTTTTCAACAAAAGAATCTTTTCAAAGGAGTTCAGAGAACAGCCTGTCTCTTCTGCCTTTCCTGATTCACCCCCATTCTGTCTCAGAAGATGTTTCTTGTCTAAAACATGCCCTTGGACAAGAGGTGTATAACTCTTTGTTAGACTCAATGGGACTTCAGCTGGTCTGTTCCTGGTAGGTGACTAGTAGGACAACTCACTAAAGGTTTTTCCTCTGCATCAGTGGTGTTCATGCCTTGTTGCCAAAGCCTACCACAGAATACCTTCCATGCGATCATTATTCCAAATATTCCTTATTTTACTGCCTCTCCAGAGATTGCTAGCTCAGAGGGTTCCCACAACTGGCCCTTACAACATGAGGCAGTGACTTTACGTGGCTCCCTTATAATATTAATGTGATTTTGTGACTCCCTCATCACACAGGCCTGGCAAATCAATGAAGTCTGTAAATACATGCCTAGGTCAGCTGCTTAAGTGTGTGCTTGTGAAAGAAGTTTCGGCTGACTTTTAGTTTTTCAATATGTGTCTCTCACTAGATATGTCTTACAACTTTCTGTATAAATGCTTTTTAGAATGGTTTTTCACTTAATTGTTTTTTGGTTTATACAGTCACTTACTAATGTAAAGAATAAGCGTTACTTAGGATATGAGATTTGAGACTGCAAATCACTTGTTTTTGTCACCAGTTTTAACTAGAGCTATCACTTGTAGCTGAAAAGTTTTCTTAAAAAGAGCATTTGGCTTTAACAGAATATCTTGTAAACATGCATGAATCACAGGAAATTAAAATGTTTAACAAAGTCTGAGGAAATCAGAACATACTGTTTTCTGTATTTTGTAAAAATAAGGTTTGATCTTCGTGTTTTAAATAAGTGCTTTTATTTCATTACTAACAGAAAAGATATATCTATGCGAAACTGCTATAGCTGTAACTGAGCAAGTCAGTTATGAGCTGAGGTGGACACATGGTGCAGACTGCATTCACCACTATTTGGTATAAAGAAAGGAACATGATGCTTGTTGGCTGCATTCAAACACAGGATTTTAGCAAGAAACCTGGGCAAGGGAATATGTACTTTTTGTTATTTTGATTCCAGCAAATAATAATTGAAAACCAGAAACATTCTTCTAATCACATTTAAAATGGCTAATAAATGCTCTGGTTTAAAGTCAGTGTTTAAACAGAATTGCATTTGGTGTAAAAAAGGACAGAAATATTGTGAGTATTTAACAAACACAAAGGTTTTCATCCCCTGAAACTGCTTTGAGATATTTAAAAAATATAAACTGATCTCTCATTTCTGGATTAAGTAGCTTAATAATGGCCATAGTGTAGTTACTTTAAGCAGCTTGCTAATGCAGGTGTTTATTATATGTCTTGGGAAACTATAATAAAATTTGAACCCAATTGAACTTGGTGAAGTGGTTGACATTATAGCATTAGCGATTCCATTTCGAGCGCTTGTATCACATGCAGCTGACTTAGATTTGAAGCTGGAGCCAAGTCTCCAATAAGACAAGGCAGCTATAAAATCTTTTAGGGCTTTTAGGGTGAGTTTAGGTTCAGCAACCTTAAAATGGATTTTTTTCATACTATGAATAACTTACATGGGACTCTGCCAACAGAATTTGAGCTTTCTGACTCTAAACTACGCAACAGGTGCTATCTAAACCAGAAGCGTTGGCCTTGCTAGTGCTAAGTCAGTCTTCATCTCTCAGCTCTTCAGTCTGTGCTGTGACACTGAGAGGCGACTATGTTGACCTCTTCTGACGAGCTCAGAGAGCTTGTGTGGCTCTAGGACACTGCTTGAGGGATCCTCAATTCCCAGACCGTCCTTCAAAAGAATTTGATATAGTTTTGTGTGGTGCAACCTGTTCTTTGGTTTTCCTGTATAACAAAAATGGGCAGGGGTCCATATCAGTGGATCCATAGTACAACCTAAATCTCATTGAGGGAAAAGGAGAGCATATAGAGCTGCAACAGCGTGACATGACACAAGGAAATGTGAAGTAGGTAAATTAAGGATTGTGTTATCTCCTGCATTTTTGTTCCTCTGGGAAATACGCAATCATCTCCAATAACTGTGACGCAGTTCCATGTTTTATTGGCATTTGGTATTTAGGCAGTTGGCAGAAATAGGAACTGTTCCTTTCATATTCCTTCAATACCAGATAGGTCCATTATTTTAAAATATATTGTAACATAAGTCTGAACCACTGATTATGACATATTCCTAAAATGAAATCTGACCCATTTTCTACCATCAATATGAAGTAGGCATGCTCAATGTAAGACTGGTCTTTTACACTGTCATGTTCAGATAGATATTTTCAGGAAAACAAGAATGCAAATTAAATAGCAATTCAAGTATTACTGATTTACCTTTAAAATTATTAACTTATCTGAGTAATATTAATATTTTTTTTTAAGGTTTACACTGACTACATTTAGGCCAGAGGTATGAAATCATTAAGATCTGTTTTCTGTCACTACAAGTGCATAATTTTCCTCTCTTTTAATTTCACATTCTAAGTTAATTTAGTGTTAAGAATATTAGATTAAGCTCTAGGGTACTGAGGAGTAGATCATGTGCTAAGCCAGAAAAATGGGCAGTTTACCACAGCTAAGGATCTGTCAGCAATTGGCTTGTAGGTGGCAGAAAAAAAGGCTAGACCTTCCCTATCTTTTCCCTGTTGTTTTCATTTCACAGAAGCAAAATAAAAATAAGCTAACCTTTATATAAACCCGACTCCAAGGATGACTGTATTGCTGATACGGAAGATATGTTTACCCTGCCAGACAGTTTAGCTCGCAGTTCTCATCCTCCAGATTGCATAAATGTTAGTGTATTCTCAGGCCGTATTTTGGAGTGAATCATTCAATTCCATCTAAAACAGAACTCAGTTCCTGCAAATAGTTTGCTTCAGGGGCCTGTCCCCATAAACAGTAGATAAAAGGTAGTTTTGGCTCCCTTTGTCCTCCGCAGTCCTCCATGTCACTGCAGCAGCTTTTACATCTGCAGTCGTGTTCCCATACTTTGTTCCTATACACACTGCATGCAATCCACTTCTTCAGGTTTGTGATATAAAAAACCAACACTTTACAAGGCTGCAGCACAGCCCTCCCATTATTGCTGCACTTTGAACCAAAACAATGCAAGACGAAATACACCCACACCACTAAAGCACACATAAGCACGTGTTAGGACTTCTGGGACACTGCACAGAGTGCAAACGGGACTGAAGGCCAACTGTTACCAGTCACCTTCGGAGAGGTCTAGCACCGAGAAACGTGGACACAACTACTCCATGAGTCTTGATTTTGAAGCCGAGGATCAGTGACTGCAGGCGATGCAATTAGCAATACGGAGTAAATTGCATAAACCCTTTTAAAAAGACATCACTTCCAGTGAGCAAGAACGAGCATTCCCTAACGCGAGCATGATGGCAAATTGTCACCCTGCAGCACTGCTCCAAAGCTGTTTCAGATCAGTGAACTCTCCTCTGAAGTCAAAAACTGTGGTGAAAAATGTCAGTGACAACAAAATCAAGCCAATTCAGTGTTTAGTGTGCATGAGGCTTGAAGGTTTGACAGAGGATACTTGTCCTGGGAGCAGCAGAGCGCTGGAGGAGGGCTGAGGGGAGGAATATGAAGTGCCTGGTCAGGCAGGATCTACTGGCTTAGAGCTGCTGCAGGTCTTACAGAGATATTAGCTGCGTAAGAACATTAATAACTGTCTCCCCATTCCATGATGTGATATTTGTTGTTTTCTTTANATACTCATGTGCTATAAACTTTTCTAGACCTTGGAACCTCTTGGAACCAGACCTTCCAGACCTTCCACGGGTATAGGAAGTGAAAATGAGAAGTCAGCTCAATTTCAAGTCTGAGAAGACAATCAGAAGAGTATTGTTAAAAAAACAACAAATGGCTCCTGGCATTTAAGCTGGCCCCAGGGTTTGTCTCTGGCTCTTGATTTTTGAAAACATTACCAATATGGCATAAAGATGGAGCTCTTCAGACTCCTGAATGGCCTCATGTAAGTTGGGATGCTGCTTGTGTGCTTCAAGTTATTTACTTTCAGGTGGAGTTCTGCAGGTTGTGTATTATGAAGAATGGATCAATTGTACTTTCCACTTGGTATTAAAGTTACATCTCTGTTCAAGATAAGATTTTCTCCAATTATCATCATTGTGCTACTGAAACTTGAAGGCAGGAGCCAAGCTTCTTCCTTTATCTCCTGGTCCTGCATTGCTGTTTTGTTATTCTACGCCAAATTTTCTCTTCTGGAGACATCCAACTCATTAGAAATCCAGCACGCTAAATCTGATGCTGATAATGCAACACTGTTAACTTTTTCCAGTTCATTGAAGGGCCAGAAGAAAAGTAAAAAGATAATCATCAGGGGAAATTTGGTCACCAGACACTCATTCCCGTCTCCTCTGCTGACACAGAAAATACATAATTTATACCAGCAGGTCTTCTTCGTGCAGATTTTTCAGCTGCTAGGAAATTAGGTCAATATGTTTTCATTTACTCTGAATTGGCTGCATTTATTTATTTATTTGTTTCTAGTATGGCACAAACATTTTTCTTTTAACAATTCCTGGCAGTTATATTAACATTCTGCTGTAGCTAATGGCTGAACAATTATTTTTCCTGAAATCCAAATTGAAAGGTTAACCTTAGTATTTCTTTTTAAACATTTTAAATTGTTTTCAATTGCAGGAGTATTTATGATACAGTAGCAGTTTAGAATAGAAAATAAATTAATAAATGAATTACAATTTCATCAGCTCTATAGCCAAAGTCAAAATTAAACTACAACAATGAGAAAGTTAATGTAGTCACATAGTATTATTGCTTTTTGGTTTGTGACTCAGAAAACCTCAGTCCCTTTCATAGTGTACATTTTGTTTAGACTACACAGAAGTGCTGACTTTTACATAATATGAACAAGTGTGTCCTGTCAACTAGTGTGGATTGGTTTTCTTTAAGTTCATTTCCCCAGTGAAAGAATCTGAATCTGTGGCCAAGTCCTTTTTAACTTAGGACCTTCATTATCAAAACAATTAATAATTTTCTCGATTCTCTTCACTGGGAAAAGTCCCAAAAAAGTCAAGAATATGTATAAATCTCAATACGATTGTAAATACAGGATTAGATAAGAGATATATATAACAAAGGAGCAAGGAGATTATTTGCCTGATCTCCTAATTCCTGTGAAACTTGCTACTACTCATTAAAATTAAAATAATTCCAGAATCCTTCTGCTACTGAAGGATGGCTTTATTTATGGAGAAAAAGTACAGTCAAAACTTTTAATTTCAACAGAGAATTGGCAAATTAAACATCCTTGTTTATTTATTTTTTTTAAGTTATTGTGGTTTTAAATCCCTGTATTGTTTGAGAGCAAATTTAATTGTCAAATTAGCAACCAGTATGCACTAATGACACAGCCATGTAGACATTTGTTCTGTCTCAGTAGCTATTTGCAGGCCAATTGGAGGCAGCCTGGGCTGCAGTGGTCATGCACTGGTGGAGTTTGCACTCCTGAGGGTTATGGGTCAGGGGAAGAGTAAAGTCAGGACCCTTAATTTTAGGAAAGTAAAATTCCAGCTCTTCAAGGAGTGGGTTAATAGGACCCCCTGGGAAACTGTCCTCAGGAACAAGGGACCAGAACAGAGCTGGCAGATCTTTAAGGATGCTTTCCATAGAGAGCAAGAGCTCTTGATCCCGAGGTGTAAGAAACCAGGAAAGGAGGGCAAAACACCGGCATGGCTGAGTCGAGACCTGCTGGTCAAACGAAAGGGCAAGAAGGAAATGCACAGGCAGTGGAAGCAGGGAGAGGTATCCTGGGAAGAGGATAGGGATGCTGCCCAATTGTGCAGGGATGGGATCAGGAAGGCCAAGGCTGAACTCGGCAAGGGACGCAAAGAAAGAAGGTCTTCTACAGGTATGTCAGCCAGAAAAGAAAGATCAAAGAAAGCATACCCCCCGTGATGAGCAAGACTGGCAAACTGGTAACAACGGACGAGGAGAAGGCTGAGGAGAAGGCTTAGGTACTCAAGAAATTTTTTGCCTCAGTCTTCATTGGCAACTTCTCTCCTCACAGCCCTACAGTGGATGGACCGCAAGGCAGGGACTGGGGGAGCAAAGTCCATCCCACTGTAAGAGAAGATCAGGTTTGTGACCACCTGAAGAACTTGAACATACGTAAGTCTAGTGGCCTTCTATGATGGAGTGACTACATGAGTGGACAAGGGAAGAGCTATGGAAGTTGTCTATCTGGACTTCTGTAAGGCCTTTGACACAGTCTTCCACAACATCCCTCTCTCTAAATTGGAAAGATACGGATTTGATGGATGGACTGTTAAGTGGATGAGGAACTGGTTGGATGGTCACAACCAGGAGGTAGTGCTCAACGGCTCAATGTCCAGATGGAGATGGGTGACAAGTGGTATCCTTCAGGGGTCTTTATTGGGACCAGTATCATTCACATAAACAGTGGAATTGAGTACACTCTAAGCAAGTTTGTGGATGACACCAAGCTGAGTGGTGTGGTTGACACTCCTGAGGGACAGGGTACAGGATGCTATCCAGAGGGACCTGGACAAGCTTGAGAAGTGGGCTCATGTGAACTTCACGAGGTTCAACAAGGCCAAGTGCAGGCTCCTGCACTAGGGTTGGGGCAACCCCTGGTATCGATACAGTGATTGAGTTGAAGATGTCCCTGCTCATTGCAGGGGGGGTTGACTTGATGACCTTTAAAGCCCCTTCCAACACAAACTATTCTATGATTCTATGAAATAGTGTATATGAACAGTATCAGCCTAGGGAATATTTACAAAGTGTTTATCTTCAGTGGTGTGTTTCATTATTTACAATTTATTATGTTTTCTTTTCTGTTATATGGTTGTTTGTCTAGATCTTTTTAGCATTTCAATAAGTAAGGCTAAATAATGAATAAATAATGCATAAAGGAAAAAAACCATCTTACCAGATGATAATTCATAAAAATATGCCTTTTTTTTCTCAGTAATCAAATACTTAAATATAATTAGACTTCTTATTTGTGAGAAGAAATTGTAAGATTTCACTAATAAACGTTAAAGAACCATGCTATAACTAAGTCAATGATCCTGCTCCTATAATATTGTAGACAGCATATAGGCTGGTTGATAAATTAATTATATAATTGCAATAATGTATAATATAGGATTATTATATCTTGCCCAGGTGTATCAGGAATAGTGTGGTGAGCAGGACTAGGGAAGGGATCATCCCACTGTACTCGGCGCTGGTGAGTCCGCACCTTGAATACTGTGTTCAGTTTTGGGCCCCTCACCACAAGAAAGACATTGAGTTGCTGGAGCGTGTCTAGAGAAGGGCAACAAAACTGGTGATGCATCTAGAGCACAAGTCTTCTGAGGAGTGGCTGAGAGAACTGGGGTTGATTAGCCTGGAGAAGAGGAGGCTGAGGGGAGACCTTATCAC
>RSEF01000002.1:154411590-154422011 GCA_003993805.1 Himantopus leucocephalus | reverse complement strand
CAGGATAACTCTGGTCAGTTGGGGTCAGCTGTCCCACTCCCAACTCCTTGTGCGCCCCCAGCCTACTCACTGGTAGGGCAGTCTGACGCTGTGTAAGCGCTGTTCAGCAGTAACTAAAACATCCCTGTGTTATCAACACCGTTTTGGTCACAAATCCAAAACACAGCACCATACAGGCTGCTATGAAGAAAATTAACTCTATCACAGCCAAAACCAGTACACATTGTTACAAAAGGCTCTTCTATGTGACCATCCCTGACCCTGCAGGAACAGGTCCTCCTGACTACTTACAAGCATCTTATCTGTGTTCAGTTTGATCGATTCTGCAGCAGGAAACTCCTTGAAGAATCTCTGGACAGTGGGATGGCCCACCTAGGATGTTAATCAGTACACCAAAGCGCATAAATAGTGCCAATCAGAGGGTCTGGGACCTGCCTCAGTGGTTGCTCCTGTAGCAATGAGTCAAACGCCTTGCTGTGAAGTCATCTTGAAGTTCATTCCACTATCTTGTCTCCAGTGGGTCTGCTGTCTCAAATCAGCATATTATCATCTGTGCAGTTAGGAGTTCATGGACCGATGTGGGAATTAACAGNTGCTCCTGTAGCAATGAGTCAAACGCCTTGCTGTGAAGTCATCTAAGAGTTCATTCCATTATCTTGTCTCCAGTGGTCTATTGTCTCAAATCAGCATATTATCATCTATGCAGTTAGGAGTTCATGGACCGATGTGGGAATTAACAAATGCCCTGGGTACTTGCACAAGCTTGGCCCTGACACCCAGCTACAGGTGTAATTTGTGTGCCCAGCACCAGAGTTGTAATTTGAGTTTCCTCTTTATTATCAGAACTCTAATTCAAAAGTCAATGGATTTTGCTACAGAGAGAAGATGGAGCTATACAGCTTTGGATGGGGATAACAAATCTTTTCCAGATGACAGGGAAACATGGAGGTGCAACGCTCATAATATCACAGATATTGAGGGTTCCCACAGAACTATTAACTGTTCTTTGCCGGTTATAGTGTCTTCCTTCTCTATAGCATCTGTTTCTTCTTCTGCCCTTGCCATTGTCCTTCCCATGCTTTTCAGACTCTGCCCATCCGTTCCTTAAGTTATGGTTCCTGTATTTTATTCCTTTCACCTTTTTATCTCATCTGCCTATTTACCTCATCTCAGTCCTGTTCATTTACTGAAGTACAGAGGTTTTCAACAAAGGTAAGAATGCATTAACACATGTAGGACAAAGTAGTTTAATAAAACTTGTTCTCTTTCTGTTCTTCATATTGCTAAAAACTTTAACTGTTATGTTCCTTACAAAATTCAATGTTAGAAATAAGAAAGTCTTTTTAAAGTCTGACAAAATTCTGACTTTCAAAACTTGGCATCTTAACTCCCCCAGCTCTCACTACTTCCTTTGTAGCGTCCTGCAGCATCCTCATGTCCTCACTGGCCTCATAAAGATGAGACCATTGACGCTTGTTGTCCCCGATGGTGTTGAAGTCCCCTATCCTCTGGAATTTGATGTCCTCATGTAGTTTCTTCAGTACCTTTTTTTTCTCAGTCTCTTCCACTTGTTGTCTGATATAGCTGCTTTGTTACCGTGACATATCCACAGTTTTCTCTTCCTCTACTTATATTTATGACTAGACAGCCTTTGATGACAAGATTGAACACTACTAAGCTTGTAATTCAAAAGACAAGTATTCCCTTTTTGCCACTGTAGCCCATGTTTTTTTCACTGATAAAGGCTGAAACTTTTGTGACCACCCCAGCTACCTAATTTGGGACTTCAGTGCCTAAAGCCCACCTGATATCCCAGTCACAATCCTATCAACTTGCTTACTTGGACTGCTTGGCTCCATTCATCTGTGTGGATGTCAGCTTTCTAAGACCGGTTGGCTCCAGGGCCAGGACCTAGCCTGCCATTCCTTTCCCCCTCCCTTTATACACTAGAAATGTAATCTGTTTGGGTTTGTTTTTTTCTGTTTTGTTGTTTTTTGATTTTTTTTTTTTTATTAATTGGAGATATGATTTCAAATGTATAAATGCTTTAAAGCATATCAAAGAGAATCTTTCACTTCTCCAGTCTTTGGGCTTAGTGTCTACCACTTATTGAAGCAATGTCTAAACAAAGCTTACATTAAAGATCATGATTTTACTATGAGGGGCTCAGCCTCCGAATATAAAAGATAATTAAACCTTATTACTAAGAAATATTTTGGCCATAGCTTGAATCCTAGATTCAGGCACAACTAGTGCTTTTACCATTAAAGTAGTTAAAGCTTGAAAAAAGCCACCACAAACTTGCTCAGTAATTACTTGCTTTTTGTATGATGGCTGTGTGGGGAAAGAAAAAAAAATCCTTTCCTGAAAAAACATAAAAAAATTGCTTACCCAGAATCGAATGAGTGAGATAAATTTTGCAATTGTTTGAGCAAATGAAGTGCAAAATACCTCTTTGGCCTTGGGAACAGATAGGGTAGATTCAAAGTGCAAAAAGAAAGGTCTTGAAGCCTGGATTTTTGTTTTGGCTAGCTGGATTTCAGGGCACTTCATATATTCTCCTGGGAGAAGGTGAAAGAACTAGAGGAGGATAAATAGTTTTATCACTTATTTAATGTGAAGGTTGTCCCCATGAGGCGCTAATCTTATTCACTTGTCATCGTCAATCAATTTATAATGCAAGAGGGAGAGGTGTGGGTGTGGGCTTTTAAATCACCGAGTATTATGTGTGAGTGTGTCTGGAAGCAGCTTTGGTTCTATAGGAAAGTACTGTAGCCTCTTCAATTGACAGCACTAGCTATAGAAAGAAATGTGAAATCCTCTTTCAAGCCTGTCGCGTTTAATTATAATCTTCTGAGGACTTTGCAGATAATAGTTCCCATTTCTTTCATAGTAAATCACTGCGTATGAGAAAGCTGTGTTGGCTTTCCAATGCCCAAGACAAATAAAGCTTTTGGTCTCCCTTCAGAAGCTTTGTCTCTTAATAGAAACATTTTCAAATAAAGAGTGTGTTGCTTTTACATACATTGCTGTATAGACTGTCATTGTTGACTTGAAGAAGTGGGGGGGAATATAGCCCCAACAAATCCCAAGAGATTGATTGTTAAGAAATCAATAACAGTAATGCTGCATTTTTGTGTCATTATTTTTTGCTTTGAGTTGCTTTACCACTTTTCCATAACAGCTCCAAGGCTTTCTGGTCAACCCCTTAAAAGCAGCTTACTGAATTTCTTGGCATAAGCTATCCCTTAAAAAAATAAAAGCGTAAAAGTGATGTTTCAGACCAAGAGTCCTTGTAGAACAATACCCTCTTTCTAACTGGGCACAAACAGACCTCAAGAAGAGGAAGAGCCAGGCAGACATGCCTGCTAGGAGTATTCTCTTAGCCTTTGTTTATTTTCTGCTGAGGGCATTTCCTGAGCTTGATGGAGAATATCAGCACTCAGAAAATTTCTTTTCCTCAGCCTTTCCCCTTATGGTTCTGACTAACCCTGGGAGATGCAGATGCATTACTTCAGTTGTGCTTAAGCTCATGCTTCATGATGAAAACGGGATTAATAAAGTGGTCTCCATGGATGTAGTTCTGGAGTTCTGACATCCCCGCAAAGGATTTCACAAGGTTTTGCCAGCCATGACTGCCATGGAGGTTGGACTTGTCCTCAACTAGGAACAAGATTTTGGATTTTAGATTTTCCATTTCCAGAGGTGATTATCCAAATGTAACATTTGATCTCTGCTGAACAGAGTGCAGTGTAGATTTCTGCAAGTACAGATATTGGTATGCTTGGAATACAAGATGTAAAGAATAGGGGGTTTTGGTCTGATGGTTATTTTTTTTTTTCCTTTCCCTTCTTTGAAGCTGTCAGCACTAAGCACAAGGGAGCCATAGCACATAACCAAGAAGCCTACCACCAGTGACTGGAAAAATAATAACCTCACCCCATTTTCCATAAAGAATCATATTTCCATTTGGTACAGACTGACTGAAATTTATTTCAGTTAACTTTTATCATTAAAAAGACACTCAGAATTTAAATTTTAAAAAATCTTGCACATTAGGATAAAATCATGACATTTTAAAGCTTTAAACAGCTGCAACAATGCATATACATGTCAGAATATACTGAAGATTCAAGTATGTGAATGTTTAATTCTTTATTAAAATATTAAGAATTCTAACAGATGAGACCAACTAGGTCTGTGTAAATAAAAGAGTGCCAACTTAAATTCAAAAGCAAACTTATTCCCATGCTTTGTTTTGGGTTGTCGCAACTAGATCACTCCAAGGAAAAACGTGCAGAGGACATTGTGGAAGGCCTGTGCTGGAGGAAAATGCTAGAGGTTTGTAGGTAATCTGTGTGTTAAAAGAGCAATAGGATGAAAAGCTGTGATGAGATTCAGGGGATGTCAGTTTTGCGCATGGCTCTGCTACTGTATGGTCTTCATCAAATCAGGTCTTCTGTCTATTCCTCTTAATTTCCACCCTTGGTTATCACTTTGTATTTATATTGTAATTTTTTGAGGGTGGGGACCATTTCTTGGACTGTGTGTGTGTAACATTTAGTATTCCAGGTCCATGTCAGTTTTCAGGCTTCTAGACACTGCTGTGTATATATGAATGATATGTATGTTTGTACTGATAACATGAATAAACGCATTTGGTGTGTAAATAACCTCTAGTTTAAGTCCATGGGTATGGTAACAACCACCCAGCCATATTGCTCCAAGAGGTTATTTTATAAGCTGAATTTGCTGACAAGGTTCCCTCCTTAGTCAATACTTGAGGTGGAAACCTTCCACATAAAAGTTAACAGCCATGTATATCACACACCTATTTTTAGCCTAAATAAAATTGCCTTGAAGAACTTTGTTTCTCTGTATAACTGATTAAAGGATTTTAAGCAAGTGGCATAGCCTAAACCCTGATTTTTGGGTCTTTACAGTGAAGGAAGAAAAATCTCAACCTATACCTGGCGTTAATTTGGTACATTTATAGTANTGGTACGTTTATAGTATTATCAACATTACATTAGTCTCTGGTAAAATAGTCTGATTTGCGGTTCTTGACGTGATACATTGGTATGAACTAAACTTTTAACTGTAGCCATCCGGACTATTTCCTGTGTTGGCATAGAATATTTTGTCTTGTTGTCAACTGTATGGATAAGACTTTCCAGAAGATAGTATTTCCATAAATTTCTTGGATGCCATGTTTTACCTTGGCTTTTTGTTTCTCAGTGAGACACTTCCGGCTCCCTGTTTTGTTTTGGCGAGCTATCACACTTCCACTCTACAGTGGGTTTCGTTTTGGGTTTGGGTTTTTTTGAGGGTGGCCATGTCATTGATAAAGGCTGGGTGTTTGGCAGGGGGTGAAAGTGGCTAAGTAATCTTTTATTCTTCTGTACATTCATGCTTGTATTATAAAGCTGCTACTTCAAAATGTCCTGTAGATATGTTTTAGATTTGTAGATCTGCAATTTGCACATCATCCAAAAATATGCAGCTAGGCAGACTTTTCTTCTTCTATTATGGCTGCAAAATTCACTGTTCTCTCTGCAATGCTGGGGGTTTAAAATGTCCCTTCCTTACTGGAGTGCAAGTAGACAGTCATTGTTACCTGCAGGAGTTTGTATTTTGCATGCCAGAATTATGAAAGACCCCCTAATGTTTTAGTGGTCCTGTGGTGAGGTGGATTAAGCAGGGGTGCAGAAAGCCTCACTGAGTTTTCAGCTCTGTAATACTAATGCAGCCGAAGGGCCAGCAACATAAGCATGGTAGCTTAAAGTGATGTTTGCTACACTTAAAATCTTGATCAGAGCTGCAGAGCCACAGCAAGGGTGAGGCAAGAGGGTATCCCCAGTTATGGTACTGCTACACACTGCCCAGGAAGGAAGGTGCAGGACCATAGCAGTCACGGTGTCTGGCAGGAGGTCAGGAAATCCGTAGGTGATGGGTGGATGTAGCTGTATACGTCTTCGAAACCACCAAGTCTCACTTGGAAATCATACCTGAACTATCTAGAAATTAGCCAGTTCAGGTACCAATAGCAGTGATGTGCAGAGAGCTCAGAGCGTACACATGCTGCACAGCCTTGCTGGGACCTCAGGGAAGCATTTGAGCAGCTAGATTGCACCCTATTATCAGAACAACACTGCCAACATTAATGAGCTTTAAAGCCAGGCTGGGAATGTCCTCCTGCTCTGTGTTGCACCTTTGTGAGCTGTATTCATATGTCCCCCACACCCCTTGGTGCCATCAAGTCTCTGTGCATTGACAAAGCACAGGTTCCACTTCATCTCATTTCCTTCTTTTCTCCCTCAGCAACGTGCAGAAAAGCAGCTGGTGGGAGAGTTGGTTATGCTGCTTCACACCAGCTGAGAGCTCCCTTATGCCATGGAGAATTATAGACCTTTCATTAGGGTCTGTGAGCAAAGTGGCAGGAAGAGGAAGAGGAATTCTGGCATATGGCCGCACACACTGCCTTCATGTTGAAAAGCTTGAGCTGGAACAGCCGCTGAACCCAAGACTGAGCAGGACAACCTCTCTGGGGTGTTACGGATCATATGGTTATATGTGCTTGGGACAAAACTCCGGAGAAGAGCCAGGCAGAGACTCTCCCAGACAGGAAAAGAAGTAGTTCAAACAAAGACTTTGGGATTTTGATAAAAATATTCTGCAGTTCTGACATGACTTTCTCCATCCTAGTCCGAGCAGCTCTTTACTCCCTTGTTCCCGACTTGCTGAGTTGGTTTTGTCCGTTCAACTTCATTTCATACCTCTCCCTCTAAGTCCCACCCTCCTTCNAAAAAAAAAAAAAAAAAAAAAAAAAAAAAAAAAAAAAAAGAGTTAAAGTAGATGAAAAATGGAGAGGGGAAAGTTAACAGGGCAAATAAGTGTCTCAGGGAAACTTTGTCTCTTAATGCCTGTACAGCTGATAAGTTGGGTGGTATTTAGTTTGTTTATTGTAGGCATGTTTTAAAATTCTTCTTATAGAGAGTTCACAGAAGACATACCATTGCTTTACATGAAATGCACTGGGGATATTTTACCAAAATAATAATTTTTGCTCCCATCTTGTCTGTCCCTAACTCCTACAGTGACTGAGACTCTCTTATGTGTTATCTAGTAGCTTAATTTACTGTAATTTAGTTCTGCATTGCTTTTGATGGCTTAATTACTTTCTAATTATTTTTGGCTGTGGGAGGAAGCCAGGTGAAGGCAGAAGAATAAGCTGCTATATATTATTTGTAATTTAGTAAAGTTACAGTTTCACTCCAAAATCAAGGTCTTCTTTTGGTTGGCATTACATGTAGAGTGATAATCCAAACAGACAAGGGAGGAAGGAGAATAATATCATTATTAGCCCTGTTCGGACTGAAGAGGTGATTAAAGATGGATCAATTTACTGCCTGCCAAAAAGTAACTCCCTTTCAGAAATAATATTCCAGTCCACCCTACCAGCCCCCAACAGACTCATCCTCTCTGTACTTTTATTTTCTTATAAATAATGGGTGCTGTGTTGTTGTTGAGCCTATTTCATTCATGACTAACACAAACAACAACCAGATTGAGGAATCTCTCCATTCCAACATCAAAAGTCAGCAGCCATGAGCAGAAAGTATAATGCTCCTAATTTCCAGTTCTTTTCCATATCCTGGTCTTGGTAGGTTTCTTATCCCCACCCTCCTCAACATATATGGGATTGAGTTGCCTAACCTCAAGCATTTAATGATGTTTGAAATTTCCTAGGGAATCACACCCAGTCTGTTTTAGAGCAAGGATTTTCATTCCAGGTTGCTTTGATTCATACTAGGTACTCCCAAGACTTCCATATCAGTTTGCTTATTATTTCGTTAGAAATTAGTTTGCTTAATATTTAATTAGAAAATTCCTTCCTTTTATACATAAGCCTTAAAAATACAGATTTTTTTTTAATCTAAAACAGAAAAAAATAGTCAACATAGGTTACATCTTAGGTATTACTGCATGAACACGCATACACACACAAATGTATGCGCAAATGTCATATTGTGGTGCTTGGCTCATTCACATCCAAGAAGCCAAAAAAATGCATTAAAAAAGCTAAAGCTCCAGGCATTAGGCTCTAGGCCAATGATACAGATTACAAAAAAAAAAAAAAAAAGAAAAAAAAAGAGCTGCAGGCCAAGCATTGCTATGTTTGCCAGCTTTGACATATTGGGTGACAGCATAATACATTTAGCCCTAATCTAACACATAACCCCATTGTAATTAAAATCTAGCACATTTTGCACAAGGTCGCATTTAGCTTTATTGACCACTGTGATGCTGGAAAAAGATTTATGAAGATGGCTTGAAATGTCTCAAGTGCTAAAGCAAATAGATGTAAAATGCTTCCCACTTGAAAACCAGCTAGGTAATTGTCCTTTTCTTTCGTGATTTTTGTAGAAATCTCTCCTAATCTGACGGCTGCAGTATACCAGTCAGAAAATTCTCTGTGCCATTATCACTAAGCTTAAGGTTTTTGAAATGTCAACTATAAAGTACAGCTATAACAGTGTTAGATAGTTTTTTGGTTTTTTTTTTTTTTTTAACATGTAGCTGAATTTTGTGGATATTCAAACAACTTCAAGACAGAAACACAAAACAATTTTTCTCCTGCCTTCTGATGTGATCCCTTTGAGTCCTTTACTAAACTGAGCATGTCTATGAACTGGCTTTCTTTTTCCATTCTTAATGTAGATGGAGTGGGTATGCTGTGAGTTGGTTAGTATAGAGATGGAAATTGAGTACTGCCAATGCTGGCTTTGTGCAAGACTAGTATTTGGAAGCTGCAATCATGTTTGAAGAAGTTTGAATTCTCATTTAAAAAGAACACTTTTATCCCTCTTTCTAACTGTGTAAGGCTTAAAGAAGCAAAGCAGCAAGGCTGAACATCTTTCCCATGAAACTTTAATATTACATTTGGCTCTAAATTCAGCTTGAGTACCCTGCGCTGTCTGAGTCTGCTTCAGCCAATGGAAATAACCAAATTATAATGATAGTTTAGTCACTCCCTCTTTTCCTACGGTTACATTCTCAGTAACAGAATACAAAGTAAAATGCAGTAGCTAATTCTCTAGCAACTATCTAACTTCTTGAATAAATTAGTTTTCTGATTATAATGATTGTCAGGATAGAATTTGGGGGGAGGGGAAGTTCTAACTTTCAATATAAATATAGTAAAATACAAAATACTCTTCAACCAAGTTTCTGTGACTTAAGGCAGTAAGACTGGATTGCAGTTTGAGATGACATCACATAAATTTAGGTTTCTACACGTTAGTGTCTGTAGGTATTATGGGTATTTTCTAAGAGAGTCTAATGAGTGTTTAAGCTTTCATTTTAGTCAGTAGAGCTCTAGGCAATTTAGTTAGTCATCTTAGGCAACTAGTCAGTTTATCTTAGACACTTAACTTTGATCAGCTAAGTATCTATCTAGACTCACTCCATAGATTACAGAGACTGGGGTTTAGACTGACTATTCCACATCTGTTGCCTATGCCCAGGTGTCTAGCATCATGTTGCTAAAGGCTGATATCCTACTTTACTTGCAGATCTGGGAGATAGTGAGGCCATCTGAACCAAAAGATCCTGAAATTCATACCAAAGGATCAAGTTACCTCACTTTTATAGATCTGCATCATAGTTATCTCACAATAGCTGAGTTTTGAAAAATCCCCGTTTGCTGGCTGTTAGGCAGCAAAACAGGTCAAGGGAAGGAATAGAATATAGCATAGCAAAATGATCTTCCATTGCTAAACTCAATCCTTCTCTAAGGTTAAGAGTTTTCACTTAGGTAGTTACCATGGCTCAGCTGCCATTAAGTAAATTTTTAAACAATAATAAACTGTTACATGTCTGAGTCTACAGTGAAGTTAAAAAAACAAGTGAATAATGTACAGACTAACATGGAATGTTCGTACTTAAGAATATTTTTTTTCAGAAGAGAAATATGGACATTTTGTCTATCTCTGTTTCAAAACTTCGACACTTGATGTTGACACTCTCAGCTTCAAGAGTGTACCACCACTGAGACAAAGAACTTTTAAAAAAAATTATCTTTGCAGTTATTTTTGATGAAGGAATGAATTTTAATGGAAGGAGATCTGGAACGGATACAGTGTATGAACCATAGTACCTTGGTTGGTGGCCACAGCTATAAAGCAGCTCTATGCAAAGTCCATATGGATAGTCTAATGATAATCTTTGAAGAAGAGGGATTCTGGATGGTTTTGGGAGACGTATTGTTGTAATTCTGAAACCTGCTGGCAGAAAGGCAACTGTAACCAGGAGTAATGAAGCATTTGGTACTGTTTAACAGTAGTGAAAACCGGGAAATTCTGCTAAAAGAGTTATGGGCATTGTCAAAACACTAACAGTCCAGCCATGTATAGGTAAAG
>RSEF01000002.1:154365249-154379452 GCA_003993805.1 Himantopus leucocephalus | reverse complement strand
GGCAGCGGGCAAATACTCACCGACAGGAACTAGCATCATCAAGGAGAGCATTATAAAGGGGCTTTTCTTTTTCAAGGTGATGATCTCTCTCCTGAAAAAAAGGGTGTCCTGGGGTTAGCAGTGCCCAAGGGCAGAGCCCTGCACAGGTGCATTTTCATTTACAAGCTGAGGAGCAGTAATTTTGGAGGAGCCAGGGTCTCCTGGTGGGGAGCACCACCAGCTTCCACCTGCTTGTCCTGACCCACTGGCACCCCTCATCTCCATGTCCCCACCGCACACGTGTTGTACTCACAGGGTGGGGATGCCTCTGCTGAGGTGTCTCTGGAGGGAGACTACAACCACTGCCAGACTGAAGACCAGCCCTGGGCAAAGTATGTATTTTATTTATACTTAGGTACAGTATTTTATATATATACACCTCTATACTTGTTTGTGTATATATATTTACAAAGGCAAAAAACATTTATGTGCATAGAACTATAAAGCATAGTAATTTAATGGATAAAATATTCTTTAATAATAGCTAATGAAATGAGTAATTAGAGTTCAAATGTGAATGGAAGTAATAAAGGAAAAGTAAAAGGCAAATTCAAGCCTCTGAAATTTACCAGGTATCATAACAAGCCTTACATGTCTGGGATGGGGGGACGTCAAGAGGCAAAAGGTCCATAAGTAGGTGGAGGGACACAAACATTTTAGAACATACCTGAGGACTACAGACCCCTTTCAGGAGGCCACCAAGGGGCCTCTGGTGCAATCCCGTTATGTACAAAGTGAGCTGAACCAAGAGGCCCCCCACATCTGGGCCTGGCTCAACAGGCTGGTCATGCAGAGTTATTGTGGCAGACTAGGACTTTGTATGGTTCTGCAAGATGCAATGCTTTGTGCAATACTGGAAAAGGAGAATAAAATGCCAACTTCCAACAACATGCACGTGGCAACAATAAGGAAAAGCAATAGGACTGTAGCATGCAGCGATCCCATAAGAAATGAGACAGCCACTGAGCTCTGACTAGCACACATGACTGCCAAAAAACCTCTTCCTAGTGAAAAGCGAGTCTGTGACAGTGATCGCAGCACAAGTGGATTTGCCATCCTTGCATCCACTTCAGCCCAATCCCCAGTGAACTCAGTTCCAAATGAGAACTTTAGGCTCGGGACAGAGAAGATTAACCTCCAGCCCTTGTGCAAGGAGCATATGATCCCACACTGGAGACATGGCATAAAAGTGTATGAGATGAAAGACTCAAAATCCTCCATAGCCAAGAGCCCTGGTCCCTGGTCCTTGGCTCATGCAAGTCTTTGCCCCATATCTTACTATGAAATCAGGCATCTGTATTACCTCTTATTTCCAGTCAAGTACTGTAGGAACTTCAGTTAGATATGAAAATTGCTGGTACCGTAGGCTCCTGTCTTTTTTCAGACACTCAATTTCCATTTCCTGCTTCAGTAAAGCTTCTCTGGCTTTTTGTCTTTTGACCATCTTCTCTCAGTGGTTCACATAGCTCTAAAACTAGGACAAATATCTCAAGTCTTAACCATTACATTTGAGGATCAACATAGTCATATGTTGACAATTGATTATAACCCAGCATGTCACCCAGATGGGAGGGACAGGGACATCCCCTCTCGGTGGCAGAAATGTGTATGGCTGAACCTCCGTTTGGGCTGCAATTTCAAGTGCCTTTTGAGAACAGCCTGTGTGGAAATAATTGCACAGCCCCACCAGAAGTTGCTTTCCAAAGTGCTTTCCAAGGATGATAAGAATCAAAACCCTCCAGAGGCAGAGGTTTGAAAAGACTGAGGCTTATTAAGATGAATGTGACTGGATATGGTTAAAGTATGGAAGAAGAAAAGAGTTTGGAGTAGATGTAGAACATCAATATTTGTATTCGTGGCATTCTGACTTTGTTGGGTTTGCCTGCTAAAGGTGCTGGTCGAGTAAGAAACCCCCACCTCAGATCGTTTGATGGATCAGTGCTGGAGACACGGTTCTGTTTATATCCACCTGGGATCAGTTTATCCTATTTTCCCTATTTTGGTATGAGAGCAAAGATAAATGGAGATGTCTGCCACTAAAATGACTGTGATGATGACTCTTCATATCCAGCAACTGTGTAGTTTAAACAAATGGGTACAGTTTTGAGCTAAGGGCTGTTATTTAAACATAATGCATTTATTTTGTAGAGTTTGCTCCCATTTGAGAGCAATAGAAGAGGAAGAGGGAATTTTAAAGAGATTGACTACTACTCCACAATCTTATGTCTTAATTATGTCTTCTTGATTTTACTAACACAATGCAGGTGTAAAACACTGGCAGATTAGAGGGATAATGTGTTAAACTCTGCTGAGGTAAACTACTTAAAAAGCAAGGTGTCAAGCAGTATCTCCAAACACAGCACAGATCAGTTTTAAAAAAAAAAAAACCCTGCAAAAATAAAGAAGTGTCTTCTACTACAAAATTAGTTTGGAAGTCCTCTTAATTGATCTTAGAATCTTGCACATAGCCAACGCTGAGAAATTAATTCACTGACAAAGTGCATAACATTCAGGAAGAATATTGGCTACTCAAAGAACTGTTACATCAATATTTCATCTTGAAGCCATATTTTAGAAAGTGATAAAAGGTTAAAAACAAACCCAAGAAACTGGTTTAGATAGAACGAACAACCATAAACTAAACCCTTGTTTAAACCAAGCAAAGAAAATACCATGCATGGAAGTATGAAGTGTTATAAATGATGTCACTAGCTCACACGAGTCTCATGTAACAATGAATTAGTTTGAAGGGTTGCCTAGAATATGTTGCATAATGTTTCTCCATTCTTCAGCCTGCTTGCTGTAAGCAAATCTGTGTAATTGCTAAACTGTGTTTCTCTCAGAAAAGACTTCAAAAAAAACCCCAAAACAAAACACAACCCCCCCAAAAACCCACCCCAACCTAGAAAAGTGAACATAATGGACATAATGGACTAACTCAAGGTTGAACAACTTCTTCAACTTCAATTTGAAAAACCCAATAGGAAAGACGCTGGTACTGCATCTTCTCTTGCATCAGAGAAGGAAGTCATGAACTTCATAGCAATTATGCTATGTCACTTTGTCCATGAATTTAGGGGCATATCACAATGTTATATGTCAATCCAATAACGTTACATCTTTTCTCTTGACATAACACCAGCAGGCTGGCAGTAGAGCTGTTGAGACAATAACTATGCACATCCCAAACCCCTTTGACTTTCAACTAGTAAAGTAATGGAGCTCACAAAGACCTTTTTGTTGGCATTCTCCCATCAAAGTAGTAGTGCTGAGCAAGTATGCTCACAGCTTTGCTAGTTGAGATCAGACCAGTCAGCTAGAAATGCTGAGTCAATGAATTTACAAGGCCCCATGATTTGACCTTTTTCTAGATATCTGCAGTGCTGAGAAATGAACTGCTACGGATATCTAGACATAGAAAAGCAGAACAACAGGTTTGATGAGACCATGTATACTTCTCTTCCCTGACAGAGATGAGGTAAGTTAGATAAATCCATCAACTTTAGAATCCTGCAAATCAGCAATGGTGACTGGTGAGCTCTTAGAACTTTTAAAACCAATATCCAGTGATGCTTGGTGCTGACTTGGAAAATTTGAATGGCTTCTTGCTCTGCAAGAAGGAGCAAAATTTCTCATTCTGTCCTTTATACAAGCTCAACTTTTGAGTACCTGGATTTCACAGTCCTCTGCCATCTTTCTTCTTCCTTCAGGAAGATCAGAGATATCATTGCAGAACCTACTCTTTCAACAAATAATGGCTGGGGGCTTTCTTTTAGTCAAAGCTGGTAAGAAATGGTGCATTATCTGCAAGTCCTTCTTTCTTCTTTGAGATTTGTTGTACAGTGTGTGGATGGGATTTTGTTTTTCTTTTTTCACAAGTATATGTTAATGTTGCATCCAATTATTGAATTTCTTGGTAGCTTGGCATCATATTTCAGCTATTTCCTTCCAGTTCTCTTTCCTCTCTGCTCTGTCTCACTGCAGATGATAATGCATTAACATTTTACCTTCTGAGGTCAGAAGCTAGAGAAAAGACTGGGCACAGAATAAGACTGATGTACTTTCTGATAAGGATATGCTACTGAGAAGATGTTTACCTTATCAAATCCCCATTGGACAGGTCCACCATATGAATAAGAATGTTGGAACAAGTCTCTGAATTCTCACATTTAGCTTCATCCTAAACAAGTAACACAGAACTTTGAATATTGCTATTTAATACGTTAGCAAATCCTGTTGACAGAGTAAATTCAGAAACCAGTATAATGCAAATAAAAAGGAAAAGACCTCTCTTGTGTCAGTACTATATGTTTATTTAAAGTTTTATCTGCAGAACAGGGAGAATATTTCTGCCTATGTGTATTCATCCAAGCAGTATGCAGTTTGTTTTAAGAAGATGAGTTTGTAAAAATACTCCTTCTTAGGTAAGAAGAAAAGCTATATAGAGAGATTGGTGACTGCTCAAGCCAATGCCAAGAATTGCTTTAGGTAATAGATTGTGGAGATTGGATCTGAGAGTTTTGCAAGTTTTGCATTCTTCTCTGTGTCTGCCACTGATGTCAGCAAAAGCTCTCTTTACACTGTCGCTTTACTGTTATTATTAAATAGATTAAAATGATTATTACTACTTCCTAACGAAATTGGCACCATTGGTGAGAGGTTTGTGCTTTGTGGTATCATGTATAACAAGAAGGTGAAGCAGATGGAAAAGTGAGGCTAAGACAGTTGGACTCCAATAGAACACACACTGCTCCATCGTACATCCACTTTACACTACTCAGGTATTTTCTCATTACTGCCTAGTTAAACAGTGCAGAGCTGAATACTTATGCTTAGAAGTTACAAGTGGGCTTTCATGTTGCTTGTACTTTCACTCCACTATTTATCCAAATGCAGTTAGTTCCAGTATTGCTAATATTTATGGTATATTATGGCCTTCTGTGACAACTGCAGTCAGTAAAACTGATGTCTGAATAGCTCCTTACTAGATGACAAAGGAGGAAACAGATCTAATGCCAGATCCTATGGAAAGAATGATATTGCAGTAATTAGGATGTAAGGGAACGCAAGAGCATTAGACTTCCATTGAGCTGCTACAGGGAAGCAGCAAACAGCCTGACTGCACTCTGTGCAATTTACCTGCAACTGGGACATTGGGAAAAGAGATTTTAAAGAAATCAAACCAAACCAGGTCATAGGACAGAAAAGACAACTGTCAAAGAAAAGAGACACCTCTGCAACTCTTCCTGCTCATGACACTTGTGTGCCCTGCCTTGCTGGTTTGCAAAAAGACAGAGACTGCCAATTTGAGAGGCAGTATTTGGTTGCCGATGCCTCCCTATATAGATGCCGGACTTGAGACATAGTGACCATGCTGAGCACCTCAGGACTATGACACATTTTCCGCTGCCTTGCAACACTGTGCTTTCCAAATACATTTGAGAGATACTGAATGCAGTATTTAGCAGCAAACACCTCAGGAGAACAGCACGGAGTTTGTTTTGGATGAGTACTGTGAATAGTCAATGGTTACCTTAATGGGATGTGCCAAAACACACCACTGAAAAATGTTTCCCACCTCATCCCTAAATATTGCTCTAGGAATATGCTTTGCCCTTTCAAAATTAATTCTAGAAAAAAATAATCTTATTTCACTTCACAGCATTGTGAAGGTAAATTTTCAAAGACACAAAATGCAGTTAAGAGAACATTTATACTTAAATTTGGAGGCAGATGGGAATCTATTCCCCCTCTTAGCTTACAAAGACCTCTCATGTGCCTGAATCCCTTTAACTTCCATTTCTAGTGTTTTTCTAGTTTTTCTAGTGTTTTTCTAGTTATTCTAGTGTTATTCACAACAACAGTATCATTGACACAACGTGCACATACCCAGCAGGAGTCATAAATAACAAACACCACATTTATACTCATTTTGGCCTAGTAAACAGGTAACAGTGGTAGATGACATTTTAGAAAAATTATGCATTGGCGTACCACCAGTCACTTGCATGTATTACAAAAATTCTTGCTTTAACAGGCCCAGTTTTTACAACAGTGATGATTTTGATGGGATGTTCATTTTGTAAATCAGCTTTGCAAATACAGTTCCTGAATCATAAGCCTATGAAGTCTTTTTATACTTCCTTATATTTGACACTGGTGACATCTTGTGGTAAGTTAACTCATGGTAAATGGCACCTGTTACTTTTGCTGTCCTCACTCTGCAGAGACATGCTTATTGCTGTGCGATGGAGTTCTGCAGTTTGCGATGGAGTTCTGCAGTTCATAAAGTGTGGTGCATAGCTTCACGCTGGCAAGATACTACATATTTTAACAAAATTAAACTAGAGTAAAATTGGTTTAGGTCACTCGTAAGAAAAATACCCAGCTCAGTGTCTCAGTATGTTTTTTTTTTTTTGTTACATATTGTCAAATTTCAGCTTTTTCTATTGTCTGTGAATCCTCATAGCCAATTTCTGACGTCTGTATTAGAAAGCACCCTAGAGTCTTCTCCATGCTTTTTTTCTTTTAATTCCAGAATAAACAACAGGGAATCAAAACTGGAACCTCAGATTTGTCTCTTCCATAGTTGGGGGTTTTTTTGGCCTCCAGGCTGGATTGTCTAGATATAGTATAAAAGCTGTGTAAGAGAAAAGTACTAATAATGTGAAAGCTGCTAAGATCTCTTACTTCTTACATTCCTGGACAGAAAACTTCTCAGCATTTTGGTATAAACATATTAACATACTAACATGGGCCACATGATTGCTAGTAGACTTGTGTAGATCCCTATGTTTTGGTTAGAAGATAACCAAGAGATTATCTTCTTTTGATTATCAGCTGAACACTGATTGCATCACCTCGGCACCACCTTCATTCAGCTCCCATCTAAGTACATAGGAACTGCATTTGGTTTGGAAGGGAGCCAAGACAGTCAGTGGTCTGGCAGCTTGTGGCATTTCAAACGGTTGTAGACAACTGAAGTCGCTACCACTGTTCTGCTAGAATTCCTGTTCTTCAGATTGCTAGGAAATGCTATCAAAATAACGTCAAGGGACAGATCACTTGAGGCAGGGGATGACTAAATGAGTTTTGCATCTTTACGTCCTCAATCTGGGCAAAACTTTTCATCCTTCTGGCTGCCAGTTAATTATTAAGTAGACAGCAGTTACTGGGAAAAAATGTATTTTCTCTGCCTGTTATGCTGCCAAATTTCCTTTGGCTTGCTAAAGCTCTGTGTAAGTTAAGTGTCAAAAGATATCTCATACTCTAGCCACAGAATGAAAGGAGAAAAAAAAAAAATCAAACCAGTTACAGCTGTAAGTACTGTGTACCAGAAAGTTCATGATTCACATCTGGAATACTAAACACTACTTGCTGAAGAGGAATGGTTAATAAAGCTATGGGATGGATGGAGAAGTATTTATGTAACTGCCAGACCAAGGGGACTGCTAAATGTGACAGTCCTAAGCCTCCTCTCTTGTGTGTGATCCAGCTATAATAAAAGGACTTGGATATTTTGTCTTTCTGAAAGTTACAGCGCAAGTCCAATGTTAAACCAGAACTATCAGCATTAGTACAGTACAAAGAAATCAGCTGATGAAGCCTGTAAAAATCTGACAATTTTGCTTGCCCTTTTAAACCAAAATACGGTATCCTGTTCACTAACAAGGAAGGAAGTGTCACTATAAGGTGAGTGAGTAGGCAAGATTGTCATCTGAAATAACCTTGTGGCTGCCTAGCATGGTCACAGTGACATGGATAGCTTTATCTGACCTTTGCAAGAAATGTGGTTGAGGTTTTTTGGTGTTGTTCTAGCCAATTTTCCCTGGCATGTTTTGTTTAAAGAGAGAGGCATGTGTCAGGGCTAGGAATAGAAATGGGTAGTAAGGTACAGCTCCTAGGAATGCTGGCCAAGGAAATCTGACCCTGTGAGTTGCTTAATGCAAGGGCAAACAATGTGTTTTTCAGAAGTGTTTTTAAGAGTCCCACAGATGCATTATGCATAGCAATTGTAATGCCTGCAACATCAGTGTAGTCTTGGATTTTAGTTAGTGCTGAAATTTAAATGAGGAGGACTTGAGACATCCCCCTATGAAGTCACAGCCCAAGCGCCAAGGGCAGAACCAATGCAAGTGATCAGTGTTGGTGGGAACAGCAATCTGCACTGGCACCAGTAGCATCATAACATTAAAGAAATCATCAGTGTATCTAGGGCTGAAATAGTCTAGCCTTACTGGTAAGAGAACATATAATACACAGAAACAATACAATAAGCAAGCGCTTCACACTAGTCTGGGAACACCAGAAGGATTAAGATACACATTTGCACAAAAGTGGTTCCATGACCACAAGGAAAAAAATGTTAGAAGAGTCCGAGGTTTCATATCTTAGAATTTGTGTGCAGAATACCAAATGTCTGAACTGCCCATGTTTTGAACAAACTGACCTAGGTCTGATAGCAGAAGTAAATTACAAAATAAGCTCTCAGAGATGCTTATCTAAATACTAGCCCCGATGAAAGCAATGGCAAAATCATCTGATAAAGACTGCTTACTGGACTAATTCTGCTCCCTCATATAGCACTTTAAATTGGTTAAAAAGCTTTACCCTGGCTACTACTGGTACTTCACCACTCCAGAGACATCTTTAGCAGGAGCATTAGGCAATTTATCACCTTGTGAGGCTGAAGTTTGAAAAAGAAATTGAAGCTATTTGTCATTTCTGTTATGAAGATATATAACCAATTTGCCCTATGAATTAGGTAAACTCCATGCCATAGAAGGCAGTGGATTCTAAATTATACATGGATTTAAAAGCAACTGAACAAATTAATGGAAGAAAAATCCCCTGAAAGCTATCAGATAGAAGCAGCACCTATGGCTGAGAAAATACCTTAATTTATTGGAGGCTGAGAGAGGATTCCAAATCATGCAGAATGACTGAGGTTGAGTGAGACCTCTGCAGGTCATCCGGTCCAATGCCCCTTCTCCAGCAGGGCCATCTAAAGCTGGTTGCCCAGGACTGTGTCCAGATAGCTTTTGAATATCTCCAGTGTGGGAGACTCCACAACCTCTCTGGGCAACCTGTGCCAGGGCTCAATCACCCTCACAGTAAAAAAGTGTTTCCTGATCTCCAGAGGACACCTCCTGTGTTTCAGTCTGTGCCCAGTACCTCTGGTCCTGTCACTGGGTACCACCGAAAAAAAAGGATCTGGCTCTGTCTTAGTTGCACCCTTCCTTCGGGTATTTACAGATATGGATGAGGTCCACCCTGTGCCTTCTGTTCCCTAGGCTGAACTGTGCCAGCTCTCTCAGCCTTTCCTTGTAGGA
This sequence comes from Himantopus leucocephalus, assembly GCA_003993805.1. NCBI lineage: Eukaryota > Metazoa > Chordata > Aves > Charadriiformes > Recurvirostridae > Himantopus > Himantopus leucocephalus. Next base: position 154,370,081 of record RSEF01000002.1, on the reverse strand, counting down.
GAGATGCTCCAGTCCCTTCAACATCTTATTGGCCCTTTGCTGGACTCTCTCCAGTACATCCATGTCTCGCTTGTACTGGTGAGTGCAGAACGGGACATGGCACTCCAGGTGTGGCCTCTCCAGTGCTGCGGAGAGGGCAAGGATCACCTCCCTCAACCTGCTGGCAGCATTCCTCCTGTCACAGTGAAAGATACCATTCGCTGCAAAGGCGCATTGCTGGTTCATGTTCAACTTGGTGTTGAACACGAACGTCAGCATGTCCTGGTGCATGGGCTTGCTCCCCCCTGAGGTGCAGAACTTTGCCCTTCACTCCTTGATGAACGTCATGAGGCTTCTGTCAGCCCATTTCTCCTGCCTGTTGAGGTCCCTCTGGAGGGCAACACGACCCCTGGTGCATCAACCGCTTCTCCCAGTTCTGTGTCATCAGCAAACTTGCTGAGGGTACACTCTGCCCCATCATCCAGATCATTAATTAAGATGTTAAACAGGAGTGGACCCACAACTGACTGCCAGGGTACACCACTAGTTACTGGCCTCCAAGTGAATTTTGGTCAGCTAATAATCACGCTCTGACACCAGCCATTCAGCCAGTTTTCAATTCACTCATCCACACTATACATCAACAGCTTCTCTATGAGGATCTTACGGCAGAGTTAAACACCTTTTCTAAAGTCCAAGTAGACAATATCCACTGCTCTCCCCTCACCTCCCAGGCCTGTCATTACATTGTAGAAGTTTATCAAGTTGGTCAAGCATGGCTTCACCGAAGAGACTTCACTGACTACTACTGATGATTTTCTCATGATTCATGTGCCTGGAAATGGTTTCCACGATTAGCTGCTCCATCACCTTCCCAGGGATCAAGGTTAGGCTGACCAGCCTTTAGTTCTCTGGGTCCTTCTTTTTGCCCTTCTTGGAGACAGGAATAACATTTGCTTTCCTCCAGTCTTTGGGCACTTCTCCCAATCTCTATGATCTATCAAAGATTATTGAGAATGGCCTCACAATGACATCTGCCAGCTACCTCAGCACTCATGGGTGCATCCCATTAGGGCTCATGGACTTATATATATACAGGTTGCTTAACTATTTTGTGACCTGATCCTTTTCCACCAAGATCCTTACATCTTCCTTGCTCCACATTTTTTGCCTGGTTTCTGGGATTCCTGAAGGCTGGTCTTGCTAGTAAAGACTAAGGCAAAGAAGGCATTCAGTACCTCAGCCTTTTCTATGTCCTATGTAACCAAGTCCCCTATCTCATTCAGCAATGATCCCACATTTTCCCTAGTCTTCCTTTTGTCACCTATATACTTATAGAAGCCGTTCTTGTACTCTTTCACACCCCCAGCCAGATTCAATTTCATTGGGCTTTAGCTCTCCTAACTTCAGTGTCTCCTCTCTAAACATAGTCTCTGTATTTTGGGAGAATCCGGACTTAGACGTGCTTTACAGGTAACACTTTCACCAGCAGGATTGAGAACACCATCTGGGCCCCCGGGCCCTTGACTACTGCCCTCAGAGCTCTGTAGTCACTTTTGATACTGCCTAAGTTTCCCCTAGCAGTATCATTTGTGCCCCCGTGGAAGATCAGCAGGTGGTAGTAGTCAGAGAGTCAGACAAGCTTCAGCTGTCCTTACACAATATCCTGGATCCAGGCCCCTGGCAAGGAGCAAACCTCTCCAGCTGATAGGTCAACAGATGGGTCCCTCTATCCTCTGCAGCAAGGAGTCACCCATTACAGTTAATCACTGTTTCTTCCTGGTCGTATTGCATGGACCAGATCCCTTGCTTGAAGGCACATGAGGCTCCTCTTCAACTTTGAGGGCCGTGAATTTGTTTTGTAGTCGCAAACCCTTAAGTGAGGTAGGAGCCTTCCTCTTTGTGCCAGAAGTCACCGGCTTCCACCCTTTCCATTCTCCAAAGGTTTCAGTTACCTTAACATTAGGGGTGGACACTAACAGGTTCTCTACTGCACTCAGGGGTGGTGACTTTTTGAGCTGTTGAGTCTCAGAGAAGATCTTGTCTATCTTCTTTCCTCTTCTGTGATGCTGTGCAGCCTGCTCACTTCTTCCCACAACTGTGCTCTTTGCAGCACAGATCCTCTAAGACAGCACACCTCTTGCAGGAAAAGAACTGTCTCACCTGGCATGAGAGAGAGACCCCCAAGCGCTTCCTGCAGCCTTGGAGGGCTGCATCGACCATCCAGAGCTCAGTCTGTGTCAAAGCCTTTACCCTAGCAGGGGCAACTACTCCAACAGCCGCTGGGCAAAGTGCTCTGTGGCATGCCAGTACCATGTCTAAGACTGTTACAGTGGTGCAAATTCAACTGAGGCCCCCTTCTTTACAAACTGCTGTACCTGTTGGTTGTACTCTGGGACCTGTGGTCTAGGGCTGGGTCTTATTATACGGGCCTCTCCTGAGCACCAGCTAAAAGGGTGCTTAGCCCTGCCTAATTAATAGGCCATCGGAACAAAAGCTTCAGGCACAATGGGTCAAGAGCAGCTAGCTGATCACACTCATTAGAAGCCGCTAGAGCTTCCTTGGGACCACACCCTTGAGACTCCCTTTACTCCCCCCTTTCTTGACAGCAGGTCTCCAAAGCTGGAGAGCCAAAGCTCTACAAAGATGTAACACCGAGAACAATAAATAGTATGTGTTACCCCACATACAGATTTAAGCCTTTCTCTTAAACTGACTGCTTACACCAATAGATACCACAGCAGTCTCACTCTGTGCCATGAATGGGAAGAAAATGAAATGGGAAGAAATGCCAGTAACTTCACCACCTGCACCACGTATGAAGGATTTTTGGATTTACCCCAAGATGCTTCCAGTGTCGGAGCCAGCTGAAAACTAACAGATTCATTTCCAAACCTCCTTAGTCAGTGAGGCCTGCTAACAAGCTGCCAAATCAACTGCTGCAGTGGTTAGCCCCTCTGCCCCTCTGAAGAGGCAGGGCAGGGAAATGTCTGCCTAGTAGGCAACTGAACAAAGCCAGGTACTGGGTGTTTCCTTTTGGACTAAGTAAGAGACCTAGGAACTAGCAATGAGTCAGGAGTACCTGGGTTCCCGTGACTTTTTACATAACTAAAGAATGCCTCTGAGGGTTTTAGTGAGAAATCTCTCGCTAAATGGCAGATTCTGGTGTCCTCTCATGTTACTCTCCTCCTCCTTTAAACTAAAAAGGAAACTGTTATCTCCTTCCCCAAGTGTTCAACACTTGATTTATATCAAGTTTTGTCTTCCTTTCTTCTTCTTCTTCTTTTTTTTTAAATCTATGAAAAGAACAGGGGAACAGCAATAAGTTAAAATTAAACAACAGAATTTTGACTGAAGCATACGGAATGTCAGGGCAGCTGCAGCAGTACAAATATGTCTTCAGGCCAGACATCTTCCCCATCCTACTCTGTAAAAGAGACTGTTTCACCTGCCAGAAGTGTTTTTCCTATCTCAGGTATCTCAAGCTTCTGCCACGGCATGTTATCGCTATTCATCCATGCAGGGATCCTCATTCATGCCATATCTAAGATGTAGCTCAGTTTCTGTGTCAAGAAAATTTAACATCACTTCTAACATGTTCACACAAAGCCTAACCTTAAAGTCATCAAGTCAGTGCAGAGCTTCCACACAAAAGGAAAAAAAAAAAAGAAGCCTAAAACAAGCCATAGAAACTTTTTACATTAAATATTTGACATGTTACAAAGATTTTTATACAGGTCTGCCGTGAAAATGAGCATTAGGTGTGAGATTGTCTCTGGGAACAACTATGCTTAAGAAAAGTTATCAGCATTTAGGGAAGGCTTTACTGCTGTCTCACAGGCAGCTTGAAGCAGCAGAGAAACACCTTCTGTGAAAACACTGTTTTGAAGCATCTACAGGTACACCATATAAATATGATCAGGGCATGGCTAGGGGACAGACTTCAGACACTTGGCCAGGTAGGGCTTCTGGTCTTCTCCAGGAATGTAGGCAACCACTCAGCAGGGAGGATGTGAATCAAATGTGAAAAATTGCTGCAGGATCAGCTCAGCGGTTATTCCACAGTGGGAACTTTGAGTAAGGCATTGCCCAGTCTCAGATACCATGCTCACCATAAGCTGTTTGTGAAGCACTCCTACTTGCAGGCTATTTGAATGTCAAATGAAGAAAAACTAGAGACAATATTTTTGTGTATCAGCTGTGGTAGGATAATATATTACTGGATCTGTCATTTTAATGCAGAAAATTATGCTCAGAGATCCAAATTCATTTCCCAACAAGCTCTTGATCTGCTGAATAACTTCATTTTGTTAATAAGATGAGAGAACATTTTGTTTTCACCAGAAAAAAGGGAAGGTCTGAGAGAAATGGCTTTTAAAAACCAGTGGTGTGCAAACAAACTAAAGGCGTATTTGTGAAATTGATTGGATTTCTGAATTCCATCTCTTGCACTATTGTGTTAATTGGGCTAACAGATATTACGGTTATGGCCCTGGGACAAAGTAGCATTTCTCTGTCCACACTTTTTTTTTTTTTTTTTTAATNACTTCCAGCCTAGTGAGAACACTTTATGCTGAAATTGGTGTTCACATTTGAAGCCCCTGAAGTCTTTCATGATACCCTGGTCATGTCAATACTATGTACCATATCTGGCATCTTTTGTCGTGGCACATTTCACCTGCCTCTATTTCACTGGTCCTTATGGCATCCTGTCCTGGTTTGAGGTAAAAAAGGACCCATTTTGCTCAGTAACTTTACTTTTTAGCTGGGCCTCTTCTAACTACTGAGCCGAGTCTGGGACTTCCGCAGTGCCAGCTGGTGATGTGATTGTCATCCTGGGAGTTTGATACAGT
>RSEF01000002.1:154341257-154356195 GCA_003993805.1 Himantopus leucocephalus | reverse complement strand
ATCTTAAAGGTCTTTTCCAACCTAGAAAATTCTATGATTCTATGATTCTATAAGTTTACTCAAGCATTTGTTTCTCAATATATCATAAGATATGCAGGTATATACTTTCCCATAATATGGTAGTTGTCATCTAAGCATTGCAAAATATCCTTGGTGGAAGTTTTCATGAATTCAGCCTCACTTTATCTTGGAGCAATTATTTCCTTTTCGAAACCTAAAGAAGTGACTATCTGTAGCTAAACAGTGGCAAGAATGCAAGGTGACTGGTTACCAGAGCCAGGAACACATCCTCAGTAAAGATGTATTTTAGTTTTATTTTGATTGATTCAGGTCAGTAGATCTTGCAAGAAAGTCCAAGACATTCAATTATGTTGCTGTTGCAGATCTGTACACAGGGAACACTGGAGCCAACACAGGAGACTTTCACCAAATCTTGGATATTATCTGAATAAAATCATACTGCTTGTATTCGTAGTCTCAGAGAAGTTTTGTTTTTCTATGTAACTGAACTCAGTTGTGTAGGATGATTCAAACAATTCACTCTTGTTATGTAATATTCAGGGATTTTTTCTTTGTTTTCAGGGAACAGCTCAGCCAGCCTCAAGAGATAATGCTAACATGTACTAGAAGTGTTGGACACTACACATGGTAGTACATTCCTGGCATGGACTGTCTCAGGAATTTCAGACATTGCTACTGACCAGTAAAGACCTATACTAGATATCACAGTACATCACAGGGGAACTATGATGACTCATGACATAAGATCTGGTACACAATTGTTCTTAAATCCATGTTGATTAAATTCTGGTTTCAGTTCATAACAGGGCAGCTGGGCACGACCATTAATAGAGGAAAGTAGCATGAGGGCCTGAGGAGGCATGAAGGTTTGCAAGGCTCTGAATAGGACACGTGCAGCTCATTTTCACGTCAAGAATGCTGTTTTCATAAGCTCTTAGTAAGAGTAAGGCCAAGTGAAACAGGAAGAATTTTAAATCATTAACCTTTGTCCACAGATTGGGACAGGAAGAAAAGGGGAATTATGTTCTTGAAGAAGGGCTGTGCTTAGCTTTGTAGCCTTCTGATGCTCTGCCTTGTAAAGCATTGTTGGGTTTGTGCAAGGAGCTGTTAATTCTGCATACGTATCTGAACCAGAAAGGTGGGAAAATGAAAAGCAGCACAAAGATATTCTTTGCTGTATTTGTGTGGTATTGCATTTCTGCCAACAGAGAGGATTTATAAGCTAGGACACCATTCACAGCAAACACAGCTAGGCTGCTTCTAAGTCCAGCCAGGTAAAATCAAACACTATGCAGAGTCATATGGACTTTCCCAGGTTTCTACCTCTGCATTATGCTCCTTTCCTCCACATGAATGTGTTCGCATGCAGAAATAAATTATTTTTAATAGTATCATCCTGTGGTTCAGTGACTAAGATTATTCAGGTCCTCTCTGAGCATCTCCATTCCTCAGGAGATGCTCCAAATTTGCAACATCTGCTGCCTCAGCTGATCTTCCAGTTGTCATGTTGCATTTTTAGACTGTCCAGAGCTCTTTGTTGTCACCCTCGGCCAACCATGGTACATCCCATACAATCTTCTGTCCACATTGTTGATAACAATAAATTATGGAAGGAGTGGAAAAAACTCAGAGAGGTCACAAAAGACAGACAAAACACATTAACTGGAGTTGCACAATACTGACACTGTAATGTAACCAAGTTAATAACGTATAAAACCTGACTATTCGTTTTACAAGCAAACTCTTCCTGGTAATTAAACCAATAGAGCAGAGAGAGTCAATTATGATGATCTGTGGCCATGTATACATAGGTACTGGGGATGCCAGTCAGCTGTACACAGCTGCAGAAAGCATTTCTGAATGAGGGATCTGATGCTCTTTAACAACAAGCTTCTGTTTGCCAGAGCCAAACTAGCTAGCAAATCCCTGTGAGCAGGTAAATCCTTTATATATACTCAGGTCCACTGCAGTAGAAGGCAGTCTCTCACATGCTGATTTGAAAAGTAAGAAATCCCAAAAAAGAAGAAACCTAAACTATTCTAAAAGTACTGACACTGCTGTACTTGTTACACCCCTTTGTCACAGACATAAGCAAGTACTCAGGGATGAAGTATGCACTCATTGAGAACAAGGAGAAGGGCTGTCAAAAAAATTAATGCAAAATTTTCTCCAGTGTGAATGACAGCCTAAACTTTGCTAATATTTGCTTCAGCACTAATGGGAATGGGAAACTTTCTTGCAAGAAGACCCACGATTATGATTATATCACTATATTAGGTCAAGGAAATGAATTTGGAAATGCCAAGACCTGTTTATTATACCTGTTATAAATCCCTTGGTATCAATTGAGTTCACCTGGGATGAATGTCAGTCATAAAAACAAAGCTATTAGGAATGTCTTTGTCATACTGCCAAAGTAAGGTTTTTAAGTCTCAAAAACACGCTCATAGTCAGAAATCATTTCTTTGTTAATATTCAATGCTTTGATAAAGGTATGTGTTCAGAAAGCTGTTCTAACTGTGAATTTAAGGAATGAATTTGTAGTTTCCATTTTATATGTTAATAATTAAAAGAGATGAATTTCCATAGAATTTTGAGTGTAAACTGCATAAGGAAATTAAGTTGCAATCTATAAACCATCTCATATTTAATTAGGTTTAACAGGTGACAAAGTAGTAGCATGTTATGTGTAAGCCATGTTATCCTGTTCTTGTGTTTAAGTTGGAGTACAGCCTACACTCCCTGAAGTCCCAAGAAAGAAGCAGATGGGTTCAGCTGGCAGAACAAAACAGAACAATGGCTTTCCAACGTAAGTATTTCTATGGTGGTTTTTTTTTTTTAATTTATTCTTAAGCAGTCTGAATTAGTATCACTCCCATATTATTCATTAACTCTTATTGAAGTGAAAAATAATAACTAACATCATGTTAATAACCATAAAGCATAGCTCAGAAGATAACTATTTAAAAAATATATACTGTAAGATACACTGTCAGTTACATTGACATAAAGAAGGAAGAAGTCTGTGCATTCAAAAGAAGGAAGTAGTGGGTTGTTTATTTGTTTATCTTTTTAAGCAAATGTATAATTGAATTGTGGTAGCTATGTCCAAAAGATGCTATATTACTTAAGAAAGGGCTTAGACAAATTCATGGAGGACTAGTTCATTAGAAGCTGTTCAACATGTCTGGTGCAGGAATTTCCTAAATTTCAGGCTGATAATGAATGGAATGGCAGCCAGGGGTGGGAGTTGTTCTGTGCTTCCCCATGTCCTCTACTCATTCCTTAACCAACCACTATCAGCCTCTTCTAGAGAGGGAGGGTGTTGGTGACATTTCTGGCATGGCCAAACATAAGAGATCTTATGTTTGGAATAACTAGGCTTCAGTCGCAAGTATTTGAATCATTTACATGTATAAAATATTACATTTAAATTCTTCTTCTGGATCAGATGAAACACACTGTTCACACAGATCCAAGAATTTATAGTTGCTGTGCTGCAATTAAAATTGAGGCAATATAATCAAAGCACAACAGTTATTACAGTCCAGTTATGATGATACTAACACTCTTAGTTAATAACACAGTTAAGACTGATAAACAAAAACTTTATAGAATCTATACAGTCTTCTGTGGTGCTATGCTCACCTGTCCAATGTTCACTTGTCTCTGAAGGTCATCAGCTTCAGTCCTCCTCTAGAAGGATATTCTGTTTCATTCTTGCACTGACTCACCCAGTACTTCATTGGTTTCCACTGCCACAGTATACTTGATTTTCTGTTACTATATCTGAAACTTCTTTCACTTCATTCACATTTGTTTATTTATTTGTTTGTTTATACCTTTAGTCACCAGTATCTGGCCACCATGATTTCTGTGCAGGGTCCTAGTACTTCTTGTGTCGTCTTGTACCTGCCCTCACCTAAACCCTACTTTTTTTTCTAGGGTCATAAGATAGTTCACCCTGCTTGGAGTACTTGCTTTACTACTTATCCATGAACAATAGGCAGTACACGTACACCATACAATTCCACAAAGCTAATCTAAAGCTTAAACAAATTTAGATGATACTTAATTGGTGGCTAGGTGAGCCATCTTTTTTAGGAAGAAATTTTTCACTTTGAGGGTGATAAGGGACTGGAACAGGTTGCCCAGAGAAGTTGTGGAAGCTCCATCCCCGGAGGTGTTTAAGGCCAGGCTGGATGGGGCTTTGAGCAACCTGGTCTGGTGGGAGGTGTCCCTGCCCATGGCAGGGGGGTTGGAACTTGATGATCTTCAAGGTCCCTTCCAACCTAAACCATTCTATGATTCTATGATTGTTATCACAACTGAAAGAAGCTAAAATCAGCACAAGCTAAGACAAGTCCAGACAAGCCGTGGAATCGTGCAAGATCAGGTCAATACAAAGCCTATGCAAGTAATGACAAAACAGTATATAGTAGTCTTAAAAAAAAAAAAAAAAAAAAAAAAAANAAAAAAAAAAAAAAGAAAGAAAGAAAGGCTTCATACACCTAATTGCACTCACTTTGCCCAGATGTTAAAGAGAATTAAAAGGTGACAGAAGGAGTAAAAATTCAGTGAACTTAGACAAGAGGAGAACAAGATGGTTTTCTCTATTTCTATTTTCTCCCCAGTAAGTCTAAAGAGACTTTGTTTGGATCAATATAGATATCTTGCTTGTGCAGTTGAACTGCTTATGCTGTTCAAAAATGCATGCCTTTAGAATTGTTTTCATTGTTTTCCAATGAAGCATATTTAAATGGCAGCCTAGCTTCTCCTATTATTTACATGACATAAATCAGAAGCAGTTCTACTATGTCAAGGAAAAAATGCTGTGAGCAAGTGCTGAAGAATGTGGCCACATCATTTAAAATTAATATGTTCAGTGTATGCTCTATTTGTATTCCCTGCTTTCTGTTCACTAAACATTTCTTTTTTCTTTAGGATATGAGCCATATCTCTCAAGGGTAATGCTTTATTCTCTAAAACAGTAAACATATTGACCACTGCTAAAAATCTTGTAAGACAATTTGCACTACATTAACAGGCCATGAATCTCCCTTTCTAAGAATCCATATTACAAAACAGAAGTTTAAGCAAAAGCATGGCATTATATTGATTTCTTGGGAAGTAATATACACAAATGTGTGTTTACACACAAAGATACATGTGTACATGCAAACGCATACAGAGTTGCATAAACAGCGTGTATTGCACAAAACATCAATTGTTTCTTTGCTAAGCTATCTTTCTCTTACATTTGGTAACCATTCTATCTGTATGAAATATTGATTCTTAATCAATTCAAAAAGAATATGGGCCTCAGATTATTGTTACAGTTCACAACTATATTTTTTTTCTTCTCAGACTGTATGATAAGGCAGGCTTTCTATCTACAGTCACCAGTGTATATATATAATATGTACGAACATACACACCATTATACAGTGGCAGAATATTTTCTTGAGAAGGGATAAACAAGTTTCCCTAATCAATTTTAGCCAGTGGCATCCACTAAGACATATGTGTGCTGTGACATATAAATAACATCTATGTCTCCTTTGGCTTCCAGGACACAGTGGGAAGATTCTGTGTCTATTATTAGACTTAATTCTAACTGTTCTCCATGAGAAGTGGTTTTCTTTGTTATAGAAGCAAAGATTCTGCCTTTGAAAGCAATGTCTTCTTTATTTCTTTTTTCTTTTTTCTTTTTTCTTTTTTCTTTTTTCTTTTTTCCCCCAACCATCTGGTTCAGCATTATGGAAATTATCTAGACTGTAACAAGGTAGCACCACTATTGAAATCTGTAGGTATTCTACCTTGTATGGCTTTGGTTGATTATGTTTTATATTTTCATGAGGACATGTGACAAATGCGATGCTGTAAGCTATTTTTTTTTCTCCTCAGTTGATTGTCCATTTTGATTCTTCTACATTTTCCTGCTGCTTGTAATGATTTCATGACATTTTCTTTCCTTCAGAGGATGCTACATTGCCAGTTGCTAACTGGCCTCTCTAACTGTCTTATAAGAATTTTCATGGGATTCATTTGTTCTTGCGGCAAGTTTTGTACATAGCCGCTCAGAAAAAGCTGATACTGGCACTCATCAATAAAACACTGGGGTGAAAAGAATCAAAATAGGTGATTTGAAAGGATTGATTCTTGCGCAATATTGCCAGAATTTTGGACGTGTACTAAGACAGAGGTCTTCTTAGCACCTTTAGCATCTGTCCATCATAAGCCTTGAGCTGTGTGATCAACACCAAGAAACAGCTGATTCGAGGAGAACTCTTATTTTTGCAAATAGAAAAAAATCTTTATTATTTTGAAGAGACTGTCTACTGTGGTCAATATTGGAGTGCACTGTGCACAAGGTTTTGCTTTAGAGAATTTGAACAAATTTGTGTTTTTTCTCTCTCTCCTCTTCTCTGCCTTTCTGTAAAAAAAACCAAACCCAAACCCAAAACACTTACTTTGAGATAAAAAAATGTGGAAAAAAAAGCATTTGGAATGTGTGAAGCTGGAGGATTTCAGCAAATTAATCACTCTGCAGGACAGATCGCTTAAAATTTCTCCTTGATTATGGCCTTCTGTTGGTCTGAGAGGTGCCTTAAATGAAATTAAAAGTCTAAGGTTATTTAAATATTCAAATTTTCTTTCTTTGTGGACTATTCCTCAGGTAAGTAGCTGTGCATGAAACCTGGGAAAAAGTGATGATGAGACTTGCTAACCTTTTACTTACTCAAATGTACTCTCAAAACAGGCACTCATCTAGAAGGGATTACATTATTTCCTTTAAAAAAAACCTGAAATCAAACAAAAAAAACTGAAAAAGAAACAATTCTTTAAGTGCTATTAAACATGAAGTGTATTTTCCTTCATCCTTACCAATTTTATAAAATAGTGTGCTTTCCTGCCAAACTCCTCAGAGTTTTTGCTAGGTGTCTGAGAAACCCACTAGTTCCTTTCCTAGTACTCTGGTTTGCATCTGACTTCTTAAAGGGTAAATGATACTTGAAGCAGAATAATACAGCTATCACATTGAATTGCTGGTTCAACTAATCTTTCCATTATGGCACACAAGGGCAAGAGGTGAGAGCAGGGTTCCAAACCTCTTCTTCACCAAAACCCAATGCCATTCTCTGATCTCTGCATTCAGTTTTCTTATTCTACTGTTCCTGTTGATAGTAATTAAATGAAAGGAGTTAATTTGTATTGCAAACGTTTTGGCTGTTAATTATACTTTTCTTAGAGGTAATGAAATCTCTATCTGGTACATAATTAAAGATAAGCTTTCTTTACCAAAGCCTTTGATTTTTAAATCTGGAAGTCAGGCTCCTCAGACCTTTTGGCACCCTTGAAAATATTACCTGTGTGTTATCTAATAACAGACAAAAGTGCAAATGATTATCCCTTAACTAAAACTCTGACCTCTAAACAGTTCATTTCAATAATTTGTCAGGTTTTTGATACTAGATAATCTCTAAGATCACTGCAAAAGATAGATATACATTAATTTTGTAGGCAGAGTAACTGAGGACTTTTCTTCATGAATGTCAGTAAGTAAAGACATAAATGTACCGTGCTTCAGCAGCTGCAGGCCAAATTTCCGTGAATTTCCACTGATGTTTTAGCCAGTGGTACCCTGTATGGCATGGCGTCCTTGTTTTTAAAGTTCTCATGAATGAATGAACTTGTCTCTTCCATACAGTTGCAGATCTCTACTCTTTTGCTTAAACTCATTGGCTCAAGGAGCTGCCTGAGCACTCCTGACAGTCAACTCCATGCTTTCACATTAGCCTGATCCACTAGCATGAATTGAGGCTTCCTAGATTCCTAGGCAGGATATCTTTCTAGGATGACTCTGAAGCTGATATTTTTCACTTCTCATCACCAGAAAGAAAAAAACATAACCCTACATGGAAGAAAATACCAAGGCAGTGTCCTCAAGATCATCCACATAAAGACAAGGACATGTTTCGATACAATCTAAAATGGTAGGATCTTCTCCAGTCTGGTTTCACCCTAAAGTACAAGACTGGAGCAGCTGCATGTCAGCCTTGTGAATGATCAGCAATCTGAGTCTTAAAACCATATATAGATGTCTTGAATGTCAGTAGCTGGGCTTAAGCAAGAGAAAAATATTCCTGCAGGCCTACACAAAATCAGTGTCAGCTGCTCCTGTGCCATTTGCAGTACAGCAGAAGTAGGCAACTACAGTTCCAATTTTAAATCAAATTAAGTAGCTCCTTTTTACAATCACAATAAAATTCTCTCCAAGTATTTCAGGTATCCGAGTAACACTCACAATTATACCAACACAAAGCTATAATGAGAATGAGAATGAGTTAGGCTTGTATCTCTTGCAATCATCTTCAGAATGGATTCCATTTAATGCCATTTTCTATTCTCATTACAATCTTTGTCAGGCAAAGGCATCAGAATTTTAATGGCCAGTACAATCTGTTTAAAAACTATAAACTCTTAATGGACTTACAAACAGAGACTTTAACCTTTTAAATATTCTGGACTCATCTCACTTCCCTCTCCTTACAGAGTTCAGGAGATACAAACAGGAGAGAACGGAGATGGCAAAAGCAGAATGCCATTTTAAAGGGAAAACTAGGGTAACTGAAGTGAAGACCATGTAGTCAGTATCTGGAAGTCACAGTCCTTGAGATCCACGTGACCTTGGATATACTTATATTGATATTTTAAAAAATCAGCGAAATCCCCAAATCTACAGTAGGCAGTTGGCAAAGTGACCTGGCATTCCAAGGTGCTAAATTTATTGTCACCTCTTTGATATATGTGTGGATTGCTTATCCAAAGAAGGCAATGGACCTCTCCTGGCTTGTGCTGAGTTTATGTCTAACATCAACAAAGGAAAGCCAAGGACCTGGGAACTTGGATCTGTATCACCACTGATACAACGTGAACCACAACACACTGTGCCTTTAAACTGCTGTCTTTTTTCCTTCAAAATGTCTTCTCAATGAATCCTGGCATGTTTATTTAAAGCAGAAATATTCACAGGAAATAAAGAAATCCAAAAATATCAATTTACAACTAATTTAGGGATTTATCACTGGGAAAATAAATATTTGTGCAGTGATGCATAGATTTCAGAGACCATGATTTAGGGCAGCTCAGAGTAGTTTGCCTATAAATTTCAGTGCAGCAACATGTGGAGATTAGCTTGTGGCAGCATATTAATTGCAGTTGTACAGTTCTGTATCCAAGCTAACCCACTTTCTTGTTGAATAAATTCTCTAGAGATAGGATGCATTTGAACAAGTGTGTGTGTCTTCACCTGATATAGCCATGGAGATAAATTGATACTTGTCAGTGAAATTATTCAAAGATGTGTATCTAAAACTGCTTAGATAAACTGTTTGCTAATAGTACTTATTTCTTTCTGTTGACAGATGCTTTTTATTGACTGTAGGGTGCAGAGAAAAATATCTACACGGAATATATTTAAAAGCATGCATTGAAGTCCATTCATGGTGCTACAGAACCGGCTTAGATGGTTTGACCTTCTGTCAACGTTCTGCCTAATACACACCACGAGGTTGTTCCTCTTCTTTGCTGCAAGGGCACATTGCTGGCTTATGCCCAACTTGGTGTCCACTAAGACCACCAGCTCCTTCTCTGCAGGCTTGGTCCCCAGCCTGTACTGGTACCTGGGGTTATTCCTCCTTCGGTGCAGGACTGCGCTTTTCCCTTTCTTGAATTTACAAGGGTTCTGTCAGCCCATTTCTCCTGCTGATAGGGTCCTTCTGAATGGCAGCACAACCATCTGGTGAACAAACCACTCCTCCCAGTTTTGTGTTGTCAGCAATACAGTCTTGCCTTCTGTTAAGAAGTCTTGTAGCTTTGGCAGCATCAATTAAACCTAGTGATTATACAAAATATCAGGTTTCCCACCAAAAGCCAATACGTGTTAGATTCTTGAAACAACATCTTTAAGGTGGGGTAGTTTGGCTACAACTGAAGAGCTTGGAGTTTTCAGTAATTTTTAAAAATTTCAAGCCAGCTTTCAGAGGACAAATGCTTTATTGTTCTGACATTTCGCCAAATAAGTCAGAGATATTTTGAGCAAAACATGTTGATCATAACAGTCAGTTGTTTTTGGAAAAGGCCTGTCACCTGGAAAAAAACACCAACTGCATTAATCTTTTTTCACTCTTTCATCTATGAATGTCAGACGGATAAAAAAAATAACCACAGCTCTAAAAGTCTCCTCTAATTCTGGACAAATTGTTTCTTCATTCTTCTTGAATCTGGGGTTGTAGTGTTCCCAATGCAAAAGCTAAAGTAAGTGAGTGAGTGTATCTGAGCCTATATCCTGCAAGTATTCAAACAAGTTATTTATTTGTTATTATATTATTACATATTGTAATATGTATACATTATTAACATACTTTTATTTACTCATTCAGGTATGGCTTGCGTGATCTAGCATAGTCTTAAATTAAAAGTTAGCAGATCACCCTTATTCAGCAATGTGTTTAAGAACATATTTATTTAAAGAAGAAAATTCAAATCACCCAAACAAGCATTTCAAATGAAATATGCTGCATGGGGTTTGCATGGCAAGGTTTTGATAGCTGGGGGGCTACAGCAGTGGCTTCTCTGAGAAGATGCCAGAAGCTCCCCCCATGTCTGATAGAATCCATGCCAGCCACGTCCAAGACGGACCCGCTGCTGGTCAAGGCTGAGCCCATCAGCAGCGGTGGTGTTGCCTCTGTGGTAACATATTTGAGAAGGGGGAAAAAAAAGCCTGCTGTTCAACAGCAGCTGGGACAGAGGAGTGAGAATATGTGAGAGAAACTATGCAGACACCAAGGTCAGTGAAGAAGGAGGGGGAGGAGTCGCTGCAGGTGCCAGAGCAGAGATTCCTCTGCAGCCCATGGTGAAGACCACGGTGAGGCAGGGTGTCCCCCTGCAGCCCATGGAGGTTAACAGTGGGCAGATACCCACCTGCAGACTGTAGAGGACCCCATGCCAGAGCAGGTGGATGTACCCAAAGGAGGCTGTGACCCCGTGGGAAGCTCATACTGGAACAGGCTCCTGGTGGGACCTGTGAACCCATGGAGAGAGGACCCCATGCCAGAACAGGTTTGCTGGCAGGACCTGTGACCCTGCAGGGCACCCACACTAGAACAGTCTGCTCCTGAAGGACTGCAGCCCGTGGGAAGGACCCACCCAGTTCCTGAAGGACTGTCTCCCATGGGAGGGACTCCATGCTGGAGCAGAAGAGAGCGAGGAGGAATGAGCAGCAGAGACAATGTGTGATGAACTGAGTGAAGTTGAGCCCGGGAAGATGGGAGAGGTGGTGGAAAGGCATTTTTAAGATTTAGTTTTATTTCTCATTATCCTACTCTTGTTTGATTGATAATAAATGAAATTAATTTCCCTGAGTGGAGTCTGTTTTGCCTGTGACAGTAATTGGTGAGTGATCTCTCTCTGTCCTTGTCTCAACGCACAAGCCTTTCATTATATTTTCTCTTCCCCTGAGCAGTTGAGGAGGGCGTATGGTCAAGCAGCTCGGTGGGCACGTGGCATCCAGCCAGGGTCAACCTACCACACATGCATATACATGTTTTATGAGTAGATCTCAACTTAGTCATTTTATTTAGTGCTCCAGTCAGAAAACTTGTCTATATAAATTACCGAGAACTCAAACTATCTTCTAAGTGGCAAGTGTTGAGTGTGCTTCCACTGATTTCAAGAAGAGCAAGTTTGAATCAAGTATCTGTTGCAATGGAAACAGAGAACTCTTTGTCTCGTTATTGCTACATTTCTCATTAAGTTTGAATACTTGTTCTTATTCTTAATTTTCAGACAAAAATACAGATTTTTTTTAACTGTTTGGAAGATATTCTCCCTTCTTTTGGGTACAGTTTTTATTTGCTACTCGTTTAGCTCCACTGACATCAACAAAAGAAGTCCTAGTTTACACTGCATATAACTGCCAAATTCTGTTTATTAATTATTATATCTCATGAATACATTCTATGCTTAGTTAATGAAAACAGCTTGTTTAGTCTGGTCTTAAACAGAGTCCAATATTCTTGAAAGCTGATACTGCACCTTAGAATTTTTTAATGGCTAATAATACACTAAGCTAGTTTCAGCTTAAGACAATGAGTATGAGCTCTATTAGTATTCGATTGGGCACTAAAAGCGTATTGTGTAGAACATAGCACTGCTGGTAAGAGGCCAAGGCAGAAAAAAAAAATAAAAATCATTTGTTAAAAGGTTTCCAGAAATTTAATTAAAAAGAAATGACAGTCCACATTTTACTTTTTTTTTTTTTTAAATAATGAATTAAAACTGAGGGTCACCTTCCCAACTAATCAGTTTGCAAATAAAGTTTTTAACTCATTTCAGCAAGTGTTTCATGTAAGCTTGAAGAGATTCTAACTGAAAAATAATCTTTCTTCCAACTTTGAAGAAGAAATTATATCTGAATAGAGACTATGAACTACCAGGAAAGCAAAGAGCCATTTGCAATCCCATTCTGCTGGCCTTCAAGTACAATCCACAAAAATACCAGTGTGGAAAGAGCTACAGAATTTTAATTATAGGTAAGTTACCCTTATAGTTATAATAATGGGGTATCTTGTGTGCACACCCAGTGTAATTACAACTCCTCAGCTTGTCTTCCTTGTCAGCTCCCTATCGTCTTGGAGCATGGATGAGAAAATGGACTGGTTTAAGACAATAAACTGACCTGAGACAAGGTGGTTGACTGACCTCCTAACCCTCTTCACAATGAAGTACTTGTTTCAGGAGCTTTCAAGGTGGGAATTTCAGAAAATCCCAGACTCTCCCAGGGAGCTCAGGCTGTCCCTAGACTCATTTTTGTGCTTAAATGTGTTGATTAACAGTCCAAGTAGACATGATGGCACAGATTATTCTGCTTAATTATTGTTGCATATTGTTCAATAACCTTAACTTCTAACAATTTAGTTTTCCAACTGAAATAACTTTCAATGACTTATTTACAGAGAGGAAAGTGGTCAATGGACACGGCTTATCTTAATGGGCTATAAACATCAGGTGAACAAAATGACCAAATGAAAGGTTAGAGTAGACAGCAATTTGCTAAGAGGTGTCAACAGCTCAAATCAATATATATGAAAGATTGCTTTTGTTGCATATCTTTTTTTTTTTTATGGGTGGTTTGGTTTAGTTTTTTTAGGTATGCATAACCCCTTATTTTATCATAGTATCTAGCAGTTGTATCTTATCACACCACAAGTTAAGAAAATTCTTTTTTCTCATTATTTAACTGTTGAATTAGGATAACAGGTGAATTTCCAGTCCTTAAAAGTATTCAAATATCTCGATAACACAATATTTACAGATGCCTATAAGAAAGGTCCAGTCCTCATGTGCAATCAATACCTCTGTTTCAGGAGTTGGAATCAAAGGCAAAGTCTTAGTTGTAGGTAGAGATGTTAGTGCAAATTTCCATTGATTTCAGTAGAGCTAACACTACAACTGTAATATTTCTTTTTGTTGTCTCAGGTTATTTTCATTAACTAGATTACATTTGTTTAAAAATAGAAAGCTGCATACAAGTAAGATCTGTTGATTAAATACCAATAAACTCCAGGCATGCAGGTTGGAATTTATATTACCTAACTTAAGCCATCTAAAAGTCAAATCTAAAATAATCATCTAGGCTTACTCTATAGTCCACAGAGTCCAAAGGGTGGTTCTCTTTTAAAATTAGCATTCACCTTACATTACATGACTCCCTTGGGGTACTCGTTTCAATCAGTTATAGAACAAGTCAAGCTTACGCTGTATGCCTAACATTAAAATACATTTCTTTGGGACTGACTTCCAGGGCCACTGTTGATTTTAAAAGAATTGCAGATGCTAATGTCAACATCAGCAAAATTCAGCAGTTTAACTGATGAGCAGCTGGTACTAGACTGATGAGCAGGATGATTGCAATTCATCAAAGGACTAATGAAGATCTACATAAGATACCTCTGGTACTTTCTAGAGGAGAATATGAAAACCAGGAAATAGCTAAATATAGCATTTCAAAATACACAATATGACATGAACAGAGTGCTGCAAATGTCTTAAAGTTGTGTAAAAGCTCATTCTGTAGGTAGAAGTTGACAATTAAAAGGGACATGACTGATGCATGACAGAACATGATAACCAATAGGAGGACATATGTAATGAGGTATAATAAAAGGATTAAATGTTTGTAGAGGTGAATCATAAACTAGACCTTTTGAATTTAATCTACAAGACAGGTGCACCTTAGAAAACATTTTCTGGCCTCTATTTCAAGGCATCATACTTGCTTGATATTACAATGAATAAAGAAACCACGTGTCCATTCATGAGTCTGCCTGAGTCTGGAACCACATGAGTTGAGAAACTGACCCAGGTGGAGCTAGCTATGGCTAGCGAGTTAGTGGATGCTTTCTGGAGCTACAGAAGTTTATCCTGGTTTGCTGCATACCTGGTGAGCCAAAGCTCCTTGATCCCCTTAATAATGAAACGCAGGGAGACTGGAAGGAGTAGCCAGAACTATTTTCTTCTGAAGTTAAATCCTATGAAAAAATGAAAGCATGCTTAGATATAAATATTATCAGTAAAGTATTTTGTGATAAACTCTTCTAAACAGATCAATAGCTAGTCAGTCTCCTTTTTAAAGAAAGATTACAAAGTATTAACTAGTGTAGGAAAAAGCTATGAGTAAGTATCTATGTCAGGAAAAAGGTTTCCACTGGTTGTATCCTCGTTGGCAAAAAGCAATAATTCTGTCCTGTTGAAATGAACTTATTTTCATTTATTGCCAATTAAATAGTATCAGAAAACCATTAAAAAAACCCCACCTGCTCTCCCACCCCTCTCCACCTCCCCCCTCCCCTCC
>RSEF01000002.1:154319092-154341247 GCA_003993805.1 Himantopus leucocephalus | reverse complement strand
ACTTGATGATCTTAAAGGTCCCTTCCAACCTTAACAATTCTAATATTCTATGATTCTATGATTACTAGCTGTTTTCTGATTTGGGAGATTTCCAAAGAAACTAAACTGAAAGAAAGCTTTAGTTATTTGTACTCCCTTGGGCATTGTCTCCATTTAAAAGCACTCTGCTATGTGCGTACGCTGGGTGACGTTGTCAGGAAGTTGGGTAGTGACAGTATCAAGAGAGATAATTTTAAAGCCATGTACCATTGCTACAGTTTGCCTGAAGTCCTTCCATGGATGTCAATGGACTTAGAGGCTCTCGGGTCTCAATTCAGTTGCTTAAACACAGGCAGCTAGCGTTGTTTGAAATATGCTTGGGTATCTGAGACATCCAAATAGTACTAGTCAATATGAACCCATGACTTTCAGGAGTGACAGCTGAATCTAGAGTCGTGGGATTGCCTCAGGCATAGCAAATGGCACTAAGTGCCTCTGTGTGGGCAACAGAATCAAGCCCCCAGGGCTGAATTCATTTTCCTTAACTAGACTTGCACAATGTATGTTTCTACATCTGAGTTAGTCTCCCTATTGGACCTTTACAGATAGGAATAGGTACAGTGCATTTGACTTATTTCAGATATCTACATTGGGATGAGATCTCTTGTCCCCAGTTCCCTTCACTGGCTCTAAAAAGATCTCGGAAAACTTAGTTATTGGCATCTTGACTATAGATACCTTGGCTTGATGCAGTGCTCTAAATACAAACATGAAGGGTCATCTGCTGTCCTGCCTGTATCTGAGTTGCCTAGTAGCTCATATTAGTGCCTGTTTCATAACACTTCAACTGATGAACCTTGCAGAATACCTTTGTGTGCTGTGGATGTGCCTGCTTGCATGATTAGTGTCCCATAAGCCTTACAAGTCTAATTAAACCAAAGAGGAAGTTCATGGCAAATTCAGACCTTTGACTCCATCATTTTGACCGCTACGTAGCCTGCCTACACTCTTTTCCTCTGATAATTAGCCACAGTCCGCCACAGGAGGAAGGTCCTTTTGGTTTCATTCTTTCACAGCTTCTTGTCTCTGGCTGAGAAGGAGAAAGGGGAATTGGTACTGTAAGACATTAATTTAAGGCAGCAACATGGTAACTGGAAGTTTTCCACCAACTTCAATGAACTTTGGACTGGAATTACAAAGACAAAGTCTCAACAAACATCTTCACTGAGAAAGTGACTTGCATCAGTAAGTCATATATGGCTGATCAATGGTTTCACACTGTTGATGTGACCTTGTCTGCCTTCATGTTTCTCAGTATGATGCAATCTCTTCAAACTATCCCATAGCCATGGGGAATTTGACTGTGTTTTGATTTCCATTCAAATTGTGAATCTACATTTCTCTGAAGCATAGGTCTGCTGTGGGTTGGCCTTGGCCAGCAGCCACGTACCCACACAGCCACTTGCTCACTCCCTTCTCCCCACCGCCTCCCCACAGGATGGGGGAGAGATTAAGAACAGAAGTGAGAAAACTTGTGGGTCGAGATAATGACAGTTTAATAAGTGAAGGAAAGATTTTAAAAAAAGAAATAAAGGAAGAAAAAGTAAAGGAAAAAAAAAAGTGATGAAAAAGCAATCATTCACCACCTCCCACCAGCAGACCTATGCCCAGCCACTCTCTGAGCAGCAGCCACCTTGGAAATCAAGTGCCCACCTCCCACTCCCTTCTTCCTCTACCCCAGTTTTTATTGCTGGGCATGATGTTATATGGTATGGAATAGACCTTTGACCAGTTCACGTCAGCTGTCCGAGCTGTGTCCCCTTCTTCAATCTCTTGCCTCCCCCCAGCCTACTCACTGCGGGGAAAGAGTGGGGAAAAGAGAAAGTCTTGCCACTGTGGAAGCACTGTTCAACAATATCCAAAACACTGGTGTGTCACCAACACTGTTAGCCACAAATCCAAAATGCAGCACCACACGGGCTGCTATAAAGAAAATTAACTCCATCCTAGCCAGACCCAGTACAAGGTGTAATGTCATTGCCTTCTTGGGGGCAAGGCAAAATCAGGAGTACCGGAAAACAGCATGAATTATGTACGTGCTACCACCTGTTGAGGGTTAGACACAGTAAAGGGCTGAAGGGATGAGAAGAGTGGAGCAGTTCCAGAATCAGAGTGAATCTCATCCTTCTATATCTCCCAAAGCAACTCAGCTGTTGTTATTAAGGGCTAATTGTTGATTTGCTGCATGGATGGTATAAAACGGAAAAGCAATCACATATTATTCTTTGTCACTTCAGATCATATTCCCAAAGGCGGAATGAAGGCTGCATTGGATTATTTTCTTATCACCCATTTTTTTGGCCCTACCTAGGCAACACCATGAGTTTCACTTTAAAGGGAATATAGAAATAAATATATAGGTTTATATATTAAAATGCACAAACCTTTGACTGTGCAGTCTAAGCCTTTTACCAGGCAACAAGAATTTTTCTGCTTGTTTTGTATCTGTTAGATCCCTCCCCACTTTGATTACACATCCTTTCCCTCCTGCTCTAAATAGTCAGAGATCATCACTGCATTTTACTGAGCATTTGCCAAGAGAAGGTGCTGTTTTTTATGGGAGGTGTTGGAAACATCTCAAAATATAGGTTGTACAGCAGAACACTCAGCTTTTAAATTGTTTTATGATCTTTTTCCCCTGAAAAGTGTAATATTGGCACACAAAATATCTTTCTGTGGCTGTTTGTGTGGAACCGACACCCAATTAGTAACAAGCTGGTGCTCAGTCCATAAGTAGTTGAAGTGTTTTGTTTGGAAGCTCAGACCTTGCCTTTTGGGGTTTTTTTCAGTTGAAGAAGCTATTGTTATAACACCCCGCAAGCAACGATGGTGCCAACTGTCCCAAATATTGTTTTGCTTGCAGCCTCACTGGCATTTATTTAATTATTGCCTTACTTCATTTAAACTACATACTGTAAAAACATTTTAGTACTTCAAGCCAAAGACAACACTTGAGAACTTTTTTATCGTTTGTAAATAGAGACTCAGAAAAACATAGGGGCACCTGGATGCATTTCTCATTTAATATATAGTTAAGTTAATTATATTACTTAATAAGAAAGATTTTGCATGAAAACACTGGATGCAGCCAGGAGGTTTTTATATAATAACCAGTTTTTCAAAATACATTGGTTGCATACTGATACTCCAGCTTTTTCTTTTGGGTTGAGGAAATATCTGGAACCTTACATTGTTTTTTACAAGATTTAACTTCATCTTTGCTTGCACGATGACACTAAATCAGAGGCTGTAACTGGAATCTGGTGCGAAGGAGTTTGTCCAGTGTTTCTCATTATTACACAGACTGAGCCAAAAATGCTAGATTCAGACATTTTTGTATTTTGGTGCATTTGATATCCCCATCGCTGTGCGTGTTTCAACATGTCCTCATCTTTAGGGACTTCTGCGAGCTCAGTGGAGAAAAAAATCCACAGTTGTGTTTGTGGACAAGTAACTGTTTATCTCAACTGATTAAAAGCAATTCTCTGTAACATCAGATGTTTAGTGACAACATTAAGACAGCCACAGTTCCTCCTGCCTGTCCCCAGACAGTATGTATCATGAGGGAAGAACTCCATGCTGATTTTGAGTGGATCACCACGTGCATGTAGAACTATGCAATACTGGGAGGAGGTGTTAACTTTTTCGTTAAAATCCTATGGGTACATAAACAGGAGATCGTGAGTGAACCAATAAATGCTTCCTCTCATGGCATTGTCCACGTGAGCACCGTACTAACATGACAAGGTTTCACTGCATTTTGCTGAGGCAAAGTCCCTATCAGGCTTCCCTGAGTCCTTAGAACATGTCCATTTTTCAGGCACCTCTCTATGCTTGGGAAAAAGTTTCTATTTTTTCCTTTTTTTTCTCCAAGTCACGCATGCCTTTGTCGCAAGACACATAGTCTGAAGCACAATTACAGAGCAGAATGTCAACACATTGACCTGAAAAATGGAAAGTACTCTTTCCCTCACGGATTAAGAAACAGCAGATGAGAAATAAACTTATAAATGGAAAAAAAAATATCTAACTTAGTAATAAGAAAATAAAGGATTCATAGATGACAATTTAGTTCTTAGAAAATGTTGATGTTTCACCAGGGATACACTTGGCCCAGGAGGAGTAACAAATTGTAATCCTCGATGTGAAACTTCATCTGATGAAGTACGACGGAGAAAATAAGAACCAAAAGCAAAATATAAATAAATATTTTTATCTGCAGAAACAAGATTACATTTGGTGACACCATTTATTACACTGTATTTCTGCTGTCCTTCAATTTTTGTATGTATTTGTCTGCTTCTCTTCTAGATCTTTTATTGTCTGAATTAAGGACAGGAATGAAGGAATGCTTACCTATGTGAGGTTTTCTTTTGTGCTTCCCAAGATGAATTCAGACTAGTGTTTTTCTGTGTATGCAGGCTTGTTTTTTAGAAGGAATGACAACTANAGTGTGCCTCATTTTCCCTTCTTGTTTATTTTATGTGTGGGATATGTCTCAGTAAACAGAGCTCAGTGGTCCCTTGAATTTTCATACTTCAATTTATTAGAATGTGATCACAAAGTTTGACATCATTTGGACAAGAAAGGTCATTCCCATGCCTTGTATCTATTAGCGAAGTACTGTAGTGCTCAAGAGAGATATAGTTATGCTGTTCTGTGAGAGGTTTATGAAATTTCATTAGTGAAGTCTTTTGCCAGTTTTCAAGGCACTCAAAAAAAAAGTGATAAGATAACTTGTATAAGATTAAAAAAAAAAAAGTATGCAGGCTTGTTTTTTAGAAGGAATGACAACTACAAGTTATAAAGCACATCAGCAACTCTAGAAAGAACTTACCAGGACCCTGGAAAAACAGAGACTGAAATGAAATGTGTAAATGTTTTTAGAGGGTAGAGGATGTGCCATGCAAAATAAAATTAAACTGACATCGCAGTTTAAGCTATTTGAACATGTGAATGGCAAAGGTTTGTCACATGTTTTTATGCTGGCCATCAGTATAACTAATGCGTGTCTCCACACCATGCTGCGCTGCCTCTCCCTGCAGGACTGTGCTCCTGAATGGTGTTTAAGATAAAGCTAATGGTACGCTATGCTGATCCTGAGAGGAGCCTGAATTCAGGGGTGACATTACCCCTTCTTGGCTGGCAGCAATAAAAAGCATGCAAGAAGGGATTCCTGAGACGTTTCTAAGTCAGTGAGAGAGTCAAAAAGAATTGTGCCCAGCTTTTTCCCAGGAGAATTGTCTTCCTCTGTAATGTGACATTTAGTCTTTATGCGAACTTTTGCTAATGGGTCAGATTGCAGGAGATTGTATGAACATTTTGTCCCTAAGGCAGAAATCACCCCCGATACTTCCCTAACACAGTGTAATTAATTAAGGTATTGTTCTCCATCACAAGAACCTCTCTGGCTGTTTTGTATAATTATAGCTGGGTTCATATTTATCAGAAACCTCTCTACAACAGCCACAAACAAGATTTGCTTTCCTAAGCCCACTGTATCTCATTATGACAGTGGAGAGATCATACCCTGATGGAAATCATGATCTTGAGGGATATAGGCCAGGCAAAAAAGTATAGACATGACCCTGAACCTTAGGAAAGTGAACTTTTAGTTGTTTAATGAACTAGCGGATGCGTCCCCCTGGGAAACTGCCCTCAGGGATAAAGGAGCAGAAGAGAGCTGGCAGCTATTTAAAGACATTTTCCTTAAAGCACAAGAAGTTTCAATTCCTGTGTTCAAGAAATAGGGTAAGGAAGGCAGGAGACCAGCGTGACCAAGTAAAGACAAACACAAGAGGGAAATGCAGCGTCAGTGGAAGCAGGGACATGCATTCTGGGAAGAATATGGGATACTGCCTGTGAGGGTAAGTATGGGATCAGGATAGATAAGGCTGGAGCTAAATTTGGTAAGGGATCTGAACAATAGCAAGAAGGGCTTCTACAGGTACCTTAGTCAGAAAAGGAAGACAAAAGACATTATAGCCTCAGGATAAATGAGACGGGGGATCTGGTGACAACTGACATGGGGGAGGACAAGGTACTCAACAAATATTTTTCCTCAGCTTTCACTGGCAATTGCTCTTCCCACACCTCTCAAGTGGGTGGACCTCAAGGCAAGGACTGGGAGAATGAAGTCCCACCCATCATAGCAGAAGATCAGGTTTGAGACCACATGAGAAACCTGGATAAATCCATGACATCCAATTAGATGCATCCCAGGATCCTGTGGGAACTGGCATGTGTAGTTGCCAAGCCAGTCTCCATCATATTTCAAAAGTCACAGCAGTCAGGTGAAGTCCCCCAATAACTGGAAAAAGGGAAATATCATACCCATTTTTAAAAAGGGTCAAAAGGAGGACCATGGGAACTACCGACCAGTCAGCCTTATATCTGTGCCTGGTAAGATCATGGAACAGATCCTCCTGGAAGCTGTGTCAAGGCATACGGATGATAGTGAAATGATTCAAGACAGCCAGCATGGGCAAGTCCTGCCTGGCTAATTTGGTAGCATTCTGTGATGGAGTGCCTGTGTTGGTGAGCAATAGAAGAGCTACAGATGTCATCTACCTGGACTTCTGTAAGGCCTTTGGAATAATCCCCCACAACATTGTTAAAATTGGAGAGATATGGTTTTGATGGATGGACTGTTAGGTGGATAAGGAATTGGCTAGATGGTCACAGTCAAAGAGTTGTAGTCAGCAGTTGAATGTCCAGATGGAGATCAGTGAAGAGTGGTGTTCCTCAGGGGTCTGTATTGAGACCAGTACTGTTTCATATCTTCATCAATGACATAGACAGTGGGATTGAGTGAACTCTCAGCAACGTCACTGATTACACCAACCTGAGTGGTGCGGTTGATCTGCTTGGGAAGGGTTATCATGCAGAAGCATCTTGACAGGCTTGAGGAGTGGGAACCCTCATGAGGTTCAACAAGGTCAACTGGAAGGTTCTGCACCTGGGTTGGTGCAATCACCAGTATCAGTTCAGGATAGGTGATGAATTGTTTGAAAACAGCCCTGCAGAGAAGGCCGTGGGGATATTGGTTGGACATGAGCTGGCACAGAGCCCAGAAAACCAACCATATGCTGGGCTGTATCTAAAGAAGTATGGCCAGCAGGTTTAGGGAGGTGATTCTGTCCCTCTACTCTGCTCTGGTGAGACCCCACTTGGAGCACTGCATCCAGCCCTGGGGCCCCCAGCACAAGAAAGACATAAGACCTATTAGACCAGGTCCAGAAGAGGCCACAAAAATGACCAGAAGCCTGGAACACCTCTCCTATGAAGAAAGGCAGAGAGAGTTGGGGTTGTTCAGCCTGGAGGAGACAATACAGAACACTTATTGAGGTCTTTCAATACTTAAATAGGGTTTATAAGAAAGATGGAGAGAGACTTTTTCTGAGGTCTGTGGTGATAGAACAAGGGGCAAAAGTTTAAAATGAAAGAGGGTAGATTTAGATTAAATATAAGGAAGACATTTTTTATGATAAGGGTAGTGAGACATTGCAACTGGTTGCCCAGAGAAGTTGTGGATGCTCCATCATTGAAATTGTTCAAGGTCAGGTTGGATGGAGCTTTGAGCAAACCTCCTACAGTGAAAGATGTCCCTGTCTATGGCAGGGGAGTTGGACTAGATGATCTTTAAAAGTCCCTTCTGACCCCAACCATTCTATGATTCTATGACCATGCAGTTAACTACTCTTTGTGCCTGCCTGCCTTCGAGCTCTCATTCACAGATTTAGGGTTATATATGAAACCTTCCTTAGGGCACAATCTCTATGTTTTAATACTTTAATACACTGAACACTGTGTCTGGAGGGCTGTCTCTGAAGGGGGTTGGCAAATGACTTATTAAGCCTGGAGGATGTTGTATATGACCAGCTTGACTTTGAATCACTGAGCTTACAAAGAACAGTACAATACCACAGCACTGAGTTAAGTCATCTTCAGGGCATCTCTTCAATACATACAGATCCTCAGCTGACACTACTGTTCCCACTTTCTGACTGTTCTTACTAGGAAGGTTGGTCCTGTTTATGAAGCAGTAACTTGGTATTTATGAGTCCTAGATTAAATTTCTTTTACCTCTGCAGACTTTCTTTGTGACCTTGGACAAACCTTTTAGGAAAAGATGTTTAAAGGTATTGAACACCTACAGCTGTAAAGATGTACCTAGTGATTTAAATGGGACATGGACATCTTTGAAAATGTCACAGAATACCAAATATCTTATTTTGAAATCTTGCTTTAAGTCTCTTCGTTCCTCAGTTGCTCATAAGTAGACAGGAGATAAGTGCACTCTCCTGCCTCATGGGATAAAAATCCATCAGGACTTAGATTTTTTTTTTCTATATCCAGATAAGAAATACAAGATTGGAAAGTTTTAATGCGGTGTTAGATGGACAGAGGTGCGTGTCATTCTCAGTATCGTCTGAAAAATCACAGATTATAGCAGTACTTATTTTATCATAGCCGGACAACTTTGAAATCTCCAAGCTGTGTATTTATCAAATAATATAATTATATAAGAAGAACACTCCTGCTACTCTAAAAACACTATTTATGGCAGAAGTTCTCAAAAGCAGATGTATTCATATAGGTAAACATATATACTAAAAGGCACACTATAAAATCAAGAATATATAACAGAAAATTACAGCTAAAATTACATCAGGAAGTAGTAGTGGCGTGTAGTAGCACAGGGCTAAGAACAAAACAACCAAATACAGATACAGTATTCTGTTGTTACAAAAAGGTTATTTGCCTGATCAGATGTTTCTGTCTCTAGCTCTTCCCTTGGCTTGGAGCATGCTGAAGTGACAGATCAATATTTCCTTCCACCAAAGATTACAAATCCTTGTGACAGTGAAATCCTTATTCAAGAGATGACCACAAATATGTTTTTGCCTAATTGGTTCTTATGCTTCTCGTGCAACTGCTGTGTGCCTTTGTGATCATTATCTTTTCATGAACAGAACTGAGTGGAAAGTTTAGTGAAAAAGGCGGTTTTGAAGGATAATAATGTATCAGAGCATCTGAACTTGGAAGTAATGCCCTTTGATGCAGAAAGAGTCATCTGTCTAAGTCTGTCATAATCATAACTATCTCCATCCTTTTCATTTGTGCTAAGGGCCAAGCAGAAAGCATCCATTCCACACACTGCAGTTCTTTATGCAATTGTTGTTTGCTCTGTGATCAGTTGTTTTGTTACTTAAGTGGCAGCTTAATACATGTTTCTTGACTAGCCTTTGTGTATGTTTGTGCCTATGTGTTGCATCATTTAGTGAAAGTAAAGTGAACCTCTCCTACAGACCGATGATTCCTCACCAAAACAAGACTTGATGTTGGTGATTGATGGAGAATACAAGAATAAGCAGGCAGGAAATTCAAGGGACAGTTCAATTATAAGCGTCTGCATGTCTCAGAATATCGAATGAATTGGACAATTTGCTGATCTGACTGAAAACTAACCCAGAAAAAGACCCAGAAAAAAAATCAGTTTTCTTTTGGATCAATTAGTCAGTTAGTGATCTCATAGGAGTATTATCACTGGAGCTACATAAAATACAGGGCTGTCAGGCTTGTGTAAGGAAGAGAGAGAGCACGGATAGCCCTTTTGGAGTTAGTTCCTTTTCTAGATTGATTCAGCTGGCTGTAAAACTGCAGAATTAGAGCAGACTTCACTTAATAACATTTCTGTGCTCTCTTTATAGTAAGCAGCAAAAGGACTAGGATGTTTTTTATTAAAATATACTTAAACATACATTTGTTGCCTACAAGCATTTTAATGAGACTTCTCTTTAGAACTTGTCGGTATTCTAGTTATTATTATAAAGCTTCATAAGCTATTCCCCATGGTTGCATTCTTGAATGGGGGCCACTGGAGATAAAAAGGAAAAGCTCCCAAAAGGGAAGACATCCTACATGATGGGTACACTGTCCTGATATTAGAAAGCATATTTTGACCTGTGCAGACACTGCTGCACAGTGATTTTACAAACTGCTTTCCTTTTCTTATATTTTAGCTTTGACAGCTGTAAAGCAGAAATAATTATATAACCCTCTTCTGAAAGAGTATTCAGATTCGTGAGAAGAAAGCGTGCTCTTGGAGAAATGTTTATTACCAACAGTAATTAAGCCTTGTTGGGGGTTAATGGAAGCAAGAAGACCTAGGGATAAGCTGGAGCTGAATCTCTTTTCTGTATACCACTTCTTTGTGCTTATCATTGATCAAATCTGGAAGAAAAGCACCATT
Source organism: Himantopus leucocephalus (assembly GCA_003993805.1). Taxonomy (NCBI): domain Eukaryota; kingdom Metazoa; phylum Chordata; class Aves; order Charadriiformes; family Recurvirostridae; genus Himantopus; species Himantopus leucocephalus. The sequence goes on along the minus strand of RSEF01000002.1, from coordinate 154,330,953 downwards.
AAGCACTAACTAAAGTGCTTAATCCCATGCCCAACTGTAGGGATATAAGAGGTTCTACTACCATTTTTGACATTGCCTGCATGGTAAGGCTTGTCACATGTGTCAGCAAGGACTGATGATGAGTTGATAATAAAAAACTGTCTTTGAAATGGGTGGAAAAATTGTTTTGGATGGTTAGAATGTTATCAACAACAGTCTGCCCTGTATCGTGTTCCTTAAAAGAAATGTCAGCCTTAAAATTCCTCCTTGTAAATTCCCAGCTCCTATCACTTTCCACCACTGGACAAGTTGCAGATTCAACTGAACACACGGGAAAGTTGAATAACAAACAATAAAGCTAACAGTACATAAAGCAATTCGAGGCAGTAATAAAGCTGCCGGGATTTGATGTAAATGGCACCAAGTTTGTAGCAGATGTTATGAAAGTCTGCTTACATCAGATGAGTTTGGTATCCATTAAATGCACAAGACCCTTGTCAGACAGCTATGTCAATTCATGTCAGAACAAAAGAACAATAAAGCAGTGGATTCTGCAAAAGTTGAAGTTTATGAAATAAAATTCCAGTGGATTTGATCTGTTGACTGTTCTATTGTGTATTTTTTAAGGTTAAATACAGACTTTCTGATGAATCCTGACATGTTTATTTCTTCCTTCCCCAGCACAACTAAAATAACCAATAAATACAAAAAACTCTCCTGCAAAGATTGTGTTATTATTTTTCTTCCAGGTTTTCAGCACCTGGCTTTTTGATCCACAATTCATTATTTATTTTATGGGTGGTAGTAAAAATAAGTAAGCAAGTAAGTAACTAACTAAGTAGATATGTGTTCCCTCACCCCCAACATCAACAGAGCTGTAAGCACTGGTTTATTTGAAAAAATGTTTATGGCTTTTATATGACACTTTTGGATAAAATTTACAATGGTCATTGAAAGGATCCTGAAAAAATTTTACATTGCTACAATATTTTGATGTTCCTACATTGCAATGACTGGAATTTCAGGTGAATACTTATTTGGCTTTGTCAGCAGAGCATTTTATCTAGAATACCATCATTCTGTAGAATTAAAAACTTATTTATATAATGGCTAATTCACTTTGCCCATTACAATGACTGTATTTATGTCATGACAAAATGTGCAAGCTCTAAGGAGAACAGCCCTATAAGAAAAAATCAAACATTTGCCTCCACTTTATACACGTAACACCACATTTGCTGGAGTACCTCAAGAGCTCCTGTATTATGTTTGTAATATGCTTCATAAACTGCACTAAGTAAAGCAGTAAAGACTAATGGTAAGCAGACTGGATTTCTATGGAGAGTAGAATGAGTTGATCGAAAATTATTTTATATAATTGGATAAGGGAGATGATAACTCACAAAGAAGTGAGTTAGGGGTGGACTGGGTTGGCAAGCAAAGTGTGCAGTGTGGTGTGGAATAGAAAGACCTTGAAAACAATAACAGCGTTGAAGAGATCCCACCCCAAGAATATGCACACCAATAATGAAATGCCCACAGGACTTCAATGTGGGAAAAGCTCTCATACCGTTTCAGGGAAATCTCCATGACTGGGGACCCATTTGAAGTGCCTATACAATAGTTTACACAGCAAGGGAGATGGTCGATGTCATGGCATGGTGACTCTTGATTATCTTTAAAGGTCATTATGATTAGGGAAGCTTTCTGAAGATTGGAAGAAAACAAATATCACTCCTGTCTTGAACTGAGTGGGAAGATCTGGAGAAATATTGAGTGGTCAACCTTATCTCGATCTCTGTCACAGAAGTTTAAGACCAACAAAATACGTTCCAAAAATCAAGTTTAATGGTGTCATAAAAAGGTAGAACAGTCAAAGTGAACAGAGATCTTATACTACAAACATTTTAGCAGACATAACTTTTTACAGGTTCAGGATGTCATTTGGGAACTAATTCTACATGGTGTGTACTAAATGTAAGCTTAGAATGATGACTTCAAATGTGTAAACTACTCACCTATGAGATGAGGACACTCAGTCACTGGGAAGTTACTTTGGATGATGTCTCAATCCAAAGGGAGGGTTCCCAATCACAGATCTGCTGCTCCAAGGAGAACCACTCAAAGGGGTCTCCAGCGGGGGCCCCATTTTATAGCCTGGGTCTTATCTATTGGTCAAGGGATATCCTAGATAGGCTCATTGGCTGAGGTGGTCTCTAGGGCTTGGGTATTTGGGGTACATGACTGGGGGTTGTTTGTGTAGGTGACCAGCAGCTCACATGCTTCCCACCATGCTAGCCACCATGCCCCTGTACCACACCATTAGACCCGCAGTGTTGAGGTGGGAGTGTGCTCCTGCTATAATTTTTGGCAACACAATGGAGCAAATCCTTCTGGAAACTATTTCCAAGTATACAAAGTGGAAGAAGGTGATTGGGAGTAGTAAACACAGATTTATGAAGGTAAAATCATGATTGACCAACCTGATAGATTTCTGCAAGATATCTGTCTCAGTAGGCAAAGGGAGAGGAGTAGATGTTGTTTACCTTGAATTCAGCAAGACTTTTGACACAGCCACTCATAGCATCTTTAGATAAACTATGAAATAAAGACAAGATAAATGGACATCTACAACTTCTCTGGGCAACCGTTTGCAGTGTCTCACCACCCTCATCATAAAAAATTTCTTCCTTATATCTAATTTAAATTTACCCTCTTTCAGTTTACAACTGCACTTGGTTCCACTGTCTATGTTGTGGATGAAGTTGTTAAATAGTTTGGTCCCAGTATAGACCCTTGAGGGACACAACTAGTTACTGGTTTCCACTTTGACATTGAGCCATTGACTGTAACTCTTTGGACGCAGGCATCCAGCCATTTCATTATCCATCTAAGAGTCCATCCATCAAAGTCTTATCTTTCCAATTTAGTGGCAAGAATGTTGTGTAGAACTGTACCAAAGGCCTTACAGGGGTCCAGGTAGCTGACATCAGTACCTCTTCCCTTGTCTGCTGATGGAGTCACTCCATTGTAGAAAGACACTAGATTAATCAGGCACAGTTTGCTCTTGGTGAAGTTTGAGGGAGGTAATATTTTCCCCCTGCTTTAGTGAGACAGAGCTAGGGTGCTGTGTCCAGTGCTGGTGGACCAGAAAATCTCTAAAGACGCCTTCCAACTTCAACTATTCTGTACATCCATGATTCTTTAACAGGATCTTTTATTGAAAATCAGCTTATATAAACATAATTTTGTGTGGAAAACTATCCAAAGGAGCCATGAAAACTGCATAATGATCAATTTCAACATAAGAAGAACATGATTAGAAGACTGCTGATATGCTACAGTTCTTTTCTAGAAACTCTAGTGATTATGCAAAGATGATGTTACAGGAACTTATGAAAAATGCAACACAAAGAGATAGTGGAAACATCAGTAAGGCAAAAAAAAATTATAAAAACTCACCAAGAAGAAGCAAGGAGGCAAAGGAAATAACATTTCTTTTACCTTGGGAAAATGCAAGTTAATAAACTTAAGGAAAATAGTAATCAAAAAAGGAGAGAAAACACAATCAAATAATAATGCTTAAAAATCTGGAGTTGATAATAGATAAAAAATTAAATCATTATCATTGGTGTGGGAAGTAATTTTGCAACTAAATAGCAGAGAATAATGTGATTTTCTGCTGCTTACTCTGAGACCTTGCATCACAAAAGGCAGACACCTGGTGAGATAACATCTGGTATGCTCATAGATACATGGATTTTGAGGTCATTTTTATCATTTAGTCTGATCTCACTCAGCAAGAAACTTTTGAGTTCTGACATCCAATATCTTGTCATTCAGGTTTCCTCTTGAAAGCTTCTTGGAAGTTCAAGTTTCAATATTGTCCCAAACTTGTTGGGACCTGAGAAAGAACCACCAATTAGGAGGCTGTTCACATGTTGTGCTTCTGCTCTTAGACTCTTTAGACTAAGAAAACAAAAGGATTAGCCTCTGGAAAGAAGAGGTGGTGCCAAAAAGATGTGTGCCAAAAAGAAAATAGGGAGAGGGAGGGAGAGAAAGACAGTGCCAGAAAGAAGAAGGTGAAGGTCCTGGTCAGAGGAAACATCCTGGAAGTGGGAGGAGGTCTGGGAGATGGAAGAGCTGTGTGGAGATAAGTCCCTGAGGGTGCCCAGGGACCTTGACCAGCAGCATCCATGACTGGTGACTGTTAGCAGAGGCGCAGCTTGGACCAACATGACTTTCTGCCTGAGCACCACAGACCAGCAGTGACGTCCTTGCAGGGGAGGGGAGTTAAGACCTGGTGAGCATAGCGCTGCAGGGGAGAGTAAGCGAGACAGATATTCAAGTAGGGAAAGACTCCTACATCCTTGCTTCTTAAATAAACCCCAGTATCCAGATATACTACAGATTGTCATTTACTCTTTCTTGTCCATGATATGATACAGACAGAGAAAAGGAGAAACTGGGCACTCATATATGGTGAAGGGTTTGCAGGACAGATGTAAAAAACCCTGTAGCTCTGTGCTTAAGGCAAGAAAGTCTCAGAGTCCCTGTTAGTTAGTTTAACATGTGGAAAATACCTCCCTAGTTTCAAACCTTTATTATTACTATTATTATTATTATTATCATCATCATCATCATCACCATCATCATCATCATCTACAGGTAAATTAACATCCTCTCTGATGTTAGGGAAAAACAAAACCAACAAAAGAAAACCAAACAAAACCCACAAACTAATTTCATATAATTTATTTTGCATAAAAAGGATTTCTTCTTTACTTCCGTCAGTTACCAATGGAAACCCAAACATGCTAATGGTCATTGTTTTAAACCAAAATTGTAAGAGACATGAGCATGTTAATGAAATTTAAAACCTCTGTAAGGATCAATAAAGGAAGGAGGAGATGCAGAGACTATGAGTATCTGTCAGGGCCATTCACTTTTATTCCTGAGCACAAAAGTAACAGGTATTTTGTCTTTCAGAAGTGAGATTACATCATGAAATGTACAGAAAGTCATCTAAGCTTCTTCAAAAGGCTATAAAGTTCAAATATTAAGAACAAGCCTAAGCTTTTACCCAGTGACAAGATGTAATGCCTGCTTAGCTCCCAACAGCAATTCAGCATAATTTTGGAAGCTGCTTTTAACTTCTGGGTGTGAGTTTGACCTCACATATTCTAAATTCCTGCAGAACTCTTGGAATTTATTTTTGCATGCCTTAAATACACAAAGTTCTCCAAGTGCAATCCCACAAAAGTTGCGTTTTTGTCCTCTGTGCATAGATGTAGACCTAGAAAGAAAGATTAATTCCCTGGACTAGGATTTATCTTAATCATCTTTAGACATAGGCAGTGCAGATACCTACATTTGAGTTAATTGTTCGGGCTCCCAGAGAAGAAAACCAGAAACTGTAGACTTGCAGTTAATTTGATTTATGTTAGAGGTTTCCTTTAGTAATGAATCACAAACTATTTATTTATAGTCATTAAAATAAAGGGAACCTAGAAAAGGAGGCTTATATGAAATATTTCTCAGGAATATATCAATATGAGCTTTGTATTGTAGTGGGATAAGGTTCATAAGCAAATGATACAATATGGATTGTTTTAGTGCAGAGTACAAGGAGTGACTTCAGTGTGCATCAAGGGCTCACAGAGCTCCAGTTAACTGAGGACAACCTGGAGGTAAAACCTTGTATCAATGTACATGACTGTGCAATATACATCACTGTACTCAAAACCCTTCTAGAACTGGTCCCTACGACTTTACTGCCCTTCTTTGTAAACTATTACAGCGCTTGATTACTCTAACGGCTTGGAAACTGTGCTTTGTAATTTCTGTTTTTTCAGCTTAGGGATGTACAAACTTAAACTGGTCTCTGTTCACTGAATCCTGTTATGAATTTTTCTCTCCACTCACCTCATTATCAGATGCAGTGCCAAATGCAACTTTTTTAATAAGCTGAAAAGACTGAGCTCCTAAAGCTTTTCAACATAAAATGTGATCTATAGGGTATTTTTGCTGTCCTCCTGCCCTCTTCCTTCTTGCACAAGTATTTCTCTGTATCCTTTAAAAGTAAGAAGCATAGAACTGTTGGGGATCTTGACAGCGCTGTGTACAGAGACAAGGCAATTTCCTTATTTTTGTTTGACAGTCCTGCTTTTTATAATTCTGAAGATTATTTTAGTCCTTTCTGTTACAGCACTTCACTGCTAGCATGTTGAGATGATATTCTATTGTTGCACAAAAGCCTTTTTTTTCTCTGACTTACTACTTTCTTCCTTAAGGTCCTTTATCAAGTAAGTTCAGCATGAATTTCCAGCTCTTGCACACGTTACTGAGCAGTTGATTATAGGAAAACAATTTTAAGATACTTTAGAATATCTTGTTGAAGAAGCATGTCGTCTTCATTATTTATCTCACCTTTTTTTCTTATCTTGAAGATTTATCTGTAAATATATTGATATAGTTATTGAGAACTTTACTACAAGAATTGTCAATTGGTGAGTTCATGGATGACTCCCCTTTAACAGCTGCTACAATAAGTGACTTCAGTCCATTTGATGTTTTATTTGTTCCATGGAAAATAAAATATTGTGTAGCATTTTCTCAAATGCCCTGCAGAAATTCAAGTGTGCTACAACAATATGTTTATCTTGATGAGATGGATGAATAATAGCAGCACAGAATGGGAAGAGACATTCCATGTCATTGAATACAGTTTTATTTTATCACAAATGATGTTATGTAATATACTTTATAGACTGCTCTATTGAAAAAAAAAAGTTTGCCTGACTACTACAATTAACCTGGTGTATCACAACTTAATTACTATTATGATTAAAAGCCTTCTTCTAAATTCTAGGCTGAGTTTATTCATTATAATAATAGTTTCTTGTCCCACAATTGCCTTTTATCTTAAATAGTTCTTCTGTCATGTTGATATTCAGATCCAGATATATTGATATTCAGTTCCATACATATTTCTAAACAGAATAATCCTTTTCTTTCCCCCCAAGGTTAAACAAAGCCAATTCTCTAGCTAGTAAAACAGTTTCATTGTTCTTGGATTTTCATAGAAATTATTTTCAGCAGCTATACTATCATGAGGAAAATGACAGGTTTATTTGACGAGCCACATAGAGACCCATTAATCATGGGGTTTGCTCCTTTGATTATTGGATAACCATTTTATCATTACACTGTTTCCTCTGGGATTGAAGTCAGGCTAAGCAGTCTTTGGTTTTAGCAAGGTCTATCTGTCCTACTTAAAAATATAAACTAGACTGGTGGTCTTTTCTGTCAAGAAGTCTCATGACTCCAAGTTTGGGTTTTTTGTTTGTTTGTTGGGTTTTTTTAGGTATTGTTTCTTGTTCAGGAAGCTCCTCAAAATAGATCTTACAAGAAAGATATATTCCTTGATTCGAAAATGTTGAGTTTTAGCAAACCCTACTTATAACCACCTTTATCAGAAATGCTATAGTTTCTGTTTTATTCACAGCATCATGCAAACCAAAAATATATACTGAACATTTTTCCTTGTTCTGCATCCTTATCTCTTACATTTCCATTCAAATGTAACAGTGGATGCACGCATTACTTAGGAGCTCACCTTCATTGCAATATGCCTACTTACTGGGCCATGACCTATGATTTTTACTGGGCCATTTAAACTCCAGTGATTGTTTTGCTTTCTTTATCAGCTGCCTCCATTAATTTTTCTATTTAAATTCATTATGTTCAAGTGGTTCTTTTTCCATGTCATATTGCATATTAAACTAGAATAGTCATTTTCACCTCTTTTAATCAAGGCTTTTTTTGTGTAATGAAAGATTTTCTGTGTTTATGAAATCATGGTTTCTTGAGAATCCAATAAAATGTCCTTGAAGAATTTACAATGTCCATTAACACTTTCTTCTTTAAATTTATCACTTCATATAAAACATCATTAAGTATTGGGATGAAATTTATCACTTAATATAAAACATCATTTGTATTAGGATGTTAATATTAATACAATCTCTTGAATTCAGAGAAAGACTTGCCAGTGCCTGTTGTAAATGACTAAAATGGATGAGCAAATCCAAAGAGTTCTGTAAGCTTAACGATGTCTAGAAACCCAGATTATTTTTGTAGATGCAGAAGCCTTTTCTTCTTCCCCAATGTAGCCATAGCTGATATAAGTGACTAATCTCACTAGTTTCCCCCAGCAACTGGACCCTGCCTGGTTTCTCTTGTAATTTCAGAGCCAGCTCTCTAATTTGTCTGTGTTCCCAGTGGTTATCATTGCTGCTTAAAAACGGCTTCATGGATTTGCTGCTAAGACTTGTAACTATTTACTTTAAACTTGCTTCTTTCTTGAATGTGCAATTTTATCTGTATTGCAAAATCCCTTGTGACAAGATACTGCCTTTTGAAAAGGGCCTTATCTCTGAATGAGAAGAAGGCCTTTCTAATGGTAAGGCTGGGGAATGTAGCAAGTGCACAATCAGGGTTCAGTGAAGTCTGAGAGACTGTCAACACAGTAAGAGGGAACAGAAAGGAAATATACTTATCTGCAGGAACAGTCTTTTTTTTGTCAGAAAAAAAAACCCAAACCCAACCATGGGGTGCTAAAACATTTCTATATGAATCAAAATATGAGCTGAACATATACCAGAAGGTATACTGTTTCCTTACCAACCTGTTACAAGAAAAAGACTTCCTTGTTATATGAAAAAGCTTAAGATAATGAATGGGCAAAAAAAATCCCTGTTCTTTACAGTGATGAAATTGCATATTATCACTAGTGTTGGAAGGGACCTCTGGAGGTCAACTGGTCCCAACCCCCTGCTCAAGCAGGGCCTGCTACAGCCTGTTGCCCAGGACTGTGTCCAGACAGTTTTTTTAGTATCTCCAAGGATGGAGATGTCACAACCTTCCTGGGCAACCCATGTCAGTGCTTGGTCACCCTCACAGTAAGAAAGTGTTCCCTAATGTTCAGAGGGAACCTCCTGTGTTTCAGTTTGTGCCCATTGCCTCTGGTCCTGGCATTGGGCACCACTGAAAAGAGCCCGGCTCCATCTTCTTTGCACCCTTCAAATTATACACATAAATAAGATCCCTCCTGAGCCTTCTCTTCTTTAAGCTGAATGGTATCAGCTCTCAGTATTTTCTCACAGCAGAAATGCTCCAGTTCCTTTATCACCTTCATGCTTTCACTGAATTCTCTCCAGTATGTCCCTGTCTGTCTTGTACAGACTGAGTCCTCAACTGGACTCAGCACTCCTGATGGGTCTTAGCAGTTCCTTGGCTTGTGGGCAACACTCTTCCTAATGCAGCTCAGGAGACTGTTGGGTGCCTTTATTGCAAGGGTACATTGCTGGATCATGTGAAACTTGCTGTCCAGCAGGACCTCCAGGACCTTTTCTGCAAAGCTGCTTTCCAGCTGGTCAGCCCTCAGCAGGTATTGCTGTATGGGGTTATTCCTCCCCAGGTGCAGGACTTGTTTTTTCCCGTTGTTGAACTTTATGATGTTCCCACCAGTCCAGCTGAGGTACTGCCGAATGGCAGCACAGTGCAACCATTGTGTATAAATCCATTGGTCTGAATCAGGAGGGGAGGGATTTCAGTCCATAAACAGTAAGACCATGTGACACCCATACATATTTCACCTCTGGCATTTTCCTTCATCTAGTAATTTCATATTCAGACACTGAAACTGAAATGTTCTCATGAAAGGCTTCCTTTTGACAAGCTGTGTTTTCTGATATTTAACAGCTCATTTTATGGCTTCCAGACATTCTGCATTCTTTTCTTTTCAGGTAATGGGTGCATCCCTACTTACTGACTAGGTGCAGATTGAAAGACATCTGTGCTGCTAGTTATAATAAGCCAACTAATGGCAAGAATATACATCACTGCTTCGGTCTCTAGAGAAATTTCTAGATTCAAGGTCATAAGTCAAGCAAAGCATTACATCCTCAAAGGAGGCATTGAGGCAGTGTGGGAAGAACTTGAAGGAATATCATCGTAATTCCTCCATCTGGCGACAAACACTCCATCATTTGCTGTCCTAATAAGGAACATGGTGATTAAATATGGCTAAGCACTCAGGCTAGTTGTGATTTTTTAATTAAAAGAAAAGCAAACTGTTTTGATTTTTTATCACAGGAAAAAGATGTATTGTCAACCCTTGTGCACAGACGCAATTCAATTCAAATTCTGACTAAGCTTCTTAAGCAGAGAACAAAACCCAGCATGGCCTTGTTTAGGCTTTTCTTCAGAAACACAGAAACACCTGCAATCAACTGCATTTGCTACTGCATGGTATTTTATGCAGCAATACTTTGGCCTTATTTTGCTGGTTTTGAAAGTACCTATACACTCTCATATTGTTAGGTCCTTTAAATATAGTACAGTTCGTATAGTACAGACCTGACTGAGTCAGGTNGTGGTATTTTATGCAGCAATACTTTGGGCTTATTTTGCTGGTTTTGAAAGTACCTCTACACTGTCATATTGGTAGGTCCTTTAAATATAGTACAGTTCGTATAGTACAGACCTGACTGAGTCAGGTCTGGGAAGAAGGAAAAGTATCATCTGTTGAGGAGAGTTTGAGCACTCTGTTAGTCTCCATATTTGCAAAATGTCTCTTTCACTGCAAGAACTAACTCCTTATTTTCTATTTTTCTTATTTTCTATTTGTCTTCCTTAAAAAGCTGCTACAGGCCATTTTCAGAAAGAAGGACACTATGCCAGAATGAACTTTTGGGGTGAACCCCACACTCCTCCTTACAGACATGTTTGAAGCAAAAAAAGTAACAGCAGTGCACAGAGTCAGACAATCGAGCAGATAACTCAATAGTAGTATTTGTTGACAACTATGTCAGAGCATCATGCCTGATAAGAATGGTCTGTTTTCATGACAAATCCCATTGAAATCATAGAATACCCGCTGTTAATTTCAAGCAGATACTGTGTTTGAAGTAAAAAGGCATCCTCTGAATTATAGTATGTATTTATTACCTTACATAATACTTTGTTACTAACCATTGGTTACAATGGTTACAAGAGTACAAATAACTGATTTTAACTCCGGTAATTATTTTTTCCCCAGTGATTATATGCCAAACTTATCACAGGTGAGTGGTACTCAGTTCTTATCATCTCAAGAGTGACTGATGGTCTACATGAATAAGTTTGTGGATCAGCTCCACTACCTATATTTTATTCACAGTCATGCTGTTCTTCCAAACATAAAGTCTGAGCATTAGTGTAGTGAGGATTCAATCTTCCCTTATCTATACCAGAACCTTTCACCATACTGTCATGGAAACATGCAAGTAACAACATACCCTGCCTAGCCTGAGACAGTTCTTAAGAAACACTATATTAATTCATTAAACAGCATAAATAATATACATATTTAAAGACAAAGAGTAAGGAGAGAGAAGGTTGTCAATACTAAAATATGTCCATTCATCCTGTGGCAGTACTCTGAGATGTTTTTCACATTGGTTGCTGTACCCAGTTAATCCTGTTAACTGTAAATGATGAGTCAAGTTGACAGCTTGGTCCCTATTTATGCTCGTATTTTCTTTATGTTCAAAGTTTAAATAAATGTAATTTGATGGGGATGAATAAACCCCTCAGGGGTTTTACTGAAACAGCTCAGGAAGAGGCTATTTTGAATGGAAATAAAAGAATGCAAAACCAGAATTACCTGAAAGCAAAATAGCAGAGCAGTTCTAAAATACTGCATAACCTTCCTACCAAGAGTGAAAATGGAAAATAACCTTTATAATTGATGAATGCACTGTTTAATAACTATGGCTTGGTCAGCATCACAAACTACATGGGCAGGAAAATATGAATATTTCTTTAACAGGGCATGA
>RSEF01000002.1:154295685-154312694 GCA_003993805.1 Himantopus leucocephalus | reverse complement strand
TTCCTCTCTGCCCAGCTCTCCAGCCTGTCCAGGTCAAATGCTCCCAGCATGATTGAAGTGAACGTGCAATATGAAGTTAGCACTGTTGAGGTTACGTCTGATTCTTAGGCCAGTTCTCCAGATGTATAAGTCCATGAAGTTGAATCAGCAGCTGAATTTATAAGATAAAACTGAATGTAAAGCACCAAAATAGTAATTGGAAAGTAAAAACGAGGTGGTTACTGAGCATATTTTACACAGATTCTACTCCATTTCAAATGTTACAGCTTCTAAAGATCTGTAATTGAACAATTATGAAAGAGAGAAAAGAATGATCATTTGTGTGTGAGTGTTATAGAACAATGATAGACCATTAATTGAAACACTAATTACCTTTCATAAGTGTTTTACGAGGCAGACAGCTTCTAACACAGTGCTGGAAGCAACACTCAGGGCATTATTTCCATCAAAGCTTTTCGGTTGAATTGCACTATTGTTTATAGCTACTCTATCTACCCTCAAACAGCGTGCAAATTTAGATACTTGTTTCCATGGAGCAACCTCTTGTTTTTATCTTACATTTACTTCTTCACAATACAGAAACTGTTTCCTATGTCCGCTACTCACATTGCTTGGCAGTTTACTCTAACTGTAGTGCTGTTATGAATATGGACCTTCAGTTGGACTAGAAGAAGCCAGCCTAGCTGAGCCTACTCACGTAAACATACCTACCGGAAAGAGTGAGCCTACTCTTATGAATAAGCGTTTGCCAGTATTCCCTGTGGAGGTTCAAGGATTGGTCCAGTGAAGGCAAGAGGACCTCTTGAAGATAATTGCTGATATTTAATGAGACTAAGGATAGGAGACTCAAGACTCTGGAATTAAATGTCTCCCTTGCAGATGAAGAAAATATATGAATCTGATTAATATTATTTATAAAAGCAACTTCATCATAAAAAAAGGATTTATTTGAAATTTCAAATATTATTTTTAACTGTGTACATATCTTTATTGATAAAAATAAATGTTACATATTCATTGTAAATGAACTCACACTTTTAACTCATGAATTATCTCTTCTCTTTGTCTCTGCTAACACACATTGCTCTTTGAGACTAGGAAGTTTGGCAAGTGGTAGTCTTGGCATCTGACTTCCTATTACCTTTTTTGGTGGTCTTTGTCCCAAGGCCTCCAATGGTGAATGCAAATTTGGCTCGTATGAAATCTATTTCTTGGAAACATAAAGACGGACAGATGCTTTGGAGCCCTTATTTGCATATGAGGTTTTCTGTGCATATATATGTAAATTAGCATGCTTATGTACCTATGTTTGACAGTGTGAATCTATTATTAAGTTCCAGCATTGTCTAGATTTAAATAGTCTTTATTCTTAACAATTACTTGCTATTTTGAATATAAAAATACCACTTATGATTGTATTTTACTCTGCTACAAATCTGGTGGACCTGACTTGGGAAGTTTTGCGTCTTAAGGACTGGTGCAAGAAACTTAACAATTTTACAGAGGAATAGTCATCATAAATTGGTTGTTGATAAATATCTAAGTTCACACACGGGACAAATACTTAGTCTCATGGACAGGAGGTGACTGAGGAACTAGCAGGGGTATTAATAACATCTGACTGAGGAACTAGCTGAGGGATTAATTTCTTTTCAGCACAATATTTGTGCTTTAAGTGGAGGTTGCATAAACACCTCATAAACCAGATGCATTGGTATGGGGTTAAAAAGTGTCTTATATGAAGAACACTTGGCAGTAAGGCGATCCCGGGGAAGGTCCTGATAAGACCTACCATGATGCCGGGAACAGCACTGCTGTGGTGTGTACCCATACACCACTTTTAAAAGAACAGTAAGATAAGGATACTGGCATAACTTGATTTCATTGAGGGAGTTGTTAATGGAGGTAAAAAACGCACACTCTCCTCATAATTTACAAATACATTTTGCAGGCTCAGTGGCAAGTGTTGAAGGTCTCAGGACACACTTAGCAAAATAAGTTAGCAAGAAAGGACCTGAGGAAAAGCTGACTTAGCAACAAATATGTTTCACTTGCCTTGGACCTAATTTATTGAGAATGCAAGCCAGACTGAGATAGCCAGACTCACAGCAAGTAGGAGGGACACAGAAGTGGAAAAGAAGTACTGACCTAACATGACACAAAACCCAATAAACATCACCAGAACCTGGACTCCACAACAATATGGAAGATGACCTTGAACAATATCTTTGCTTATTTGTAGTAGATACAGGGATACTCTAACGTATCTTATGGGTGTTCGTCACAAAATCAAATCTTGGATGTCTAATATGTCACTCTATTTGTGCTTTGAAGGTGTTTGCAATAAGTCAGAATACACATTAATAAATTCAGCTTGCCCACCTCCTTTGTAAAACAACTGGAGAGGGGACTGAAAATATTCATGTAATTGGCAGATCTGATTGGTGAGTGACAGCTATCCTTTTATTTTTTCTTACTTTCTTTTTTTTTTTTTCACCAATAATAATAGTTAGTGGGGTTTTTTTTTATAGGAATGCTTAAGGAACTTAGATATAGACCACCAAACATGTTTAAGCATGGTAATGTTTACTTTCTAGGGACCCTAATCTGTAGTGGTATGCTGAGCTGCACCACACCATAGTGGTGGGCTAAGGAGATTTAAAGGGGGTTGACTCTGGCCTCATCTTGTAAGCCATCCTATTAGAGCCAAGGCAAGACCATCTTTCATAGAAAAAAAGTGTGAGAAAGCAATCTCAAATTAAAGTGCTGTTGAAAGCGACAAAATTTAAGTGATGCTCTACTAAACTTGTTATAAAGGTACTTCTATGAGAAATCAAAGTTTTAAAAGAAGCAAAGTTGCAGACAAGCTTGAGGTAAATATTTTGATCACAGACAAAAAAGAGGATTTGGTGGCTTCATTAAAGAGATATACTATGGCTACTCTGATAATTCTCAGAGTTTAACTTGACCTGAATTGCAGATTTGAATTCTGAAAATAATAGAACTCAGATCAGGGTTTTTCCTGTTATAATTGGAACTATGAGGAAAACCTCCAACATTGAGGTTGTTTTCTCAAACTGGTATTTCCCATTACTGAATTTTTTTTGCATCACCAGAACACTTTGGTGATGGAAATTGTTCTGTATTTGTGATGTAAGATCTCACCTCCTGGGTGGGGAACGTAACCTACGAAAGGATCAAGCAGATCGTGGTATATTGAATGGTTTCTTAATGGGGAAAAAACTTCCCAGCAAAATTAGCATTTCATCTTTGAAAAGTGAGTTTCCCATTAAAGACTATTTCAAATGCTCAACCAGGCCCACAAGGTGTTTTAACCACAGAGGTTGTCCTTGTGTGCTGCTTGACTGCAACATGGACACCAGTGCCTGTCCCAATGGGTTCAGCATTTATTACTTAGGCATTTATTAATCTGCCTAAGCAAGTAGAAAAACCAATGACCTTTTCACTGACACAAGTGAATAGGTCTCAAGATCATCTGTGCTGTAAACTGATTCACATAGGTTGATTCCTGAATCTGCCTAAGGTTGCCAGTAGGCAGTGAGGATTTTCCATGCATTCGAATTGCAGAAGAAAGGATTCCTTGGCCTGCACCCTCCAGTCAATCAAAAAGAAATCTTGACAGTTCCCATGAAGGCCAGCAAACCAGATGCTGTTGAATCAAATACTCTTAAAGTGCTAAACAATCTTCCGACACCATGAGCCTGATAAACACAAAAAGCCCTGGAAGAATAGTGTATGTGGATGGTTAAATTCCAGATTCTGGCATCTCATCTCCACTGTCTCCAAGGAAAAGTCTTAATGGCCACTGGCTCTGATGAGCTGATGCACACATAACAGGAGGTGAGAGGAAGAGAGAGAAAAAACCACAATGAATCAAGCGCCTCATCAGTACCAGGAGGAAGACAGAGCCAGTGTGACATGCATCACAGTTCTGCTTTTGCAAATTGCTTTGCTAATTAGTAGTCAAACTAAAATAACAGATTCTATGAGTTCTGCCATACTTCCCCTCCCTGCATCCTTCTCTCATAGTACAGTTGTAATGTGCCTCTCCAGTCTCCTACTGAGATGAATGGAAAAAGCTGATCCCACTGTACTAATTTAAAACACGGGGAAATGCTAGAGACAAGGATTACAGCCAAATAAATCTATGCTGTGTCAAGGTCGATAGGAGACGGAGGTATGTGAGACTGGGAGAGAAGAAGAGATAAGACAAAGAGAAAAGGAGAATCATGGATTCAGAGGCTAAAAAACCCTATTGTGATCATCCAGTCTGACCCATGTAACACAAGTGATAAAATTTTACCCAGTAGTTCCTGAATCAAACTCAAGTGCTTCCAGTTGAACTACCAAAAACAGCTGAACTATCTTCTAGAGATATAATCAGTCTTGAAAGATTTGGAGTGGGGCAGAACTGATCTCACCTCTTGATTAAAGCAAGGGAAAGCAGAAAAACAAAAAGGGAAGAGAAATAGCCCAGCAGGGTAGGAACACTGAGGAACCTCCACCAAAACATGGATTAGCATGATCTCCTGAAAAAAGTGGTTCAGAGCCAAACTCCTCTCGGTGGAAGGATGGCAATGGGCACAAACTGAAATACAATAAATTCTACTTAAGAAAACACATTTTTATTGTGAGGATGGTAGAACACTACAATCAACCAGTCCAGAGGGGTTGTGGGGTTTTCATTCTTGGAAATATTTAAGACTGAACAGTACGTGCCCACAAGCAACCTGTTCTAGTTGATCCTGCTTTGAACAGGGGATTGGACCAGACAATCTCCAGACGTCACTTCACACCTTAATAATTTGTGATTCTTTGAATGAAAAGGTATCTGGTTTGTGAAAGTATCTGGTTAATGTTTATTCAGCATAAAAGGAAAGACAAGAGACAGAAAAAATAATAAATCACACCTAGATACACTAATTGACCCAATCAGGAGACAACAGGGTCCCACAGTCTCAGATCACAGGTTGAGAGGCTGTATTGGATTTATGTGACAAGGTTTTGGTGGTGCAGGGCTGTAGGGGTGGCTTCTGTGAGAAGACACCAGGAGCTGCCCACATATCAGACAGACCCAGCTCCAGCCAGCTCTAAGACAGACCTGCCGCAGACCCATCAGTAATGCCGGTGGCGCTTCTGTTATAACAAATTTAAGAAAGGGTGAAAAACACTGTGCAGCAGCTGTGAAATAGAAGGGAGAAAATGTGAGAGAAACAGACTTGCAGACACCAAGGTCAATGGAGAANAAGACCATGGTGATTGAGGTTGTCCCCTTGCAGCCCATGGAGGACCATATATCCAAACTGCAGCCCGTGGAGGACCCCATGCCGGAGCAGGTGGACATGACCTGAAGGAAGCTGCAACCTGTGGAGANTAGACCATGGTGATTGAGATTGTCCCCTTGCAGCCCATGGAGGACCATGGTGCAGCATATATCCAAACTGCAGCCCGTGGAGGACCCCATGCTGGAGCAGGTGGACATGACCTGAAGGAAGCTGCAACCTGTGGAGACAAGCCCACACAGGAGCAGGTTTTCTGTCAGGAACTGCAGTCCATGAAGGACTCACATTAGAGCAGTCTGTTATTGAAGGATGTTATTGTGAAAGGGACCCACACTGAAGCATGTTGGAAGCACTCACACTGGAGAAGTTCATGAAGGACTGTATCCCATGGTAAAGACCCCATGCTGGAGCAGGGGAAGAGTGTGAGGAGGAAGGAGTGGCAGAGATGAAGTGTTATGAACTGACTGCACCCCTGTTCCCATCTGCCTGCACTGCTTTGGGTGAAAAGAGGTAGAAGAGTCTGGAGTGAAGCTCAGCCTAGGAAGAAGGGCAGGGAAAAACGATATGGTGATTGGTTTGTTTGTTTGTTTTTTTCTCATTATCCTACTCTGTTATTAANCGCAGGAACTGCAGTCCATAAAGGACTCACACTAGAGCAGTCTGTTACTGAAGGATGTTATTGTGAAAGGGACCCATACTGAAGCAGCTCTTGAACTGCAGCATGTTGGAAGGACCCACACTGGAGAAGTTCATGAAGGACTGTATCCCATGGGAACGAACCCATGCTGGAGCAGGGGAAGAGTGTGAGGAGGAAGGAGTGGCAGAAACGAAGTGTTACGAACTGACAGCAACCGAAGCGCAGCCTAGGAAGAAGGGCAGGGAAAAAAATGATATGGTGATTTGTTTGTTTGTTTGTTTTTTTCTCATTATCCTACTCTGTTATTAATTGACAATAAATTAAATTAATCTTTCCTAAGTTGAGTCTGGTTTGGCCATGACAGCAACTGATGAGTGATTTCACTGTCCTTATCTTGACCCATGAGTTTTTTGATCTCGTTTTTTCCCCCTGCCCTGCTGGGGAGGGGGAGGGAGAGAGCAGCTTGGTAGGCACCTGGCTGCCAGCCAAGGCCGCCCCACCACAGGGACTGTTGAGGAAACCACTCAAAGCATGGAGAGGGTTCAACCAGGACCCCATGGGTCTTAATGTCCACCAGATTTGGCTTCCCTTAGCAATAGGTGTGCACCACTGAATTTGGAATAGCTACCTGAACATGTTTGTCTGAGCAGTTCCTTGGTTGCCTTGTATATGTTTGAGCTATAGTTCATGCTCTGGCCTTTAAAAGAGCTATGATATGCTGAAATGTGCTGCAGTAAAATACAACAATGGTAAGAGTATGGAACAAATGCAGCAAAATCTTTTTCTGGAGCTCTTAAAAATATTTGCAAGTAAAGAACATTTAACATCAAATTAGCCCATTCTGGGGGCGCTTGGCAGAGCATAACCTATTTTCTTTTAACCTGTGTTGGTATCAGCAGATACATGGCACAATGCAGAGCTAAAAAAATATACTCAACCTAGCCCTGCAACACAGAAACTATTTTAGTTATCCACAACTCTTATCAGTCACATTTATTATGGGCTGACTCGCTTCAGTAAGAAAGGCTGCAACCCCTTCTTCTGGGCTTTCTTGTGAAGAGGTCTGTTCTTGTTGCCTCAGTGACTGTTTGCAATCACCCACACAGGCCCCATGTTGTCACATATCTCATCTGTATACATACTATCCACCCTCATCTTCAATATTTTTGAAGGAGGAAACCACACAGATATATTATATTCCCCCACACAAGTTCACTAACAGTTTCTGTGGCTCCTAGAATGTAGCAGCCAGTGACTTCGCTTCTGTCCCAGAAGTGCAAAGAGAACAGCATTGTTTTATTCTTGCATGTTCCTCCTGTACTCATTTTTCCTCTCTTGAAGCACAGTTGGTCTTGAAGGATAGTTGCTAATGCAGCTTTTGTTTTTGCAAGGCAGCTGACTTGTTCCTCTGTTTCAGGAAGATCCCATTTCTTTGTGTATGGTTCTTCTGAAGAACAGTTTTGTTATTCATCAAAACAGCAAACTAGTCTCCTATAATGTCCAAACCATGAAAGTCTTTGTGAGCTTCAGGTTGATGCTTCTTTTTTCTTTTTCTCTCTATCAGTCTCATACTGTTTTCTGCACAGAAAGAAGGTTATTTCAGGACTGTGCCTGGTGATCAGAGTGGGACCCTATGAGTGGTTTATAACTCAATTCTCCTACTTTCTAAATAAGTGGTTCAATCACTGTGCTCTAAACACATACACCCAGGGGTTTGTTTGCTTCTTTTTATTAGCTGGACCTAGCACAGTGGTTTTCAAAATTTGATTTGTGGAATTCTATGTCTGAGAGCCTTATAGCCTGCAAGAGGTTGCAGAGAAAAGTGACCTATCAGACTTGTGTTCTCTTTACAAACACTGACATTTCCCCTTATAAAAGGTATAACATGCTACACATCAGAAACAATTAAAAACAGCCTCTTTCAACAGCTCCTTCATCAGCATGTAAAACCAATGAGCTTTCCTCCAGAAATAACCAAGCTCTTTATCCAGTCAAAAGCAAGATAAACATGCAGTCTGCCACAAGCATTTTGCTGGGCCACATACCCACTGTCTAGACATTATGATGTTCTTTAGAGACATTATGATGTTCTTTAGCTTGAGCCCCCAAAAGGATATTTTGAATAATACGTCAGACAGAGAAAATTTTAGTCTTAAAAAGTATGTGACAACAGGCTTTGATCCCTCACAGAATGAGTTGCAGCTTCCAAAAACCTAGAGCAACCACATCTGTTTGTGAGTTTCGGTCCCCCTCCTTTCCAAGACAATCTCAGAACTGAACTGGGATGGTCATCATTCACACCTCAGGGAGAGCTTGTAAGATGAAAATGATTGAACAAGACCAGAACATTGCTTGTGCTTTGCAAATTGTATGAACTCTCTTCATTTTGACAGCTTTCCAAGAATACACTTTTTTGTGTGTGTGTGTGTGTGTGGGGGAGTTTATATGATCTCATAAATTGCAGGCCAAGAGAATGTCTTTCTTTCACACAGAGAAGTGTTCTTTATACATAAGCCCATCTCTTTTGAAACAGAAAGAGAAAGGAAAATTGTCTTTTACATGTTATCCTGTTGGCTATGTCATCGTGGCATCTTCAGAGACATGCTTCACCTGCTAATCAGAATTACACAGCATGAGGGATGTCTATGGAAAGGATTTCTTTCACTCCTCCAGCCATGTATAGATATAAAAAAGGGTTACCATCCTCTGTCATGATTTGACCTACTAGTCTTACACAGCGCTAAAACTAAAGTGTTTATTGATCCTTGTTAGCACAATATTTGAGCACCTACTAAAGTTAACGGTTTCTGTCTCCCAAACAGGAATGAAACAGAACAGAGCCATTAACTTGAGATTGTGAATGGAGCACAATGGCTTGCCTCATCATTGTATTGGAAGTCTGCACAAGAGCAAAGCCTAGAGTTAGACCCTCAGCCACCTGTTTGGCATATACTTTGAATGAAATTAAGCAGCTTTTTTGAATGACAGGGTTGAAAAATCTGTTCCAAATCACTCTCATCAAAATCCGCAACCACAGTTACAAAGTGTAGGTCTGAGTTTCTGATGCCATTCATAAATGCCTAGTCGGCTGGGAACCACTGTTAAAAAAAAAAAAAAGTCATTTGTTGAAATAAGTTACCATAAGTAATGACAATATGAGATATGAGTTTAACTTTAGGTGTACCATGTCTCTGTTTCACTTGGACTGTGTCTCAGGTATTCAAAGGACTAAAAAAGATATGCTCGGGATTTAAATGACCGGCATTCAAGTCACCAAGTGCACAGTGAGTGTTTTATGTAGGATTTTTTCAGTGACTGTAATCACTAAATGCATTAAGCTATAATGGAATTACAATCCTTTAAACAAAGGGAGGGAGAGAGCATCTTCCTTTAAAAGCCTGGGAAGGAAATTAAAGGTTGCTTATTCAAGAATAACAACACCTCAGTATCTCTGAAATGTTCATTAAGCCCACCATGATTTCACTCTTTTGTTTATTTGCTTCAATTTCTAAATTGATCTCTTTTCCATGGGCAGGCAGGAGCCACTTTAAAGATCTATTAACCAAAGAAATTTCAGCATTTTAGCAGTTTCTTAATTCCAGCTGCCCAAATTAGTTTAAATTCAACAGTATTCCTCAGAATGCCTAAATGTACATGTGAATGTTTTGTATGATATTATAATAGGCAGTGTATGTGTAAAAAAAGGCTGCCTTTGCTCGACCAAATCATGACTGGTCTTT
The DNA here is from genome assembly GCA_003993805.1 of Himantopus leucocephalus. Lineage (NCBI taxonomy): Eukaryota > Metazoa > Chordata > Aves > Charadriiformes > Recurvirostridae > Himantopus > Himantopus leucocephalus. The sequence continues at coordinate 154,303,014 of RSEF01000002.1, read as the reverse complement.
TGTTTCTGATGTGCTTCTGATGGTCAAGAAAGGTGAGTGGGTTTTGTTGCTGTTGTTGTTTTTTCCCCATTTTGTTTATCAGGTGCTTCTGGGAGATGGCCAATTGCATTTTGCAGCTCCACTTGAATTTAAAGAGTCTAAACAAAGTTTTTCTGCTTCCTTCCTGATACAATGCACCAATTTATAAGCCTGGTTCTTGTCTTATGTGCTGCCTGTATTCCTGCTCTGAGGATCTGTCCTTGAATTCATATGTTCTCCTGCATTGATAATGCTCAGGGTAAACATCTATTTGGTTATTTTCAGAACAAGAAGTTTCACTCTTGCCACAGTCCCTCGGTGTTTCAAAGTCTTTGATACACTGTTCCTCACAGCTAGGGACTCAGAAAGAGTTCAGACTGGTAAGCAATATTATTTCTTATATTGGAACTAAACCCAAACTATTATTGTGAAGTTTAGTTGGACTCAAATGGGAATTGAATCAGGATTCTTCTAATTACAGTTGAATCAGAAGCAGAACTTCCACTGAACTGGAAACCTTAAGAGTTCAACTACTTGCCCCTGATACTTTTAGAACTGGAGCATGCAGAAATTGCTGTTTTAATCAGAAATGACAAAAATAATAAGTAACGTACTGAAGGTAACATGAAAAATCCACAAAGAAATTTTTTTTTTTTTTACATGCACTGTAAATGCATGCAAAAATGCCATTTTTCTCTCTTGAAAAGATCTGAAACTCTTTGTCAGATAAATTGGTTGGTGTGACTAAACAGAATTTTGTCCAGAATTTGTAGTCTCAGTTGGATGGTTCACACTTTCCATCCATTTATTTCAAAATAAATAATGATGCATGGATAGATATTTAACTCAATGGCACTAGAGGTGATAAAATAACATTGCTTGTGTTTCCACTGGAAATTTTAACTGTTTTGTGGTTTTCTTTTCACTAATTTTATTGGATTAGAGTTTGGGAGGAAAATCTAAAATCCAACTCAGAAATACCTTTTTTTTCCCCTTCTTTTCTTTCTCTGAAACTGTTTTATGTGAGATAAAGATTTTGACTCAGCTTTGTTATTATAAAAACTCTAAGTTGAAAATGGCAAGTAGCCTGTGAAGGTAATTTTTACTGTAATAGAAGATGTCTCTCATTGATTTCAGGGAGCAGTGGATGCGACCTTTTATTTTCAAACATTACCGAAGGCTGTGGAGGTGTGACCACAGTAAAGATAAAGGAGTTTAAGAGATGAAAAGCTTTTGTTTCCCAACACAATGCATTTTCTTAACCAATTAGTACAGTATGTTTCTATCTATCTATCTATCTATCTAGGTAGTACAAGCATATGTATGTAGGTAAATTCTGGAATTTTGAGCTGGTAAAATGTGTTATTTGCAAAAACGACATATGAAGTGTTATCCTTGTCAATTAAGGCCAGCTGATTTTCTTTGCTTTGCTGTAATGCAACTGGAAAGATAGATTTATCCAGATATCACTTATTTTCTAAGTTCATTCTGTATCCATTATGGCTCTCCATTTGTCTTTTCATTAAAAAAACAAAACAAAACAAAAGAAAACACAACTGTGCTGCTCAGGGGACAGTTTCTGATGAACTGAGCTTCTCAATTTTTCCTCCTATAATTGTTTGTGTGTTGCTGTTGTTGTTTTAATTTGCTTTAGCTTTTTTCCCTAACTAAATTCCCCAGGTATCTCACTTTTCAGATAAGGTACAAATTATTACAATTAACTGCTATTAAAATTACAAGTAGGCAAAATATTAAGCAGCAGACAGGCAACTCTTCATAGTAGGTGCTCCATAAACATTCATCAAACAGATGGTCCCTTCCTCAAAAAGTTTAACTTTTTTAGACATATCTTTTCCTAAATCTTGACAGTATTTCTTGAAAGGATATCGCGGTCTCTGTTTTCTTCAGATCTCAATATGAATAAAGGTGTCGTATAGCACTAATATATCCAGTCTTCCCAGACCTCCCAAATTTATTCTCCCTCATTGGATGAGATACCATCAACCAGGTGATGGAAATATGAAGGGCTTTGTGAAAGATGCCTTTCTAGGGAGGACCTGGAGAGTGCACTTTCTAGCATGATTCTTTGAAGAAGGGGCTTGCAAGTATCTGAAATTTTATCTTTGATATAAAACCACAGTCTCTTTCTCCTACTGTGGGTTTACTTCTCTTAGAACCAGGTGAGTCTGAGCCTGAGAAGTCAGGCCAATCCACTGGGCTTTGCACCGGATGAAGGAGTTGCAATGCCATCCACAGGGCACTGATGCCAATAAATGAGATCCAGGGATATGGAGAGAGAATGAGCTGGGAGTTATACTCCAATGTGTGAGTAAAAGGTGAGTGAGAAAGGGCAGATTTCTTTTTTTCCCTTGATCTGAATTTTCTGAGGAAAATACTTAATTATCTGTCAGCCTCTCCTCCTCCCAGGACAATATTTTTCTTTCCCCAAAATTATTTCAGGTTAGATGATCTGGGTGTGCTTTGATGAAAAGTTGGAATTTTTTGAAGGGAAGTCACACATCTAACCAACAAAACCACAATTCCTGAAAAACTTAATTTTATTGAAAAAGAAAAACCCCACCTGGTGTCTACTGAAAATTTCCAAATACTCCTAATAGGCCTGGGAAATGTGATCATACCCTTATCTCTTGGATGCCCATAGCAATTGATACAGTTATCAGTAAGTTCTCAATGAACATGGTATTTCCTTGGCTGAAGCGCATGAAACTTGGTTCAGTCCTCTCTGGTGCCTGTAGTTTCTATATTTATAATCTTGAATGCACTGTTGACCCCTAAGGGGGGGGAAGGGTCCTTTTTCACAGCTACTACAGTGATTATTCTACTACTTGTAACCTAATTGAAATGTCAGACAGAAAGCAAATCTGGGGAATCAGAATCCACAAATAGGGAAAGCAAAGCAAATCTTTGTATAAATGCTGTAAAGGCTGAGTTTTGCACAGCTCTAATCTTTGTTTATTACACACAAGGAACTAGACTCTAATAACATCTAGGCACCAATTCAGACCAACTAAAGTGATGAAAACCTGATTTAAGACTCCCACAGCACCATCAGCTCAACCCTGTTACACAGAACAGTTATGAAGGCATTTTGTTAGATGATTAGGTGAAATATCTGACAGCATTCTCAAGATGAAAATACTATAAATTAAGCACAGTTGGGTTTGGTTTTGGGTTTTTTATTATTTTATTTTATTTTGTGTCCTCCTCTTCTTCCCAGCAGGACTCTTTCAAAATTCTCAAAAACAACTTGTTTGGTAACAGCACAGTTAAAGCGAATGCCAGAGCCCATTCTAAGAGAATCAGTATTAACATGTTCAAGGAAACCAACAGAAAATCACGCAGACCAAATGAAACTGCTTTTTTTTTTCTTTTTTTTTTTCTCCAGATGTAACAGTCTTTGTAGATCAGACTAATAGCTTCTCTTACTCAAACTCTTGCACATCTCTTGGATGGGGTAAAGGCAAGTGATGATATTTGAAAAACAGCAGGGAAAAAATGAGCATGTAAAAGGTAAATATAAACCTGACTTAGAGGTAAAGATCAGACTGCATTTGACTTCAAAGACCCAGACAAAAATCTAATATGAGGGCTTTTCTAACACTATCTTATCATATGCACGAGTTTCTGCTTTCACCTTTCAAAAAAATTTATAGTGTAGCTGTGCATTTTCCCATAAAGTTCATGAGAGTCATGCATTTCAAACCCACAAGTTGGCTGCTTTGAGAATTTTAGCTTGTATGTCTCATTTTGAACAGAGCAGGTGTCTGCAGAAACAACCCCCAGCCTTGCAGTTCAATTGCCTTAAATAAGGTTGATAAATCCATAAGGAGAGCAGACAGCTAAGTACATTATTTACCAGCTTCTCTGCTGATTGAATTAACAGCAAGCCCATGACGTCATAAATAAAGGTAAGTTACTCTACACAGTGTTATGGTTTTTCAATATGCAGAGAAGCAGTGATGTAATAAAATAACAAAATAATATTTTACTTGCTTGGAATGCAGAGCAGTGACTTCCATATTTCTGTTCATACAAAATAAAATTTAGGAAAAAAAAATCCAAACAAACTTCCAAATGGTTTAAGCATGTGCAAAGATATCAGAAAGCAAATAAATGCTCCTGATCATATGGCTTTGTAGAGCTCAATTGTCCACAAGTACAACATTGGCAGCTNTCCAAACAAACTTCCAAATGGTTCAAGCATGTGCAAAGATATCAGAAAGAAAATAAATGCTCCTGGTATACGGCTTTGTAGAGCTCAATTGTCCACAAGTACAACATTGGCAGCTATGTAAGATGTAAAAGAATAAATAAGCTTTCTTATGTAGCTTACCGGTTCCCAAATGCTTCTTAAATATAACCATTAAAACATTCCTCAGACATAACTGCTAACCCCCCAGTAATCATGTGGTTAGTATTATATACGTTCCACAATCCTGTTTTCATTAGTGCTGCTTTCTCAGGAAGAACAACTGTCATTTTTCCTTTCAAACCTTACTACTACCAGTTGGACAGCATTTCCCTGGAAAAGATCTTTTGTCTTTGAAAACTGTAATCATTTATTTTAACTTCAAATGTAGAAGCAGCACCCATATTGAGCTTCTACTTAAAATCAGGTGATTATTTGGTCTCTTAATTGCATCCCCTTTGACTTCTCTGAAATGTGTTAAAGATTTACATTCCTCCTTTCCCCTGTCCTCTTCTTATTTCCTTTTCTTATAATTATGAATGAGCAGTGTTTAACCTATACAGGAAACAAAATTTAGGGGTCTATACTCTCCAGTCTTCTCAATAATAATGTGAGGAGAAGGCCTACGGAGAGACAGCAAGGTTCCCTCCTTTTTCGCTACCGCTTGGTTCTGCCCGTGCATTTGCTGGTGCATGGTAGGTAGCTGCCCCAACCTTTGACTAAATATTGCTGTAGTAATGTTGATAACTCCTCAGAAATAAACTGCGAGCATTTAGCTGAAACAAACTCACCAGGTACCCTGAAGGAAATGTATTTTACAAATCCATTGAAATCATTTTTTCTACATCAGATTGTTGTCATGTGTATCACTTTTGGCCATGGAGGGCAAAAATCAGTCACTACAAAATAAGTAGCTTTTTTTATTTTTGCATTTAGCTTTCTCCAACACTTTGTCATTCAATTCCACAGCTGACTGTTATAGTTTCTGACAAAGCCAGTAGTTATTTCTGGAGTCAGATGATTACTTTCCAGTTCTACGTCTTTATATTAAGCCGATGGCCAAGAATATCTTCTTGAAATCATATTAATCTTTGTGCTAATGATATAATTTCATTACTACCTTTTCCCCATAGGAGACAGCTATTCTTTAAAGACAGCTTCAGTTTCCTGAATTAGGAAGGTCTGAATTGCTTTTTGGTTATTTAATGTAACCATCCCTAAAGTTCATAATTATTTAACAAATGAAATTTTGTTTCTGGAGCTGTTAACTCTTCTGGGAAAGGCTTCAAACAGGGACAAAGCAATAATTTCCCTTTTAAATATTTTCCTGTGCTTAAGTAGAACCAGGTCTGTACACCTATATAATTACTTTTAAAATTAAATACAGCATCGTTTATGCATTCTGGCTACTATCAGCAATGAAATGGCTATCTTTATCCTTGGTAGCTTCACCAGAAGTTTATGATATGCAATGAAGATATTTTTTTTTCCCCTGAAGAGGTACTGTAGAATTTTAATAAAACAAAAAAATTAATGCCTAAGGACTTTTTCTTTTTTATTTCCTTCTATTGTGTAGTAGGTTTTTCTCAGCTTTTGGTGCTGAAAACCCCTTCATATTTTGAGGGGTTGAAATCAAGCCCATTCACAATGATATGTGTAAGTGGAATGAATCTTCCATCATATAGCCAAAAATAGTACAAACAACAAGATACTTGGCAGTGATCATCTACTCCCAAAAGCCTTTTTTTTTTTTTAATGGATTTACCTGTTTTATGCTTACATGATTCCCCAAGTAAAAATTCTGACTATTAAAAAAAAAGTCCTTGCTATTTCTTAAAACTACATCCTTGCAAATTTTTTTGGAAACTTCTTGATTTTACAAATGTTCTTCAAAATTCTTCCTGATTTATTCAAAAAACTGTCTTAACTTAGCCATTGTGGTATTTCACATATTACTGTTTGGATCACAGTGGATTCAATGGCTGTCCCTTAGGGTCATCCTCACATCTAAAGAATGTCATCAGTTTATGGATGTGTTTTGATCTGTGCTTCAGTATATCTTCCTGGTAAGCATGGAAGGTGTCTGTTCTCTGCTAGCTTGAACGGTGAGTTTTGCAGTTTAGGTATTTCGTGTTGACCTGTGGATAAGCAAAGTCTCATAGTGGCTTCTTTATCCTCCCCATATTTTTTTTTTCATTATAGATGGAAATTCCCCCACATCTTTTGCAGAACAGTGTGAAGTAAATTGCTTTACATTGCAGTGCAGTGCTTTACATAACTGGTGAGAGGCACTGCTGCTAGATAGTGCTGTTGATCCCCAAAAACCTGTTTGGACAGCTGCCAGGCAAGAAACTGAGGAAATAGAAAGTCCTTGTAAGAAGCGATGCATTACTTGCTTTTAAGATATCATAAACTAGACTGAAACAGCTCAAAAACTGTAGCATGTAGGAGCAAAGGTGGAGCAGCATCCATTGTCCACAGTAGACTACACAGCTCCTCTGACAAGACGAAAGAGATTGGTTCTGCACAATATCCAGGAACCTATGAAGAAAGGGGAAGGTCCTGTTCTAAAAATATCAAGAAATAGCACAACGCTGGGATCTGTACCCACTTACCCAACTAAACAGCACCAGCACCCAGAGTCTCTGACAGTGATGTGCAAGAACTCTTCAGTCTTGCTCATTGCAGCTTTGCTTTTTTTGTTGTAGGTGGCAAGTAAATTTAATGTCCTGAAGATACTGCTAGTTAATTGAGGTTCTGGGTGGGAGTCAACCAGAGTAACTATTTGCCCACACTGAGGAGACCTCCTTTCCCTTTAGAACTGAACTGGGTGGGCTGGATGTGTTCCTTTTGCTAGCTGGCATGACAGGCACATTCAGTTGGTGCAAACACAGTCTGTGTATAGATAGAGCAGGGACCAGCAACTCCCGCAGATTATTATATTCCCTGCTGCTGAAGAAAGGAAGGAAGGAAGAAAAGAAGAANTTGGCATGACAGGCACATTCTGTTGGTGCAAACACAGTCCGTGTATAGATAGAGCAGGGACCAGCAACTCCCTCAGATTATTATATTCCCTGCTGCTGAAGAAAGGAAGGAAGGAA
>RSEF01000002.1:154285530-154295675 GCA_003993805.1 Himantopus leucocephalus | reverse complement strand
GTTTTGTTGATAACTCATACCTTTTGTTAATTAGCTTATACTAAATTATTGTCTACTCCCTCAACAATATTCAGAAAACTATCCATGTAATACTGATAAAAAATGCATTTATAGACACTGTGATTGGTCTGAAAACAGTACACAAACAAGTAAAAAAATGAAAAAAGGCTATATACCCAGGAAATTAATCACAAAGAATAATTGAGTCAGTTGCTGTCAAATGGGTTTAAGCAAAAGCCAGGAGGAAAGGCTAATCTAATGGTAAAGGAAGTGATCTATGATTATATTTCTGCCTCTGCCAAAGGTGTCCTCTGTGCCCTCGTTTGACCACAAAGAATTTAATCTCTCTGTCTTCAGACTCAAAAATGGGGATGCTGTTCTGTCTCTTCTGATTTTCAGTTCCTTGGTGTTACATCTTGCTTTAACCTGTTTTTGCTTGAGGCTTTTAGGTGTAATTTAAGCAACCAATCTTGCCCACGTGATCTACACTTGTGAGACAGATCTGCTGTGTTTGGACCGCAATTTGATGGCGTCCTCTGCCCTGCCCACACTGGGCAAGGGACTTACAGGGAAACACTGAAGACAATGTGCTAGTTCCATAGTCATTACACAAGGAGGAGAGAGGATCTCATCTTAGATCTTGATGGTACATTACTGAGAAATTTGGGTAATAAGAAAAATGTTCTCTCAGCACAAGTTTTTCAAGGTCAGTATGGTGACTCTTAATTATGTAACTTCTGAATTACATAATTTTCCATGTAATAATTTAAGAGCTAATAAAAAAATCTTTTTTTTTTGTTTATCTATATTTTTAATTATGGAATTCTCAGTACTATATTTTTTAAAAAGAAGTGAGTTAAGTTCCTTTGCAAATCTTGTAATATAAGGGACAAGGAGAATGCTCATCTGCTGCACTCTTTTCTCCATGGTTTTTACTTGTTTAATTATATTAAGTAATTTCTGTTCTTCATATTTATTCCCTTCCAAGTGTATTGGGTTTGCATGGCAAAGTTTTAGTAGTGGGAGGGCTACAGGCGTGGCTTCTGTGAGAAGCTGCTAGAAGCTTCCCCCATGTCCAATAGAGCCAGTGCCAGCTGGCTCCAAGACAGACCCACCACTGGCCAAGGCTGAGCCCATCAGCAACAGTGGTAGCACCTCTGTAATAACATATTTAGGAAAGGAAAAAAAAAAAAACACAACCAAAAACCATAAACCCAAAAAACCCCTGTGCAACACCAGTAGCAATCAGAAGAGAGGAATGAGAATATGCAAGATAAACAATGCTGCAGAGACCAAGGTCAGTGAAGACAGAGAGGGAGGAGGTGCTCCGGGTGCCAGAGCAGAGATTCCCCTGCAACCCGTGGTGAACACCGTGGTGAGGTAGGTTATCCCCTTGCAGCCCATTCACGTCCACAGTGGAGCAGATAGCCACTCTACAGCCCATGGAGGACCTCATGACGGAGCAGGTGGCTATGCCCTGAAGAAAGCTGCAGCCCATGGAAACCCATGCTGAAGCAGGGTCCTGGCAGGAGCTGTGGCCCATGGAGAGGAGCCCAAACCAGAGCAGGTTTTCTGGCAGGACCTATGACCCTGTGGGGGACGCACACTGAAGCAGTCTGTTCCTGAAGAACTGCACCCCATGGAACGGACGCATGCTGGAGCAGTTCATGAAAAACTGCAGCCCATGGGAAGGACTGACGTTGGAGAAGTTCATGCAGGACTGTCTTCTGTGGGAGGGACCCCATGCTGGAGCAGGGCAAAAGTATGAGGAGTCTTCCCCCTGAGGAGGAAGGAACAGCAGACAACATGTGATGAACTGACCGCAACCCCCCTTCCCCATCCCCCTGCACTTCTCGGGGGGAAGAGGTAGACAAAATCAGGTGCGAAGTTGAGCCTCGGAATAAGGGAGGGGTGGGCAGAAGGTGTTTTAAGATTTGGTTTTATTTCTCATTACCTTACTCTGATTTTGATTGGAAATAAGTTAAATTAATTTTCCCCAAGTCAAGTCTGTTTTTCTCGTGATGGTACTTGGTCAGTGATCTCTCCCTGTCCTTATCTTGACCCACGAGCCTTTCATTGTGTATTTTCTCCCCTCTCCAGCTGAGGAGAGGGAGTGATAGAGCAGCTTGGTGTGCAACTGGCATCCAGCCAGGGTCAACCTACCACACCAAATACTTTAAAAATTCTGCCAAACTATTCTTGTTTTCTGGGAAGCAAGGGGAAGGGGAAGGGGAAGGGGAAGGGGAAGGGGAAGGGAGCAGACTATATCCCTATAGGCCAGTAACAATTCAGGTACTTGACTATTTCACCTGACATGAAAGACACTTAGTACTTCTACTTAACAAATGTCTGGTCCAGATTACAAAACCATTACAAGTTGTTTTATTTGTCATAAGCCAAGACAAGCTTGTCTTTGTTTCCAAGAGAAGACCTCAATGAAACTACAATTTCTAACAGGTTTACATATTTGGTCAAAACTTGAACTGTATAAGTAGATATCCACATTGTGTGTCTTTGCGTTGGATTTCTGAAAACACTATGGCAAATTAATCTGCTGTTGTGGTGCCAAAAAAACCTTTCTCATTCAGCAAGAGGTAGCTTAAGCCATGAACATTGTTTCCTGGGCCACTTAAAAACTGAAGAGGACAGTGGAGATCAGAGTTTTTTAAGAGCAGATCTAATTCTTTTATAGACTATCAATCCTGTCTTCAAACCAAAAGGAAAATTTACTCTATGTCGATCTTGTAATTTCAGTTCATCTTTGAACTGGAAAACCTGAAGTGAGAAACAGTCACAAGAGTAATCTGTGGAAAGCTGCATGTGTGACTGCTCTGACAAAGCAGGTTTCACTGGGCAGTCTGAAGAAACAAAGACAGACTAGTTTCCAAAGAGATTGGAGACCCTTAGAAACACTCTTTCACCTCTCTGCACTCACTTGCCTGGGGGAAGAATCCATTGCTTCACAGAGATGCATCAAAGCCACTCAGATCCTTAGCTCCACCATTGTACACTGCTTGTGTTAGAACCAGTATGGGCTGCCAAGTGCAATCAACTGCCTGTCCTATGTTGTGACAAGTTTTTATCTCCTCCTGCTTTCCACTGTCACCTCTCCTCATAACTTTACCTGAACTTGCTTGGAGCTGCAGTGTGGTCTTTCCCTTTTCTGTTCAAGGGAACAAAAGGCTTGCTCCAGACTGTTCTTTAGCATGGTAAGGAGGATTAAAGCTGGAACACAGCCATGTCAAATTCATCAAAACAAATGGATTCATCATTCCTGTGATGTGGACAAAGTTTTAAAAGAAGGCAGAAGGACCTCAAAAAGTTCAAAGGACTGATCAACTCACATTGATTTAATACCTTTTGGAAGTGCAATTTGCTAGCATCTGATCCTGTCTTACTGATGCAGTACAGTTCACAAAACAAGGTTCACTCTAGCTGTCTCACAGCTTGTCTTTGAATTTTCTTGCCTTCCTTCTGTCTATTGATCCATTTCTCTGAACCCAAAGTTGTTTCATGGGATGGCTTTTAATGTGATGTGACACTTTTAGATTATTTTCACCTGTTTAAAGGTCACAAGTTTAATTTTCTACTATATGGAATTTGATTAATTTCTAGTCCTTCTAATAAAATCCTTTTTTTTTCCTTTTTGTTTCTACCCAAAACAAATCATACCCTGCTCTCCTGCCCTTTTAGAAACCATTAATTTTTTTCTCCTTGCTTTCTCCATATCTCCTTAGGAGAAAATCATATCATGTAGATGGTCAGGGTAGAGGGCTGTAATGCACCCTACAGAGTTCTGGACTGCAATAAACCATCTATTTTCCTGGCAGGGAGAGTGTCCAGTTTTTCCCTTCTTAGTCTTCTGGGTCTAAGTCCAAGCATAAGCACTGTCTCTTGCTTCTGACAGGAAGACATAGCTGTGATCTACCTGTTAGGAAAACCTCTGTCTCTATGGTCTTGTCACCTGTGTATCAGGTGTGATATACTGCCTTTCTTGCTTTATGAAACCGTTGTTTCCTGCTATCTTACACAAAATAATAGTCATATCAACATTCCTTTTTTTTTTCAGTTTTCTTTTATTTCCTGGGGGTTAGGAGCTTTTGAGAGTGCAGATTTTTCCCTTAGAAATTACTGAGAATTTTTTTATACCCTTAATTTGCTGTGGTTATTCACACTATTGCGTTTCACAAAAATATAATCAAGTAGTTGCGACACAGAAAGGAGAATATGAATTATGCTAATGCATCATATTACTATGCAAAGTAAAGCCATGTGGTTGTTAAAGTCAGTGGACTCAAAGTGAGATGTCAAGAGGGAATTCTGTAAAAAAACACATACATTCCTCTTGGTTCTTTGGAAACGTCCAGAATTCCCCTTCAACTTTACTTTCAGTGGCAGCTCTTGTGCAGAAACAAAGTGTTCAGAACTGAATTAGTGAAAGAACCTTTCCATAAATAACTTCTGAGCAAATGAGGCCAAGGGAACTCTCCAAATAAAAAAGAAAAAAAAAATTAAAAAAATACCCCAGATGTGTTGGGCAAATAAGATTGAAATGAACTCAAAATGTAGAGCAGGATAAGCCCAGAGAACATTAGACATGACCAAGTGGGATGCTGTTATAATCAAAAGTGTCAAAAGCAGCACTTAGATTAAGCAACATTAAAACACTCCAACATCCATAGTCAGGGTGCATTAATAAACCATAACAAAAATGTAGGTGAGAACACTTTCTGTGCTGAGAGTGAACAAAAAGCCAAGCTGGAATTTATCAGAAATGCCCTTTTCCAGTAAGCGGTGAATGACTTCGCTGGGCAGATGTCTTCTACCTTCAAGATTTAAGGTTACAGACAACTCTGTTCTCAACAGTCTCAAAACCAATGAATTCTGCCAGGGGATGTTCAAATCAGTTTTCCACTGCCCATGTTTGTGAGATGAAGACTAGCAGAGAAATTCAGATTCATTGCTAAATGAATGCAAACTCCAGATGTGCTGTGTTTCTGAGAAGCTGCCATTAATATATTTTTCAATGAAAAATACCAGTATGAACTAGATTGAGAACAGTTCCCCTTGGCTTATTTCTGTTCATTATAACAAGCTGGAGTTTTTGTAACCTATTAAATGGCAGGAGATACTGCAGAAACACATGCAGGCATACACAGACATATGCAGACACATTATACACAAATTTTTAAGAGACAAAGATGAAAGAAGACTTTCAATTCTTTATCAGCTTTGAATTCTGTTTGAAGGTAATTATATGCCATATGAATAAAGTTAACATTTAGCAGTAACAAAATAAGAAATAGTGTTGTATTAATCCATTCCCCAGAAGTAGCACTAAACTTGAAGAAACTGTTTAAAGCATTGAAGTGAAATAAGGTCAACAGGCCAAGCCCCAAACTGCAAATTTATTACACATCTTCAGTATGTTTTATAATGTGGCCTTTGTGCAGTTTGATAACAAATCTTCTCATTATCAGAAAGAGATAAGCAGCATTTGCCTGGTAAAGGTTGAAATGTTGAGTTTCAGAAGCCTTCTGTTGCAAGCATTTTTTTGTTTTTTGCATTTCTCTGCATACCTGGAAAGACTACTACCAATGCATAATATTTTCTAAAGATAAGAACAATAACAAAGTCAAGCACTGCTTCACCAACAAGTAAAGCTCTCTTGAAAAATGATGCAGTTGTAGGACACTTGGAAGTCCTTAGAGTGTGAATAATCAACCTATGTTATTGTCAAAGGATTGTTTTGGCTCACCATTGGAGTTGACATAGGCCAACAGGCTAAAGGTCTCATCTGACTGTTGTTGAAGAGCTGTCAATTCAAGCCAGAGAAATGTAGGGAAACTTATTTATTCACCTGGTCTTTGCAAAAGGAAATCCATCTGAAAAAAGTATTTCCTTGTGACTTTGTTTATATACTAATGTCATTGTATGACAATCTTCCCAGCATCAATACAAATCCTAAGGACATTCCTGTGAAATAAATAAGAATGGGTGAGGAAAGCGAGAAACCATCAACCGTTTTGTTTTCTTAGCCTACAAATGCCTGACCACCGACAGTGTTTGGAATTCAGAGAGAAATGGATATATTGCAGCCTCTTCTCCTCATCCACCTGGGAGACACCATTTCTGTCCAAAGAACCACTGGGGGCAATTATTTCTTCATTTTCTGGGCTAACTCCAGGTAAGCTACCTCTGCTGTTATGGCCAGTCTACACAGCCTCACCCCAGAGAATATCCTAGAGCTTAAACCTACTCTGGTGAGATCTCTGGTACTCATATATTTAAATCTACTCATATTTTAAAACAAGATCTGACAAGGAATTTTATTTCACCAGACTGTAGTCGTATTAACTTTGGGGCAAAGCATTTTTGCTCTCTGCTAAAGGCATTACAGAAATTCTGTGGCATTTGTTTTATGTTCCTTTAAAAACTGGAAGCCGTTTACCTGCAAGTGATTCAGCTTGATATGGGAAAGCCAGAGTGAAATTCTTTGTCCTTTGATACTCAGGAGAGCTGATAATTTCCTGCAATAGATTTTCCCTTTTTGTCTTGCAGCAAGGCCCAGTTCTCAAAGAACTCAAAAACATGCATCATCAAAGCTGCTCAGCAGTCTTGTTTTCTCCCACTAATTCTAGCAGGGCTACGCCAGCTTCAGTTTCAAAAGTCAGACCAGTTCATCCACAAGCATGGACAAACATGCTTAAACTTAAGAATGCTTAAGAACACACTTAAATTTATACTTAAATTTGTTATTATTCTGCAAAAAATTAAGCTCTAGCAGGTGTTTTTATTATACTGCTGTGGGTTTTTTTTAATCAGCTTCTAAGGAGCAATTTATGAGAGATGCTAGCTGAAGTGTCATTTCTGATAACTACTGATAGTAGGATATGTCCCATCAATAGTAGGAGATATTCAATACCTTTCTAGACCTGATCTTTTCAACATCTTTAGAAGCATTTTTAGAAATAATAGTAAAAGAAATAGTAATAGTGATAATAATGGCTATTTCAACCTTACATTTGCATTTTGACACATGGTACAAGCCACAGTGGGACTAAAAGGGAAACACTCCTAATTCACATAGCTAATTCCAGCAGAATGACTCCATACCAGGCATGTCAACTGTTACCACATTTATTAAATCCATTGCTAATTCTGTGAGATTACATAAATTAGACTTTCCTTAATTGACAGTTCCAAAATAGTCTCCCTAGGAAACTTTCATCTAAAAGAACATTTAAAATTCCATTAATAACAATGGCAGCACTGTAGCTAAAAGAAGGTAGGTTTGTCTGATATTTTGTCTAAAATAGTCAAGGTAATTGATGATGAGAGAGAGAGAGAGGGGGACAGAGGGAGAGAGAACACCCATTATCTCAGTGATTGATATAGGCCTTTTTCTAATTACATCAGCCCTTTCCAGTGGAGACAGGTCATGGTACTTATAGATCTGCAGCTACAGGTTTAAGAGTATTTGACAAATAACCATAATTTAAAATACAATTATTAAAAAAGATAAGATGGATGCTGTACAACTTTTTCTGCACATGTATGACAGCAAAGGAAGAATGGAAACTTTTCCACAGTTGTCAATATGACAGGATTATATTTGGAGCTCCGTTTCACCAACAATATTAAGGGGGAGCTAGTATTTTAAAATTGAAAGGATTTCCCCAGAACTATGTGAGGTGAGTGCATGTGATCCAAATAATAAGAATGTAAAGGTAAAGTGTATGTAACTCCTTAGTCTTTATCACAGGTTATTGTAAGGCAAGGCAAGGTTTCTAGCACATGGGTTTGTAGCTATAGCTCCACAGAGTGAATGCAAAACTACAGCAAGCCAAACATTTCACTGATGTCACCATGACTGATGTAGCAAATGAAAAAATGTAACCTTGCAAAAGGTGGAGACTGATATTCAGAAATTTTATGATCACTTATATTTCAGATCTCTATATTCAGAATCTCTGAAATAAAGGATCTCTCAAAAACTTGGATATTAATGAAGTTAGTCTCAAAACTTTCTTTGGTTCCAATAAACAGTTCATTTAAATAAAAAAGAAAACAGAGTTAAATGATTTTACAAGCTGGGAAACACCCGTAACTCTGGTTCTTACCTATGAACAGACCATGAAGTCAATACTAGATGACACAAATGAGAACATAGCCTGAAAGAGAGTAACATCTCCCATTACTGCCATGTTCTTAGCTCTCAGCTGAAGTAGGTTTTCCAGTTTGGGCCTTACTCTTCAAGTGAGGCTTGAATCAGTTTTGGGGAGGAGAGGAGTTTCCAGGGAACTATTAATCATTCCCAACTAGAAAAGACTGAAATGACCGGACGTACTCAAACTAAGGGAGAGAAGACTCAATGGACACTATGTGAATGGACTTGAAATGTCTGTTGCTGAAAAAATTTTTCAACAAAAGGAAGAAAAAAACCTGATTTTTGTGCCTGTGGTTAATAAAAAAGGAAGCAGCAAGGTTAAATTGAAGAAGGAAAGATTCAGAAATAGACATCAGAAAGCTTTTAAGAGGAAGTGGAAAATGCTGAAACAAATTCCCTGGGGATGTTGTGGAGTTCTCCTTAGACATCTTGAAGAACAAGTTAGACAACATCTGTCAGGAGCAGCACTTGTACAGTTCGTCCTGCCCTAGGGAACAAGGAGGAACTTGACAAACTATTGAGTTCCTTTCCTAGTATTATTTTTATGACTAAAACAGGCAAACAAAATACTTCCTAGAATAAGACAATTTATGTTTGTATTTCATAAGCTAAAATTCAAATGAATACAGTTACTAAAGTTCATTGACAAAACCTTTCAGAGTTTTCATAGAAATTTTCAGTTATGTTGCTCTTATAGACTATGTTTAAAGATGATAAAAACATCAAACACAGCAGATAAGAAAAGGTTGTTAGCTTGCTGTGAATTTCCTGTTACAATTGAATAAATTATCTGTAAATCTGAATGTTTTGGTTTTCAAGAACAAACACCAATAGAAATGTTATTTAAAGCTTATTATTTATTTTTTGTTTGTTTGGGGGAAAAAATGCCACAAAAATTCTCTCTTCCCCTTAATACCTTTTCCCATAATCTATTGTCCTTAAGCAACATGTGGGTATTTATTATAGCTTGGTTAATTTTGTTTTTGTGTGTCTGTGTATTTTTGTTGAGAAATTGAAAGATATAAATGAAGATCCTGAAAACTTTTCCCAAAATGTTTTATCTAAGAAGTATTTCCTCATGAAACTCTTGCCCAGCTCTAATAGTTACTATTCCCATATAAAGGGCATTCAAACATTCTGGTGTGTTGTGCACATTGTAAAAGCTCTTATAAAAATACACAGATGAAAGTGACCTTCTAAAGTAGAAGGAATAAGCCTATATAGTCCCCATGTCATGATTTTAGTTCACCAGTATATCTAAATATGAAGACGATAGAGAACTCAGGACGAGATATATTGATTTGGCTTCCATCTTAAGCTACAGTTTAAAAGTGGACTGTGCCCACTCTTAAGATCAATCCAGCAGGCTAAACCTCGAGCCTTTTTAAGACAGCTGTAGTATCTGAGCTTTGTGCAGGATATTGGCAAAGGCTCATGGAAGACCATACCCTTCTGGTGTCACAGCTGAAGGCCAAAAAAGATACCCTAGGGTTCCTAAAATGTGAATTACACCTGAATTTTTCACTCCTCCTTTAGGCAAGTATGTTTCTTTGCAATTTTCTCTATGCTACATACATCCACAACACAAAGCAATCAGAGAAGTGTGGACAGTCTGATCTTTTTCTTGCATCACTGAACACAGAGTGGAATTAATAAAACGGACCAACTACAGCTCACAGACTGATATTATCCAGCTAATTTTTGTCACAGCTTGGCAGTGTCTTAATTTGAAGACATGGGCAGATCCTCGAACCTTAAGCTTGAAATTGTTCCTTTTTGCAATTAATCATCGGGAACAGGATGGACTTCAACTTCCACCTCTGATTTTATGTGAATTGTGAGATTAGATCAGCACAGACCAGACAGAATACAAGTTGCTCCTCCTTGGTGAGAAAGGCGGGCAACAGAAGATACAGACCTTCCATAGGGTTAGAGTACCTCTCCTACGAGGACAGGCTGAGAGAGCTGGGGTTGT
>RSEF01000002.1:154274204-154284530 GCA_003993805.1 Himantopus leucocephalus | reverse complement strand
TAGGTTGAACTGACTAGCACTTGGGATATACTAATCTCCCTCTTCATTGATAATAAGCTTACAATAAATATCTGATTTTTAGATGGTTGAAGTTTTATGGGTATCTTGTGCCATAAAACATTGGTTTATGTTGCAATCAAAAGCTATGTAAACATTAAAAAAAAGTAGTTTGTATTCTGCTAGACCAAAATTAGGTTAAATATAACTAGTTAAGGATCTGTTGGGCATTTGGCAGCAGCGTAAACTCATATTTCTGCTTTCTGTGCCTGACTCTCTTATTTACAGAATGGAGATAAAACTTCATCCATTTGTTAAGCTAGTAATTTTATATGGACAAGCAGTAGTAATAAGTGAGACCCTAGTCTGTTCCAGTTATTTGAGATACATTAATTTATTGTTAGATTAAATAAAACAAAGTAACAAATCAATATACACTGCATAGGAGATGAGTAAATCGCTCATGACTTTGCTGGCCAAGCTTCCTGTTATAAGACAAGGGAGATTCCTGCAATTTGCTTAATGTTTCTCTAGTCATCAGTTCCCACCTTCTTGTGTTCAGCCTCATACTGTGTTTTCATTTCCCAAATTGCAATATTACTAACACATAGTTGACTATATTTAAGTGTCATATCCTGGAGGAATCCAAGTGAAATTGATTTCTGTCAGCTTTTAACTTTTTCCTTGAAAAATTCTCCATCTCTGATATCTGTTTTCTGTGTCAGTGTCATTCATGCCTTTGTTTTACACTGTCCCACACCTCTGTTTACAAAATTGCACCCATGGTAATCAAGAGTGGCTCAATTTACCTGTCTTTGTATTTATTATGTGAGGTGTGAGAAATTAAAAAAAAAATAGTAAGAAAGAAGAGAAAAAGAGAGACAATGCAGTGTGGGTCCTCATTATTAAGCAAAACAGAGTTTACTTACACAGTGATGTTCATTTGTTCTCATTCAGGCCCAAATATATTACTGCTTTCTTAGTCTTCTCTAGTGACATTCTATGTGGCAATGAGTAGTCTTTTATATTTATACATTTGAACAGTGAAAACGCGAGACTCAATCTCTACAAATTACAGAATTAACAATTGTAATAAAACATAATTTAGTAAAATCAGACCACCCATGTTGGGCTATATTGCTATGGTTGCATTCTCATACTTTAACATATTCCTGCATTTGTTTGAAGGGTTAACCTGTAGATAGGGAATGTGAATTTTCTGTTGTAAAAATAAATGATTTTAACCCCATGTATGTTTACTTCTGTCANATGATTTTAACCCCATGTATGTTTACTTCTGTCACAAGCAGGTGAATTGAGACATGACCACAGATTCTGCATCCCTTTAGCCAGAACCTCCTCAAAAGGTCTAGGCTGATTTTAAAAACGTGAGTCCTGATTTTTCCCCCCCCCNACAAGCAGGTGAATTGAGACATGACCACAGATTCTGCATCCCTTCAGCCAGAACCTCCTCAAAAGGTCTAGGCTGATTTTAAAAAGGTGAGTCCTGATTTTTTTTCCCCCCCCGTAATATAGTTTGGGAAATGCCATAGGTATTTCAAGTGATCTTTGCAAACCTAACTGTGTCATGGACTTTACTCTGGTGCCAGTGAGATAAGAGCACAGATCCATTATTCTTTAGTTAGGGTATCACAGTGAGGTAGGTGTCTGGAGCCAAGTACTTCTCTGCTTCTCTCACTTTGTTTTCTTTCTGAAGCTTAAAATAAGGGAGATGATTGTGTGTTGCTGATGGGTATGCTAGCAATTACAGTTTAGCTTTTCCTAATGATGGGTAAGATATGCTTTAGCTGGAAAAAAAAAAATCCATAAAAGAGTTAATTGCCAAATGTATACAGAAATCATTTTAGCTTTTTGCAACACACACACACACATCGTCACTTAAGGAATTAAATACTTGATGGTTCAGAATTAGTCATTTTCTGATCTCTGTTGCCTTCCTTCATGAAGTTCTTTGGGAACTATACAGTGCCTCTTGCACAAAATTGGTAATTTCCAGACTTAGCCATTTTTTAAGTAATTACAGACCAGTTTGTAAGTTCCGTGGGGCAGGGATCAAGCACTGTGGTCTTGTCTGGGAAAATGCACAGGAAACCCTTGGCTACAGAGATAAATAATAAATACAAATAGTCATAAATAATAGTAAATGCCAATATTTGGGGGCAGTTATTTATCTTATGTAAAAACACATAGCTTCTGCCAGTTATAGTAGGGTGACAGTTTGCACAACAGAAAGTAAGAACTTTATCCTCAAAGGCACCTGTTTCACTCAGTGAACCTGTGCTACTCGTCATCTATGCTGTGTATACAGTAGCTCAAGTAGAGTGAACTAATTTGTTTTCTTGCTGGGAATATTCAAGACATGTACAGACATTTGTCAGTCTACATCGCTTGGTCCAGTGACCATGCTTTACTCTCTGGTTCCAACATTATAGAAATATAGCCTTGGATGCCTTAGCTTGGATGCACCCTTGTGTCAAAAACATCTCCAAATTGCTACTATGTGATGAGGAACTCACTGGACAACTCCCTGTACATTCTTGAAGATCTCCGAGCACCAAGGGTTCTGCATCTGAAGATGTTAAAGGCTGTGCTGCTCAGATGTTGCAGTAATGATGCACAAAAGTGAAGTAGTTATTAACCCTCTGAACACTGTCAAACACCTTATTATTGCCCTTTGTCTTTTTTTCAATGTCACTAACTGGAAGAGAATGTAAAGACTTGAAAGGGATTAAGGGCTCACTTCCTCTCTAATTTACCTGGCAGTGGAAGACTAGTATTGATCTAGGATATGACAAAAAGAAAGTCTTAAACCCACTTTAAGCAAAAAAACCCCGAGTGCCCTGCATTCTTCAAAGACTGATTTAAACAATTTTTTAAATTAAAAAGTTTCATATGGACTGACACATATATTTCAGGTTTCAAACCCAGGCAATTTGAAGCATCCATGGTATTAAACCCAGAAACTGGAGTTCAGAACAGAATTTCTGACATGCAGCATTTCTTTGACTGATTTGAGGGACGCTGCCATAATAAGGGTAGGATCCCTTTCATTTTGAACAGTCCTTCCAAATATCTTTCATCTGGGATTTAGTTCAGGTGGCCTGTCTACATTTCCCAAACCATTGTAAGGATTGATGATGCCAAAATGTTGCGAGCAAGCTATTCAATTGCTATAAATCAAAACTGTTTCACTGAATAAACTGATTTAATGGCACTATGCTAATTTACATTAGGCAAAGTTTTGTTCTTAGGGTTGTGCTGGGAGTTTCTATTTGACATGACCTGATCTCTTCATGACCAAGTTGGATTGGTCAACCTGGTTCTAGGCACCTATGCTTGTGTAACTGAACTTAACACTGCTCGTTTTTACAGAGCTTTGAGCAGTCTTCATTTATGTGTCCTACTTTTAGCAAAATAATTCAGGAAGGTTGTGGCACTGTTGGACAACAGTCTGAGGTGAGCAACAAGAATAATCAGAGGCCTTGAGAATTTCAACTGTGAGGAAAGATTGAAGAAATCATGACTGCTTAGTTTAGAACAACAAAGACTGACATAAACACGCTTGGAATATAAGAGGTAATATAAATAACGTAACTCTTGGCCATGTCTGCTCTGGTTAGGAGGACAAACACTGGAAAAGAAGTGAAGGGTGGAGACGGTGAAACACTAGAATACTCTTGTGAAATCATCATTGTTAGAGATTTTTAAGAGTAAGCTGGACAAAAAATGGGTCAGGAATGGCATGAGCATATGGGATCTTGTATTTTTATGTGATTTTTTTTTATTTCTGTGATGTAAAATCCTTACCTTACTTTTTCAAGTTTCCTTGGTAGTTTTTAAACCTGTTTCCCTTTCCAGAGCTTGCAGTGCAGCTGCCATCTTTTGAGGGACGCATGGACTCCCTCTAGAAACTAGCAACCAGCCAAAGAGTGATTGCAACATTTTAAACCATCTGATCCACCTTTCCTGAAGTGCCAGCATCTGAACATTTTCCGAAGGGAAGGGAAGGGAAGGGAAGGGAAGGGAAGGGAAGGGAAGGGAAGGGAAGGGAAGGGAAGGGAAGGGAAGTTAAAACAACTTCTGGAAGAAAAAGAATGTGTTAGATCATATTATCCTACACATGTTATGAGAGCTACCTTAGAGATACAGACACAAGAAATAGAACAAAAAATATAATTAATATTTAAAGTAAAACAGATACTGATTTTTCCTTCCAAATATCCTCAAGTATCTTAACAATTTGCATTCTTTTAGTATTCTTTATAGTTTGAAATGAAAAAGCATACACAGACTTTTAAAATAAAAAAAAATAGAGAAAAATAGACTATCAAAATAAGCTTCAGGCTGAAAAAAGTGGATTTCAATAGAAGAACAGAAATTTAAAGCTTATAGTGTAACGATACCAATTATTTACTGCATAAACCAGAAATAATAAATATTTCAACCCACGTTAACAAAAACATGACAAGTAGAAGACAAAGATAATTTTTTTCTTCCTTTGGGACTGATATGTCAGACTAATCAATAAAAGCCCATTGTATTCTACGTATTTTTTCACTAGTGGAAATTTATGTGTATATATATATTTTATTTGTGGGAAAATATGTAATCTTGATTGTGTTGACTCAAACACACAAAAATATTAAAATACAGCATCGAGGAATTAGAGGTTTAACCATGTCTTTTATTGAACTCTTGTCTGCCTGGCGACATCAGCTGGACAGCCATTTGTGAGAATACATGACACCGGGAGCAGTTGCCCTTCATGGCACACTCCTTTGAAGGGCTGCCTGTAGGTCCTGCCATGTCTCTGCATCTTATGGAAACACCCTCCCTGATCTCCTGTCAGCACAAGGAAAATGGTCTTTCCAAAACAGGCAGCAGGGGTGCGGTTATGGCCCTCTAAATGAGTTCTCACCTGGAGGATGGTGCTGCAATCCACCAATCTTACACACCCTCCTACTGTAAATGGGTAATACCATTCTTCAGGTGCTTGTTACTAAATTTTGTTCAGCATAGATATTCTGAGAGCATTAATTTAATTACATTTTTATGCATAAAAATATATATTTGCTAAATCTGAGTATTGTGGAAGATTTAGTGTTTGTAGGGTGGGGATACAAGAAAGAAAGAGAAAGATATATTGTTTGGAAACATGAATTTAAATGCAAACCTAGAAGAAATTCTTAGAAGCTGTGCCAAAATGATTTTGGAAAGCAGACAGGAATGTGTCCTACAGTTGGAAATCTGGGAAAAGAAACACGTCAAATAGTTAAGAAGTCTCTTCTGTGTTATGGAGAAGGACACACATCCCAACTTTTGGGTCAGTCTCTTCTGATGAAAAATTAGTCTCCTTTAATTTTAATTGCAAACTCATTCTTTGGTCTCTTGTGACCATGATTTTTGCAGGCTAGTCAGACATTTCCTTTAATCAACTCTAAATTTCTTCTTATCCTGTACCCTCACAGTTTCACCATGCCCTTTAAAATAGCAGCTGCAGATACTGTTGACCTGAATCCAATATTTATGCAGGGCTCCCAGCAATGAGCCATTTAGCACATCGTTTCTCACAATCCCCAAGTGGCAGGTTTGTGCATTACGACTGATCTCATACAGTCCCAAATACATGGAGTTGCACCCTTGAGTATCTGTTCTACGCGGACATCAAGGTGGAAGATATTTTTTAGGTATGTTTTGCTCATTTTTCAAGCAGCATTATCACTTGCAAAGCAACTTTGTCTTGATTCACTTAAGGGCAAAATCAGGCCTTGGCAATATTTTGTCATCTGTACTTCAGAAAACATGATTTATTTATAAGCCACAGAACAAATAAACATACTCCAAAATACCCAATCAACGCAAGAAAAACAGAAATCTGGATCAGAGATGAGTAGTGTGGCAAAGAAGGCCTCTCATCACCTAAGCCAGCCTCTGCTTTTGCAAATGTAGAACAACCCTCAGTAAGGGGAAAACTTCACCTAACATCGGAGCCTAGACAAGCTACCAGACAAATACAGTGCTAAAAGTAGCATCAACTCGTCCTGAAGTGCATCAAAAGCCTCCATGAGATATAAACATAAATATCATTGTTAAAATAAAGTGAGAAGGGGGGAAGAGGGAGGAGCAAATTCCAAGTAGAGCAATGAGGCTAAACAAGCTCCAGTCCAGCTGAATGTCAAGGTATCCAGATGAAAAGGCATATACGATATGAAAAGACATGTAATGAAGTCATTGATTGCAGTTTGTCGGCCAAGCCACAGATCTCATAAAGGTGGAAAGCTAAAAACATCCCACACCAAAGTAACCTATTACATTGCAGAGGAGGCGAATATCAAAACTGCTTAGCAAATGTATTACACATCAAAGACAGCAGCAGCAAGAGGCATCATTAGGCATCCTTACAAGGAATGGTGACACAGAGTGTCAAAAATAGAAGGATCAACAGATAATGGATTGTAATTATAGGTACCATGAGATCTCTGTAGACTCCCCTGGGAAAACACAACTTACAGTATATAATAATTCTCATTGAATATAGTTTCATGATTGGATTTGCCAGCGCTGCTGCCTCTGCCATATTCTTCTTTCTCTTCTTTATCTGTAAGGTGTGATAACTCACTACTACTACCACACAACTAATCAA
Source organism: Himantopus leucocephalus (assembly GCA_003993805.1). NCBI lineage: Eukaryota > Metazoa > Chordata > Aves > Charadriiformes > Recurvirostridae > Himantopus > Himantopus leucocephalus. The sequence continues at coordinate 154,277,869 of RSEF01000002.1, read as the reverse complement.
CTTTATTCTTACATTTTCTAAAGAACCATGCTCATAACAAAAACATGTTTTATTTTAACCATATTTTTAACATGTATATTATTTGTATAGCCCCCCCCGCTAAGCTGTGATGGCATTCTCTGTCCTACCAATGCTGGACAAGAAGGTAGCCCTGCCCTGAAAAGTTTGATATCTAAGACACAAGGCAAGAAACAATTTCCAACAGAGAGAAGAACAAAAAATAATAGTGCAAGAGCATTCACTGCCTCATCACCTAGTCTCCACATAACAGAGTTGTAGCCCTTGACAGTTATGTTGTAGGCATCATAGCAAAAGACATTTTAATAACAAAAATACATTGACTTAGGAAGCGTTTACAGGGAATCCCCCCGTTTGAAAGTGACGTCAGTTATATTGTGTTCATTGTAACATGTATGATCTAGGAAAGAGGTAGAAAGGTACTCCTTCTTCTTAAGGAGTATGTTCTTCAGATAAGATGTATGGTTAGGACACCTGATTTTGGAGAAGGACAGCAGAAAAATAGTAGGAGATCTTCATACCAAAGCATACTGGGGAAGCTAGGAAGGTCTGTTGGGTACTGTCTGAAGACAGGAAGGCTTCTTGGAGGTTAGGAGTCCTGGCTGGCTGTGCTGGGTGAAAAACAACTTTTGAAGTGGCTTCGTTTGCATAGACACAGCGGAAGACTGACCTCACCTAGACCATGAAAAGTATGTAACGGTTGTGGTGACACAAGTGAAAATCCATCTGATCAAACTTTAGGCATCTATCATACAAACAGTGACATTTGGGACAGAATCCAGATACAAAAATTAAGATGAGTTGCTATGTCTCAAGTATAGCTAAATCTCTAAGGCTTCATTGACTGTACTAGCTAAATCTCTGTTGAGTATAACAGGACTTTAGACACTTGGCTCGCATGTAGACACCTGAATTGAAGACACTTATATTTAGGTATCTGAGTCTCAAGCTGAATCCCATCCCTGCAGTAGGATTTCAATGACTGAATATGGACATCTAGTGTCCTCTTAGATACTCCTGACTTCCATACACTTCACCAGAAAGACACAAGTGACTCGTTCATGAGTTCTGTGCGTATCTGTCATCCCCCCACAATTTTTTTTTGATACCCATGAGAGTATCAAATGATGTAAGATGCCTATGTTTCAGCAATCAAATCTAGTCACTTATGTCTGATGTTAACTGCCCATTTCTAAAATGCAATGCATACAACCCATTTTAGATGTCTACTTTAAGATCAGTTGAATGAGGAATTAACAGGAAATTAAAAATTATATATGTAAAATATAAAATATTATCATATTCGTATTATAATTTAGATGTCTCTTGAGTTCCCCAGTGAAATCAGCTACTGTTTTATGTATATCTTAAACTCTATTGAAAACATTAATTTAGGTTTATTGAAAATGCTGTGACGTTTTGATTTTTTTTTTTATATTTTTAAACCTGTTTCCTAGGAAAATGAAATGTATATGATCAGTCTTTGTGTTATCTGTCTGTTATTCCCTCATCCTCCCTCCAAATATCTTTAAAACTAATTTTCAATTTCAACTGTGTGCGAGACAGGGAAAAAATATCAAACTTATTAAGGACAAACAAGTTTCATTAAAACAGCAGATGAATAATGGAGAGTGGTGTAAAATAGTGATCCCACTGGGGCAGTGTCCAGGGTTTTTGGTCAACAGTAAAACTGAAACACATCAGACAATCCACACCATGTACAGGAAAAGTATCAGCTAGAATGGACACTTTATTAGACACAGGGTAACACAGCCATGAAACACAGACCCAAAGGACAGCAGGCATCAGAAATCTACTTCCATAAAACTTCAGGAACAAAGAAGATCTTTAGTAAAGAAGTTAATCTGTAAATTAGTAAGATAAGCATGGTATTGTGATATGGATATAAGAAGAAAAACTTATAAGGAGAGAAAAGGAGGGTACAGAATCATGGATATTGAGTAAGAATCACAAAGGAAGATCACATCTTCCAGTGAACTTGCTGTTAAGTAATAGTGGGGAGATGCTTGAGAGATAACCATGTTATAGCAAGACAAAGCAAATTTCAGTTTAGAACATGGAAACTGTGACTTGCATTGATGAAGTTTCCCTACAGACAGGACAGAAAAATGCTTCTAAACATGAATTATCATTTGTACTTTTGGTTTGGTTTTCTTTTTTTTTTTTAATCTTTTTTTAAACTTTCAGAACATTTGTAGAAATTCACTCTGAGAATTGTTGATGGGGACTAGATTTAGAAAGGGACTGGGGCATCTAGATTTCCTTTCATCACCTCTATTTTTAAGTCTGAGCTACTCAACTGTCTCAAAAACCAATAAGAGACAAGCCAACACTACCACCACCAACAAAAAAAGCAGTCCAGAAAACAATTAATTCTATGATAACTGTCTTAATTTGGATCAAAGTGCCTTCAAGAGGAAGCTCAGACAGATAGCTGAACAATTAACTTCACACGTCAACTCCAGACTGTATCTCAGAAAACCATTTTGGGAATTTATAGTTTAAAATAGTGGAAAACAAAATAAGATCTGAACAAAAGAAGTATGGCTGATAAGGAGGAAAGACCAGCTGTGCATATGGCTCTTTGGTCCACAGCTTTGGAAGTAGGTGCCTAAATTCTAATACAGCCCTTTTTGTCATACCTACATCTTTTACTGCATGTAGCCCAAGGCTTATTAAACTCTCATGCACTCATCTGTACTAGTTTAAGATTTATTAAGACTCAGACAAATCAATATAATATGTTTGGGGAGGTAAGGGATCCATCTTAGTTCGTGAAATGCCAAAGTGAAAGAAAATGCTAATAAAACTTTCATGCTTTTACATGTCTGTTTGCATATCGAACCTTAGGAGTAAATGAGATGGAAATTTGTACTTTTTCTTTTTCCTGCCTATGAATGACATTATGGCAACACAGAAACCAATAGACATTCTGCCACCAGTTTCAATGGCATTAAAGTCTCACTGCAAGCTATAACATTCCTAGACTCTTACTAAGCTTTCTGCTGTATAATATTATACACACACACACACACACATATATCCAAAAGTTAGCTCTTGAAACAGTGACTCCCTGTTTCTATGAAGCGCTTCAGTGTTTTGTCTTTCTGGTTTTGTCCAGAGCAAACAGAAATCTGTGCCTCATTTATTTGTTCCCTGTTTAGGGTAACAAAGAAACGGTGCAAGAAAGTTGCAGCACAACCAGACGTAGAGAAGATTGTTTCTTCGGATGATAGGAAAAATAGCATTGCTCAATTAATAAGTTCTACTGATTACTTGTCAAATATACAGGCAACTTTGCAAGTGAATGTCTCCATCTCTTTAAACCTATTCAGAGAAAATCTGGATTTACTAAGCAATCAGCCACTTTCTGGTAGTGTTCGACAGGAACCAACACCTGGCTAATTTAAAGTCACTGATAAAGCTACAAGATTTAGTACAAATCAACCAATATGGAGAATTCAGTTACATAAAACTCTGAAGCAGCAAATCCTTCTTTCTTTACTTCATTTGTAATCCTATCTAAAAGCTGCTAGTTTCACAAATGGGACACAGGTGTTCAGGGTAACCAACTCTAGCAACTGAAGTCTCAGTTTCCCTTCTTAATGCTAAAGAAGTCCAAGTCC
>RSEF01000002.1:154255453-154265830 GCA_003993805.1 Himantopus leucocephalus | reverse complement strand
CCTGAGCTGTTAAATGGTCCAAACTGTGAGTTCAGTTGTTGGTTACGAACCATTTATAAGTCTCTCTTTCAAGGACTGGACTTCACAGCTCTGTGTATCCCCCATATGACCTTTAAGTCCTGAAATAAACTGTCATCTCCACAAAATGGGTTTTCTACAAAGTACAGAGGTAGAAATTAAGTTTTGATATGTGCTTTGTAAACAACTTAGATTAGGCAGACTGAAATTCCCCTCAACACAGCTGCTTGTTCAGTGCAGAAAGGTTGGAAAAAGAAAAAATAGAAATGTGCTCCAGTAACTGCGAATGAAGGAAAAAGAGGAATGGATGGGTTTGGTACCATGTACGTCTTCTGACAATTAAACCAACCATTTACTGGCAAAAGTTTTCCAGGTTTTCTATTTTGATTTTAAAAAAACTTCCCAAATTAAAAGCAGGTTCATTTTGGATGTGAATGAATCTTTGCAGAATTGTAATGGAACATGGTGCAAGTTTTAAATGAGTGCAAACGTGAATGCATATTCACAGATGGTTTTGCATGGTTTCAGCTCAAAAACTAAGCGAAATCTCTGTGGTATCAGTCATGTCTTCCNTCATTTTGGATGTGAATGAATCTTTGCAGAATTGTAATGGAACACGGTGCAAGTTTTAAATGAGTGCAAACGTGAATGCATATTCACGGATGGTTTTGCATGGTTTCAGCTCAAAAACTAAGTGAAATCTCTGTGGTATCTGTCACGTCTTCTNGCATGGTTTCAGCTCAAAAACTAAGTGAAATCTCTGTGGTATCTGTCATGTCTTCCTTTTGGGCTTTAGAATTAACTTAAGTTGTACTAGCAGGGTGAGGGCTAAAGAAGCTCCGAGCTGGCTGTGCAGGTTAACACTATCACTTTTGAACGAGCTATGGGGCAATATCCAACTGCTACAAGTGCAAAAACTCTCTCTTCCCCAGTCCAGTACAAATAAGATTTCAAGTTGTTATGGCAGAATGGATATAGAACATAAGAGTTGGTATCTTATTGGTGCATGTGTGACTTTAAAAACTGTATTAGAGGAAAACCAACCAAATATAACTCCACTATATCTTAGGCATGTACAAAAATATCTATATGTATAGATATATGTATATATGTATATATTATTGATTAGACAAAGCAATACAACAACACTTATCATCTCGGCTGAATAGAACATTAAAAATTTCTGTAGTAAACTCTTTACTGAAAAATCAAAGAAGACACAGCCTCCCAAACTTTATTCACTCTCACTTCACCCCCCAAAAAGGACACAATGAATGAATGAATAAATAAATAAATAAGTAAGTGTGTATGTGCATGTGCAGGTATATATGTATTTCTGTGTGTGCACAATTTTCTTTTAATTGAAAATGTAATGATTTCAGAGTGAGCTTTTGGGGCTTCAGTTCTTCAGGAATTAAACAGGTTCTGCTTGTGGGGTTTTTTTCTCCCCCAAAGAAAGCAGTTCCACTCAATGAAAATGTCCCTTCTGTCAAAGAAACACTTTTGTATAAAAAAATAATTTCTGCAGAAAAATTTTCAACTGTTTCTATTTTTAAAGCTAGCACAATAATAAAACTCCCACACCAGCAGTGCTCATTAGTTGTTATAACTTAGCTATTATTTTTATCACTCCAGCTGTCTAGGGGCTTTACAGTCTTGTGGGAAGCAAGTCACCCTTGCCATGAGGACCTTCTATTTCAAACAGGCAATTCCCAAACAAAGGGAAGGAGATGGAAATAAGAGGGGAAAGCACAATGAAATGATAAAGTTATGCTACTATCTTACAGAGGACCTTTTTTTTTTTAATTAGTTCAATGGAGTATTCATGAACTCCAGGATCAGTTAGGTAATGCTTGTCTCTGTGCAGGAGATCTAATATTTAAGCATGTTTTGGAACAAGTGTGCTTAAAAAAAGGACTTGTTGGATTTGGAGGAGAAGAGAAATTGCATGTCAGACTGAATCAAGAAAGTGATTATCAGCATAATTGTGCTCTTCCCTAGGGATAGGAAACATGGTCAGGAGATGGCTGCTCTGATAGCCTGGGAAGGAAAATAGACAAGAGTCATTGGCTCATTTTCACTGTAAATGAAGCTTGACAGAGGATCTAAGACCTCTCAATATATCAGTGTGAATCACTAGGCCATAACCAGGCTGCTATTAGCTGGTAGCAAAGCTTTCCACTAAGTATTCTGATGCTGCTTTTTTCTGACAAGTTGAATAAGAACATGGCAAGACTAGAAACCAAGCCATGACTTCCTTGCTGGAAGGAAACTTTTCCTAAAGACTACATCAGAGTTAGGTAAATACTAAAGTTCTGGTTTATTTCAAAGAGGAATTAGAATTCTTAATTGTTAATATCAAGCCTGTGTGGAACAGGGTCTTCTGTCTGAGTTAGGAGTATAGCTGAGATAAATGTGCTGGTTTTTGCTTGGCTGAACTTCAGGCAAAATATGGTTACATGCTGAAATGCACTGCAGTCCCAGGGAAGGTGGTTTGTGTAGGTGGAGATCTGACTTTATCCAAAACTGTTTGGCTCCTGTATTGCTAGGCTGAATATCTTACATCAACCTGCAAACTTTTCTTGAGAATGAAACATGATTAATCCTGTGTTCCCCAAATTTCTCACTACAATGTGTTAAATAGATATACATATAACATTTCTACAGGCAAAGTGCTCAGCAGAGTTCTAAATATTGTGCTGTTACTGTTCCTGAGCATAAATCCTGCTTTCAGAAAGCAGATCTTAGTCAATAAGTACAGAAGAAATGAGGAACAGAAAAGATTAATTATATGGAAATGGTTCGTATATGTTCCTTATTTTAACAAGCAGTTAATCAGCACTGTAGCATTTCCAGGAAACATGATCAACTTTAATTTATTAATTTCTTAATAGCCTCCAACAAACACTGAAAATAATTAACACCTTTGCTACTTCAGACTGATGATTTTTAGAGATGAGTGAGGTTTGATTGTCTTAAGAGCGAATAAATCCGGCTTCAGGAGTTGAAGCATTCAGCTATAAATCCAAGTTTTCCTGGGAGGTTTCTTTTCTGGTTTGGAGGGAAAAGAATAGTACAGATGAAACAAGACTGGGAAGAATGGAGGTTTGAATAAAGAGCAGATGAGTGAGATATAAGAATAGAAAAGACTTCGTGTAGAGAGAGTAGATGAGAAGAAAGGTCTCCTGAACAGAGTTTATAGATCATATTATTTTGATAAACAGATGAATGTGTATTTCCAAAACATGCCTAAGTGACACAAGAGCTTAAGTCCTATTTTTAAACATGAAATGGGTGGGCAGGAGTGAATTTTAAAATATTTTTATGCCCTTTGTCCTTTGAAATATTTTCAACAACAACAAAATTCAAGTGAAATGAAAAATGCAGAGTCAATCTTAACAAAAACCAAAACAGAACACAGAGCCAGGACCATTATTAAGCAGGACACCCCACCTTAAAAACAATCTTAAAACCCACTGAAGTCAAACAAATTGTAAACAAATTTAACTTATTTTGAAATATTTGCTGAATCAAGGCCAGATGTCATTGAAGATGAAATGGTATAGACTACTGATTCCCAAACAGTAATCCAAGTGGTGTTAGTGGTCCATGAAGCCATGGTAAGTGGTCCCCAGGTAGTTCATGGAACGTTGTAACTACAGAAGAGTGTATAGTGTTTTGAGGGCTGACAATGGTCTCTGAGCTTTATGAGCTTGTGGTGACCATATTAAGGAGGGGGAAGAATATACATTCTTGGACAGGAGCAGGAAGGTGAAAAAACACAGAATGGAAGAAAAAAGTGTGTTGGCAAGAGATAACGCGAAGGATTTAGACTGGGATACTCCACATCTGCAGGGGAGCTGTGCATGGTGTTAGCTTTCTGCAAAGATCTTTCTTACCTCATGAAATCCTAGCTTTCATTATTTTTCTCTTATTTTGTTTCTGTGTTTTATTAAGGAGATCTGTAGTCCCAGATATGAAGATTTCGTAAATGGTATAGGATATTTTGTTAATCTGAGTTTTTCTTCCATACCTCCCTATCATTGGAGACACAAAGTCCTTTGCAAATCATGAATTGAAAGTCAAAGTCCCTTTGTTGGAGAAAAAAGAGGAAATATGCTTTTTGTTTCTAAGTCAGCCTCATCTTAGTAAAAGATTCATGGCTTGACAGCCCTTCAAGCTAACGATCTCTAGTTATTCTCACAACAGACCAAGCACAAAGTGTGCCGTTATGAGCCTTCAGTTGCTGTCTCAACTTTGTACTTGAAGAATCAGTTTTGACTGGACATTACAGAGCAGTCTACAAGTATGTAAGTCAGCTTCCTTGTCTTTAATCATTAAATATTTTACCATCCATACTAAACTAAACCATCAGACTTTACAGTCTCTACTGCTCTCTACAGTCATTGGAGAGAGAAGTCTTTAACAGAGGTATTCAATATAGATGAATTGTTATTTGCCAGTTTGAATCTTTTCCCGGTGAGCTAGAGAGGCAGCCCAAACTCTGTTGATGAGTTTTAGGCTGAGATCGTGTTTCTGATGGGTAAAACGCATGGAGTCAGTCCACATTTTAGACTGTATCTAGAATACTGTGTCCAGTTTTGTCTCCCCTGATACAAGAAAAGACATCTACAAACTGGAACAAGTTCAGTGGGAAACACTGAGTTGGTCAGGGTTAGAGCACTTGCCCAGTGAGGAGAGGCTGAGGGACTGGAGCTTGTTCAGCCTGAAGAGGGGACAGCTTCAAAGGACCTAACAGCAACCTCCCAGGAAACTATGAGGAGGTCATCAAGAAAATGGAGCCAGGCTTCTCGCAGCCTTGCAGTGGAGTTAATCTAAAGGTAAGAATATGTATATGCTTGTATCAGGGTCTCTCTCCTGTGACCATAAAATGAGTTTCTTCAGCTTTTAATTTAAAGTAACATTTAATCATTTCCAGCTGTTCATTCTCTAGGACTTTCTGCTCTTCCTTAGCAATTCACCTCAGTTGTATTTAGGCACAAAAATTGCTGTAGGAAACTGGTACTTTATGAAAAAGAAGAATGATGGTATCTGTGACAGCAAGGTTATGACAGGAATGGCCACGTTGTGACTCAGAGTGAAACTATGAATGAAAAAACGCTATTAATAGCAAGCTCAATTTTTTGGAGGGTGTAGGGAATTGATGTCACCTAAGATGAGTTTCAGTTAGGATATCTGAGTTAAAATGATGAAGGCATTTCCCCAAAGCTCCTTTAATTTGGACAAACTTTTTGCTGAGATCCTGGCTCAGACCCTGACCCAGAGTGTATCATGGCTGTAACTATCTAAAAGGCTGTAGATTCCAAAGTTTGAGGTTTAGGTACATGTGGAGTGGATGGAAGGTCTAATTTCTCAATTTAAATGCATCCTGCAAATTAGATTAAGAAAATCTCATCTCAATTGTGGCAATCACAGGGAGAACACAGATGTTCAGCATTTACAGAATAATGTTCTGTTTTAAGGCATCAGTTATTCTTTGCTAAGTAGCCCAAATCAACACATTTCCATTGCTTCCAGCATATCTATACCAGTTATCAAATTAGGATCTGCAGCCATTCATTTTGAGTGCTAGCTTGGCATCAGTGCTTAGTGGGTACCCTAATATAAAGACTATTTGCTAAAAGATGTAATTGGTTCTCTAATGCACATCATTCAGTTTTATTCAGCATTTACCTGCCTCAGTTATCTTTATGCAGCCAATTCACAGATTCAGCAAACCATGTATTATTTCATTTAACTGAAGGATCCATTTATCCCAGTCCCACTGCCAAATATGCACAACATAGGAAATATTGATTTATTATTACTAGGTGTGGCTTTGTTTGTTTTGTTTTTTAACTGTTATTATTGGAACCCTTTAGGTTTTCATTTGAAGAATTTAGTCTTTTGCAAAAATGAAGGATACAGTGATAAAAAAAAAAAATTAAAGAATTCAGATTACTGGCTATTTCTGAACAGCACTTGGAGTAGTGGTCTGCACTTAGGTTGTGTGATGGGTTAACCTCGGTTGGACACCAAGCCACTCTATCACTCCCCTTCCATCAACAGGATGGAGAGAAAATACGATGAAAAGCTCATGGGTTGGGATAAGGACAGGGAGATTACCCACCAGCTATCATCACAGGCAAAACAGGCTCAAATTGGGGAAGATTAATTTAATTTATTACCAATCAAAATTAGAGTAGGATAATAAGAAATAAGAACAAATTTAAGAATACCTTTCCTCCATCTCTCCCTTCTTCCCAGGCTCAACTTTACTGCCAGCTCTCTGCCTCCTCTGCCTGACTGACGCAGGGGGATTGGGGGTTGTGGGTTGTGGTCAGTTCATAATGCTTCATCTCTGCTTCTCCTTCTTCCTCACACTCTTGCCCTGCTCTAGCAAGGGTCTTTCCCCTGGCATGCAGTCCTTCACAAATTGCTCCAACATGAGTCCTTCCCATGGGCTGCAATTCTTCATCAACTACTCCAGCATGGGTCCTTTCCACAGGGTACAGTCCTTCAGGAACAGACTGCTTCAGTGTGGGACCCCCACAGGGTTATAGGTCCTGCCAGAAAATCTACTCCAGTACTGTCTCCTCTCCATGGGCCACAGCTTTTGCCAGGACCCTGCACCAGCATGGATTTCCGTGGGCTGCAGCTTCCTTCAGGGCATAGCCACCTGCTCCATCATGAGGTCCTCCATGGGCTGCAGAGTGGATATCTACTCCAGTGTAGATGTGAATGGGCTGCAAGGGGACAACCTGCCTCACCAGAGTGTTCACCATGGGCTGCAGGGGAATCTCTGCTCCAGCACCTGGAGCACCTCCTCCCTCTCTGTCTTCACTGACCTTGGTGTCTGCAGAGTTGTTTCCTCTCACTTTTTCTCACTGTTCTCTCCCAGCTGCTGTTACACAGCATTTTTTACCCTGTCTTTAATATGTTATCACAGACGTGCTACCAATGTCACTGACTGGATCAGCTTTGGCCAGTGGTGAGTCCGTCTTGGATCTGGCTCTGTCAGACATGGGAGCAGATTCCAGCATCTTATCACAGAAGCCACCCCTGCAGCCCTTCCACCACCAAAACCTTGCCATATAAAACCAATACAGATTCTATTAAAGGAACAGTTGAAGTTTAGTATTTTTAAGCTAAAAAAAAGAAAGCTTTTGATTAGGAAGACAAAGGTTATGAGTATCTTCAGTGATATAAAGATTAATTGTTATCGATGGAAAACAAAAAATGAAATAAAATAAGAAGATAATGTGAGAATTTGTGAATAGTCATATTAGGTCATACTGAAGGTCCACATATCCCCATATTCTGTTTCTAAATGGTCATCATGCTTATAAAATTAAGAACATAACAGCCATCAGCTGCTTAAATCAAACAACTATCCTTGTGGAATGTCCCTCCTTGGAAGTCTCCCAGATTTGGCTAGGGAAGCTTTTGCCAACCCAGTGAGACAGTAGTCTCACCCAAAGTAGGAGGTTGGCTTGAAGGACCTCCCTCCCAACCAATTTTTTTTTATTCAATATGGTGATACTTTCCCCAGTATTTTCTTCTTTCCCTCACTGATTTATTTATTGTGAATCAAGGAAGTCTTGAGCCAAAGACAGTTTTTATTTAGTGGTCTTTAAATAGTGACCCTTTTTTCCCTAGCATTTTAGATGAGAAATAATAATAAGGCACTTATCCTTCAGAACACAACCAAATGCTTTCTGTGGTAAATCTACTATGAGACAAACTGACCTTTGAAGTTAGAAAAGGGTGGGGGCAGGGTAGGAGTCTCCAGGCCTTTTTTCAATTTTTTTCATGCTTCTGAAAATATGTTTCCCAAATATTCATTCTATACTGCAAGCACATTTCCCAACAGGAGGGTTTTGCAAGTGACAGTTTCCTTGATAACCTCAGGCTGTGTGAGGGAGCTGCATGACCAGACTTTGGGAGTTTTTATGTACATGTTCTGATTCATTTTTTCACTTCCATTGCAACAATAAATAATTAACTGTCATGAAGACCAGCCCTTAGAGGGCAGCTTGTCTCAAAAAGCTATCATCCCACTAGGCAAAGCCACACAAGAACCTGTTGTGGTCACCAGCTTCCCTTTTGTATTAATAAACTGCTGTTATTTGTGGCTTAAGATATCATTGCTCACTGTGGACTGGAGGAGGGAGGAAATAATTAGCTGCTGGCAAGCATGTGGGAAGGAAATTCATTGTCATCACTGACAAATGGAAGGAGACACTCTCAGCCACAAATTATTTTAAGTCATACACACATTCTCCAAGTCTCAAAGGTCAACCTGGAGGAGCGCATGATGAACCAAGTGCTGGACTGTTGCTGAGGTAGACCAGACAGCATCAGTGTATATTTACATCTATGAACTCTCAGATGATTTTTTTTACACAGGGCAGGTCTGGATTTGTTGGGAGGGGGCCAAGATAACAAAGACCATGAGATGATTGAGCAGCAGTGAATGTAGCATACTTTGCCTCATCAAGTTTCATGGTTGAGTCCACTGTTGGTTACAGGTGTCCAATTTCTCATGCCCCAGAAGTCTTCTTTATGACTGCCACATAAGAAATTTCAGCGAGGTAAATTTGTAATGCCCATGTCCCTTATAAATAATGCTGTCTTGTTATTGGGAGACAAGAAAAATAACACTGAAAAGTCAGTCAGTCCAAGGATGGTCTTAGGAAAGGTGAATGCACAATCCTACTTACCCCCATCCCCAAGGGCTTTGCCAAGCCACGAAATATGATAACAACCCAAAACTCCCACTGAAGTATTTTTCTCATACTTCTAGCCAGCAGTCACCTCACTCCTTTTCCTCTTCTGATCTCTGTCAGGGTATCTGAAACTCCTGCAGCAGGTAGGCAGCTGGTGGGTCATGACCGCTGCTTGTGACACTGGTAACAATTGTCCTCTTAGTACCTTGCGTTCACACCATCTGTCTGTCATATTTGCCTGCTCTGTTATGTTTTATCCTTGCATTGTAAACTCTTCAAGGTTGGATCTCTTTTGACACGTATTTCTGAAATGCCAAACATAGTAGGCTTTTACTTTAAAAGTTCTGGACTTGTACTATTTGACATACAGAGAATAATAAATAATAATCAACTATTTTTTTTTAAGCAGTGAGAAAACCAATATCTGGGTTAGTGATATTCTCAGAGATGTATAAGCCTGTTCCTAAACCTGATAGAATTTATGGCTTATAGGAGAACTAATAACTTTTTGTAATTTTCAAAAGACAAAAAGCTATTACAGCTGGAAATAAAATATTAAGAGAAGCGGGCACAGCAGCTGAACTGAAGTATTAGTTACACCTGGTACCTAAGACTTTGCTTTTCTTTCCCAACAATATAAGAGTGCTGGACACATTCAATATGTGATATCTATTTCCCCTGTTGCTCTTTAATAACTATTGCTATATAGCTTTTTCTCTGGACAGAAAGAGTAATTCTCCTGTCCATCACATGAGATGTAACTGCATGTAGAGAAAATAAAAGCATTGGTATTACAGATGTATCTTTGTTTGCACTTATTTCCTTCAATGTCAATTCTACTTTCACCATACCCCTCAGCAACAAGTGCTATATTAAGCAATCAATTAAATGTAAGATAGAAATTAAATATATTTGCTTTTGGAGTGCTACAACACTTACTGCATGTACCATACCTTGTCATTGCACTGGAGTGTTCCAAATACAGTATTTTAAAGCGAGGCCACTGCACAAAATGGTAGTTTGTTTCGCTAAAATTAAAAACGTTATAAAATCCACAGCACTACAGCGCAAGCAAGCACCTCCTGAGTCAGTGAGCTTATTCTACTGAGACACTGAAAAGCAGTAGTGAAGAGCAAATTAGACATGAACATGCACTACAAGAGCACAAAGCATTCAGTAGCACTCTGGGCTGCAGGAACAAAAATATGAATAGCAAGTCGGTTGTTTCTGACTCAGACTATGACTAAAATCTTATCTCCAATTACAAGCATCCAAAAAACCCCCCAAAACAAAAAAGTAAATTTACATAAAAAATCAAATGGTTTGGGATTTAGAAAAAGTGGCTAACAAAAGAAGCCACACAAAAGATATACAACCTTACATTCAGTTAATTCCACCAGAACTACTCCTACTTGAAAATAAGTTCTTCAATAATTTTCATCTGTCCCTCTTCTGCCACAAATAAATGGTAAATTCTCTTTCTTGATCCAAGGACATTCTGCAAATATCCAGGTCTTGGTGGAGGCATCGCTGTATGGAGCATTGGGTAAATACAGAGATACATTAAGGAATGATGATTTTGCTGATGATACAAACTGGGAGGGGTGGCTGACACACCGGAAGGCTGTGC
>RSEF01000002.1:154213257-154231467 GCA_003993805.1 Himantopus leucocephalus | reverse complement strand
TAGAATAGTTACTTCTGTGCTGAACAGACATTAACATTACTAGAGAGAAAGTAATATCTATGTAATACCAAAATGTTTTTTCTTCAATTAAATCAGATCACTCATTTCCCTGTTAGTGTATCAACTAAACTATTGAATGGGATCCTCAGATGATGATTTTTTATGATAATGTTAAAAGACTGCCTAGCAAATATTGCTACAATTTCTTTGTCTTTCTCCCCCTGTATATTTCAGTCTCCCTACCCTGTGATCCAGAATTCCTCCCAATTTTTCTTTCTCCCTTTTTCTACCCAATCTTTTGTTCTCATGACATATTAGTCCTTCCTCTCCATTATAGCTCTCACACCCTTCTTAAGATTCATGCCAGATCTTGCCTGTCTTTCACAGCTTTAAGCACTTCTAGCCTCTCACATTGCTGCTTATTCCAGGTTCTAATAGCACTAGCACAGTTTCTGTTAAGAGCCATCTCAGCTGTAATGCTGCAGCATCCTAAACTGACACAGGGGTATTGCAATGTCATATCTGTCAGGGCCCACTGAGCAACCTTGTGGTCAGAAATGAATCCTGCTGAAGGATCTGGTTAACTGTCCATTGGAAAATAATTCAGAAATGTGAAAAGGAAAAAATATTGAATGGTTTTGTTTTTCTTCTATATGGCAATCACAGGTTATCTCTGGAAGGCATGAATTAAAAAAAAAAAAGAAAGACAAATAAGAAATATTGGGGTTTTTATTCAGAAGACTGCATAGCAAAAGTTCAGAGTGGAAGGGACCTTAACACAGAGCTCAGAGAAAAAACTGCTGCGATTTATTTATTTATTTACTGATAGCATAAAAAGAAGGGTCAAGATAAGCTTCTCTTTTCAGAAGGGGAAACTGTCAGGAGAGGGAACGTTTCCTTCTGGTGCAAGTACCCACATGGGTACATGCACATATATTTTGTCCTTCCCTTGTTACCCAGCACAGAGGAGAGGTGGACCGATTCCTACCTGCTGTTAAGGACTTTTGAAATTTTCCTTCAGCCTGACCTGAGATGGCAATTTCTCTGTAAATAGGCCCTTGCTTCTCAATTAGGTCTGTGAGCAACATGGACCATCATGAACAAGAGGCTCCGCTGGCAGAAGTGGAAGGAGAAATTCCACGAATTAGTTTCATACTTGATGTGCCACAGTGGCTGAAATTCTTACAAACATCTCCAGAAAATCAATTAAACGCCAGGCGCTTATCTAGATGATCTCTTGTGGCTCCCTTCATCCCCATGTATGGCCCATAGTAATAAAAGGTGGAGGATACTGTTACCCTCTAGAGGTCCTACTTAGCCCAAATTGCAAAACCTGCAGCCAGCTTCGTACCTAAGCCTTTGACTGAAAATGAGGATTTGTATCCCAATGATGGCTCTGTTTACTATTCTGTGACAATAATAATAGATAATCTGTTGCATTTAAAAATTGAGCCTTGGTTGCAAAAGACAGAGATCTCCCCAAAACCCCAGAGAGCCTTTTTCTTGTTCAGGTTTTAAAAGCAGTTGTAATTTCATCACAAACCTTTTAATCCTCCATTACAAAGTGATGCATGAGAAAAAGAGCAATCAGATCTGAAATATGCTTTCTACCATCTTCTTAAATATCTCAGTCATAATCTCACATATTGATCTTAATTTCCAGGGAATTATCCGTTGGAATATCCCCAAATCTTGTTGCACAGCTTTTGTCATGCCTCTCTGCAACATTGCCTGTTTATTTCCCCAGAAGTTTCCTGATGTTGAAATAGTACGGTAGTTGGTTCCTTCACCTAATATTGCGATGATTCACGTCTCCAAAGATTTGGATGTTTAAATACAGAATGTTTTAGTTCAAGCCCATCTCACATAAACTGTTATTGATAAGACCACAGTCCCACACAGCTGACTGTCACTCAGGTGTTTACGGAGACAGAAACAAAAATCCCATTCCACCTCACTGTTAATCAATCTTTGTCACTCCACCAAGTTCTCTTATCTGATAAGCTCCCCCGTGGCTAGGAGAAAGAAAAAGAAGTATTCTGTAAATGGAAGCCCTGCAGCCCAAACCGGCAGACCGAAGGAAACGCAGCACCAGGAGGAATACAGCTGCGCCTCACAGCTGCAGGTTTTCAAGCCAGCACATGTCCCCCAAACACCCACCACAGCCAGAGGTGTGCTGTCCTGTTTCTCCAGCTCACCAACAGCTCTGTGCTATAGCCACCGGTCCTCGGACCCTTCTCCATTGCAACATTTTGTTCATTCAAACCACAACACACTCTCACAATCCATATTTATGTCTTTCCTTGCCCTTCTCACGACTCATCTGAGCCAACCCCCATCATAAACATTGTCGCACTGCGACCATCCCTGCTAGCTCTGATCCATCAGCGGAGACCTGGCCTGTAAGAGCTAGCCAGGAAGGTAGCTAATCCATCACAGGTGGCCCAGGCACTATTCCCATTAAAGGCTCATCTGGTTTATGACAGGTCTAAATTATATCCCAAAGGCTGTCCTCACCATCGTGATGCTCAAGGCTGATCCTGCACTCCAACCCAGGCTCCCTGTGGTCACCCACACTGCTGATGTTTTCTCACGTCCTATGTTGAGTTGGGATCAAATCAACTCTGCCTTCCTGACAGTGAATCAGGGACACAGACTGGGTATTGATGGTAGTTTGAGATGCACAGCTAGTGGCTGGGCGGCAAATGCAGCCAGCACAGCATCCTGCCATGCACTGCGTCCAGACACAGTGCTGATTCTTTTCCCTCTCCCTGCATGTTACCGAGGGTGAGCCGTTAAGCATCGATGTGTCCCCTGAGCTAGACCCAGATTCCTGCTTCTCTGGTTTGAATGTTTGTGGACAGTATTTCTGAGAGCAATGAAAAGCCACAAAAGACCTTCTAAGTAGAAGGAATGCCCTTGCCTACCAGAAACATGAGATAACTCAAGAAGAAAAACCCCAGGGGCTACCAGCAGCTCTGGACCAGACAGAACAGGAAAAAGACCATGAGAGACAGCTCTGGTGGGGATACCTAGGCACAAGACCTTGGGTGGTGCCAGGAGTTTTTCTAGCATTCATAGAAGTCATCTTGTGGTGCTGATATGAGGGCTAACCTTGTTGCAGAAGAGAGGACTGGAGGAGAATGAGGCTGCTTTGGAGACTGGCACAGAACAAGAGCTAGATAGAATGTCTCCGATATCTCTAAACACAAATAAGATAAATTGCACCAAAGGCAAACTTGCAAATTTCTTCTGGGATGCTGCCATGAAGATAAACACAGGTCAACAACAAGGTAATTATATCAGTAAATAGAAGCAAAAGTAAAGGGAGCAACAGAAAGAAAGAGTAAAAAGACAGCCTGGTGGGTAGCAAGTCCAGGGAAGGGGGGATCATCACTAGAGAATCCTTGTGCTTCAGAAGAATGTGTTTGAGCTTTATAAGGAAAACTTGCTGAGTGAGCCTGATATAAAAAATTCTGTGGTCACGCAGTGAGTTTCAAATTAGCCCAGGAACTGTGAAGGTGGGGAGGAAGGCAAGATGTTTGTTTTAGGGTGCACCATGAGAGAAAACACTGTGTAACCCCAGTCCTTCTGACTTATGTTCACAGTTTACATTGGCTCCTTATGAGGCAGGAATAAGTATATCACATCCTGTACTTCCCTCATGGGAGCTGGAACAGAATTGGATTGGTCAAAGTTGGCCGCAGGTGCCCTGTTCACCTGTTTTGATGGCATGGGTCCTGCTGGGCTAGCAAATGTTCTGTAACAAGCAGCAGGCTGTGACAATGCATATGGCATTTGGGACACTGCTGTGCAAGTGATTATTTTAATTTTTTTTCATGAAGAGCCCAGCTGGAGAGTACGAGCCAGTGTTTTCCAGGTAGGACATGTGACTCAAAGCAAGAGGGGGTTTCTGATAAAGCCATGAACTTTTGGTCTCCTGACACTGTGAGTGTTCCTGTTTGAGAGAGAGAAGGGGGAGTGAACATTGCTCAAGGAAGATAGGGATGTCTGATTACTTGTCCAGCATCCACACACTCAACATAACTTATATTAATTTCCATTATAGTCCATCAAGGGCTGTGACTGAGTGGCAAAATTTAAAATTCAAATACTTATAAATCCCTTTGCACAGGCAATATATAATTAAACAAACACCGTTTCAGTCATTGGATGGTTGGGAAAGATTTACCTAGTGATATTGTTGATTGTTATCATGATGGATATAGTCTCTGCCTGATGATACCATTTATCCCCATTTTGATGCTGCTTGACATAGACCTCTCTCTGCACCAATTCTTCAATAATTGGTAAGAGAGTCAGGCACACATATTCAGAAGAATAATAGCAGCTGTATGGGGCATTTGGTACTCCAAAATATCATTTTGACATTATTGTGAAAGCCAGTCTCTGGCATATTTTGCTAAACTGCTACTCTAGAAGTTGTGCATTTCCTATTAGTTTTTGGCACTAAACAGATGTTTCAGTCCAGATAACACAAGGCTTTTTCCTCCAGGACTGCTGTTCCTCCTGGAGTGGGATGGAATGGGCCTAGGCCACAATCCTGACCCCTATCATCTCAGCAAAAGTATATGGACATGCCACTCACGGATTGTGAATCCTGTTGATCCGAGGCACGACAGATTTGGGTATAGCACTTTGAAAGGCCATGAAGTAGGTCGTTCAGATGATTCAGGTCAGGTGTGAGGCTTACAAAAGCCATTCACAGATGAATGTAAAGATGTGTAGGATAGCAGCCAGGTTGAATTTCAGCCCTGTGAAATTGCAATGTGAACACAACTAGCAGAAGCCAGTGGTGAACAGGAGTCATTGGTGTTGACTGTACTAGCTGCAGCTACTAAGCCTGGTGAGCTGAAGATGTGAACTGATGAGCAAGTGAGCTTAACACAAATGTGGCCTAGTAGACACTGGAACAACCATGCCCCCATGGAAGTGTTGGAGAGCAGCATTCCAGTGCAAGAAGGACACACTGAACCCAGTAATCATCACATACCAGTGCTCATCAGAACAGCATATAAACTTTGATGACAACTTTACATTGAGTCTACTTAATGAAAAATTTTTATAAAAGCCTTTTTCTTCTTATTGAAATTATATTTTATAATTTTATTGTGTATTAGATTGATTTTGATCAACTATTCTAGATCAAAATATTTATTTCAAAAAAGCTTTTCACGGATGTTCTTCAATAATTTTCTGTTTCCATTTCATCCTATTTCTCTCCATCCCATTTCTTTTCATACACCATGGACTGAAATTGAAAAAGGGCACAAATTCTGTGGAAAGCAGAAGACTGCCACGTCACGGCAGATAACTAAGGTGATGATACACCTATCACCCTGTCCCATAGTGACATTTAGAAATGAAAATATTTTTTTGTTTCAGCTATGTGGTGCAGGTCTGAATTTCTGACAAAAAATTGATTTGGTATTTGACTTTGTCAAACATTATCGATAGATGAAAGACATTAGCATCAGTAATACTACTCGTACACGAGCATCACTTGTTTTGCAAGGATGCAAAGTAGGAATATGAAAAAGAGATTATGTAAGGTAAAAGAGAATCAGGACCAAATTATTACCAGGGAGGGGAGAACACTTCTTCTTTCTAGCTTTTTAAAATAAACTTCAAATCCTATATCTTTTAATAACATTATTTTCCAATTATTGCTTGAAAATTGTAGAAGCACCAGAAAAAAGACATATTA
Organism: Himantopus leucocephalus; assembly: GCA_003993805.1. Classification (NCBI taxonomy): domain Eukaryota; kingdom Metazoa; phylum Chordata; class Aves; order Charadriiformes; family Recurvirostridae; genus Himantopus; species Himantopus leucocephalus. The sequence goes on along the minus strand of RSEF01000002.1, from coordinate 154,225,739 downwards.
AATCCACAGTCAATTACAATTTATTGGAATACTCTTCTTGCTTTTTAATTTTTCCTTGTATTTTATTAAAATAACTTTTTTCCTAAGGATTAAAATACCTTACGTGTCCATTAAAACTAACAACTAAGATAGGAATCAGGATTAAATTTATGTTTTCCCTCTCACCATTTCTTGACGATTGTAGAGGTAATCTCATTAGTTTTGGGAGACAGTAATTATTATAATTTAATTATAGTAAATTGTTTGGTTTGCCTTTGTCTAGCTATGGCTTTGTGAAGGAACTAGTTCTGTACAAATGTGAAGGCCTGGATTCCAATATCTCTTTCTTTAAGATGTTTTACAGTATTTGTTATCTAATTCAATTCAATTGATGTGCTGAGGCCTATGACTTGATAATTACCAAGAGCCACAAATTTCTTAAGAGGTGAAATACATGGTGTTAGCAAACTAAATTAAATTATGTGCTTATATTTTTTTGATTCTTGCATTCAACTGTTATCTGGGTGCAGGGGAAAGCAGGATAAGAACTTCTTTTTTAGATGCACAATTAAGCTGACAGCTACAACTGAAGTGAAAGTGCGTCTTAGAAAGTTGTTTCTGAAAAGAACAAAACAACTAATCAGCATTTTCAACAAGAATTGTCTTGAATTCATCCAGGACTTATAAGAAAAATGATTGGTTTCTACTTTTTTCCAATCTTGTTTTCTCAAAACACATTTACCGGAACTCTTGTTTTCATTGAGTGGCCACCGCACAGATACTTTGGGAACTGGTTACTCCAAAATCGATTTGTCCAACAATTGTTTGGGGCGTTTTAAAATTGGTTTAACTATTCAGATGCTTCTTAAACGTCCTGGTAAGTGACTAATCATAGAATTTGACTTTTCTGAATCTTTATATCTCATCTTCTACCCTAACCAGAAAAAGAAATCAAAACAAAACAAAAAACTCCCTCACTCCCTGAAACACAATAAGCTAAAATCCTAGCTTTTTTTAAATTTCTTCATAATTTTACCAGTAGTAGGAAGAAAAGTCCTCTTATCAAAACCCCCTAAAATGCTTTTGATAAACTCCCTGTCAGCTCAACACAAAAGAATTAATTCAGCCTTTATTACAACAGAATATTTGAGTATTTCTTTTTATATTTTTCATAAAACTAGTTCTAGAGTCAGACATGAGGTCAGCAGAAAAGGAAGACCATGGAGAATTTTTGTCCCTGATTTGCTAATTCTAGAAGGGAAGAAAGAAGGGAGTTGACTATTGTTAAAAGGGACCGTTTATTTTTCTTTAAATGGCCAAACAAAACACTCAAATCAAAAATCTCAAGCAAAACCAAACAAACTGAACTTACAAGTGATGCTCAGGTTAGTTTTAATCTCTGGAGTACCATTTTCTGCAATGTAATTGTCAGTTATATCAACTACTGTGCAAGTATGCAAAGCACAATTCATGTTATCCTGATTTTCATTGATGCCTACGAGAAATTATTACTCGAACTAATTGTAGTTGCTCTCTGCTGGGAAGAAACGATTGGAGGCGAAGGAGGGAAAAAGACGGGGGTGGAATGACAAGGTAATTCCGAAAATGAATGCTTCATAGATTATCAATTTCTTCTAAAAATACTGAGAAATCTTGAGTTGCTGCAAAAGACTTTTGTTGGAGTTGGAATAAATCAGTACGAGACTTACAAGGCAAGTTTGCATTAAAACATCATTGATGCTAGGGCCTCACTCTAAAGTTGGGCAATTTAGGACATGTTACACTGTTGTTTTTTTTAAAGTTTTCACTGAAATGCTTTTTCCTAGGTAATAAAACACTTAATGGAGATCTATTCACAGAATCACAGTATGATTGAGGTTGGAAGGCACCTCTGGATGCCATCTGGTCCAACCTCCTTGCTCAAGGAGGACCACCTAGAGCCAGTTGTCCAGTATGATCTTCTAAAAACTAGTAAAGGGAAGAGTTCTGAAATCTTCCATCATTTCTGGAGATATAAAAATAAATATATTCTTTTAAAAAGAGTTGTTTTATCAGCTTTTCTCACATAATTATATTCTGTCTTAACATTCAGATGGGTTTTTTTCTGCTCCAGTATAAAATATAAGAAGGAATGGACAAGTGGAAAGGAACAAAGAACTAGTGGGAAAAAAAACCACAAACAACGTTGAGATGAATTATATTTATCCTTCACCATTTATCCTCTGAGGGGATGAAGTAAAAAAATGCTTACCTGGCATTTTGATGAGCAAAAGAAAATGTATTGATTTAAAAGAGAAATTGTTCTACATTTATTGTTCTTTGGGAATAAAATCTTTCATCTAGTGAAATACAACAGAATAAGGAAAGACCTCTTCATAATCTCAGTTATGATAATATTTGTCATAACACTTATAGGCAGGTTGTTTTGAAAAGACCAGAACATCCTAATCTATCCACAAGCACTGAAACTGTTACGTACATGCAAAATGTTTTCATGTGCTCATAACATACTGCATCTCTCAATCTCTCTGTAAGAATTAATTTCTGCTTAAAATTTGCCATGATTTCCCTAACAATGCTCTACACTCTTAATTTTTCTTTGAACATCTTTTCTTCTCTCTGGTGGGAATCAAAGTTTTACATTCCCTTTAAATGTCCCTTAGGCATAACTTACTGCATAAGCAGTAAAAAGAGGCAAAGAAATCTGAGACTGTACATGCAACAGCTTCAACCTCAGCCGGGTCAGCTTTGTTTGCAGGTATCACTGCATTTTACGCTGCAGAAGGACGTTGGTGCTTTAAGAAACCTGTAGGTTCTGGGCTCTGCCTTTTAATGAACTTTAAGACATTTCTGATGGAATTGGTTAAATTTTCCTCTCCTGCCTGTAGGACAATACACAAATGCACACACAGCTGCTAGAGCTTTCAGAGGAAACTACCAATACATCTAATGGAAGATCTTCCCCCCCTTCCTGTCGTTTTTACTCAAAACCTGTATCAAATTATTCAGCAGAGATGTCTTATTTCATGGCTTTCCCACCACATCGTACAGATACGGCTCTAAATCATTAACAAGGAAATCAGAAATCGTGGAGTGAGTGATGTACACTGGAGAGGAACAAAAGACTGAGACATTCACTTGGGAATGCATCTCCACTTCCACAAGGAGCCCCTGCAACCTGCTGCTGTGCATCTGCAACTACCACCAAGGCCTGTCATCTTCTCCTGCTGCATGCAGTAGCATTCATCTTGAGCCCTCCAAGGCTGGTCTTCTGCCCAAGGAGCAGTGATGCTATTGGAAATGAATGGTGCTACTGGGCGATTCCCCTTCCAGAGACAGTCACGTAAACCCAAGTTTCCAGTTTGGTATAAATCTGCTGAGCTTTGCCGTGATCTGATGAGGAAACAGTTGCAGTCAGAGATCAGGAGCAGAAGCTGGGGTGATGTGGGAAGGGAGCAGCTGGGGAGAAGCAGGGGAAGTGAAGGAAATGAGGTCAACTTAAATAAGGAATCTACTTGGACATGCATTATCTATGTTCTTTTTATGTAGTAGTTCAATAAATAGTTCAATGCACTCCTGAAATAATGAGGTTATCACAGATTGCCAATCATACATCATAATAAGGGAGGTGTAGTTCCTGCCTTATGATTTTCTTTAGTCTACCAAAAAAGCTTAGGAATTAATGGAACCTAGATCTTCAAAGCTGTCACAACATGACCATATGCGATCACTTTCTCATATACAGTAAAAAACTATCAATTTGCTTTCTGAAAGAAGGGAACATAACAGAAATGCATGATTCAGTATAACCTGCTGTTAACTGCTGACATAGGGACACATTTTCCATGTGAGGTTTAGCTCTTCCTTCTGACTGATGGATTCAGACACGCTTTCTCAAACTGATCACTGGACGCTCGTTCCTTGAATTATTCACCAAATTGTGACTTTACCGCTGTACTTTACTGCCATGCTTTATTTTTGCCTTACAAGTAGGAGCCCAGAAGCATAACAAAGGGAACTGAATTTCACTTAGCAAATGAAAAGAACAGGGAAAAAAAAGGATGCACAAGGCACAATGCAAACCTTCTTGTCACCACTATTGAACTACCAGGTCATACCAGTTGAAGATGGGAAGATTGTCTTCTGATACATAGTTCTACAGTGACATAAATAAAGGTTACTTTATGACTGCAGCACTTGGGTGTTTTTCTACTGACTGTCGTGTCCACCTATCTGCAAACTGAAAATTAGAGGCATCATTTGCATTTCTTGAGCAGCAAAGATATTTTTTCTTTCCATTTTTGTCCTCCCCAATGCTCTGAAGAAAAGATGTGGTCTGAAGACAACTTGCACTCTCATTCTGTTCTTCTGGTGTAGTTTGGGGTGAAATGTAGCATCAACGTAGCATGGGATAAACACCATGAGTAGAGTGCTTAGTTAAAGACTGCGCTCACAGGTGCTTACTTCATGTACAAGTAAATCATCTCTTCATAAAGAACACACAGGGAGACGAAACTTCTTTTAGCATTTGAGTAGCACAATCAGCTCTTGACAAGCTGAGCAAAAATGTGGATATACAAATTATAAATGTCCAATCTTTTTTCCCAGATAAAAGTATTTAGAAATGTACAACAATATTAATTAAAATTTGGAAGACAGTATACAGTAGATATAGGGGAATAGAAATGTTCAGAAAGACTAATTCACAGATCTGTTTTCAGGATTTCTGTTGTTGTTGTTTTGGGGAAAAAAACCCCACCACAACTTCCGGAGTACTGATAACAGATTTTTACCTGCATGTTCAATGATTTTATTTTTATTTTTTACCTTGTTTCATGGTATCAAAAATAATGTCATCTATCATTGCTGGCATACTACAATGCAATATTAAATATTTGAATTATTTGAGTTTAGCTTGGTAAAAATATTTAACAGCATCTGCTAGTTAGTTGCAACTGAAACAGCTTATCTGATAATCAGCTTCTTTCCTGTTTCCTGTAGTTAAATGCTTGAATATCTAGATTAAGGAGTCTTCTTTCTGTGCTATAATTAAAGAATTTGTATCAAAATGTTGAACATTTTGATAAAACCCTCCACATATAAGGACGATGATTCATCAAAGGAAATAAGATACTTCAATCTTTGATAATAGCAGTTGTCCTTTATGATTTGGAAAATAGGTAATGTAGTTATTTCAACAACTACATAGATACTTCCAGAAGTCAGCTACGTTGTCAGCTACATTAACACAAAGAACAGCATTAGATCACATACCATGAAAAGATGTGAATGTGATTGAAATACACAAACTAAAAATCAATCCATCAAGATCTTTTAGAATTTCAACAATATTTCCCCCAATTTATTATTAATGGAACTTAAAAACTATTTTGTTTCACTCTAACTTGGAATGAAAACAAAGGATAAAATGTCAAAAATTCCTAGAAATTCAGAACTCTCAGCTTGGAACTTTTCTATTCTTTCTTTGGATCCTTTTGCATGGCCCTCTGTTTAAATACAAAGGAAAAGTTTTGTGCCAAGTTAACTTCAAAGCAAACTAATGGACTCTCCTTTTCTTCTTGGAATTAAACTTGTTAATTGTGGCAGGACCTCTCTTGTCACTCGTAGGCATTGCTTCCTTTCTCCTGCAGCAATAGTTTTTAATTATTTTGTTTTCCCTAACTTTGCCTGCTTTTGACTCAGGACCTAACATCCCATCGTCTAAACAGAAAGAGATTCTAATAGGGATGTCACACTGCTACCTTTCATGGGAGCCCGCACAAACAGAAAAGCTCCTGGCACATGTACATAACTCTGTTGGCCTCATCAACAAATAGCACTTGAAAATCCAGCCCTGGAGGTTCTGCACTCTCCCCTTTGGCTGCTTATTTCTCTCTGGCAGAAAAAGATCAAGCAAAATTGTGTATATTTTCTTTGTCTTCCTTGGAGCTGAGTCAAGTCCAGAGGGAAATTATAGTCTTATGATTGTGAACAGGAAAAGTGGTTAACATATGGCCTTTACGTTATGGGGTCACCAGAGGGTACTGTGACACAAGCTCCTCTCAGAGTATGATCAGCTGAAGCACTTTTTCATCACTGCTGACATGAAAATACAGATATCTTCATGTACCGGTATGGGTGGGAGAAACATCACCTTTGTAAGATGATAAACCGATCGCAGAAAAAGCATCTTGGTATGTATCAGTTGATATGTATCGTATATTCCCTGTAGTTGCCCATGCTGGAAGCAATCTTTTAAGCCTTCTAGCTTTGCTCTGTGCAGAAACAGAAAAGTTAATTCATACCGTTGTGTAGTCTAACTTCAGATGACCCAATGAAATGAGCAGCCTTAAATAATCTTCTTTCACTGCTGGGAAACTTTTCCTTGCACTCAGCCTCAGTATGTTGAATTTAATGTTGCAATTATTTGAATCTCTCTTAAAACAGAAAAATAAAAGTTCTTCTCAAAAAGCATAGTCATTTCAAGACACATTATTAGATCACTTTAGGAATTTTGGCTGGAAGACAGAGATGGGATTAACAGGGAAAGTTTGGTTTGTTTTTTTCCTTCGGATTTTTTTGCTGGTTTTTGTATTTGGGGTTTTTTTTTTTTTTTGAGTATTCAAAATTCAAGCATCTTGGATTTCAAAGAAAATTCCCACACAGCTTCTTAACATTTTTCTCACATTTTCCATTTTTCTCCACTCACCCAAAGAAAAGCCCATAAACCAAAACAAAGAAACAGAGTCCATTGCGGGAAAGTTTTATCGAAAACATGGAATAAGGATGTTGAGAATAGGAATAGGATACAGTAGGATTATTATGTTAAAAAACTGGAGAGGATCCAGCAGAGGATTACCAGGATACTTGTGACCGTAGGGCACTACCTATAGGGTGAGGTCCAGGGAACTCAGACTACTTAATCTCATGAAAAGGTGGTTAAGGGACAATCTAAGATCTCCTTTCAGCTACATGAAGAAAAACTACAGAGATGATGGAGCCAAATTGTGGCAAACTAATGAGCCACAGTGGCATGACACGTAGCAAGAGGCAACAGCCTGGCATGGGAGATTCAAACTGGACACTAAGATAAACCACATCACTAGGAGGGCAGTTCAATACAAGAACAGGCAATAGCATAGCTGTAGATCCACCATCCATAGAGGTTTTCACATCTTGACATGTCAAGCCCAGCTGGCCCGATCCACAGATCCTGATGTTGACAATAGTCCTGCTCCAAGCAGACAGCTGGACTAGATGGCTCCAGAGATTCCTTACAACCAACATTACTGATTCCACTTCAATATACCATGGAAAATATCATCCAAAAGGAAGATTTCAGAAATTATGTGGGGATTTCTTTCATATCTGATTTATATTAAAAAACCCCAACAAACAAACCCTTTTGAGCCTATTCAAAAGTTAATCCTATTTTGCAATGATGTCTGATGAAAATTTGACAAACAACATTATACAATGGAGGATGCAAAAAGCAAAATGCAGTGATCCAGGCTACAATTCTCAAATGAAAGTATTATTATTTCCTTTAAAACCAACCATCTTTTCATAGGGCTCCTTACCCTCTAAGAAATACTTGCCACGTGAGTGATATCGTGGCGTTGGATACAAATGCAACCCATCTGGAGAAAATGTCTTAGGGAACCAGCTGTTGAACCAGCAAGAAGACTTTCTTTGGGCCACTCTGTTCTGGCTGAGAAAATAGTAAGTCCCTTTAATTAGAACTCTGCTAAATGAAATTTGGATTCCTGTCCTGCTGTTGTATACTAGATGAAAAGGTACCCTTCATCTTTCCACACCCCCAGGACACTTTTTCACTTGGTATAATAATTGTTACAATGCATCTGTAATGACTACAGCTGGGCAACATTTTCCTAACAAACCAGAAATAATTTGCAAAGCTTTCAGCAATCTTGGGCCAACTTCTGGCTGGTTTTCAATCAACCTGAGTCCATATTCTGGGCACATTCCCGTGCCAGATTTTGGCTGAAACTTGTCCAGGAATTCTTACGCCAGGAAGGGTTTTTCAATGTCACCTGGAAGTCACACCAGCCAGTTGATTATGTGGTTACAAAGACTTAGCAAGGCAAAATTCAGTAGTTTCAGATGAGATATATATTTTGAGCCTTTTCAGAATGGAGCTAAGATCCAAGGCTCTTGAGTATGAACCTACAGAATATTAACCAAAAAAAATAATAAAGTGTCCTTTAAACCCTCTGGCACAGAAATCCTCTCTTTCACCATTGCCTCAGCTGGATTTTCTTTGCTTGTATTTAATTAGGTCTGTATTTTTCTAAGGGCTGTTACAGGTAACTTTTTGCTTTTCCTTGCCTTTTTACAGTAAATAAGTTTAAGCCCACAAATTCAAGGCTATCCCTTGAGACAAGTGCAGTTAGCTATGAAGTAGAGGAGAAAACTCCAAGTGTAACAGAATGGTCCCTTTGCCTGACATGTCTCCTTCGATTTTCATAAGTGCTTTACTTAGCTATCTGTACACAGCTGTCTAGGAAGCAAGACTGTAAACAAGCCTTAGATAGCTCTGGAGGTGTAATACAATTTCAGTCCTTCTTTCTTCAAAATCTATATTAGAGATATATATATGTGTGTGTGTAAACATATATATACATGTGTGTGTTTAAATATANCCTGGAGGTGTAATACAATTTCAGCCCTTCTTTCTTCAAAATCTGTATTAGAGATATATATATGTGTGTGTGTGTAAACATATATATACATGTGTGTGTTTAAATATATATATACACACGGATATATGGAGAGAAAGGGGGAGGGAGAAGAAAGGAAAGACATGTCCGTTAATGAAGGCTTGAGACTATCTTTAACAATAAAATAGACTATGGACTTGGAATAAAAGGAGACAAAAACAAATATAAGGAAAAATTTCAAATTTGGAGTATAACTGTATCAGCTGTTCAGATGCTACGCATTCAGAGATTTCAGTTGAATTAGCTAATAAATGCACAGAACTACTGACAGCTATTTGAAAACATTATGGAGAAGTTCCAGAGATTTAGACACGGTATCAATCTTCCAGCGTTTGACCCTGGTAATTACTGTTTTGTAAGTCTAATTTCCAACCCTTCAGCACAACAGAATGAGTTTCAAGAAAAAAAAAACAACCAGAAAAAACAAAAATGAAACACCAACCATGTAGAGGGTATCATATCTATGAGTAATAAGCTCTGTGAGTTTGTAGATAAACAAATCATAGCAGTCAAACTTGATTGCCTTTCTTGAGAACTCAGTGAATGAAATTAAAAACCAACAATAACAGAACAGAGAATATACCTGGATTACACAAGAACACTGGCTATGGCATCACAGTCATTAAAATAATTTTGAATGTAAAAATTGTCAGATAGAGCAGAAACAGTCTATGGAGCCAGAGAAGATAATGATAGTAGGGCAGCAAGTTTGTGGGGTGCATCTAAAACAGCACAAGAATCAGCAGCGGGCTGAGTCTCATCAGCCTCCCAAGCAGTGACTTGACAAAAAGAGATGAGCAATGTGTAGAAGATATTTGTGGCAAGGGATGCTACAAGCACCTATGGAGTAAAAATTCTAGCAGAAAGGTATACTCAGCAGCTATATAGGCTGACAGCAAATAATTAACCTACATGCATGTGACAAAAATACAAGGCAATATGCTGCTGTGGCATAAGCAAACATGGTATCACACTGGGAGTAATAACACCTGAGCATTAATCTTAGCTCTGCTGCAAATTTTAGGTATGATGGTGGGTCAGGCCTCTCGACTTTTTTGAGTCTCTCCTTTTTCTCCAGGTGTTGGCTGTTTAATGAATGTAAGCTCTAAATTCTTCATAACAGGAAACACTCCCATTCGGCATTTGTACAGCACCTAGCACATCAGGACAAGGTCTGGACCACAACCTCTGTCAACTCTTGTCCATGCAAAAGCGTCGCACCAACATAAACAGTCATAATTTACTTACAGCTGGTCTAGCAAGAGGATCAATTATTGTATGATTGAATATGTCACCATATGTTCCATGGATGGATATTCACAGTTTCCCTCCACCTTCTCCATGTAGTATTAGTAATTTTTGAAGCAGCATTTATTCTCCATTCATTCAAATAAGGAACAGAAAATGGATTTTGCCTACCAGAGAAAAATGCATTTCCCTCTTTCCCATGTATTTGCAAGTGTTTCCCAAGAAACAAATAAAATTCCAAGGGGGGTGGGATATTTATGCAAAAAAAGAATATTATATTATCCAGTATTAGAATGCTAATGTTAACAGAAAAATGTGGAGAGGATATTAAACTTCATGCATCAAGGATTGTTCCATTCTCTTTCACTGAAAGCTGAATTAGTTTACATTTCACACAGGGTAAGAGCTCAGTTTCAAGAGAGCAGGTAATTTATTGACATTTCAAGATGTTTATTACTGTACAGTAACACGTTCATCTTGCCTTACCTCCCTACTAGGGGATCAGCTTCTTGCATAACCTTTCTCCCTAGACCATCTTTGTATCAACCACAGTCATCAACAGGACTCAAGACTTAGAGGGTCTCCGAGTTCAGTCTTTGTACTCCAAAGAGACTCTTATCCAATAACCTCCACGAAATCATAAACCAACAGAGACGCTTGGAAACACATGCAAAAGTAAACATCATGATACTGTTTAAAGAAATAACATCTACGGACTAACGTGAACTCCTTGAGCCCAAAGCAGAATAAATATGAGCAGTACATCTATTAGCTGCAAATGGATAAAACAGTATTTATAAAATGGTTAATTTAGATCTGATTAATGTTTATAAATGTGTTTACATAAGAATTGGATATTAACCTATAGCTTTAAAGGGTTTAATTAGCCTTGGAATATTGTCTCAGCGTACAATGAAAAATAACTAATTCACAAAGGAAAACGGAAAGGAAATCTGCAAGCACAAATGAGGTCAATTAATTAAGCAATTTGCATAAATTTGGATGGTTATTTTCAGGGCATTTTTGACATTTTGCACTTCCTATTCCCATCACACCAGCAAAAATACTTTTCTGTCACCCTATTTATATGATACATCAATCATCTCATGGGATCACAGAATACCAGCACACACTGCAGTATAACAGCTTCGACACACAAGCTTTCTGAACCGTGCAGAATCTAGCATCCCATTTCCAGCTGTACTATCTTATCACCAGCAGATGCATTTACAGGCTGTTATAGCTTCGTTCTTACCTCCAAATGGAAAAAAGAATATGAAATATGACTTCATCTCCATTACATTTTTACATCCTGAATACCAAACAGATGGTAACAATTACAGATGGGAGTATATTTCTCACACAAGAAGCCAAATGCTGCATAGCTCACCAATTGAAATTTGGAACGAGTCACTTAATGCATTTTGTTTATCCAGATCTAAATTGGCGGAAAAGGGTAGAGGAATTTGGCCTAGCAGTTACATATTCCCATAGTTACCCTGGGAATACTACAGCAGCAACCTCTTCTTAATACAGCTGTGTCCACACAGGTCCTTTGGCATCTTTCTATTATCCTTATAACAACCAAGGCAAATTTACTAACTCAGATGTAAGAGGAAAGTAATTTGCTTCAGAATGGAGACCCTTCTGTGGCAATTCCTGTATACGCTCATTTCCCAGAGTAGTGCCTAGCTGTAAGAGGCTGTAACACAGTCTGGGTTGCTCTCTACTGGCTGAGCTGTGTCGATCCACCAGACCGAAGTCATGGTTCAAGAGCTGGTGGTCAGCTGAGAGTACTGCTTCCCAGCATCACCAAAACTTCAGGTCACCGGTATGTCATCAGCTCAGGCTCAAAAGCTAAAGCTGAAACTGCTGACACAGCCTCCTCTGTCCTTTGGTCCAAAACTCCACAACCTGTCTCAAGTTTATATTTCTCTGTTTCATGTCTGCTTTGATAAGAATAATGTGTGACCTTTATCCAACACTGTCAAATAAACTTAAAGCCACAAATTTAGATTTTATATAATCCAATATTACACTTACTCTGACCTATTTTTTACAATACATNACTTAATGCCACAAATTTAGATTTTATATAATCCAATATTACACTTACTCTGACCTATTTTTTACAATACATTTTACAGTACTTTTCATGGACTGTACTACTGAGAAAGTAATTAATTTATTGAGTCTTTCTATTTTGTCCCACATCTGTTTAATATTGTCACAAGTGAATTTTTCAATGGTGTATTTCTTTATTTATATAATAATTAATTCCTAGGCCACAACTTCAACTGATGCAAATAGTAATTTTCTGAACTGAAGCCAATGAAATAAAGCTGCCTTAAACCTGTTGAGAACCAGGCTTTTGTACTGATATATGTAAAGTGTTAGCATGGAACTGAAAATATAAAATAAATATAATTAAAAGAAACACTAAGGAAATTACTATTAAATATTTTTTGTTTTCTTCGTTTTGCATCAGGCAGGGTCAGGGCAACCCGCAGTACC
>RSEF01000002.1:154198936-154213247 GCA_003993805.1 Himantopus leucocephalus | reverse complement strand
CCTCCATCTCTGTCAGCCTTGCCTCATAGGACAGATGACCCAGACCCTTCATTGTAGTGAAGGCCCCTCACTGGACTGTCCCCACTATGTCCATGTGTCTTTTGCGCTGGGGAGCCCAGAACTCGACACAGCACTCCAGGTGTGGCCTCACCAGTGCNTGTCCATGTGTCTTTTGTGCTGGGGAGCCCAGAACTCGACACAGCACTCCAGGTGTGGCCTCACCAGTGCTGAATGAAGGAGGAGGGTCACGTACCTCAAACGGTGAGCAATGCTCCTCCTAATGCAGCCCAGGATACCATTAGCCTTTGCAGCAAGAGCACATCACTGGTTGATGTTCAACTTGGTATTCCCCAAGACCACCGGGTCCTTTTCTGCCAAGCTGCTTTCCAGCTGGGTGGGACCCCAGGTGAAGGACTTCGTACTGTCCCAACTGTTGAACTGTCCCAACCACCTTCCAATGATAGTAGCTTTCATCCTTCTCTGACTGCTCCTACCTTGCTATATTGCTTCCTGACCCAAATGGATAAAATTAGGACCTAGCCAGCAATAAGCAGGCAATAATAATTTTTTTCATACCCTCATTCCTGTGGAATCACACTTTATCCAGGGCCCTTTGTGATCAACAGATCTCTGGAGGCAGCAAAGTAGCTTGATGGAAAAGGGAAACAGGATATCAAAACCCAGCCACAGGTGAGATAAATAGCTATCAATGGGATGGAAGGACTCCCCTTGTCAGAGAGCACAGCTTTTCCTGTTGCTTACCAGCTGTTCCCTGTGGCAGCTCACCCTCTAGAGACTTGGACAAAATACTGGAGAAATGATTATTCCTCAAGGCAACACACTGGAAGATTATCTAGTGTCCCAAGGGTTAAAGTATTTAAAATAGAAGAACGTTAACTGTGATGCTTTTTGTCTCCGAGGTGTTTGCTGGAGCAGAACAGGATTTGTTAGACGTTTCAGTGATATGGAGAGGATTTAGGCACATTAAATTTATCCCCTGTTGAGCACCTGCAGGCAGCAAATAACTGGAGTACAACGATGCAGCTTTTATCTCAAACTTGGTGCCTGGGAATGGGTACTACCATTGTCCCCTTTCACTGTAAAGTTTCTTTTGAGCACTTATTGGCTTGCATGCCTTGATGGTGTCCCTTTGAGTGACTTAACCATTTAAGAGTTTATTAGAAGTGGATGTAAGAAAAATAAAACAAGTTTTATTAGGACATTACATCGTGCTGCAAGACCAGCAGAACACGTGGCTCAGCGAGCTGATGAAGCTCAAGGGACAAACATGTGAATGATCTCTGATTGGGGAACACTAGAAAAATAATGCAGCGCAGTGAATCACTTTTTGCTGGTGAAAAGAAGAAAAAAGAGACAAAGGGAAGTTAAGACATTCTGGCTTTAACCTGTCTAAACCTAATTTTGTGGTTTGGTCAGCTGTATAGAGGTTTACTCTTGAACTTGGTCAGGCATTCATAGCTAAAATATGGATTTATTGAAAAAATGGAAATATATTAATTTCTGTTTCAATGTGAACCAAATCTCTTGCTTATATCCTCCTTTCTTTTATTTGGCCATCCTTTCCAGCTGTCCTGCAACTTGCATACTTGTAGAACCTAGTAAAAACCGTACTTATTTCAGTGCAGTCATTTTTTGACGTGCTGCAGCTAAACAGGAAACACATTGCTCTTTAGTCTTTGACAGTGGAAATAAATTGAGTACATAATTTTATTTTTATCCTCATTTCTGAACTGTCTGACTGCTGCTGGTGAATTTGCTGTGAAATCCAGGTCATATATGTGTCTAAATAAAAGGTAGGCCTCTGACTTTATTTTATTTTTAACAGGCAGCTGCAGCAAGGTACTTTTTCTATTTTTAATGGGCAGCTGCAGCAAGGAACTTTGAAGACTCAAAAGCAATCTTGTTTTCCTCTGTGGATGTAGGTACCAAACTTTAAGCCTCTGTCTGAACATATTTTGCTTCCTGGTTCAGCATAGCTGCACAAAAGGTAATATTTAGAAGTCATTTTTTAGTGAGGTAAATGTCAGGATTTATAACTTTTTAGGGGTTTTTTGTTTTGTTTTGTTTTCATTACTTATTATTAAAGAAGTCTTGAACACCATAGAATCTACATAGGATAATAAAAACACCTTAGGAGTTGGGATTAAACTCCAGCCATATTTCAAAATTATTACATCACTGTAAGATGCAGGACATGTACCTCAGAGAGCTGAGATGAGGAAATGGCAGTGATCCTTCCCAGCATCATTCCCAACATCACCTCCATTTTGCAATGGGGGTAGGGAAGGTGTGCACCCCATTAACAACACGGATCCCACTGTGCCTCCCCCTTCCCACAGAATGGGTGATTCGGGTGGCCTATTTACCTCCAAGCTGTGTTCCACCTGGGAATGACAACTATTTATCCTTCAAAAGGGCATGAAACCCTCCTGCCCTGCAGCTCAACAGGGCAGATGAGGAGCTTCTGTAATCCTGGAAAGCCTGATGATGCAGTCAAAAATAGGTCAGGGCACGGAGAGTTTGGTCATAGCTGAAGAAAGAAAGGGCTTTTCTTGGTCCCATTTATTGTAATGTTTGTTGAACAGATAAGTAGGGGAGAGGACAGAACTTCCCTCCCATCCCTTCCCCTCCTCTCCCCTTTCCTTCCCCCCCACTTCCCCTGACCCTTCCCCTTCCCCTGACCCTTCCCCTTCCCCTGACCCTTACCTTCCCCTTCCCTTTCTCCTNTTTTTTTTTTTTTTTCCCCAAATTAAGCCCCCACACTGGTATTACTGTGGTTTCTTGGCTGACGTTTTGATCTTTCATTGTATTTCTATATATATGATAAATACCTGGAGCACTGAAGGGGTGATAATACAGGCTATGGTTGGTCTAAATACATTCAGATATGATTCATGTACAATGCTTAGACCAGCAACAGCTCTAATGCTTTTTTGCTGTTAGGGATCTCTAAAGAGAATTTTGTGTGCACACGCCTATAAAATGCAACAGAGATTTAAGAGAGCAACATCATGCAAAAGATATTGTATCAAAAAGAACTACCACAGAAGCACACATTTGTATGGCAAATACTTATCAACTGCTTCCTGAACAAATTCACAGGACTGTCAAGGTGTTGGGACCTTTTAATTTTCACCAAATTAGTCTTTTCACATTTAGCCCAAGTTGACAAAGGCCTGTTTGACACAGGCGACTTTAGGAATATCCAGGAGAACCACCACTAACAGCTTTTGTCCATTTTCAAATACTACCCATGTATTTGTACAAATATGTACCCATGTGGTGCCCAGATTGCTGCAAAAAACAACTAAGAAACCAGTTCTTTGGGATCTGTTTCAGTCATCCCCTCCACAGGCTGACCTGGGCACTAGCCGGGCACAGATGTGGAACCACCATGTACTTGAGAACTCTGCTGCACATTAAATCTTTCGGGGGAAAAAAAAATGGTTAAATGCGGCTTTGGAAACTTGTTGCACATGATTGCTAAGACAGAATGCCAAACAAACATTTTAGCAAGGCTCTGATGGGGATAGACCTCACTGTCCCCAAGAATCACCCCAACTTAGATGATTAAGATCAGAATGGTTATTGTTCCTGTTAATCACCCAGGACCAGAACAGCTCAATCAGCCCCACTATGTGAAAAGATTTATATATGTAAAATAAATGAAAGAACTTGCACCAAAGATTTGAGGCCTGGATGCGTGTTGCTTACATACATTCATGCAAAATTTCAGGCTTCTTCAGCAGTCATTGGAGAGAGCAATGAACACCTGCAGAAAGTGATGCAGGGATTAAGTGAGATCTTTCAGCCTGTGGAGGTGGCTTTCCGTCTTATTTTTCCGCTAAGAGTTCCTAAGGTACAAAGTGCCTCAGTTTTGTAGCCAAGGACATCAGTTTAGTAGGCAAGGTTCAGTGGAATTCATTCAGACCTTACAGTGCAAGATATAGAAACAGTTGGATATAGCTGAAGAAGATAGTCTAGCAACACTTACTGGTGTAATAAACAGTTAAACTCCTGTCTGGAGAGCTACACAGCTGACCAGATAAAAGCTTCTACTCTGGATTGCTTTTAAGATATCATTGACTATATAGATTAGACCTCACTAAACACACTTTTTATAATACTTCAGATGACCTAGAATATCCTGTGGGACCCCATCTGTTTCTCTGGGGTGGAGGTCATCTAGATCTTATGTTTCAGCTGTTTGCGAATGTGGATACCTTAGGAAACAGAAGCTGTCTGAAACAGAAGCTGTCCAAAACACAACTGAATTAAACCCAAACATCATAAAAATCCCACAACATTTCATCTCTCTTTCCACTGTCAAGTATTTGGTAGGATTCATAGCAGAAGTGGATCTTAAGGTGAAAGTTGAAGGCAAGAGGTATCTAACAACCCAAGACTCAGGCACTATTGTAAGAAAGACCCAATACATATGTTTGAAACAAGATCATACTAGTTTTTCAAGGTCAGTAGGTAAGTGTTCATGACAATTCATCTTAAAGGTGCTTTTATGAGATGTTTCCCAAGGTTTGCCTTTCAAAATTCAGTGAATTATTCATGAACACTACTGGTTGACTTCATCTCTACGAAAAATTCATGACCTCTTTATTCATTTTGCTACTGTCAGGCTCCTCAGGGCTCAACAACTATTTTAATAAAATGTCATTCCAACTACTGTGCATCATGGAATATGAACTTTTCTGGAACTAAGAAATAAGCCAAATCACATTCTGATTTTTCCACTATTATTGGATATTATATAAATTAAACTAGAGATGTCAGTATATCAGCATTAAAGGTCATATGTAATTTTACCGCAATCTCTAAGCCAATTGCTAAAAGAAAACAAAACACAAACATCTGAAGTTAAACATATGAGTAAGCCTTAATTTCTCTCTGTTTCAGAAGGAATCAGAAAGCATTAATTATAGGGAAAAAAAAAAAATTAGAAATGTCTATTGAAAGATGTTGATTTTGCATTTGTCCTGTACAATATAGTTAGACTTTTCTGAAAATTATCTCCCTTTAATGACTGGTTTATGAAATGGATAAACATCAAGATGGCCAGAAAATACGTGCTTTTGAATGTATGGCTATGGTTTCTTATTTGAACATGACTTACTTGTCCTGATCGCCTAAGAGAATCATCACAGTGTGGAGAAAAGAAAGGGAGAGAAGAGGATATTTAGGAAAAGTCTTATTTCAGCCTTAGCTTGCTAACATTCACAATGTGTGCTTGTGAGTTAGAAACCCCAACTGTCCCTTTTCCTCTCTATCCTTCCTGCCTCTGCATCGTTCTCACAAACTGTTCTCATTCTCAGTAAATAAAAGTGGTGATTAAACAGCAATACTCTAATAACTGCTGAAACTTAATCCTCCTCATTTGCATGAGAATGAAACACGGGAAATAGAAGTAATCACATTCTCAATTCTACTCACTAATGCAAGGTTGGGTTTTTTTTATTATTATTATTATTTTAATTTATATAAACCAAATCAGATACAAAAAAGAAAAAGGATGAGAGCTTTAATTTTCTTCTATAACAGCTTAGCAAATTCAGATTCTGGTTGGGAAGTGATAAGGGTTTCCTGTATGGTACCCTGCTGTAAGCGGAACAAACAATTGTTAGACACAGAGACCTGTGAGACAACAAATCCACATGATGCTCTGAAGAGGGCATATGGAAATAAAGATACATTTTTATTTACTGTGAAAAAATATTGTTTCAAAAGATCTTATTTCCAGACAGGATCACTTCTGCAGAGCATCAAGTTTAGCAAAAATGCCTGAGGCACCGAAACAGATGTGGGCTCAGAGCTTATGTTTCTAATTTGCGATCATATAGTATTCACAAAACTTTGCCACCCACACTAGTTTGTTATTGTTCCAATGCTATGATTAAAATTGTTCTCATTTCTCCATCACACTGCCGGTCTGAGGCCTCTAGCTTGCCAGCACGTAAATAGCCAGTACATTGAAAGATGCAAGTCATCCAACTGAGCCATGTACTTTCTTTTACTTTCTTACAGGAACTTTCTTGGCTGACTCCAAATCTAAAATCATGAGTTCCCCACACCTGTGGGTGAATTGGGGCTGTCACAACATGTAATCTTTAAAGATCAGGATCTGGTGGACCTGTAGTTTATGTGAACTAAGTTGTGTATCAGGTGCCTGTCCTCATACAACCATTGGGTGTGACATTGTGTCCTTGAGTTTGAAGTTTCTGAAATCGTAACTGCTCATTTACTCTTCTTCAGCTAAATCAGTAATAGTCTTTCTAGTCATCTGTAATCAATTATCCATGGATGATAAACCTCGGATAAAAAAATAAAAATACTTTAAATGTATTTTAAAATGATCTGCATAAATAATGTGCTAATAGCAGAAATCAGGTTTGAAGAGATAATAACATATTGCATGGACAGAGAGGAACCAATGGGCCTGATCCACAAAAAGAGTTGGATTACTAAAATCCACTTACCAGCTGAGTCATTCAGTTGCACCTTCAGCCCCACCTGAGGACATCTATTTTTGCTAGTGCTTTCACACTGGGTGCTTTCAACACTTTTCTACAGAAAACTAGGTATTGATGGGCTAACACTGCCTAAAGAACCCATTCCAGTGCATCTTTCAAATGCATAGCTACTGAATCAGACATCATAAAATCAAAGAGAAAAGTAATAATTTTTCATCTCTTTTCTTTCCATTATTTTTATCTAACACCTTCGTGACTTGCTACAGACTTCTTGTGTAGTGAAATATTATCTTTTTCTCTGATACTTTCCCTGTTTATGTGTATGTATATTTTACTGGGCTTTAACTTATTTTCCTAAGGCAGCTAGCACCATTCGCTGCACCACGTGGACACAATTTCTCATGAGTCTGGTAATTTTGGGTGCATAAGGAAGCATCCAAAATCAGTTGGGAAGTGCAGAAAATTTCCCTGCTTGGCCAGGTTTTATTAACATCTGATAAGGCAGCGTTGTCTGCTGTTCCCTTTAACTTAGAGTGATTGTTTTGGCACAAGCAGCATGACTGGAGCATACCTTTATCCCAGAATCAAGATAGTGTTTGTATTAATATTGGGAAATACGGTAGAAAAGTTTCTCTTATTAGGTTGCATACTACCTGCTGGCTTTGAGAGAGCTCTGAGACATCCCTTGTCAGCAGTGGGGTGGTCAAGTTGAACAGTGGAAGTAAATTCTGAGTCATTCAAGGCTGCTTGTTTGCTGTAACTTGTTCGTGTGAAGAAGCAGTTTCACTGAGTTCAGTAAGACTACATTGGTTTGCATCATCCGAGGGCATTTAGTTTCTGTGTTACACTCAACTGAACTACAAAAAAAAGGCAAACTTGTGGGGGTTTTGTTGGTTTATTTTGGTTGGATTTGTTTGTTTCTGTTATCCACTACAGTTGTTAAAGGGATTGCAGCTTCAGGAGCTCAACATTAAGTATTCACGTACTAGAGAAATTGCTATCCATAGTCAATGACACACGAGACCTCCTAGAGTTTTAGGATGACAGATTACTGCGTAAAGTATACCAGGAATCAAGGAGTAAGCAGTGTAAGAAAAAACATGCCAGCTACTGAAATTAGGTGGCATTTTCTCTTGTCTTTCAACTTGGGTATAAAAAAAGGTCTCTGGGAAAGACACTTGATGATTGACAATAAGACTTCACATATTGTGGATAGCATGTGTATTCGATGACCTTCATCTGTTGTTCTATTAAAAGAGCAAAGTCATTATCTTCTTCAATAGGCAAAGGTGATATATAAAATCTCATTTTGTACTGAGATGCCACCTGCCTCAGAAGAGGCATCATCTGTGCTGCTCCTTGGAGATGGGACTTGTCCTTTTTTTCATTTGTTTTAAAGACTACAAAGGGCATTGGATAACAATATAAGGCCTTAGAATCCAATAAGGATTTTCCATTTTCTCAGATATTTTGGTACAATTCTAATTTAAATTATGGATGGATTTGCAGGGCAGATTGTCAACAGATGTCCCCAACCCTTGTCACAGGGTGGGAAATACAAGCTCTGAACTCACCTTCAAAATTTCAATAACGCAACTTTTAATTCCCTCTGACAAAAGTGGGTAAGGGCAGTGGAAACACTGCAGAATTGGAAAATAAAGCAAAGATTTGCATATACTGTAGAGTACAACCGTTTCCTTGAGACACAGTATACAGTTTTACACATAAGCATATGTACACATGTGCACATAAACATGTCCCCTCTCCGAGGGATGTAATTCCCTATTTCTCTGCTGTGCTACTGTCCACTGTTAGGTTCAGCAATCTACTGATAGATCTGAGGAGGAGTCTCCACTGGTGTTTTTTGGTGTTTTTTTTTTTTAAAGGATACAAAGCCATCAGGTTGAGATTGCATAGGTTAAGGCGAATGCTGTGTTTGTCTCGTGTTGAACCCGTGATGACAGAAGAATCTGTCAGAGCACACAGGGGAGAGTTGAAAATATATAAAAATTAAAATAAGAACAATGACCATGACTGTCATTACAAAGTTCTGAAAATCAGCTTAAAACTCCTTGTGCCTACAGCTTAGAATTGCAGACAAATGTATATTTTTGTCGCAGTTCATAGGTGTACTTATAAATGAACTGGTATTACACTAGCCCTGGTGTGTCTGGTTAGCTACTAACTAAAAAGTCTGACTTCACAAAACGTTCAGTTAATACAAGCAGTTTTCAACAATTTTATGGGAAGCAGTTCTAGGTACCCAGTGTGGTGATTCAAACATATATCATGGTGTGGAAATGCTGGTTTGAGAAGCCTTTTCTGTTCATCCTATTTGACAGGGAGCATGTATTCTTTTTGACCCCTAGCCATACACAAAGACTTGGCTTATTTCTAGAGCAATACACAAGTCATGACCTTCTGACAAGGGTCCACATCTTTTTTTTTTCTCTGAATCTCTGCTTGTTATCAAGAGTGAAGGATGCAGAAGAAAGTGCATTGGAGGAACTCACTAACCTGAGGTTAAAAAAGGTTTCTGTACCATCTCTGTGAAACCTCTCTTGGCAGAAACCTTGCTTAAAGCATTTGACAATCAGCATTATTGAAACAGACATTACTCAGAGGAAAACACAGTTATGTTTTCACGAGGGTCTAAAAATTGTGGTACCAAATACCCGTATAATAACTGCTTTGATTGAAAAAATATGAGAAAAAAGAGAAATATAAAAAATTGATCTCTTCGCTCTTCAAGTTGCTGTTGCTAAGTGATCTGTTGGTACTTGAAGACAAGAGGATTATTGCTCAAAGTAGTGTTTACCACCAAGTTTCTTTTCAGCTTCTGTAAATCAGCATTTTTGGGTTTTTTTTAGGAGAGAGTGTATTTTGAGAGTCTAGGTTTTCTACATGCCTTAAGCCTTTCATAGGTACCTTCAAGTAGCTGATAAAGGCCAGCCATATAATTTATGAAAATATTTACATGTTCTTATCTTTGCAATGGATTCTTAGAAGGCAGACTTTATGAACAATTATGTATGATTGGCAAATACCATGATTGGCATTGCCTAGATCAGCTAGACTATTTTATGATCCTTCAGGTGAGGTCTGTTCCTTTATGAATATCTGGTGGGTTTGATACTGACTGATGCTGCTGAAGGCAGGTAATATATAGTGGAGTACTTTTGAAAAGATTATGAGTAGTTAGCATGAAATTCTTAATATATGGACATCTGAAAAGAAACTTGTTAAGGATTCCCAGTCCCAGGTCATACTCTCGGGGATGAGTCCCAAAATTTTCATTGACAAATCCTACATAATCATTTTATATTTTGTGTAGTGTAGCTTCTCTGAAGGCTGATAACCAGCCAAAAGGAATCACAAGTCACAAGTAGAAATTAGTCTGTCTAAATACAAACCCATGAACTTGCACCTGTCATTTTCTGCACAGCCCACTGACCTGCCTCAACACGTTCCACGTCTAACTCAGATTTTCAACTTGAAAAATATTCACAGGAAAAAAAAAAGCTAGGCACAATTTACAGTGATGAGTTGTTTGGGCAAGGAGGGCTGAAGCACAGGAACCAAATTACTGTTCCATAAGAAAGGCTATTCTGGGATGCGACCAACTCTAAAGAGTGCTTGGGATGAGGAAATTCACAGAAGCAAAGATGATAATGCTCCTGCTTCTCTGGGTCATTCTGCTAAGAACTAAAATACTTCTTTTCATCAACTCTTCTACTTCAACCTTCTTTCTGTATTTAAATTTATAACAATTGAGGAGCACCATGACAAGACTTCTCACCAGTTGACATTCATGCAGAATGTCAGTGTTACAGTATAGAATGGGAGGTGTAGGTTCAAAGCCAATATACATTTGGGTTTTTTTTTCAAAAAAAAAACCCAAACTGAGGCATGCTTCCTGTACTCCAGTCCACAGACACACACCCCAAGGATAAAAAAACAACAGCAAAAACCATCCTCAACTCTTTTAAATTTTAAATAGGAAGATGGTTAAAAAAACCAAGCTGAATGCAAAACTAAATACAAATTCTGATCTTTGGGGTTTTTTTTCTTTTCTTTTTTTTTTTTTTTTTGCAATAGCTATGATACGCATATTTTAATGGGAAAAATGCAAAAATAAAATTAAAAATGAAAAACATTTTGAAAGGAAATTTTGGTAATACCCTCTGTGTGTGTGAGTGTGTCTTTAATAATGTTATATTCCTAGTACTATTACTTCAGTCCTGAGGCGCAGAGATTGGTTTACAGCAAACTAAATCTTGTGTAGAAAAGTCAGGAAAATATGAGTGATAAACATACTTCTTCATAAACACTCAGGACTGACCTGTAAATCAAACCATGAAGCCCCCTTCTTTTCTGGACTCCACACAAACTGCAACCTGATCAGGGAAGCTGGGTTAAAAGATATGGTTATGTAGTGTGGTCACATAAACTGCTGTCACAGGGAGAGGTAGTACAAGAAAAGAATAACAAAGGTATAGAGATATCAGGACAAATCTCAGGACTTTACAGTATGTCAGAGAAGTAGAGACAGTGAGGGAAAAGAAGCATGTCCAGTACTTGTGTATGGGAGAAAAATGAAGAATTAAAACCAAAAATTATAAAAAATAATAATAAAAAATAAATACAAGGAAGATAGACAAAATAATGGAAAATTGAGAGAAAGATGCCTCATTTCAAAGGTGAATATGAAAACATGTTCCTGGTGTAAGTTATCGGGAACTAGTAGTTTGAACTAGTTGAAAATTAAGCAAATGCATATATGGTGGATCAAGGTCTTAGCAAAGAGAAAGAGAGAGCTTGATGGAAAAGAGAAAGAAAAAATCAACAAAAGATAAGGGAGCTCTCTGGAAAGGAAAAGACAGGAAAAACGAGTGTTCGCACCAGCTGCCTAGTTACCGAGCACCCTGAGGACTGCACAGAGTTGTTTCTGCTGCCTCTTTACATTGCTTTCTGAGGTCATTCCTCACTTTATGTTAACAGCTGCGGAGGTGAAGCCCTGAAGGTGTCAGTGGAGATATAAGGGAAGAAACAAAACTCAGGCAGTGGCTGTGCCGTTATTACGATGCACTGAGGAAGCAGCTGAGCAGGGCAGCTGACACGCTTGGTCATGCTTTTCCAAGTTTTGTCATTTTCTGACAAGAATTGGAACAAAATCCATCATATCTGGGGGCAAAATGGCTTCCTTTGTGACAAGCTGTTTCGCTGTACCTTAACCAAGCCCAGGTCTGGGAGAGAAAAGAAGGAGAAGTCTCTCCTTGAGCTTACTGTTGCCAAAAATACATCAACAACAATTACCTAGAAAGCAATCACACCTTGCAATGGTGGGGGTTTTGTTATTGCTTGGGTTTTTGTGGGGGTGTTGGTTTTGGGGATTTGGGTTTTTTTCTTTTTTTTTTTTTTTAAATTTGCCACTTAATTCTAACCTGTTAACTCATAGGTTTGGATTTACATAATTTGTTCAAGAAATATTGACTAAGATTTTTACAGGTATTTTACTACCAAGCTAATCTAATTAACACCTCTATTAATGCTGTCTGAGTTATGCTGCTATTTAAATTTCTCATCAGACCTTGACAGATGAGACTATTTATTTTTCTCCTGTTCACGGGAAGACACACACATATCTGAATTCCCTTTTTTGGATTTTGACAGATAATAAAGACAGAACACACAAGGAAAAAAAATAAAGGAAAGAAAAAGGCTAGAAATAGATAGAAATAGGTGAAGAAAGAATAATCCTGGATGTAGAAGGAAATGCAAACAGCTGTCATGGAAGGCAGATTTTTTTGAGGGTTTTTGATGTTTATTCATAATACCGTATTTAAGGTGTTAGATCAGGAGTAGCAAAACTTGGTTTCGTATGCTTGCAGCTCTACAGACCATTTATGTCATGATTCACACCTTTGTCCTGAGCCTGTATCTCCAGCTTTAAAAGGGAGACAATATTTCCCTTTCTGTCAACATAAATTGATGAATACTTAAGTACCCACTGTTAAGGGAGCCTGATGGCTGAAAACAAGACACTGCCACTTGTTAATTAGACCTCTGTGTGTAGTGCTCTGATATCAAGATGAATTACATCAAGCAAAATAATCTTATTTTAAAATATATTTTTTATAAATATAAAAGCATTCAGAGCTATACCCTCTATAAACAATAATGATACTCTTCATTACATGAAATTAGCTGAGAATGAATCCTCTCTCTGACCTCAGCTTACACTGAGCTATGCAAATCTGTCTGTCAAGAGTATCATGTCTTAAGAGCCTACCAGTCTTTGCAAACCCCTGCATTTAAAGAAGGGAAATCGCTTCATGTGAAAGATTCCCATTATGCATGCAATGACTCCTGATGGCAAGTGTTCTTCACCCAAATTAGAAACGTGTACAGGAGGGCTTGTCTATACTTACTTAATAATAAATATCATTTAACCTGGAGGCGCATTCATTCTGACCTCCTATTAAGTGATTACTAAACAAAACATTGGTGACTTGTTTTGGTTTTAAGACTGAAAGAATTATTCAGCCCAAGAGAATAGTCTGGTGGATAGATTAATATTCTGTCAGGTCACAGGCTGTTTACATCATGGCTGAGGCTAAACTCAGCTGAAGTGGGAATGGCCAAAAATCAATCTTTTGTAAAGGTTGTAAAAGCCAGAAGCTTAGTAATTGTATACACAATTATTCAAGAAGTATACAAAAGTATTTTTCTGCATAAACCTAACATAAATCAGCACAGGATTATATGCCACTGTCAGTTCTTGGAAAAGAGCGACGAATATATTTTATGAAATGAGAGTGCCTTTGCTTAAATTACAGAAGAACAAATCCTTTCAAAAGATGGGAATAGAGTCATACACAAGATGCATACGTAAAAGGAGGACAGAACTATCAGCTACTGCATGCCAATGTTTCTCCAATGCTGTCTATCATGAATATCACATTTCAAGGACAAGGACAAAAATGAAGAAAGGACACTTCTCTCAGTCACCAATGCAAATTAAACCCAAGGTGGAAATAATGATACTTTAATGATCAACTGTAATTATGATATTATGATATCATTATGGTTGTTCAAATCTTTTTTTTTAAAAAATGAATTTGCAAGTCTCCATACTTTTCCCAGAGGATAAAAGTGAATCCAGACTCTGAAAAAGAAAAAATAGCAAAAACAAAAAACCCCTTCCTCATAGTTTTAAAAATTGGGAGTCTTGTACAGTAAAGTCATTGTTTGTGGAAAATAGGACACCAATTTGCTTATAGGAGCTCCCTCACTGATTAAGACTTGAGCATGCACAAAGGTGTCATGGTGTAACCACAGCTGGCAGCTGGGACCACGCAGCTGCTCATGCAGTTCTCCCCATTTACCCCCAGAAGGATACGGAGAAAAGGGAGAAAAGGAGGGGAAAGGAATGGAAAAAAGTCTTGTGGGTTGAGATAAAGACAGTTTAATGGAACAGTAAAAGAAAAAGGAAGATATCAACAACAATAACAATAATAATCGTAAAAGAATATAAAAGATAAAGTAATACAACACAAGTCACTCTCACCACCTGGTGATTTGGTTGCCCAACCCATCCCAGACAGTGATCATGGATTCCCACCCCACCCCAGCCAACCCCCATTTGTATACTGAGTGCCACTTCTATGGTATGGAGTATTCCATTGGCCATTCTATTGTTCTGTCTATGCTCCTTCTCAACTTCTATGGGAAGCTGAAAAAAGTCCTTGTATAGTATAAACAACACCCAGCAACAACTAAAACAATATGCATTATTGACATTCCTT
>RSEF01000002.1:154167695-154183386 GCA_003993805.1 Himantopus leucocephalus | reverse complement strand
CCGCCCTGTACCTCCCCACTGCCAGACCCTGGGGCACAGACACCCTGATACACCCTGCAAGAAAGAAGCCCCAAACAGATTTTTCACGGTCTGTCATTTTGTGAAATATCATACTCCACATGGTCACAGACTACCCCGGGACTGACTGGCAGGAGCAATGGCCCCACTGCCACCCCTACTGGTTAATTCAGCTGGAAGACACAACAGGCAGTCCTTTCTGACTGAAAACATGGTGACGCCATTCTGTTTCAGCTTCCATTTTGTGATAGAGAGTCACCTTTTTACGAAATGTCATATCCTATTTGTTTTCATACTCTCCTCTGATCACCTGGCAGGACCGGATGCCCATTCTGTTTTTCCCAGAAGTATGTCATAACTGGAAGGCCATGACCACCTTATACGCAAAAGTTGCTATCTTTGCCAGCTTCATACTCCTATGTGTTTTCATACTGCTAAGTGATTGTCTGGTTACTATTTTTTGAAACTGTCCTCATTTGAGGTAAGACAGAACCAATGCTATTTTCAGTAATTTTACTTTTCAATTAAGTCTCCCCTAACTCTGAAATTAACAGCATATTTTTCAGACAGTATCCATTGCTAACAGATAAGGTCTGATGTTTATAGTTAATGCCAAGGAATGGTATGCAGAGAGGCTTTTGCTTATACTTATTGCTATAACACCCAAGGGCAGCTAACTGTTATTTGCCCCGTTGGAGGGTCAGAAGCGGAAAAGCTCAGTGGGGTCCCACCTGCAGGGAGGACAGACAGGACAGGTGACCCAAAACTGACCAACAGGGTATTCCATCCCATCTGCCTCATGCTCAGTACAAAAGCTGAGGGATCAAAGGGGTCAGTCTCTTTTTTCAATGGTCAGCATCCAAGGAGGACTCTGTCCATCTGCCTTTGACCCTGATCCATGCGTTCCTGAATCCAGATCTGGAATCCAGTTCTTGTCCATCACTGAGTCTGGGACTTTCCCCATGCCTGCCTGTGATGTGATCATCATCCTGGAAGCTCGATACTGGTTTTGTATATATTTCATTATTTTCTTATTAATGTTATTATCTTTCCTTTTTGTTATTTTATTAATAATATTTCATTAAAGTAGTTTAATTTCTTTTCAACACGTAAGTCTCTCTCTCTTTTCCTCTCCTCTCCTCTGTGCTCACAGACCAGGCACAGGCAGCAGGTCCTGGGCACTCCTCTGCGGGGGCCAAGTACCGGCACCATCACTGGGGCTGCCTGCAGAGCTGCCAAGGCGGACCCTGATGGGCTGCAGCAGTGCTGACTCTTTGGGGTGAGCTGTAAGGAATGTGTGACCAGTGATGTATCCATAAGCAGCTTTGCCTTTGGTCTTGTCCCATCTTGCCTGACCAGCTGCTGTTCACTGGAGCTGGAGAACCAGGGAACAATGCTGCCTGGTTGGCGGTGCTGGGGCTGGCCAGCTCTGGCTGCATCTTGAAGGCTGTAAGGGAAGGCAGGAGGCCTTCACACCCAGGCAGTGCCCCCATCCCTCCCAGGGGTAGGGGTAATATGCCAATCCCACCCTGCGCACCCATTGCCAGGCTTGCCAGGCCCCTGGCTCTAACTTGGGGTCACCCTTTATGAGGGTACCCTTAATGGACACTGTTATGGATTTTCTGCCCATAAATATCTGGGTCACCATCTATCCAATGACATAGCACGCATGCTGGAGGGGGAAAGCAGATGCCACAACCACTGAACACCTCTCTGGTGCAAGATTTGCAAAGTGTCCTTGAGGGTTTTTTCCCCCCCAAAGGCCAGCTCTGTTTTGCAATGTTGCTTCAGGTGTTGCAAAGAGTTTCTCTGACCTATAGCTACCACTCCAGAAGGGTGCAGGATGGACGTGAACGTTGTGCTTCATCTGTCTGCTTGGTCTAGTTGTCTCAAATAGTCCACAAACGACACTGAATATTTATCGGTAGGTAACTGAATCATCTCTGTGCAGAATAATTCAGGTGCTTAAGGTTAGGAGTCTAGTATTATTTTAGATATCCCAGAGTGTCCTGCCTGATCCCAACATGCCATTTCTCAGCTCTCCTGCAGGTCCTGTGTCATAAATAACAGCTCTAGGTGGATATCTCAGTCATTCCAGGGCATCTAAAATGTCTCTACGTGTATATTTTTAGGTATTTTACTTTACTTATTTTCCTTCATTGAGACATTTAAGTTCAGTTGTATATAATCCAGTACTGAAAGATATCATAAGGGATGCAGTTCTGTGCTCCAGTGGTTATAGTTCACCTGAACTATTTTAGAACTCTGTGCCAGGGTGGGTTGAACCCAGTCCTATAAATGCTGGATTTGTTGGTTTTGTGTTTTGTTTTTTTGTTTTTGTTGGTTTTTTTTTTTTTACTTTAGCACTAGAGATGACCCTTTATTTTGACAAATAGGGAATTTCATGTACAAGGTATAATTATATGACTGAATGTTGAACTGCTTATTGCAGTATACATATCTGTTAGGAACCCTTGCAAACATAATGCTGCCCAATTGCCCTGTAGGAAATAGTTCTACGACACTGCATCAAGAATGTAGCTCAATGCATTGGGTCATAGTAAGAAAAAAATAATTAATTTTAAACACCACTGATTTCAATCTCTCTCACTCACATATTTTCAGCATCAAGTTGCACTTAAGTAGCCTGCCAAGTGTTCAGGCACTATGACACCTGTATCCCAGGGGTCCATCCAGGATTGCTTACAATAACACAGAGGACAAGGAACGTCAGTTTTTGATCCCCTTCCCACACTTCCGGCGTTCTTTTTTGGGGCGTGCTGGTTTTGGACATGTCTCATCATACTTTTCAGGAGGTGACCGTGATTAATCTCTCTATCCTTTTGCACCTCAGATATCGGGATTCTGTTTCTGTTTTCTCATATACTGCACGCACTTTGGTATTTGCTGGGGAAAAAAATGACAGCTACTTTTTATGGTACGTATTTTTTCTTCCCAAAAGTCTCCCTAGCTTCTGGCTTGCCCCATAGTATTTCAGTAATTTATTATGGTAAACTTTCCACTTTCCTGGCCCAGGATTACAATAAAAGATTATAATTCCCTTCTTGTTATGCAGTCTTTTAATCTATAAATACTAATCTGATCCAATTTTCATATTCTATCTGTCTTTTTTTATTGGATTCTGGTAAGCTTCATGGTGTACCTTCCCACTGTCACATCCTCCATTATTCACCTTACATCATCTCTTTTTAACTGAGACAAGTTGGGGAAAAAAGTTTGGGAGGATGGGAAAGACATAGCACACAGAGAAAAATGGAAAAAAAATGTGTAATGGATAACCAGATTTATTTCACTTTTAAATAATATTCTAAATACTCTTTCTGTGAGTTGTCATAATACTCTTT
The DNA here is from genome assembly GCA_003993805.1 of Himantopus leucocephalus. Classification (NCBI taxonomy): domain Eukaryota; kingdom Metazoa; phylum Chordata; class Aves; order Charadriiformes; family Recurvirostridae; genus Himantopus; species Himantopus leucocephalus. Next base: position 154,180,003 of record RSEF01000002.1, on the reverse strand, counting down.
CACTGAATGTCCTGCTACATATTTATTAAGGGCTATCTTGTTGGCTAACCATAACTTTATAGTTTATAATAGAGATTTCAATTGACATGAGATAAAGATCTTGATCCAGGTTCTATATTCAGCACTTATGGTCGGGAGAGGCATCTGATTCTTTCCTGAGATTAGCAGCATAATGATCAGTGCTAGATGAAGTTCAGTTCCACAAACCCCTGTTATGAGAAAGTCACGATGTTCAAAAGAAAATGGAGCTGTGCAAGAATCAGGCAGATGTTTTTAATGAACTCATACTAGAAGAACCTTGCTTTCTGCACATGATTGCATCACAGACCATGTTTCATACAATACCAAAAACTGAAATAGAATTTCAAAAACCACACAATGTTTATATCTTCAATCTTACATTCTGTTAGGAGCAGCTGGAGAAGAAATCATAATTGGAAGAGAAGAAACTATTCAACTACTTTATCACCAGATGATTAAGATAATTTGGCAAATTGTTTCAGAACCATTAGAACACTCATGAAAATCTGCTGATAAAAATGGAAAAACTGTAAGCCCTCAAAAGTCACTAAAGAGCAACCTCTTCAGGCTTTTCTAATGGTTAGGATTTCTGTCTTCCACACCAGCCCTCGCATGACATCCAGTTTCAGATACTGTGGTTCACATGAAGGTAAAATAAGTAAAATAAGTAAATAATTAAATGGTGTTCCATATGGTTCTGCATTTCCCTAGTACATCTCTTGCACCCTTACAGCCTATAAGAAACCTCAAGAACTGAGATATCTGCTAGACCAAGAAGAAAATTCCATTTTGCAGAACTACTGTGTCTTAATGGAATCTTATAAAATCAGGTAAACAGGTAAAGGGAAACATTGTCCCAAGGCAGGCACACAGATGTGACAAAACAAATGTGAAACTTCTTATTTCCATCATGTCTTTAGTCCCAGACCTGTCTACTATCAGACATGAATTCCTTGTTCACTGAGGAAGGAATTAGTACTTGATTACTTACTGTAGGACACAAAATTCTAATCAGGGAAAAAAAAACCCACTTAATTAAAAATGGTATATTGGTTGGAATATCATGTAGGCAGTTCAAACTGCTGAACAGTCAGAACTTTATTCCTATATGGTGTCCAGCTCCTGAAATCAATGGTATGACAGTAAAGAACAATCTATACTTGTTTAAGCAAAACACAAAAAATCTTGTTTGAGACCCTGGGTTCATCATAAATTATCCAGGCCAAAATCACTTTAAATAAATCTGTCTTTTCCATCTTATGAGAAGATAAAAGGACTCACCAATAATCTTTGACTGTGTAAACAATGACATTTTTATGTAATCATCAGAATGTGAATAAAAAAGGAAATAGAAAAGAGTAATCTTATTTAAAGAAACTGTTTCAGTAATGATAAATATATGAAAACCATCAATATTTACCAAGGTGAAGAGTTCAATCTTTTATGCTAATTTTCTTTTCTTCTACAGCACTTCCTTGCCACCTTTTGTGAACTCTACTTGTCCTGTCTTCTGAGCCAAGTTTCCATTTGGCTTCTGTTCAGACCAGCAGTTTGTTTTTCAGTTGCTTCAAAGAGGGCATTTGTACCCCCAAGTTTCCCATATCCCCAGGAGCATAATCAATGTGTTTTAACAAATGTGATATTATAGACATGTCTACTGGCATGCTGCTAACCACACACATGTAAGAAATGAAATGCTAAGCAATAAATTTCACTCATGCATTGAAAAACTTTATTAACAGGATATAAGGGTCACCGGATACTGGCCAGGCTTACACAGCCTTTTTCCTTCTTTCCTTGAATGCTCCTGTCCTTCCTATGCTCTTTCTCCTTCCTTTGATTCAAGTATGTGAACAGATCATGACACACATCTGTTTTCTACCTCCTTTGTCAGACAGACACAGCTTTTTGAAGCTTTCATAAGGTCATTGACTTGAGGATAAGGATTTAGCACAAACTTTCTCTCTCACCCACCCTCTCTGTATAAAATTTATCTCAAAAGACAGTTTCCAATTCACAGGAAGAATTGGTCATAGTTAAGACAGTCTTGTGAGATGTTTTGTACATTTTATTGGGGTGACGGACCTTGTGTGATCACAGAAGAGTATATGAGAATGTGAGAATGAGAATTCATGAGAATTCATTTTAATGGTCTTCAAAAGATGGTGAACTTTAAGAGTTTGTTTAATGGATGGTTTAAAAATTCTTTTTCCTGATATAGTCTGCAATGTCTTAGGTGTGTACCGCTGCTAGAAATTGTTTTAAGTGCTCTTAAAACAGGTGACCCCGCTCTGGCAGGGGGTTTGGACTAGATGATCTCCAGAGGTCCCTTCCAACCCTGACCATTCTGTGATTCTGTGATTCTGTGCTCTGGCTGTTTCAGTCCATTTTGACTTTTAGACCAATCGTCCAAGCATTCTTGGATATTTAAGATATATTTGGGTACTTGGGTAATTAAGATGTACTTAATACTAGTGCTGGTTGGCAAGCCAGGTTGCCATTTGACTTCTGTTCTGATTGGCAATTCACCTGTTAGCAGCTTCAGAAAGATGATTTTTACCCCCCTGAATCTTCCCAATTCCATGGGAGCATAGTAAGTGTCTTTTAACAGAAGAGATGGCAAAGTCATGTCTACTGATACACAGCTACTAAACACATGCAAGAAATTCTGGACAATCAATTTAACTCATATACAGACAAATCTTATTAAAACAGTATATGAAATTTGCTGGTGGATGATCAGACTTCTTCAGCCTTTTTTTAGTTCTTTCCTCAAATGCTGCTGTCCTTTCTATGCCTGTTTTCCTTTCGTTGAATCCTGCGTGCCAGACAGCAATACAAATAGGTCAGAGCACAAATCTGTCTTCTAAGGAGTTATCCTGGTTTAAATACTACACAAAACTACACCCTAATTTGATAAATTTGTTTTGGTTTTATTTGCTTTGGAAGGGAAAGAGGGAAATTCAGTTAAGGTTGCTTTCATTCCATTCAGAATAACCAAATAGTAATTTCATATGCTTAAACAATCCATTTTCAAATAACACCTTTAATTCAGATTAATTTTATTGAAAGTCTCTGTGTAGACAAGCTTAAAAACTCACTTGAGTAACTATTAGGAACATTAAGGGAATCTGGAATAATAGACACACATGCAAAATTACATCCTTGAAGTCCATTTCATCATAGTAAAATAGAAGACAAGAAGAAAATTACATGTGTACATACACATATATAAACAGAGTTGCTCTTTACCGTGATGCAATACAGTAGTAGATCACAACAGAACATACCAGATTTCTCTTCATTTAAAACCACTGTGAAAGAGCAAAGCATCAGGAATAATGAGAGGTTTTTTACTTGATCAAGAAGACATGATGTCAAAAAGAAGATTCAGTTAAAAAAAAAATAAATGCTCTGGAGATTGCTTTGATATTGTTGTAATTGAGCTAGTGAGGGTCTGAATCAGTCACACCAAGAAACTGAGTCGTGAACATCTCATTGGAGTTTCCTGTGCACTTTGTAATGGTTCTTAGCTAAGGCCAAGAACTGTTTTCAGGGGGGCTCTTCGATGTGTTTTCATTTGCAAATAGCCGCTTTTTTTTTTTTTAAATGAACAAGACACTTCATTAGGAAAAAGTTGCTTGTCTGTAGATGAAATTGAGCAGGAAGGAATGCATACACTAGAGTAGCAGGGCTACTTCATCAGGATGTAAGAGGCTTAAATAAATTTCCTCACTCTGCTTGGTGTTGAGCAGTGATTTGCATGTTGGCTATGCCACATAAATGTTTTCCAGAGTAATCTTTCATCTAAAAATAATTATTTATCTATATAGTCTGTCAGATCTCTGTTTTCTCTGGCCTTCTGGTAAGCAGGAGAGAAACTACAGCTTTAATTCCTAGTCCTTTGTGTTTGAATCTGTTACCCTCTTGGGATTTTTTTTTGTATGGACTTTGTACCCGTCTTCACAATTTTCTTCTATGACAGACTTTGAAAGATGTGACTTTTCACCTGTTTCGAAGAAAAAGCTTTCAGACCTTATATTTTGAAGTCATTTCCTGCCCATCTGTAACACAGAAATACCTAAACCTGTCCCTAAAGTAATGTATGACATAGAAAAGGTGAAAAGTTTTTATTAAGCCCAGATGAGTAAGCTTTCTTTCTTATCCCCTTTCTAGAGGATGAGCTGTTATGCTTGTGTTTATTTAAATAACCATCCCAAAGACTTTAAAACCCTGAGATGAGGGATATTAATGTGAAGACTCTTCACACCCAGAGGTAATCCTTTGTGGAAGTATCATATCTTTAAACAGTAAGATTAAACCCAGGCAGTCCCAAATGTGTGAGGGAAGCAGTTACAGGGAGTTAGCAGGAGCTACAAAGTGGTTCTGTCGAGGATCAGTAGCTAAAACAATGGTGTAGCAAGCAGATGTCTGTGATATTTGGGGGGGGAGTGGGAAGGGTGTGTGCATCTACAGATATTAAAGACCTTTTCTATTAATGTATTTGTATTTGAAATATTTAATTCATAAATTAAAAATCAAATAAAATTAAAATTTATGTTTGTTAGCCCAGACTACCTTTTCACTATAGAAAAACTCCATGTGCAGACTTCATGTTATCCTTTACAACTAAATCAGTCCTACAAAGTTCCTACATACTCTAAAAGTTGAGTTCTCAGTGTGTCATGTCATTCACTCAAAAGTACTCAGCAATTTTGCCCTTAATCTCTCAAGCCTCCACTTTGCAGCACATTGCAAGGTGCAGAGGGAAAGCTACTAATTCACACACGCACATGCATAACCTTTAAACCAAAGTGTTAATTGAATAAAATGACTGTGGGGAGCTAGTATGCACCAAATTGATCCCTCATTGAATTAATTCTACTTCATAAATAAAATTTAGTCTTAAAGGGGGATAAAAATGACAAGGGCAGTAAACCCAGATAATACCTTCAATTTAAACTCTCCTAATACCTAGCTGTTGTGTAAAAGTCAATTAGTCATCGTCGGACATATTTTCTCAAAATATTCCCCTTAGAAAATATATTTAAAGGATAACAGTGATTGGCATGTGGTATCAACAGATGGATGTTATTTTTCAAAAACAGTACTTGCAAGTGCTGTGGGAAAGAGCTTGATGAATACCACACGTCAACATTTTATAATGATTTTCATAAAAAAGTGGAGTGTACAGAAAAGATCTTTGCTCAAAATATTTCAGAAAAAAGGTAGAGTACTCTACTTTCTTTTTCATTTTTTCTCCCCTCCACTTCTATTTTTAAATGTTATTTTACTGTTGAGAATACACATGTTGAAGAATCGATGCACACATGCCCAGTCTAATAGAATAAATAAATAAATAAAAACTAAAAAAAAGTAAATTTTGCCCCAGATACATTAGAAAGGTAGAAATTTAATATTATTTTCATTTGAATAAGGAACATTTTCAATTTAACTTTTTGTCTCTTCAGCTCAGAATTAAACTGAATTTCATTCATATATTCATGGTCTGTAATGTTTTGATGAACAGACAGTAGACAACATCTGCACAAAGTCCAGGTCTCTCCCTTCTACAGTTTAAAACAAGATCCTGATTACCTACTTAGATGTCTTCATCTGAGATGTTCCCTGTCTTAAAAAATTAGGTTTCCATTGGCAGGAGTCAGCATTCAACATATCATAGAATCATCGAGTCATAGAATCATAGACTGGTTTGGGTTGGAAGGGACCTTTAAAGGCCATCTAGTCCAACCCCCCTGCAATGAGCAGGGACATCTTCAACTCAGGTTGCTCAGAGCCCTGTTCAACCTGACCTTGAATGTTTCCGGGGATGGGGCATCTACCACCTCTCTGGGCAACCTGGGCCAGTGTTTCACCACCTTCATCCTAAATGATTTCTTCCTTATATCTAGTTCAATCTACCTTCTTTTAGTTTAAAACTATTGCTCCTTGTCCTACCAACACTATTACAGTAGAATATATTAAGTATGAGGCACCTTACAAGCGGCCTTGATATTCAATTTTCCTATGCAATTCAATGGGTTCCTTCCTTCTCCACATCCTCATGGCCAAACAATGGGCATGGATCTGTTATAATCTGCTGACAAGATGCCTCAGGTATTTCCAAGTTTGTGAGAAGCAGTAGCACAACTCAACAACTGAGTGATGCATGACAGGCTTATTGTAAGGTGACTTTCTAGGAGCAGAATGTCATCAATGGCCTTCTCCCTTATATGCGACGTGTTCATCACATGTTTGTCTGTGCCTATGGGCTCTGTCCTTCTGGTCAGACATACAGAATACCCTATGCAGGGAGGCAATGTAAGAGTCCACTTAAATATATAAGAGGCTCACAGTCTTTGAAAACTGACCTAAAATACTTCACGCTGAAAAGGAAAACACCTATTTAAAGCAGTGAATTGACTGTTCTCAGCTGTCTGTTCTTGTTTGCCTTAGTCAGTTTCATCTTTGTTAAACCTTGGTAGATCCATATGGACAGGCTCCAAACTTTTTGCACCAACCCCAAAAAGGAGCTTCTCCCGGCTATTTTTTATAGTGACCTTATGACTGAGCACTTACTGAGAACGTATGAGACCAAAGTTTGATTTCTTTCTCTGCCTGCCTGAAACACACATATATTTTCTTGACAGCGAGTTAAACATGAGGTTAGGTCCTGCTCCTCTCTAGAGGACAGAAGGAAGATGCCCTTTAGTCACTTTACCAAAGGACAGACACTGTAGGAAATGTCATGAGATCAGGACACAATTTATAAGGCAGCCTCAAAGAACCACAACGATCAGAGCACTTTTCCTCTCTCTCATTTGGAAGGGAAACATGATTTTTGACTTTGCTTGCCGGATCTTTTCCAGTTGTAATGGGGACCTCGATAGTTAGATTAGATGTAGACGGTGGCACTTCATTTCACCCTAATTATTCCTACTTTTTGGCTTTGCTGTCACCTAGTTTCACCTGGAGACAACGTGATTTCCCTCTTTCCCTACAATGAATTCTGCAACTTGCTTTCTGGTTATGGTATTATTCAGAGGAACAAGAGTTACAGGTCTGATATTATTTAATGCACATGAGCTCTTATATTTTGGGGTTTATGAACCACCCCTAAGTTACAGAGGGGCCCAATGACAGAAGCAGTGCCAGCAGCAACATCTCTTCATTTTGACAGACATTTGATGGAACAAGTGCTGCTGGACTGCAACAGACAATCCCCAGGCATCCCTTCTGAACTGGTACTCTCAATTTAGGGATCTCAGTCCCTTATTTCTGATCTGGCTGTGCATGCATCTCAGTTAAGCTGCTTGCAGAACTACGTAATCTAAACTCACACAGCTCTTTTTCTTTTCTATCTCCATATTAGTTGTAGGTCATACAGATGATATTTTTGTGAAATTTCAGCCAGTCTTTTGACTTGAATGAGCAATGACTTCAGCTTTACCTTTGCTTTTTCAGGTTCCTGGAATAAGGGAAATATTTATGAGTTGGGCCAAATTCTGACTTCACTTATTTGGACATAAAACTAGACCAAATCCATTGACCTACTTTTGACCAGTATAAACATAGTTGAATGCTAACTGATGTGGACAAATAATAAAACATCATACTTTATAAAACAAAATACAAAACTTCATATGGTGATAAGGACACTCAATACATACCTTACAACTATCCTATAAATCAGGTTTGGCAGAAAGAAAGGCCCAGAAGTGGTGCACACAAACACACGGAAATTCAATGGAATTAAGAGAATGAAGAGAGGGTGGATCTAAGTGACTAATTCTCAGCAAAACACTTATTTATATAATTTTCCTTTGTTAGTGAGCTGTTTATGAAAAGACCCTAAAATCATCTGATATATGCATTTTGGTTATTATTGCCATTTATTCTGTACAGTTAAATGTGGGTATTGTCACAAAGGAAATTTGACAGAACTATAAATACAGATGAACAGCGAAAGTATTTTCAATTTGCCAAGAAGTTTTGTAATGTGACTTTTTTTTTCTTTTACTGGAATATAGAATCAAGAAATGCCCATTAAAATAAAGAACTGGAAAAAATGAAGTGTAGGCATTACATTTTTTGTCCTCCATAGAATATATTAATAGTAACAATTGCATTATTCTGATCTGGCAAATTTTTAATAAAACAAAAAAAAAATGGAGGAAAAGGAAGTATTTCACATTCTTAAAAGCCGATCAAACTTTTTCTTTCTAAGTAAGCTTTGTCAAAAAAGCTTACTCTCAAAGAATCACAGATTTCTCATTTCATTGTGAGGTTTCTGCACAGTTCTAGTAGCAAACTTACTTGACTAAGTTCATATCTTTACTTGAGTAGATACTTCTGAGATGTTTTTCCCCTTATTTTATCCAAGTTGGAAAAGGGAACAAAGATTAAATAAGTCATAGTGATCCAATTATCATGAACATTCTCCTAAAGGAGGCAAATAAACCGTTGTTTAACACGTATATACAAGTATGCAAGTATAACCTGAACACCTGGAAAGGTGCCTCCACTTGTTTAACAGGCCGGAGGAGGGACAGAGGTTGCCTCCATTCTGTGTTCAAGGAGAAGGAGGATGCTTGTTTCCAGCCCATCCATATGTTGAAAACTTTGGGAAAATAATTGTTTATCTTAATACTGTAGCTTATCCTAGGATATAATTCAGAAATCAATTTGTTTTGGCTTTTTTTTTTAATTCTATCTTCTAATTTTAATTCTAACTCATTCATTTCATTTCCAAGTACATTCTTTTCATTTTAGAATTTTGTTTTATCAAAAACTGTGTAGCATAAAACATCGGGACCCAAATGTCTCACCTTGTGTCTCCTCTGTGAGCTGTAGGATTGTATACAATTAAGAAACAGTATTGAAATACCTCCATCGACATGGTATTGGTGTTTTAAAAATCCTTTTTTTTCATCAGCAGTTTTTATTTATCATATTGGACTACAGCCCAGATACTCAAAGGTCTTTCAATATGCAATGCCCATTGTTTCACAGCAAATAGTTGCTTCCAATAACCGAAATCCCTTTTGAAAAACACAGGCCTCGTTCCTGCCAGAGCCGGTCTCTGTAGGACAGCAAGAATCCCAAAGCTCAACAAGCTTTGCATCAGTTCTACTGGGTTTTGTTGTTTCAGAGCAATAACCTTCAGTTTTATCACAGCGCCTTTAGGAACTGCTTTCCAGACATACACTCTTCTGGGTGCCAATTGGCTTACATTCTTCATTATTCTGCTGGTACTGAGTAAAAAAGCAATTCATCCATTCTTAAGGAGTCCTATTTTGACACAAGCTCATAGAGTTTCAGCGGGCTGAATCCACTTCCTTTGTCTTTTCTTCAGGTGGAGTGTGGTAACATTGAGTGTCTCTTTGGTCTAGCGAGCTGAGGAAATCACTTCAAGAACTTTCACTGTTCATGCAGATAAAAGGGATTTTTTTTTAACAAGATGGGAAAACTCTGCTGTATGGCAAACAGCTGGTATACTGAGGTGACCCTCCAACACTGGCTTATGAAGAAGGAAGCATGTTCTTTTAGTACATGCAGATTGGCTTTCTGATCATATGAATGACAGACCACACTTTATCTCCTACAGTCACTGAACTCTCTTCAACTTACTAAAAATGTTGACCAATGTCTCTAAACTAGTATATCCCACCCAAATTGTCATGGGTGGTGCCACTTCTCACTCATAGCTGTGCATGGATCACCAGGGCTTTGGTACCACTGGTATTACCCAAAACTTTACTCTTCAGTGGTGGCACACCAAGGGTGTTGACTCAGTCAGTCACTGTTCATTTTATTTAGTGCGAAGGTGTTACTCACAGCCTGTAATTTTGCATGCTGTGTCACTCCTGTTCATAGTAGCCAGGAACCATTATTTCCATAGAAATCACAGCAGCAAAAACCTGACATCTCCCATGTTCTTGCTCTACTCTTCAGAACATTATAATTTTCTGATAACATGGAGTACACCCGCTGTAGGTGACCCTGCTCTGGCAGGGGGGTGGACTAGATGATCTCCAGAGGCCCCTTCCAACCCTGACCATTCTGTGATTCTGTAAAGGATGGCACACCATGACATTTTCCAAAATCCACAGGGAAACAAGTTCTCATCAATCAATGATATTCTTCTCCTCTTTTTTTCCTGACCCTATGTATATTTCCTCACACACATACAAAGATCCTGAAATATAAGCCAGAAATTTCCCAAAGCAGTGAATAGGAATCATTATAATCCTGCGTTCTTATACATGATTACAAAATTAGGTACTTCAGCTCAGATTGGACTCCTTGAATTACTTTTGGGCTTTTTATAGCTAGGGAATGGTAAGAAGTGTGGGCTTGGGCTCAGACACTTTACAGTGTCTAAGACTAAGTGGGGTTTTTTTGTATTTTTTGTTTGTTTGTGTTCTATTTTTTTTTGACCAGTTTGCATCCTTTTTTTCTCATTGATCTGGGTTTTTACAGTTCCCTTCAATCCTCACAATATTTCAATCTCTGCTCTTTAAGGCCTTCTTGATCTTTTGTTCATACAGAGTAGCCTCATTTCTGCCTGCTTGTCAGTTCACTGATGGATCGTTTTCTCCAGAGACTGGATTCCCTCTGTATCTCTGGACCACAGTTATCCTGTTATTCTCTTCTCCAGTGTGTCCTAGCAGTCAATCTTCTTTGCCTTGTTAGCCATCCAGATCCAGATATCAGGTGTGTACTGTGTCTTCGTTCCTCCTTGAAGAACTCTATGTTAAACCCACAACGAGCTACTGCCAAGCGGCACAGCTAACCTTAGTATTAATGGCCAGACCTTCAGCCAGTGTAACTCCAGTGATATCAATAAAGCTAAACAAATTGGCATCATCTGATAATTTGGCCTCTTATATCTTAGGCAGAAAGGCAAGCTGTTTACCACATTTCTTTCCTCTCTTGTCTTTCCTTTCTTCTTGTCTTTCTCTCCTTCAAGAAATGAGTGACATAAAAACTTGTGAAACACCTGTAGACTTGTCAGCATCCTCTACTCTTTCTGCATTACATACTGGCAGCTCTGTCCTTAACTTTACCTCAACAAGTGGGACGCACAAGGGAAGACAATTCAGTGACTACTAGACTTGTGCTGCTCAATCGAGGGATGATGAGACTAAGACTTACTGGAAAGTTGGAACTGATCCCCCTGTTACAACATTTGCTATAATCCAAAAGATTTTGGAACTTAATGTTTATGATGATTAACTTTCACAGAATGGTGCTGGGCCTTGGCAGAAATTTCCAGTTGAATGTTTTCATTCCTTGTCAAAGTGTAAAAATTACGATTTTTCAGAATGATCAAAAGAAAGCAGAAGTGGAGACTTTATGGGAGTCTATTGATCCCATCGCTAGACTGGTCTACAGAATAAACAAAGTTATTTCTGGAGATCAGTGATCCTGAAGAAGATCTATTAGAAACAAAATAAGGTTAAAATTTTAAGGCTTGCCAAGGAATTAATATTAACAATGGAAATCAGACATCAAAAATCCCCAAGACACCCTGGCTTACCTCTGTGTAAATGTCAATTTCTCTTAAATATATTTTATCACCATTCATCTTTCTTCAGTAGGGCATGCTGAATATCAGTGAGTGTTTCTGGTTCTGTTGAATTAAGGAGAAAACTTTGCTTATACTGCAGCTTCAAGGGAAGAATGGATCATAAGACAGGAAAGGACCTCTTAGGTCAATGAGATTAGTCCCCTGCCATCAGAGGTTTATGCATCCTTGATGCATATCTTGATGTCTTAGGTTGGATATTAGGAAAATTTTTTTCACTGAAAGGGTTATTCAACGTTGGAATAGGCTGCCCAGGGAGGTGCTGGATTCACCATCCCTGGAGGTGTTTAAAAAAGGGGTAGACGTGGTACTTGGGGATATGGTTTAGATGTGGTTTTTGTCAGGTTAGGTTAATGGTTGGACGAGATGATCTGAAAGGTCCCTTCCAACCTTAACAATTCTATGATTCTATGATTCTATGATCCAAACTATGCACTTCCACTCACAACATAAGCTACATTCTTATTTAAACTTAAAAATACCCTGCTATCTAACTGTAAGTTTCCAGAAGTATGATCTAAGCCAGAACAAGCTGAAATACCCTCTAAACACTCTTGTTTTCCTCATTGACTGGATAATTTAAATAGAGATTGAAATGATTGGAGGTACCTAGAAGACTAGTGTAGACTAATTACCTAATCTTCAGATGGTCAAACTTACTGGTCATGAAAATGATGTCCTTCCCCCCCCCCCCCAA
>RSEF01000002.1:154112077-154167684 GCA_003993805.1 Himantopus leucocephalus | reverse complement strand
TCCCCCCCCCCCCCAACTATTAATAGAAAGCTAGTTCAGAAGTTCATTCCTTAGATGGATTGAAATCCTTCTTATACTTTATAACCTGTTTTTTGTGGTTTGGTTGAGGTTTTTCTGTTGTGGTTTTTTTTTTTTTAGTTTTTTTTAAAAAAATATCAACACTACAAACAATGAAGATAGTCCCAGATTTTCATCCTGAATCCCTTCATAAAAATGGCTTTAAGCGCTTCCACATCCTTCACCTGACATCCTGTCGTCTAGCTTTTACTGCAACTGAGGCATTGTAGCTTCATCAAAACCATTTTCTCACATTAAAGTTTTGCATTTTATCAGCAATAAAGCTGTCCATTAAAAAAAAATTGTTCCATATTTTGAAAATATTTGCATATTTATAGAGTTACTAAAGGAAGGACTGGCAAGACAGTGGTGATGGGATGGAGAAGCCAGCTTACTGATGCTTCAAGGACCTGTACCTAGTATCTTCATACCAGTAGATAAAATCATGGCCCACATGACTCACTTATCAGCATATTCCAGCACAATTTAAGAAAAAGGCAAAGTCAGAAGCACTACCTCCTCCTCTGTTGGCAAGATGAATGTCCTCTTGCTTGTTCTGCTTGCAACCACAGTCACCTGCCTAACCAGAGATTCAGAAGCAGATTATAATTTTCACACCCAGTCTTAACTCAGCACTGTGTTCATAGTTATGTCTGCTGTATTCTGAAGCAGAAATTCTGCATTTTCCCAAAAGTGGCATTGCTCAATGATTAAGATGGATGAGGAGATCCTTTTTTCAGGTGAGTTTATCACTCTCATTACAGTATAGATAGCAGAAGGTAGTTTGTAATGAGAGGAGAGTCAGGATGTGAAGATGTCTTTCTTTTTAAAGAACTTGCACTAAAACCTACACATTAAAACCAGTTGATGAGAAGGAGGCATGTGAGATATGCCCAGACAGCATTCTCCCTCATGGACTCTTTCTTTTGATGTTTATTAACTTGCCTCTTATATTAAAGACTCCTTGTGGTTCTTGGATGTAAATCAAAATTCTCCTTAATCACCACCTGAGAACACCCCAGGGAGTTTTCCTGCTGTGTGATGACAACCAGCAGTTTATCCAAAGCTGCAGATCACCCTCATGTACATCATAGCACCTGAAAATTTGCAAATAAGGAACACACAAAGTAAAACATAAAAGCTATCAGTAAGAACTGGTGGTGAATCAAAATCACTTTGAAATCAGCAGAGTTTTGTGGTAAGATCAGCCAGCCTTTGATCAGGTTCCTAAAAACAAAGCAAGATGATGTGTTAATGTTTGAAAATTATTTTGACATTTCCTGGCTAATCGTGAGGAATAGATCAATTGTAATATTATTGAAGGTAAATGCTTTCAGTGATCTTCGGTATGGCCTATAAGGTTTTTTTTTTACATGGAATTATTACTGGCTAGTTGTCCTTGGATAAAAAAAGATCTTGATTCCCTTCTTGGCTCTGTCCCTGGCTTCCTGGAAAAATTCTTTAATCATTCTGTGCCTCAACATCCCGGTTCATGAAACAGGATAATCGGTGGTGACTACTTCAAGATATATTTATTAAAAGCACTGTGAAGAAGCTAGTCCATACTGTTACCTGATGGGGAATTCTGCTCAAAAAAATCACAATAGATGTCTTTAAGCATCCTACATACATAATTGATTTCATTCTGTAGCCAGAAGATGAAACAAGCAGGCAGTTATTACTTATTAGTGAGGATGAAATTACTCAATTGAATCACATGCTAAATTCTCCTTGATGATAACTGGTTGATGCGATTTCCAGTTCTTTGGCAAACATAAACAGTATTTTCTTGGCTTGTGTCTGCCTTCTGGATAACAGGGAATGGAATAGCCCAGAGTAGTTGGTGACACTGGATAATGAGTGCAAAATATCATGATAGTGAGTGTGTATGTATATGAAATCAATACTCTGGAACCATGTTTCGGAATATTAGCTGATAAGAAACACCAAACAAATAAAAAATTCTCTGCATTTGGTGCAAATCTTCTTTCCAGTGCAAAATCACCAGATCATGGTCAAATTTCCAAAGGGAAACCTGCAAACTACAAGATAATCACGTGTGTTAAGGAAGCCATTACTGCTCCAACCACAACATCCTATCTTAGTGTAATTGGCTACCTTGCTTCTACTCTATTATCATTATTTAATGACCAAACAGCATGTGGAAATATTTTATTGTCATGATTTAAAATACCATTTTTACTGAAATTTTGTAATGAAAGATGTGCTACATGAAATTTGTTTCATGTTTAGTCATTTAAATAGAGAACCATATACCTGGATAACTATTAAAAAACTTTTAGTTCTCTTTTTCTCACGGAGTTTGTTTTTGTTGTTGATGAAAAGAAACTATACACTTTGTCCTTTATAGAAAGGAAGAGGAACTATCTGATCATGACATCGGTTCAAGAAAACTGACTTCCATTCTCAGTTCAGCAGCATACTTGTGTGAGCCATTTAAATTGCTTTTTGCCTAAAATTTCTGTGATTCAGCCAATGGTCAGTGTAAACCCACATTGCTTGAGGTTCTTTAAAAACCTCATCACCGGTGGATATAGAACATCAAAGTCGTCTGTGTCAGCTTGTTCTCTGTTTTGGTATTGCACAGCTGAAAGACAATAGTACTGGTAAAAATAAATTAGAACCAGGCTCTGAACACACGATAAATTTTCCCTGTTTTCAGAGGTGAATCCTTTGAATCATCTGAGATCCACATAACTCCTAAGCAAACAAAACCTGTGTTTATTTGGAAATTGGTCCAAGTTTACCACAGGGATTTTGAATATTGGATAAACTTCAGGTTTGTAACAAAAGGAAAAGTCGATATCTTTCACACCCCACGTAGCACCTATCTATGGATTGGCAGGAACAGCTTATTATATTGGAGAACCAAGAATAATGGGAAATGCATAATCAGTGCCCAAATATCCTGAAAGCCAAGTTCTCAGACAGTTTTCAATCAGATTCTGATTTTGCTTAAAGTTAGTCCCACATATATTCACCCATGGATCTACATCTGTTTTCCTAATTGAGGACTACAAATACCTCAGTATGGGCAAGTATGTTTCAATCCCTGTAAACCTGGAAACCAAGATCTTCTGTTTGTTTGTTAGCAGTCTGTCCTGTTTATTTTATATGCCCATTTTTGTAATATTTAAGTGGGAAAAAAATATCTGTGCTTAAAGCTTTCTAAGTCTGCGGAAAAATGCCACTAGTGATTCAATCTCTATGGTTTAATCTTATCTGGTGTTCCAGTGTGTAAATCTCCTGTCTTCATTGTATTGTTCAGTGCTTTATACATGCAAATCTCTCCATCATCTCCCTCTCACAGCTAAGTACTTGCCACATGCAAAGCCAATATAAATATGAACAATTGCAGTGTGCTTAGGTCTGTCATGTCTCCCTAAATACCCCTTTCAGGACCATTTTCTAAATTGTTCCAGCAAAGCTCTGTGGACACCTTGCTTACGACATACTACCTCATTCCACTGCTTTGGGGAACTTTGCTTGATCTATGCAGCTGCAAGGGTATTATTAAGAAGCATAAGCCATGCTTTTGAGAGGGATGAGCTGATTTCCTGAGATGCACGTGGATTTGCATGGACGACTACAGAGAAGAGTCCAGCAGAGCACTCGTGGAATCAAAGTGCTCTTATTTTCCATATCACTTGCTTTTCTGGACAGCTCAGGGCCAGCAGAATGAAAAGCCATGTTGACAGTTGTACATCTCCTTCATCTCCCAGCTGGCTGGCTGAGACTCCTTGTGACCCATCTGGGTCCTTCAGTCACTGGCTTTGCATGTGCCATTTTATATGGCACCCAGAGGAAATTGCAGTTCTTATTCCAAACATTTCACTAATACTAAGATTTTAAAAGGAACTACAAGAAAGTCATTGCCCATTTCTCTCCTGCAATGGGGCTTGAATATTCTGCAGCTCTTTCTCACACTGCTTGAGTATTTTTCCCTCATAAAGGCAAGTAAGTTTGTGGTCCATTCTATTTACATCAAAACAGGTCTGAGCTCTCAAGAAAAACAAAGAAATTTATCTCAATAAAAACGACTATGATGGCTACACTTCAGGTAGCACTTTAATCCAATTAATTCACTATGGAAATAGTATTTTATATACACTGGCTCTGGACACCGATACCAGCTCTGGCAAAATTAGTGCATCAAACAGTGCCAAGGAGTGTTTCTAGATAAGGAAATATAACTGTTCATACTATTATAATGCATCCTGTGATGATATTGAACTGTGCCAGCTAGCAGTCTCACCAAAACTGTTGGGCATGTTTTGGGAGTTAAGACAGGCCAGGAATTATTCCCTGAATACAATTTGCATGTGCCTATGCAAAGATAATTTATAGCCTAATTGGAAGACATTGCATGCCAACTGGCCTCAGAACCAGCCCTGGCAGAGCTAGCATAGGAGTCCAGTCCTAGACAACGTGGACAAGGAGAACAGTACACCCACTTCTAGTTGTGTGACACAATGCCAGCATCACTCTGTGTTTCAGTTAGCGGTGTGGGAGAGACAGGAGGAGCTACCGTTTTTGTCATTGCCTTTTCTCCTGGTGAAACTGGGCTTGAATTTGATAAGGCACAACTAGTGCCTCCCCTGCATACTTGGTCATATCTTTTTGATCATATCTTCTACTACAATATTTCCTGTTCTTTGTTCTGACCAAATTGTTCGGAATTTTCTTCCTTTTCATTCTCCTTTATTTTCTTTGACATGCGAGTCAATACGAGGGCAGTAATTAAGGATAAAAAGAAAGGGTAGGGTGAGGAAACATTCTGCAAAATTAAGTTCAAATAGGGTAAATCCCAAGAAGCATCACACGTTTATATCAGTGCAGCAATACCAGCTGTGTATCTGCCCAGGAAGCATATTCCTCCTTATCCTACACCTAGTGGACATTTTCTGTATCTCTGTCATGTTTTGAAATATTACTTTCCTTTCTAAGTGTAAACCATTTTTTACGGTCCTTCTGGAGCTACCAAGTGGCACTTCAGCCTAACCAGAAAAGGAGCTTTGCCAGCACTAATTAATCACCCCAGTAGAAGTTGTTTTCAGAATATGATACTGCCTTTGTTAATAGCATTTAGGAAAAGCTGTCTGGAATTACTGTCACCATGTTAATTTTTGACAAATTACCTCAGGATCTTGGTCAGCCTAGTGTGGCAGGTGGATCTTATTGAGAAGGCAATGACTAGCTCAAGTATGGCTTTAACAGAGTCAGGTCCACCCACTGACACAAGTGACGGTAAAAGAAACACAGCTGAGAGATGATGCAGTGTCAGTAACTAGCAACAACTTTGCTGAAGTAGGCAAGATGGATACTTAACATTCACACATTATAATTCTGACTGATACACCTGGACTAGTCCAGTTGACGTTCCATCAGGTCTGTGACACTGCTTTATATTTAGCATAGCCTGATGAGTATGAATGTTACAAATGTGAATGTTATCTTCATTACAGTAAATATTCCAATTTCATATCAGAGCTTTTCTATTAGTATTTTTATTCAAATACCCAGTCTGTTGTGTAACATCAAAATATAAAATATGTGCTATGCTAATGCATGATCTTGGGTCAAACAAAGTGTACTGCATCTTTCCCATTAACTCTTAAGACAGAGGATCTGATTCCATTCTTATGGAATAACTTATTTGGTTATGTTCATAGAAAGAGACTATTATTGCAAATTTTATACAAATGATATTTATTGGATGAACAGATAGGTCAAAAAAAACCCCAAACAAATACTCCAAAATATATAGCATTTAAGTGCAAAGACAACATAGACAACATGTGATGGGGGAACATACGATAAAAAGATAACAGGTAGGAATAAATTCTCAAGCTTTTATTGAAAACATCTAACCCTGATCACTTCTCTCTCAGATCAATTAGTCAAAGAAGGTACATTACATAATCTCAGAAACTCCTGAATTTTCAGCTGAAGATTGGTTTGCTGTCTTGCCTCTGTTGATCCTAGTGGACAGATATTTCAGGACTTTACAGTTTAATAAGTTAGATCCTGATTCAAAAAAGCCTTTAAAAGTGTAAGCTACTGTATTACCTGGAACTAGGGAAATAAATTGACCTTTTTATTTTCCTTCAGTGTGATGTAGTGTGAGTATGTTAGATTGAATTACAGAAGCTGGGCAACCCTTTAAATAGGTGTAGACATACCTTCAAGCTCTGCCAGATACCCATGGCCTATTCAACAAATTGCTTCCAATTTTCTTCTTCATGTTTCCTTCTTCTAATTGCCAGTCTAAATGTATTCTTATATGTAATCACTATAAACAGAGCAATTACCAATTATACAGTCAATTAGTATCTACCATGTTTTGAAAAGGCCAGGCAGAACCATCACTTTGCATAATCAGTTATATTAAAACATTGCTTATGATCGATTGTCCTCAAGATACGTTGAATAAATCTCATGAAGCGGAATAAAGGAACACAGGTGTCGTTGGTGCAAGCAACCATTACAGAAAGGCAAGAAAAGGAGACTGAAGGGAAAAGGTTGCTATCCTGCTATCCATTGTTTAGTGTTTCATAGCCATGATGGTGTTACTGAATCTTAAAATGGAATTCTGTAGGGCAAATAAGCTTGTGGTACTCAGATTCTTATAAAGGGGAAGATGTTTTGCTGTGGAGTTTGAGGGTTTTTTTTTTTAAATTCCAAATATTTTTTTTAAATCACATTCCGTACTAAATTATATCATCACTAATGTGATGCACAGTTCCACTGTAAGTACCATGGTCTTCCCAACACTGTCAGCTAAACCACCAAAGAGCAACATTATTTCAAATGGTTATCAAAGAGTGTAGCACCGATGGTGTATAGTCATCCTACAGCCACAGAACTGTAGTATTGCTGAACTGAAGGCAACTGAGTGAATGGGTAACAAGAGACATGTCTTTGGGATCCATTTCACCTTATAATGGTTGAAGAGTTCCTTTATTTTTCTCTCATTTATACTAAAATAATTAGGAAGAAGTTCCTTGAATCCTCCTTGGTTACACTCATGCATGTCTCATTTAAGCAGAATCAAGCCTACTTTTTGTATATTTGCACACATACAGAGACTTAGTGCCACAAACACTGTTCAAATATCTGTATGTATAAACATAAGTATGTATGTACAGACACACATATGTTTACATATATCAAATATAACTTGGAGTTTAGCACCAAGAAGTTTTGTCTAGAGGAGTCTGCACATGCAAAAAGACTGTGTGCCCATACAGGCTCTGCAATAAAAATACAATTAAAATTTTATGAATATTTTCATCTTAGGTATACTGAAGTGATAAAGCAGAGAATTTGATCTGAGTCATAAACCCAGGAAAATAGCCTTTCCAATGCTGTTGAAAACTCCCTTTTGAAATCAGAAACACCAAGGTGCCCATTAAGAAAAGAATGAATGTCATTGCACAGAAGTAAATTGCTCTCCATGCTTCAGCATCCTTCCGTAATGGAGGAGCAGGTTATACCCTTTCTGTCAACCACCTTGTTAAGAAAGGAATTGTCTGTGTTTGTGAAACAAATGCCTCCCTTCATCCGTCTTTGTTCCTGATCATGAAAGAGTCATTAGTACTTGAATCGAGGCAGGCAGAATCATCCCATCTATTTCTCCTTACTAGAGCTTCTTGGAACCACCAAAGAATCGAAAAATATCTTTAAAAAAGTTGACAGATAAAGTAAGTGTAAATAACGCTTGCTTTCTGAGACTCGTCAGTGTGTTAGGTCTCCTCATTGCTCTTTCCTTCTGCTTTTCAGAGAATATATTTTCTCACTCTTGCTATCAGTTGTGAGCAACAAACTAAGGACAAAGGAGTTACTCAAAAGAGATATGTTGTGTGTCATATTTATTGACAAGCAAGGAAGGTTAAAACTCAGATCTCACTGAATGTCTGAGTGAGATGGCTCATGCACCGGGCACAGAGAAGACAGAAGAATTTATTCCTCCTTTCTGGATTCCCCCTCCAGCGGCAGTCACCTTTGCCTTTTCACTGACATTCCAGCTGAGTGAAATCCAGGCTATTATCAAGGTCAAAGTCAGCTGTTATCAAATACATCTGCTATGCTCTGAAGACAGGACTGAGGACCTCCCCAATTCCTGGAGCCATTCCTAGACACCAGGGAAGTGGTTCTGAATGGCCAGTCTGTGTCAGATTTACATCTGTGTCCCAATCCGCATGAACTGTATTGACAGTACCCAAAGCATAGTTCTCTTGTTCATCACGAATCATATCAGATTAATAGCTCCATTCAAAAAGTTGAAGATTATTTGTCTTCTCTGCTGTCATCCTCACCTCATCCCTTCTAATGCAGATCTGCATACTGTCACAAGAATTTGGAACGCATATTAAGAAAATGTCAGCCATCAAGACATACGTAAGAAGGCAAACCGACTTGCTTTCTATTGCAATGTATTAGGCATATTTGCATAGTTTGTTTCAGTGTCTCATTTGAGAACTGATAACATCTTGCAGAGGAATGGCAGTGTCTCCAAATGAGCCAAATGGATGGCTCCTCACTGCTGGAAAATATCTGAAAACAACATATAGGATTTTATTAACAACCTGTTGACGTCCCCCTTGATCAGGAAGCGGGGTTCAGAGAAGAGTGTCCAGATGGTAAAAAGAATAAAACAGGCTATTCAACCTGCTTGAAAGGCATGGAAAGCATTACTTCCAAATGAAAGGCATGCGCTCACTTAATCAGGATAACATTGGGAGAGTTTATTTTTTTGTTTTCTTTTCCAGGTGATACATGTGAAGTGGAAAGCATCAGGTAATGAAGAAACTTGAACAAATGGCTTTCCTTTTCAGCACATGTGCTGGTGTCAGCCCCAGATAATGAAACAAGCAGATTCTGATGAAGAAAGCAAAAGTGTTGATCCTAATTAGAACAGACAAAGGCATTTTTCATCCTGGATCCCTTGTTTAAAGGTTGACTCTTGGCAGGCATGTGATAGCTGAGTGCACTAACGGCACTGGTTACCAGGATGTCCATCACATGGGGGATGTGCAGCAAGTTCAGAACCAGACTTCATGCCTGGAACTGAAATGCCTGCCAGAAACAGATAGGTCATTCTCTTCAAATGATGACAGAATAATTGCCTCCCAATGGAGGGCTAAAATCTGCTGGCAGACCTTTCGGGGATTCTACAGCTATTGCTTATCTGCCTGATTATTGCTGATCTTAAGGAGACCTTAAGAGGTTACCCAGCAGTCTTCAGCATGACACTAAACCCAGAAAGTAAACAATTTTGGAACTTGGCTCAAAGACTAAAACTTAACACCAGGAGCCTAAAATGCAAATGACAAAATCCAAATGTACAAACAAAGACTTTTCTAGGCATTTCCTAAGATTTTTCAAGAATCAAGCATAGGATCTTCCTAAGAAATAATATGTCATACATGTGAAACAATCCTTTTTATTTTTTTCACTCTTGTAGTGTCTAACATTAGCAACCACTTGTCTTATGTTTTACAACGGTACAAGGGACAAATGCAAAAGAAATTCAAAATGAGAGAACATTCATCAAAAATTTAGTTGAACGACTGCCCAGTGTCATTGGGATGACTCCAAATGTAAATGTTCTTTCTCACACTTTGTTTGTTTAAGGTCAGGGATATTCTAGTCGATAGTTTAGATTAAATATTTTTTGTCATGTTGGTTACACTGGAGTGCACAACGGCGACAGATTTTATGTCTGGAGTGGTTTCACAAGGGAAAACAGTGAAGCAGTCCTGTTGTGCAGATGAGTGCTATAAAAAGCTGCTCTTGCAAGTGTAAATGTGATACTGGATCTTGTCTTCACATTTTGGCATGAAATGGAAGATAATGCATTCTGATGCCCAGGGTTAATATCTTCACATTTTTTAGGACAGTTTCTAAACTGGAAAAGGAGGCCAGATACAGAATGAAAAGATAAATCACAGAATCATAGAACCGTTTGGGTTGGAAGGTCATATAGTCCAACCCCCAAATAAATGAAAAGGTAGTTTTCTTCTCTTTTCCGTATCAGAGCCTTGCACTGTAAACAGAGCATGGTTTTGATCTGACCAGGGAAAAGAGTATTTTTCCTGTTGCCTAATTGCTGCTTATGAGGCTGATCCTTCTCTACCACTCTGGTGTCTCATATAGATCTGCTCATAATCACAGGCACATATTTGTGATTTCCCTTTCTGTAAGTTTCAAGGATTTGTCCTTTTCCTACTGTTCCTTGAATGTAAGGATATAAAAAGGAAATACAGATACAACCCTCTGAGAACAGTTTGGAATTCAGACCCCAGAAAAGTTATGTCCTGACTCTGATACAGTAGGAAATTACTTTGCACTCCCAGGGAATGGGGAAGGATGGCTTCGAACATTTACTGCAGCATTCCTCAGTGTGGGTCTGCAGTTGTTTCTGTGATAAAACAATCTGAAATCTAAGCAAGGCCAGATACTTCATTTGTACAGAAAGCAGACCAGACCTATGTGTAATTGTACACATAAACTGATAGATCTTGTAATGTTCTCATCTTCATTTGCATTCCTAACTAGACTGTGAAGAAGAGCATCTTCATTTTTGGGAGGTCATAGATACTTAAAGTTAAAATAATATGATGATGTAACTGATCTTTTGGAGACAATCCTTAAACTCAATGGCAATGACTTCAAGGAGGAAAAATATCTTAAAGAGCTGAAATTGTCCACTGCGGAAACAAATGGATTAGGGGAATACATTCAAATAAGTCACAGAGAAGTTGAAAATTAAAATTTCTCTCTCTCTTTCCTTTTCACTGTATATACATCTGTAAAAATCAATGTGAGCAAATGTAATCTCAGTGTGCTACATCGTTACCTGATGTAAATTATCTCAGCTTCATTGATTTCTGTAAGACTATATATGTGTATTATAAAGGGGGGCATTAGCTGGTGGTTTATTTTCATACATAATCTGTCATCAGTCTATCATACATTCCTACAGTAACTAACTCTTCTGAACTAAATTGCTGGGTAATACATATTTCAAGATATCAGTAGAGAAATGTTTTGAAAAGTCCAGTCAGCACCTAGCAAAAAAACTAGAACAGAATATGAGAAATAATGTCAAATATTTTGCCAACCAGAACTTTACACAGTGAGGAAAATGTCAATGTGTATCTAATATTTTGAAATATTCAATTGCACACTGCTTCCTTTCCAACTTTGTTCTGAACTATCCAGTATAGAAAGAAGTAACTATGTTTTATGACTTCCATACAGGGTGCTGCTGGTATTCTTCTTTTATTGCTGCTTCATAGCAATATCAGCTCCTCTTTCTTAAGTAATATTTCAAAGTGTTTCTGTCTGAGTGGTAAGCTCGTAGGCTGCCGTGTTTATTCTCCAAGGTGTTCTTGGATGTGATTAATCAAAAAAAGACAGAATCTTTATTAAACCCATTTGCTGGAAAAATAAAATAAAATTTTAAAAAACCTACTCATGTTGTAGACAAAATTAAGTGCATTTCATCTTGGATTACAACACAGAACTCTTGATACACAGTGTCCCAAATATGCAGTTCAAGATTTCAAGTCCCAGCTGCATGGTGCGTGACTCCAGCTCAAACATAGTTCACAGGAAACATACAGTACCTTTGAAATGTAACATGCTGTTACCAAGATCTTTGTGGGACACTTCTGTCTTAAGAGCATTTTTTAACAGAATTCCTCCATTGCCTGATTCTTTATTTGGGTACACAGGCAAAGAGGGAGGGACATGAGGCAATACTTATCTGCATTTATATCTCTTTCTGAGTTCCCGCACTCCCCTCCATTTCTGATAAACGTTTTCCAGGCTGACACTGCGACAGTGCTGAACCCTGAGGACTTTGTTCCAAATCTGATCAGGATAGCAAATTTCTGTCCTCAGAAAATATCAGTATTTGGAATAAGAGATTAAAATGATTTGAGGTTTTTTCCTTTCTTTCTTTCTCTCTCTCTTTTCTCTTATTTTTCTGCCAGAACTAAAAGACTTAAAGAAATTCTTTTTGGAGAATGAAAATGCAGGGTTTTGTAGCTTGTCAACTTCCTGCCAACTGAACACTGCTGTCAATTTCACCTCCTGACCTCTTGTCGATTTCATTTTCTGCCAGAAGGCAGAAAGTGACTCCGATGAGACTCTTCCAGGCAGGAAGCCAGAGCCAGACGCTGGTCACCTGCTTTCTCTGCCTCTCTAGTTCTCAGCATCCCCACCTGGACCAAGCCTTCTTCCAGTTTCCTAATTCGTCACATGAAGGGTCTTTGGCAATCTTGTGGGTTTTTTTCCTTTCTTTTTTTTTTTTTTTTTTTTTNGAAACCATAATCACAATTTTTCAACAGAAAATCCTAAAGATTTTTTTTCAATTTTTTTTTTCCCTATGGAGAATTTAGATTATATTTTTTTTTCGAACGGATTGCTTTCTGCTCAAAAATCATTCTGCCATAAAATTGACTATCAGCTCTGTTTCTTTCTTCCTCCTCTAATGCCTAAAAAGGGGCTTAGCTGACTCCAGAACATGCAGGAATGATGCTTCCTAATGTACTCAGCATGGCTGCTTGTGTTGGAAATGAGATGAAAGCACTTGAATCATTTTCCTTTTCAAATGGCAGTCTAATTAACATATAGATCAGCTGGCTAACACTTCCATGAAACATGTACAGTACTTGTTATTAAAATACAAGCACTCTTTGAACTTCAGCAGTCACTTGAAAATTTTTAATCTTCTGATTCTGCCTTTGTTTGTAATAGTTTAGATAAGAAATTGGACAGCCAGGGTGCTAAACCTAAGCAATCATTTGGACACTCTTAATGTCGTGGTTGTGCTTCTATTTGTTTAACAGCATATATTATGCATAAGGAATCCCAGTTCAAGGATTTATCTAAATTGAAAGTGTTATAGTAGATGACAGCAAGAGGATTTCTTTCAAAATTAGCTTGTGTCTTTTTAGGCAGACTGAATTATCCCCAGGTCCCATGAAATCATCTACAATAGCTTTCACTGGCTTTTGGCAGCAATGGCACCTTCTGCTGAAACGAGCCAATGAACTGGAATATGCTTTTGTTGCTGGACCAGAAAACTGCATGAGATTGGAGCATGATGCATGAAAAACACGGGAAAAATCCTGAGGGTAGTGCTACTGCTCACAGACCTGCACAACCTCGATATAAAAGACAGGGTGAGTTTAGTGCTTGATTCATGGTGGGGGAGAGGGTATCTACATGAGCAAAAAATTGCTTAAGCCTATAAGTGCTACACAATAGGTAAGAGAGAAATGAGTCTCAATTTGAATGCATTAAATAGCTTTTTTGTTTAATAAAAAAAACTCTGGCATAAAATGACCTTCTTTACCAGATATTTATGATGATTGTTCAATTTACTTCAACATAAACATGGACGACGGATTAGATGATTGTAAAATTGAGAGATTGGTTTGTTTAAGTTCACTTTTTCTATGTATTGTAATATAGTCTGGATAGAAAAATGTGGATTTTTTGTTTAGTTGGTTTGGTTTAGGGTTGAAGTTTTTTTTTTTTTAACTGGTTTCACCAATTCCAATGAGCAAATCAAAACGCGTTAATGGAAAAAAAATATTTGCCTCTTCTTTTTTTTTCTTTTGTGGTTACGAAAAAGTCAACTAAAGTTAACTGTGGACAGTTCCAGTGGACATATTTCAGAGCTCACCAGATAGGCAAGGAATTTAATGATGAGCTTAATTTGAAGTCACTGGGATTTAGACATCTGATAATATTGGTAAATCATGCCCTTTAGAAGACTCTTTTTTTCTTTATAAACCAAACTTGGCCTTGATTTTCAAGCTCAATCTTTATCTCTAGTACCAGTTTTGCTCATAGTTTTCCACCAACACAGAATCACAAGGGAAAACAATGAATGAATGACAGGTGGAAAACTAGAGGGACAGTTCATTTCACATGTCAGACTGGAGCAGTAGTTTGAAGCTACAATTCTTCAGATGATGGAAAACCCCTAGCAAGGGTTAAAATTCAGTCCAGCTTTTTAAGATCTTGCTTTTCCAAACACAAAAAGGCCACTAAAAATACCCTTCCTGAATTTAATCACTTTTCAATGTCAAAACTTATTTAGGTTTTGACACTGAATAGAGACTAAATTACACAACAATAATTTATCTCTCACTTCTCCTAGTCTTCTAGGAGGCATTCCAAAAGAATAGTCAATATACAACAGATAGACACTAAATATACCCTGACTATCTGGTTGTCTTTTTTTCCCTTAGGCTCACTCACCCTCACTGCTGCTTTTGCATTGCTGGCAGCACGAGAACCAGCTGACAGGTTGAGTGCACACTTACTGCTTTCCCCTTTTCCCTCTGCAAATGCGGAAATCAAGTTGTAATCAAGATGGTAAAGACATTCTCCATCAAGTAAAATCCAAGATGGACAGCACAAGCACTGAGAATGCCGTGTATTTATTTTATTGATATATTTCAGTAATCACAAATAATTAATTGAGTCCAAAGGTACACCCATTAGTATGGGAATGATACACCCTATTTCCCTGAATATATCTTTACTACATTTGAATCCTGCTCCACAGTATCTTCTGTCTGGTCTGCCTATATTAGAGAACAGATTGTTTCTCTTAAAATTGTGTTTCACGTTTCAAGCTAATAAGAAAATCTAAACCCACATCTATAAGAGCCAAAGACCAAAAAGCCATGTACCGTCCTCCATTGACAGGTAAAAAAAAATCCATGACAAACATTTTTACTTCCCAAATACAGACCTTTTATTTACATTCCCTAGGCACTGTCTTTCAATGCCTTTGTCATCAAAGGAGAGCTAGAATCAAACAAAGGACGTATCTGAGAACTGAAGTTAAGCTCCTGTTTTAATCTCCATCTGATGGTTATGAATATCACTGTTAAAAATGCCATCTGGAGATAAAAAAGACACCTGACAATTAAGACAAGATGGCGTAGTACCAGCTTGACATAACATGGTACTTGCAGTGGAAGAGAGCATTGTTGTAATTAAATACTAAATAAGGTTGAGCTGTTTTTTAACTGATTGGTGGTGAACTGCACTAGTGAAAATAAAGCCAGATGATTTGTGGTATTGGATAAGGGTTATCATAAGCTGGCCATAAAATATTTTAGGCTGGAAACTAGAGGTAGGTTCCAACAATCTGAAATAGGAGATTTGGAATAGAATTTCTATGGGAATTATGGGAAAGGGAAACCCTAATTAATTTTATGTGGAGCTTGAAGAATTTATGAGTATGAATAGATGATGTGGTTCCTTTAGTTGGCAGGGAGTCTATTCAACAAACCATGAAATAAATCCTTGATGCAGTCTCCTCCGATAACAGCTGAATCATCTATATTCACTAGGTTTTGATTTAATCTTTGGTTGAGCATTTATTAACATTGGGATGAAGGATTAGTTTGGATCAACATTTCTTGTGATTGTACTTTAAATTTGCCATAGACATAGTAGTCTTTGTGTGTTGTAAACGAAGTATAAATACATGACTCATTAATTACTCTACATAATTATTATTTTATTAGCAGCATTCTATGAAGTCATTGCTTACCAAAACTCTGTCTCAGACAGCACTTTTTGGTGACCTATTAGTGCAGAATTTAAACACTGGCCTGATGAATAACCATCATGTGATACAGTAACAATGACAGCAAACATACCAATTAAACAGCACCTTTCCTCTCAGCTTCATAGTTTCATTTCTGGTAAATCTTTCTAGCCAGTGTGAAGATAAAGATTAGCTTGATCAAATTTTCAGTGGTGCTCTGAGAGGCTACCTTCCTTTCCACCTTCACACAGGGGTTATGACTAAATCTGTGAGTGTTCAGGTGAAAGCCCACAGAATATGTTAGCAAGTTGCAGTGGATTGAGCTCTAGCAGTCTGACACTTAGCTCTTAATGCCTTTGTTTTACAAGATTATTACTGCATGGGATGCTTAGTACTGAGCAGTTGCAAGTGAATTAAACCAGAAGGTGAGAGGGACCATAATTTAACTGAAACTTCTTGTGTGCCTTGCCTTCAGAATGCCACATTTTTGGATTCTCCTGTCTATGCTGCTTAGGGCCAACAACTTAGGAAAAAAGTATTTAACGTGTAAGGGTTAAGAAATGAACCTCAAATAAAATGAACCATCCTCCTCTGTATTGAGGAAAAAAAAAAAAAAGAGAAAGAGAAAAAAATCTGTTTTAGCAGAAGGCTTCCCTGTAATACCAAGTGGTCTGACTATGCTGAGTGTCATAAATCACTCCGAAAGAAGACAGACTTCAAAAAATAATTGTGGTAAAAATGCATGGTTTAGATGGTTCTTACAGAGGCTACATAGTACATTTGTGGTTGATGCGGACCATAATGATTTTTTTTCATGTGATTTATTTTCTACATGTCTGCATTTGTTCTTTCATGTCCATACTTAATAGATGCTAGGCAGCGAGACAAACGCTCACGAGTCTTTTCCTTTAAATGAAGGAAACATGATATAAAGACAAATCAGGTTTTCTCTCCCCAACACTTTTTTCCACAAAAACATTCCTTCTAGATGATCAGTCTATATTTCACAATCTGTATCAGATAAAAGCTTTTTATGACTTCAATTCCTGTCTAAAGATGACTGGATTTCATTACAGTATCCTGAACTGTAAATCACGGTAATGGTAGGTTTAGCTGCAACAGTTGATCTTCATCCCACTATTTGTATTATCTTCTGTTGAGGGCTACTATCCTAATACTAGGGAGGGCTAATTGGGGTATAAAACCACTTCGCAGCTTTCATGAAAACCAATTAATCCTGAGTTTGTTATAATTGCATTATAAACCCAGCTGTAGGAAAGTTTCATTTAACCAACACAGAGACCTTTTTTAAAAAAAAGTGAAAGAGGCTGCTTAAATATTCTTCCTTTATATTCCTTCAATATAACCTTCCCGTACTGATGTAACAAAACCTGTGGTACCTCCTACTGAAACTCTTCTATGCAGTGTGTACATTTAAATATGGGGTAGAACCAAGCTTTAAAACCACTACCACTCCTCTGCCACTAAATGATCAGATCACCTTGTTTTTTTCACTCAGTTTTTTCTACCTGTGGGAGGAGAGAGGGGGTGCAGGGGATAATCCTAATCTTCATCTACCCAAAATCTAAACTAATGGATAGGAGAATTCTAGTGATGCATGTCTTGCTGGCAAGATATCCACCAAGCATTGCAATGCGGTTTTAATTTCTTTTCTCTTAAGCCAGTTCTCCTCCTGGAGATGGTAAATTATGACTTCGGTAGGGAGAATCACTGTCCCAATTACACATATCCATGAGTTCCTCTGTTTAGTCTGACTTTCATAATATATAATGCTGCCTGTTCTCAATATAATGCTCAGATTCTGATCTGTTGGATGCTTGGGAATATCCAGAGCAAGTGGAAGGCAATAAAGCTGATGCTGCACTTTGGCCGCCTTTATATTTATTTTGTCTCCAAGCTATTTTGAGGTGATTGGCACCTTCAATTCTCTTGCCAAAATCTGTCAGTCTACTGTACATGTTACTTGTTGGAATGAGAAGACATCCTGTTGACCCAGGATGCCCTTATTAATCCACAATAGGACTACAGTTATGCATGTATACATATATAAATGTTCTAAATATACATGTACACATAGCTAGACATTTACAACAGTTTTTTAACATTACCTACCCACAAAAGGTTCTTCTGTCACCTCTGAACTTAAACTATTTCCAGTCTGAATTTCCACACATGCTTATTTATTTTTTCTTCTGTTTGAATTCTCTTATTCCTTATTTTCTATACACCTCTCATGATCTTCCTCTGTAGGTGTTTGACATTCTGGTTGATCTTTCTGTCCTTTCTTTCCCTCTGGCTATTTACTCTCTGCTCCTTTTAACAGCATCTTTTTTGAGTGTAACATGAGCACATTTTCATTTGACTTAAAGTCAAGCTGTTTATACTTTTGAAATGAAGTAAAATAAATTCTCCCAGCTCTCATAATAATTACTTGTACCTCTGGTTAGTTATGACTTCTTCAAGTTAGTAAACAAACCTTGAATTTGACCTAAATGTTTTATGCTGGCGCAGTCTTAATATAAGTAGTCTTTGGATGGTACAAAGGAAAATAAAGGATTGTTAAACAGTCTGGTTCAGATTCAGTTGTGAATGTTGCTTGAAATAGGGTAGGAATGATGCGCCTGTAGAGAAGAGGGTTCAGGAATGCTAAAAAAACCCCTAATTCTTCTGTCAGTCTGGTAGTTTTGTGCATGGTTTCTTATATATAAACCATAATATGGGGGAAAATAATCCTTCCCAGCCTTCCACTGTTCCCATATTCATGAGTATCATCAGTATTCTTACTTTTATTTTAAAGGAGACAGTGGTTTCACACATATCACTTTACAATTGTTCATTATAGGTTTAAATTTCAGAAACACAAGAGAGATGATGAGATATAAAGAAACGCAAAGAGGTTAAGCTTTGTTTACTAGACAGGTATAAGCATCTTCTAATATTTGCCTACATATGTAACTTCAAAGGAAACCTTATACCGATTCAGTCATACAATTTTATTATTCGTTATCTCACTCTCAAAGCTTCATATACCCATGCTTAATTAATTTCTCTCAACTTTTAACTACCTTAAGTACAGATGACACTTACTTAGTCCCTTTTATCTACACTTTTCTTCCTCTCTTTCACCTCACCTAAATTTCTCCTGTGTACTCATTTGGATGTCATCTCAACACGTCATCATAACAACTGGGTATTGAGCACAGATTAAGTACGTACTTGTGTGTCTAATTAGTGTTGAAATCCAGGTTGCCATCTCCTCACCTTTATCAGTATCTAAGTAGAAGCCTGGGAGACAGGGCCAGGTGTATTCTTTTATGTTGTCATACCTTGTAGGTACACTGGATCAGTCAATCCACCAGCAGCAGCAGAAGAGCTATGACTCATCAAAATCTTTTTCCCAGACCTAAGGGAGCAGAGACCAGCAGTTCCCTCGGATTTGCAATATGATCAGGAAAGCAACACGATCAGGAAAGCAACACAAAAAGGAACTGACAGTAGGAGGAAAAATACATTTGCCTGACTGAGAGTTCGTACTGTGGACAGAGCTGCAAAACAGATGGGAGTTTCTCTGACCTTGCCTGCTCCAAATTTATCACTGGGCATGTTTAATTAAAAACACATCAGATTAAGTAATTTTGTTATATGGAAAATGTTGGAGTCCCTCAGGTGCAATCCCTGTTGGAAGAAACACAACAAGGACAACATTCTTCATTGCAGCAACAGAAATCAGTTGCAAAAATAGTTTAAAGCCCATCCTACTGGGGAATTGGACAGGCTTGAGATAAGCCAGTACATTGGCTTGTGATTTTTTATTTCTCTGATCAGCAAGAAGACAGAGTAACTTACAATAGGTGTGAAACACCCAGTTGAGACAAATTATGTTCATGTCATTCCTTTATTTCCCTATTTCCCTTATAACCTATGTTTCTCTTGTATCAACTATTTTTCTGACTCAGTTTGCCCTCTCTGGGGCTGGCTAAAACTCAGAATAATTAAAAGCCACGTATGAGGAAGTTTTTGTAAATTGGGAGATAAAAAGAACAAGATATTAAGAAACAAAAAAAAAACGTAATACCACCTTACAATAAATGATCTTCAATGTGATCATCAAGAACACCAATTTCTCTTGAGGTATTAAAATTTTAATTCAATCTTTAGAAATTAGAAACTATTCTTTTAAAGTGAAACCGGACAATTTATTAAAAATTGCTATTAATGAATGCTAATAGTAGAATTTACCATGTGTAAAATTCCCTTTAAATTCTTTTTAAAGGGATGCAGTCCTTATGGTTAAAGTTATATATTTGATTACACACATGAAGAGTATGAACATCTACTGCACACACATACATGTATGTGACTATGCTTGGTTGGTTTGCCAGAGGTTATCAATATGTAAAGACCTTATAAGTCCCTGTTCAAATACTTCTTCTCAGGGCAGACTGCAGTCAAAAACATGGAAGTGGTTTAAAACAGTACCAGTTCCTTTGCCACAAAGACTTACTAATAGGAAATAAATATGTGGGCTCTAAGCCATGGCTGACAGACCATAACAGAGTAATGCTAGAGTGAGCTAATCACTTCATATATATTAAATATGTCTCTGCCTTTCACAATATTAAAAAAAAAAAACAAAACAAAACAAAACAAAACCCAAACACCCACAAAAGCATAAACAGTAGGAACTACAAATTTCATACAAAAGTGAGACTGCCCACAGTAGAACTGTGACCAATGGAAAGAGGAATCCACTATTGCAATTTCCTAACTGATCATCCTGAGCATCAGGAAATCAGAAGTAATCTCATTTTTTAAAAAATGCAGTTCCTACTCTAATTGCAGGTCCTTCCCCTAATCAAATGTTAATGTCAATAATGCAGGGATGATGAGTGCACATGAAGTTCTAATGATACCTTCAATAAGCCTTATACTTACATTGACAAATATGCCTTGGGTTTTTTTTTGATATCTGAAATGGTCTTAAATTATCCAAGCAGCTCACCAAATACATAAACATGAGACTACAGAGATTATTAATATTAAACATGAAATCTCTGTGAAGAAGACATTAAGGATCTGATGTGAACTGACAAAAGCAAATGAATTTCAAGTTAAACTTGCTACCTTGTCCTTAATTCCCTTTGGGGTGTCTACCAGTGGTGTTGGAATTGATGTAAAGTGGCATGAATGTTTAGGATGCCCATTGGTGTATTGGCAGAGGGCTACATCTTTGGGCTGTTCTCTGAATCATGTGGAGGATTGCTCTGGTTCCCATAGATTTAACTCAGACCTTTAAATGTTATGTTATGAAGTTTCAGGTATTTTCTTAAACGTCAGTCCAAACAATTAAAAATACAATGTTGCGTAAGACTGCTTGTTTGGTTGGTTGGGGTTTTTTTTAATTCAGTTACAATCACCTACCTTTTAATTTTTCATTGTTTTCCACGTTTGGTCATCTTCAGATTTTCATCTCTTATCTTTAATTGGAAACAATGTTCTTCTCTTCCTCTTTCCCCCCAAAAAATTGATTTCTAATGCTGAGGTGTTATTTTTAGTTACTCAATAAACATTTGAACATTTGTTTTCCCATTTCATAATTTGATCTGGAGAACACGAATAAATGTCGTGAAGCAGACATTAACAACAGACACAGGATTGTCCTTAAAAGTCCCCCATATGTAAAATGCTTAGGGGGCAGACCGACACTCATTTTCTTCAGCAGCAGAGCTGCTTTAAGACCTCTCCTGTTCCCAGCCTCTTCTTTCTGATTTGGCCAACACTTCACTTTAGTGATGTGATACAACTGTTTGCCTTACCTGGTGAATTATAGCACTTTACTGAACTCAGGTACTTCCCAAATAGTTTCTCCTTTTCTATAATGGAGGTTATTTTGACAATGCGGTGTATGGTGTCCTCCTGCAGCAGTTGCTTCAACACAAGATGAAAAGAAAGGAGCTGGGTTGTGGAGGAGCCAAAACTTTTCCATAGAAACTCACCAACCACCACTTTGGTGCAAAAGCAAGTTTTTCGTGTCATGGAGCTGTGAATTTAAGAAGGTACAGACACCTAAGAGTGGAGATGCATTGTACCACAACTTCACCGTGTCAACTGCTAGCATGATAATATAATAGCTCCCTTTATAAAGCAGTCAAGCAGATTTAAATTAAATTAGAAAAATCACCTCAGGAGGGGAAGAGAAAAGAGGATTGGGACTACCAAGTGCCAGAGTCTAGTCTGATGCAAATTAAAAGACTTAATGTGATAAATCCCTAAGCAAATGGGCTTTTATAATGGAACTACCAACAGTCCCTCCATTTTAACCATGCTGCCAAGCCCTGCCATATGAAAGCATAAAAGCTATCATCTGCTGTGTTTGGTCTAGGTTCAGCTCCCTCCTCTTTGCTTCATGGACCATTTTGGAGACCAACTGACATCAGTAATTAGACCCTCCCTCACAAGAACACACTGACAGGTACCTCAGGCAGTTCCAAGTCATTCCGTTCAGATTTATGCACCCTCTGTCCTGAAAAAGCCTCAGTCCAACCTTCCCTCAACCTACCCAGAAGGCAGAGCATCTCTGGAGTTTTAGTCAAATAAGTTGGGAGCTAAAAGAAATTTCTCAAATAAGGTAAAATGCAGCTACAAGCAGAAATATAAAAAACAAAATCTCAGAGTTCATCAGTGGCTTCCAGGAGCCTGAAACACTGTGGAAGTGAATTGGGGTCACACTTAAAAACATTAAAAATGCAAATCTCAAAGTTTAAACTAGGCAAACTATTACAGAAACCATATGGGTTTTAGAGCACCTCTCTGTCTTCGCAGTAAAACTCCCACATTAGTCATTTCTAATAAATCATTGAATCAAGTTATCTCTTCACAGCATGCCACACCACCTATGTCAACCACAAGGGCTCAGAAGTCATAAGTAGTGGGAAATCTATGCCTCTTTTAGTTTCTGGGGATTCCTGAGCAGTCCAGCAGATCTCCGTTTCTCCTTCTGTACACCGAGAATAGTAGTCATCCTTGCCTGATGACTACTAATCCTTATTAGCAGAAGCATACCAAGGAATGGATGCTAGGTGCTACGATTATCTCAGATTAAATACTTGCTGACTGGATTATCTAATTGCTAGTGAAAAATAATGGGAAAAGTATATGGATGCTCAAAAACATCTCACATGACTGTTCAGGTACCTAAACCAACTACTCAGCTGTGTGCCATCAGAGCGACTCCTTCCCAAATAATTCACCTCCCAGTGAAAACAGCAAGGTCAACTCATGGATCTTTGCACAAAGCTCTTTTGTACAGCTAAGGACCTGTTATGAGCCCAAGTCTTTCCAGATTCAGATATCAAATGGCCTGTCCGCCTTACCAGCGAAGATAAGGTCCACAAGTATACTTGGATCATGAGCACACTGAGAACCCACTGCACCAGCAAAAGTTCAGAGTATAGTTTCAATCCTTTTGTAGCTCCAAATGGAGGGATGGCAATTATTAAACTACTATTACTCACCCTGGAGACACCTTCACGTCTTGCCTAAATAAAGAGAAAAATTCTTTAGGCACATGAGGAGAAGATGAAGTCCAGCTCATTGGAAAGCCGAGAAAGTTTCTGCATCCATATACATTTGATCCCTTTCGCTGCAGTTCTTTTTTTTTTTTTTCAGGGGACAACTTGTATCAGAAGATGAAGCAGATCTTGTACTACACGAGGTTAAATATTTTACCGCACCTCTGCCTTCTGCATTTTGCTTTAGGTTGGCTTCCTCCTGAAGAGAACTCATGTGTTCTGCCTGGATATACAACAGAACTGAGGATTTCATTGTATTAAGAGTTCAGCTTTCAGACATGTGAAAAGTTTGAGGATTTTCTGACAAGATATTTTAAGTGAAAATCTCATGCAGCACAGAAGCAGTATGTTAAATGCAAAAATTACTCTTGTAACTTCTGAAAGTCTTTCCATTGGCTCCTGGGGGCTTTAAATGCTACTCTCAGTAGAAATTATTATTAGCCAGTTTGAATTCCCTGAACAAGATGAGGTCCATGGATACTGAAAACATCTTTTACTAGACCATATTACACAAATGAGAAATATGGAAATAACAAGGCTTTTTTTCTCCATGTAAACTTGGCCTCACTTCTGTCTTTAGGGCTAATTGTGACTCCAATAATTTCAGGAAATTTAGCATGAAGTGCAGTGAAAGTAACAGGCTATTACTCAGCCAATTGCCTATCAGTTTGGAGTGATTTAAAATGTGTACAGTTTAAAGCTATTACCCTAGAAAGATTTTTTCATACTAGCTCACAAACTGTCCAGCTCCATGAAGATCAAATATTTCTGTAAAAATCATTTTAGCATGACCTTTTCTTGCTATTGTTGCTGCAGGTGAAAAGTACATCTCTGTCATCTCAAAGGACTGGAGAGTCTAGAATGTTATCTAAATAGAAAAGGTACCCAGGAAGCTGCCCCGCTCTCAAATCCACAGTGGCTCCCAAGTTCCTCACAGTTCACTATAAATTAGTTGGAATCTGGAGACTAAATGCCTGCATTTTCAGTGAATTGAAATACGAGGGGATTGTCCTACCACAGCTGTAGAACTACAGATATCTTAGGATCTTTTAGCCCTGTCTGATCTCAGGCAGGATTAATTTCCCTTAATTTTGATTATGTGCTAGTTAAAGATATAATCTAATATGTATTTCTATGATCTCATTATAATCAATGAAGGGGGGAAAAGCAGCCCATCTACGAAATGATTCATCTGTCCTAGCACAGGGTGACTCATCCCTCAGAAGTGAGTATTTCTCTACTTTGACTATAGATGAATGATTGGCTTAGATTAGACATCTACTTTTAGATAGATAAAGTTCAGGCAGGTAAATTCTGTTCTGAAGCAAAAATTCTAAGATGGATTTCCATTAACTCTGAGGACATTGTCCTCCTATACAGAAGTGTTATGGATGCTTTCCAAGCCCTCATGAGCAACATAATTTAATATTTTCTTGTGGTAAACATCTAGACCCCACAGTGGCATAAGCAAAGGCAGAAAATATATAAACATTTGTCCAAGAAAAAGAGCAATTTGCTGTATACAGGGAAGATGTGTCACATCTTTGTGTATCAACAGAGTGAATCAGAACTCCCCCAATACTTTCCCCTTTGGGAAACACACTATGGTCCCTGCTGAACCTGGTGGGGTGAAGGGTAAAGGGCAACTTCTCATTCCCTCCTCTTCCTACTCAGCATTGCATGGATTATAATGATAAGGAACGTCCTGGTCTTGATGAAATTAAGAACATCAGTTGGCAAGGTGGAGGGAAAAGGTTGTTAAAAATAAATAAATAGCAACATTTAAAAAAAAAAATTAAATATAGAAATAGGTCTTATGACATTGTTGAGGGGAACAATGGCAGGAAGGGAGAAGAAAGTAAGATCTGGATCCTCATTTCTGGACTCACAGAACTCGTAAGTTCATGCCTTCCTATCACCATTCATCAATTTGTCATTTAAAAAAAAAAAAAATCACAAAATTTCAACCACTAAGCCTTCGTCTGTAGAAGCACAAATTTAGGAATGAAAAATCAGCTGTTACTTAGTAGTAGGAGAGAGTGGATTGTTTATTTATTTACAACTGTATTTTCACCCCCCAAACACTAATGTTTCATGAGTACATTAATAAGATTATCTTTGTTCCTTCCAAGAGAAAGCTGCACCATGTCTTAATGATTCATAATAGCACTCTTCCAGTACGGTATGTAAGCATATTGGTTTTGAGTATAACAAATAGTCTCATCAAGCCTTTCCTCAAAAATAACAACGGTCTAGTGTTTTGAGCAAGTGATCAGGATCTGCAACATCTGTGTTCAGCACTTTCCTACAGCCTTTTTGCAGTATTTTAAGAGTTTTTACATGGTAGCTAAGGGTAGGATTCATCTGAACCATGTTTGTCCATTTAAAATTGGGTATCCGGTTTAACATGCTGTCCATGTAAAATATATCTGTAGTCAATGGAAAGAGAGAAGCATGTCTAGAAACCTCTTCTGGATAATTCATCATACCAGTCTTAGAATGGGAAAAAAAACATTATCTTACAAGCACTTTTCTCTATCTCTCTACTGGTTGTATAGTGAAGTTAAGCTACAGATCTCATTCTTGGAGAATAAAGTTAGTAAAAACATATTCCCTGCCAGGTGCCAAAAGATGAGTGCACACATAAAACAACATTTACATTGACACCCACTGAAGTCAGTGATGACTGAGGAGCACAAATAATTTTAGATCTCTGCCTGTGTCTTTTTCTGTACTTATGAGGAGTGGCTGAGGGAACTGGGGTTTTTTAGCTTGGAGAAAAGGAGGCTGAGGGGAGACCTTATCGTTCTTTACAACTACCTGAAAGGAGGTTGTAGCTAGGTGGGGATTGGTCTCTTCTCCCAAGTAACAAGTGATAGGACAAGAGGAAATGGCCTCAAGTTGTACCAGGGGAGGTTTAATTGGATATAACGGAAAAATTTCTTCAATGAGCAGATTACTAAGCACTGGAACAGGCTGCCCAAGGAAGTGGTTGAGTCACCATCCCCTGAGGTATTTAAAAGACATGCAGATGTCATGCTTAGGGACATGGTTTAGTGGTGTTCTTGGCAGTGCTAGGTTAATGGTTGGACTCAATGATCTTAAGGGTCTTTTCCAACCTAAGCAATTCTGTGATTCTATGATTCAGTTTCCCATCTGTAAGAAAAAAAATAACAGATTCCCGTCCTCCCAGAAGTAGTGAGCACAAAACCATTAAGGATGGTAAGACTCTTTAGTATAAATAGATTTAAGGTAGAAGGCACGTCCAAAGCAGGGTGCTCTGAAGCCAAGCCACTCCCAAATCCAGGAGAAATAAGCAGGGATGCAAGAGCATTTATGCTTGGGTCATAGTATACACAGCTAAAAAAAGTCGACAAATCCCAGGCCAAATCACGTCATAGCCCAGAGGTTATGAAGCATTTTGGCAGCATGAAGTGAGTATTTAGGTTTATTATTACAGCTGACACACTGCATCTTTTGCCAAATATGTAAGATCAGCTACTTAAGTGGGACATAAGAATTTGGGGTTGTTCAGCCTGGAGAGGAGAAGTCTCTGGGGAGACCTTATAGCAGCTTTCCAGTGCCTAAAGGGGGCCTCTATGAAAGCTGGGGAAGGACTTTTTACAAGGACATGTAGTAAGATGCAGAGATGGGAAATGACACAGGGCACACATGGAACCAGTGTCAAAGCTAAACACTAGCCACTAGTCAAGTGCTTTAATCATAGAATCATAGAATGGTTTAGGTTGGAAGGGACCTTAAAGACCATCTAGTTCCAACCCCTCTGCCATGGGTAGGGACACCTTCCACTAGACCAGGTTGCTCAAAGCCGCATCCAACCTGGCCTTGAACACTTCCAGTCCATGTTTTCAATGGTTTAGATTATTTTGAATTTTTCCTATTTAACTGACAACGCAGATATAGCTGAATAAACTACACTTAGGTTGTTTTGGAATGATTTATCTCTGGTAGTGGGGAAGAAGAAAAAAAAATCCTGCTGTATTTCTCAGAGAAAGTTTATTCAATTGACCAAATGTAGATATGAACCTTATAGATAACCAGACCTAACTGACTCTTTGTGTTCTCCTTTATAATCAATTAAGAGAAACAGGCACAATTAGTGCAGTCAGTCTCATGCTAAAGTAGACACCCATAATAAATCATATTAATTGTGGCCTTGAGATGCTTTTTCCTCTTCTTTGGCTTTAAAGGAAGACTGTATTACCTAGCGCTTGTCTCTGCATTGCCTTAGAGACACCTGAAGACAAGTGAAATAAACACACTCCAGTGACCTAGCTATGATATCATAAAAAAGGAGTTAGATCAATTGTTTAAATCTACCTATAACTACAGGAAGTCAGCAAACTTTTATCTTAACCTAGATGATTTTATGTTCTTATGATTCTACAAATACCATTCATACACATTGACTAATTTGAAAAATGTGTGATCATATGATCAGACATCATCCAGATTAAATTTATATTTCTCCATGACACCACAGCATTAAGAGTAGATGTTCATGCACACAGAACAAATATTCAAGTGGCATAGTAAATGTTTCTGCTTTGGCATTGTACTAATAGTTGTAAAATGGTCTATGGAGGGAGAACATGCTGTGCTGTGAGGAATGGCAGTCATCACAACAGACCTTCAAGTGTCTACAATGCAGTTTAGACATCTACAACTGCACTAAGTAGGTGTACACTAGTTCTAACGGTGCCAAAGTACCTTCATGTGGATAAAGAGTCACTTTAAAGGGTTGAGTCATCTAAAGTATTTCAGAAATCTATCATGTGGATTAAGAAGCACTTAGCTTTGTGCCATCATTTCTATGAAATAGCAACTGACAGGCATGTGGAAGCACTACGTGTTTCTGGATCAGAAAGATGCAAAGCCCATTTCTTCTACCCTGCATGTTCCAGAAGTTGACAACCCATAGCAGTGATATCCTTAATTTTTTAAGCAGCTTCTTTTTTTTTTTTTTGCATCAAAAGAAATAAAAAATAATACGAGAAACAAGACAGAAAGCTTTCCCATTAATTTATCAAAAAAGGAAAACAATTTTATGAATCTCACAGTGTTTTCCAAGCTTTCTTATTTGGGACCTTGTGTATGTACTGATTATTTTGGCTAATCCCTTAAAGATGGCATAAAGTATATGTGACTAGGAATTCCACTTAGAATTTAAGATGCTGGTATTAAATGATTCCTGACTAAATCACTGCCTTAGCTATTTGCCAGATTTTGCTGATATAATGTTGCTTGCCAGAAAGCAAATGGGTGAGAAAACAAAACAAGGAAAAGATGACTCATTTTCCCACTTTATTCCTTCAAATGAGCAAGAAACCCTCACTAGGGGCAGGGCAGAAGAATCATTTTATACAGCCATTTCTAACACTGCTATGTGTATTTAGCTCAATCAACAATTACCCTGTGCTAAGGATAGGATTAAATTGTCATGATTAGAGGTGTGATGTACTCAAAACAAAATTCTAAAAGCTTGAGGTATGAACACTTACAGCTGTCAATGTAGATTCTGAACTGAATCCTTTTTTCCATGCAGTGTGCATAGCGACAATGCATCCTTTCCAGTGAAAAAAAAGGTTTGGTTTGTTTTCTATTTTTTGTCTGGCAGTCTTCACACTAAAAATGGACGCGTGCAAGAACCTGCTGATTTAAGGTAGGAAATTTTACGGAAACACTGAATGTTAAAGGAATAAATGAAATGGCACTATGGAAAAAATTTCCCCCCTGCTGAAGTTTATGTAAACATCCATAAACTCCTGTTCAGTTATTGCACACCACTGGAAAACTGTATTGATTTCATAAATAAAAATGAACAGTAGTTAAGAGTCCTTCATTTCTCTAAATGATAAAAGGTATGTAACAGAGAATATGGTACTTGAATTGCTTTCTCCAGAAAGGTAAGGAAAGATTACCCTCTCAGAGTTATATTCTAGGATAAAATAGGAGTAAATGCAAGATTTCAGCCTTTGACTACACTAGTAAATTACCATACTTAAAATGTCTTTTACCTGCAGACAGAGATCCTGGTGTGGTAACTGCCAGTCCAATAAGATAATAGCTTTAATAGAATCTGTAAAGGAATTGTAACTTTTACTGTGTAAACCCACCAGTATCCTTTTTATATACATGGTTTTGGTTTCATATTCAGTCCTAAAAAGCAGGAACCTTTTAAATAAAAGTACGAATTGCGTTTTTGGGGAGTGAATTTTCAAATCTTGACAATTCTAATGGATTTTACCATAAATAAATAAATAAATGAGACAAACCAACCTCCTCTGAATCTTGTTCCAGGTATCTGAAAAAGAACTAAACTATTGAGATTTAAATTGTATTAATCACAGAATCATAATGTTACTCATTATATGGAGCTTTAAGTATTGTCTACAGGAACAACTTAATTGAAGGATTTCAGAAGCTTTGTTAGGTATTATTCTGCTAAGGAAATTGTTCTTTAATACTGATTTTTGTGGCCCTCTACAACTATACTCATTCAACTTTTATCTGAACGTGGAATGCTCTTTCAGAGTTCATTTGAAAACCAAAGGATTACATAAAAAGAATTTTTATATTTTTGCATTATAATGATTTTCAACCAAGAATCCCCTGACAGCTTAAAATATTAATTGAACGAGCCTGGCTGGTGTATAGACAAAGGTTCTGTCTTATAAATGAGTAAACTGATGTAGACAGACTGAACTACAGAGACAGAAGCTAAGGTCCTAGCTCTAGACTGTCTTCAGCTAGAGCAGTATTGAAGCTTGTTTATAATTTTAAGCACATAATTAAGTGTTATTACTGTTAATTCACTTGCTTATGTTCTAACTGCACTAGAAATTCATGCAAATGGTACTTAACTACTGTCCCAATTTGAAGTAAGAGATGAAGGAAGAACATGGTAGATTCAGACCTCAGCTAACCCAGCACGCTATACACTGCAGTAGCCAAGAGATTTAAATGTCACGGCATCTCCAAAAGTATAGACAAGAATGTCGACAAAAAATGACTTAATGAAGTGATTTGAGGAACATCAGGAAGCTTGTCAATAGTCTAGAAGCTACTTAAAAAACCTTCAAACCTCCACGGTCTGCACAGAGGGAACTGGGATCTTTATCTTAAGGTTCTGTATTTATATCTTGATCTTTCTGTTTTCATCTTCTGTATGATTTCCCCTGCTTTCTGACCTCTAAGACCTCTTGACCTCTCTAAAACTTATGGATTTTTTTCCTGAACTTGGACCTTTGACTCAAAAGACTTCAATCTTTCTTGTTCCTCTTTTCCCCACCACAGGCAGCATGGGTAGACTCCATAAAGTTGAGTAGAAATTACAGGTATGGGAATTAATATTTCTCTTCGGGAAGACGTGTTGCTAATGCTTATCTTACTGAGACTTGAGCTTATCTTGATAAAGGTGAAAAAACAGATTTGTGTGTGCAGCCATCATTGCAAGTATTGGGAATGTGATTCATTAATCTGACCTATTAACCTGTCAAAATGTATATGTCATTTCAAACATTGAGACCCCTCTCAGTAATCATTGGGGAAAACACTCATCTCCAAAGAACAAACAATTTCATCAGTTGCCCCAGATAGTTAATTCCTGTAACTTCTGTAACTGCCTCAGTGCTTCTTCAGTCTTTAGCTCTCATCTTGTTTGTACTCAGCCTCTTGTGCTTTAGTTTCCAAATTACACTATTATTGACATCCAATTGACCATATTTAGAATAGAATAGAATAGAATAGAATAGAATATTCAGTTAGAAGGGGCCTACAATGATCGTCTAGTCCAACTGCAAATGCATATTTAAATTACCTTATCATGAAAGAACCAGAGTGATATTGGGTTTTGTCTTCTTTTAATTTCCTTCTTTTTTTCTCTCTCCACAAATTCTGCAACTCAGAGCCCTTGTCTTCTGTGGCAAAGTATCACCTGTGCCTACATTTTACACTGTTTTGTGCCTGTTTGTTTACTGTGTCCCATCCCTGGCAAACAAGGATCCGATTCATTGTACTTATCTTTGTATTGATAAGGGAGGGAAAAGAAGAAAGAGAGAGATTGCAGCATGTGATAATTAATCAAAATGTCATCTATACAGACACACAAAACAGTATTACTTATGCTTATATTCAGAAGCCCAAACAAGTTGCTCTTTCTTTACAACTATGTTAGCAAATAAAAAGGTTCTTTGGCACAGAAGGCAAAGGGTGTGAGAGAGTTCTTATTCCTAGAGAGGAACTCTTTCTCCCTAAAGCACATGCTTTTGCCCATGCATCTTGGTAGCACACGTGCAGTTCTGTGTTGTGTTGGCTTGTGCTACCTG
Source organism: Himantopus leucocephalus (assembly GCA_003993805.1). Classification (NCBI taxonomy): domain Eukaryota; kingdom Metazoa; phylum Chordata; class Aves; order Charadriiformes; family Recurvirostridae; genus Himantopus; species Himantopus leucocephalus. The sequence goes on along the minus strand of RSEF01000002.1, from coordinate 154,136,077 downwards.
GGGAAGCAGTTCTGGGTGTTGTGGGAGAAGGCTCGTTCTCACGGGCCAAAGCTGTGCCAGGGGACACGCTGGATGATCGAGTATGTAACTCACCTCCATCAGATTTTCTTTTAGAGACACATATTTTTCCTTCTGCATTCCTGCAGCTGAACACTGTACTGAGAGTGGGGTAAAAATCATTTAATGCACACGTAAAATATAATAAATTAACACTTAGTTGTGCTACAGAGGGGAAAAAGAGAAAGAGAGAAGCTACATTGCTAGCAAACTAGTATGTGTTGCATATAACATATTATCTGCATCAGGGAAATTGAGAAGAGGAAAACAGAGTGGGTGTCCAGTTAATGGTGGCTGGGAATACTCCAGATTCAGTAAATTGAGTTATTGCATCCAGAACTACAGATACTCAAAGCAATGAGACAAATAACAGCAACTGACAGAAGAGCTTAACCAGCTTGTACATCTTTATCAGACAGCCTCAGATTTTATGTGATTTTTGAGAAAGTTATGCAGGATATGTTTTCCTGACTACATTAAAGATGCAGAGATGCCTTAAAGTTACCTTTCTGAAAGTAATTAGATTTACTGCTTTACCAATTAAGTCTTCTAGAAGACTGTGACAAGTTTAGTTTCCTGTGATTTTTTAAAATAACCTGCCTTTAAACATATGAATCTCTGAACAAATTAAATGTCTTTTCCTGTAACAATAGCCATAATCTAAAGGCTTTGTCTGGAATCCCATCAATACTGTACAGTTGGCCAGCAAATGGTTCATGTTGCATTAAATTACATTTCTGTTTTCCTGGACTGCCTCTTCAAATTTTCTTGACACTTCAATTCATTAAGCAGATGGAGATGGAACATGTGACTGAAATATTTTGTTCAATAATACTTAAGTTCATTCCCTGCAAACCGGTGTAATCCACCGCTCTTAGAGCAGGGTTGTTTCACTTCAGCACCTTTCCTAATAACTGGTTGAAGGCTCCCTTACAGAAATCCATTTCTGGCAATTCATGCATAGTTGATTAAATACCTCTATTTAACCCCCCCTTTCCCTTGATAAATGCAAAGAAGCTGAAACTGAAAAGTTGTTGATTAAGATGATATTGGACAATTAATTATGCATTGTAATAACCTTTGGCCCAAGGAAACGCTTCCTTTTTCTTTTAATCAACTGAAATGGAAAGTGATCAAATAATTACATGTTCTTGTCTTCCAATCAAGTTGTAGGGAGAGAAGAGATGTTGAGAGGAAATCAAGCAAAACCTTAAAGAAAGTAACAATAATAATGAAGCAAATGCAGAAGAAGAAATAAATCACTTGAAATTAATAATAATATTATTTTTTTTTTTCACTTGTTTCAGCATCATATAAACAAGTGAAACACTCTTAAGATGGCTTCTGTTCTCAGCTTCATGTCAGTGCCACTAGGATATTCAAAGCTATTCCTGACCTCTCTGTTCATACCTGATTGAAAAGGACCCCTCATTTAGGAATGATTCTATACCTGATTCTTCAGACACTGCTTCTTTTGTGTCATTATTTCCCGGGGCGGGGAGCAAATTTTCATGAAGCCTTCCCTACACAGGTGGAAAAAGGGTTAAAAATGCAAGGGAAAACCAAACTCACAGTGCATTGCATCAAGCACCACACAAAAGGAATGTTTATATCTTCTCAGATCCCACAGTCTTTGGAAAGTCAATATCAACTCTAGATTTCTTCAGCCATTTTGGATCGTGGGAAGCGATTTTGATCTTATTCTTCATGGAGTAAAACTGTATTGTATTTAATAAAATGCCAAAAGTGGGATGAAAATTTTCTATGGTTTTGGGTTTGGTTTGGTTTGGTTTTTTGGGGTTTTTTTTTCAGTCCATAATAATGAGTCAATCCTTACCTGAGTAAACCAAGATTTCTCAAGCTGAGGATCTTGATCAGTAGGAACATGTGTCTCTAGCAGTCGTGGTTTAAACCCAGCCAACAGCTAAGCACCACACAGCCACTCGCTCACTTCCCCCAGCCCCCAGTGGGATGGGGGAGAGAATTGGAACAGTAAAAGTGAGAAAATCCATGGGTTGAGATAAGAAGAGTTTAATAATTGAAATAAAATAAAACAAAATATAATAATAATAATAATGATAGCAATGAAAAGGAAAATAATTTTTAAAAAAGTTAAACCACAAAAAAACCCCAAGTGATGCAAATGAAAAACAATTTCGCACCACAAACTGACCGATGCCCAGCCTGTTCCTGAACAGCAGACCACCCCCTGGCCAACTCCCCACAGTTTATATGCTGAACATGATGTCATAGAATCATAGAATTGTAGAATAGTTTGGGTTGGAAGGGACCTTTAAAAGTCATCGAGTCCAAACCCCCTGCAATAAGCTGTGACACCTTCGACTAGATCAGGTTGCTCAGAGTGCCATCCAACCTGACCTTGAATGTTTCCAGGGATGGGGCATCTACCACCTCTCTGGGCAACCTGTTCCCAGCAGTTCACTATCCTCATTGTAAAAAATTTCTTCCTTATATGTAGTCTAAATCTACCCTCTTTTAGTTTACAGCAATTACCCCTTGTCCTATCACCACAGGTCCTGCTAAAAACTCTGTCCCCATCTGTCTTATAAGCCCTTCTTAAGTACTGAAGACCACAATAAGGTCTCCCCGGAATCTTCTCTTCTCCAGGCTGAACAACCCCACGTCTCTCAGCCTGTCCTCATACCAGAGGTGTTCCATCCTTCTGATTTTTGTGGCCCTCCTCTGGACCCGCTCCAACATGTCCATGTCTTTCCTGTGCTGAGGACCCCAGAGCTGGATGCAGTACTCCACGTGGGGTCTCACCAGAGCGGAGTAGAGGAGCAGAATCACCTCCCTCGACCTGCTGGCCACACTTCTTTTCATGCAGCCAAAGATACAGTTGGCCTTTTGGGCTGCGAGTGCACATTGCTGGCTCATGTTGAGCTTTTCATCCACCAGTAGCCCCAAGTTCTCAACAGGGCTGCTCTCAATCCCTTCATCCCCCAACCTGTATTTATACTGGGGGTTGCCCTGACCCAGGTACAGGATCCCACCCTTGGTCTTTTTGAACGTCACGAGGTTCACACAGGCCCACTTCTTGAGCCTGTTCAGGTCCCTCTGGATGGCATCCTGTCCCTCAGGTGTGTCAACTGCACCACTCAGCTTGGTGTTGTCTGCAAACTTGCTGAGGGTGCACTCGATCCCACTGCCTATGTCATTGATGAAGATATTGAACAGTACTGGTCCCAGTACAGACCCCTGAAGGATACCGTGTGTCACCCATCTCCATCTGGACATTGAGCTGTTGACCACCAGTCCAATCAATTCCTCATCCACTGAACAGTCCAGCCATCAAATCCATACCTCTCCAATTTAGAGAGAAGAATCTTGTGGGGGACTGTGAAAGTAACAGGAGATTGGCAAGGAGGACTGTAAATATGCTCAAGTGACTCACACGTGGGGTGCTGGGAAACGTATATCACGCTAATTGTTGTTTAGTCTTATGTGCTTGACAAGTAGAACATCCGCACTTAGGTGTTCTGATTCAACTAGCTATGGCGACAAAGTGAAAATATTCACAGCAGAGAATAATAAACATAAATAAGCCTATTTATTAATATGTCATTAAAACAGGAACAAGTCGTAGTCAAAATTATTAAAGCAGTATAGGAAGACCCCCTAGATTTTTACTAGCAAGTTTGTTAAAAATTGCTGAGATGTCCTATGTAATTAGGTAAATGAGCTTGCTATCTGTGGTTCTGAAATACTTAAAGTGTGAGCCTTTATTGTACTCAATACATATCTTTATTATTCGAGCATACAATGTTATTGAAATGCATTTTCAGAGCAGTGAATGATCATTGATATCCTTAATATTAAAATGACTTTCTAATGCTAGAAGTTTTCTTTGATTTTAAGAAAAAATCAGAAAGGTCCTCAAGTATCTTTTGTTTTATTTTGAACATTGAAATAATAATAGCTGCATTTAATTCACTGTGTAGCAAACTATTTATTTGACTTCACATAAATGTGTTTCTTCCTTTAATAAAATTGTCATGCAAATATGAAAACTTTCATACTCTTTTTAAGAGTACTGGCAGGATATACAACATATAGTGCTGAGAAGGGATGGAGTATATTATTCTCTCGTGAATATCACTTTTGATCACATCATTAAGTACACAATCCTGCCATACAGATGATCAGGGTGTTTGTGACCCAGTGATGTGGATATTAATGAGCATCTTTCCTTGCATCTGACTTTGATTGAACTTTTCATCACCTTTGCTGTTTGGAGAGCTTTGCATCAATTCCAGTTAAGTCCTTGCAGAACTCGTTTAATTTCTTTTACATGACTGACCTTTCTCACACATGACTGGCTGTCACAAGCTGGAGAGAGCTGGGTTTCTGAATCTTGAGCCATTTAATTTCATCAGGAGGCATTTTGCTGTAGGATAGGAAAGAATGTCCGATTTCTTAACTCATTACATGCTTTAAAAATGATCCTGAGAGGTCAGACACAGACCTTCTAAAGCTCTTTGGGTTTTTTGTTTGTGGTTTGTGTGTTTTTTTGGCGGGGTGTTTACATTTTTCCCTCCCCTGCCTACAACTTAATAATAAAAATATCTAGAAAAAATTACTAACTGAATCAGCATTCAGTTTAAACATCCAGAACCCCTCTTTATTTTTTTGCAGTACAATGGAATACCCCTTCATCAACTGTTAATCATCCTTATTTACACTACCTGTATACCTGGTCTTATATTCATTGGCTTTTCTAAATCAATGTACACTGTTCCCATTTAAAATCAGACAGTTTTTCTGGTGATGAATGACTGAAGTTAATTTGATATTTGTACTACTCTTTTAATTGCAGTAAAGCTAAATTGATCATATATTCTATTCTTTCTGAAAGAGTACAATTTTTACCGATCTAATCTAAAATCAAAGAAATGGTTTTAGGAGTAGTGATGTGTCCAATATGTTCAAATTCTGTGTTTTTGTTGGTTTTAGATTTATATTACGATTCATCTGATGTGAGGTAATGTTTCTAAAGCTTAAACATCTAGTCTAAGCTAGTCTTTACGCTCCCTCTAATGCTTCTGCAGAGAAATAGATTCTTCTAGAGGGTAATTTGTCCTAATTACCTTGGATATCATAGATTTTGATTAGTGGCTTCTGGTAATAACGGTTTCTCATCAAAGCAGCCTGGATGAGAATCCTAAACTAGATGCTTAACGTTTTGATGGTTAAGGCTAGGTGATGCAGACTCCACCCCATGGGTTGTGAGATACAGATTCTCTTTCAGTCCAGCACTGTACCAGGTTTTCCAATATCTGAGACACATAAACCACGTAGAGCTTCTTCAGAGGCCTCTCCTCAGCGTCCTTCATGCTATTGATCACCCTCATAACTTTGTAAGCTTCAAAGATATCACTATAGTGTACATAAGTCCAGCTGTACTTTAAATTCCTGCATGACTTATTATGGAAACCCAAAGATGAGGACTGTGTGTTGCTGGTGTCAAAGAAAATTCTGCTGCAATACCTGTCTAAGGTGTTAAGCAGCAAGCACACCTGACTATCAGATTATTTGTTTTGTTTTGTTCTGTTTGCATTAAGTGTAAATGGAAGAAGAATGCAGATAAAGCGCCCTGGAATAACAGTTAATGAGCAGCCTCAGTGTGATACTAGAGATATTTTATTTTTTTTCACTGCTACAAGGCAACAGGAATTAAAAACAGTGAGATTCAACCGGATGACTTTAGTCAAGTAATCATCAAAATAGTTCAATTGGAAGAGCAATTCTTGTACAATAGCCAGGTAAGTAAATTCCCCATCTATGCCTTAATTTCTGACCAGAAATCTATGGGTACCTGTGTAGCACAGTAAAAAGATCAAACACATTCAAATATTGGCTCAGTTTCTCTCTCCAGTTAATGGATGTTCTGTCACTTTCCATGCTATGGCTAAAATTAAAGCCCTCTTTCTCTATGAAGCCATCAATGAAGAAAATACTACAGGATATATTGATGTTTTAAGAGAATAATAAACATTTCCATGTGGCCTGAAGAAGGCACTAAAGCTTATACATTTTATCTGTCAGATATAGGTCGAAGAGATGTAACTTGATATTTTCTTGAAAATATTTTAGCAACATTTTCACCAAAAAAAAAAGATATTTACTCAGTATTTTCTTAAAATAAATTGGCAAATCATAATGCATTTGTGTTTGTGTTTCTTTATTTTTACAATCTGAGGGCTAAGCTGTTCCCAAACTGGCCTGTGCAGAGCTGGACTGTTAAAACGGAAAACCAATTCAACTATTACAAAACGAAAAAGAAAATTATTGGTTCATGTATTATTCCAAATCTTTCTGCAACCTTAATATGGAGCTGCTGGATTCCTTGCAGTATTTGGTATAGTGGAATTATCCTGTGATATAAAATGACAAAAACTATACAACAAGACAGAATACAGATAAGCTTTAGAGACCATCACGTTATTTTTGTAGAAATGGAAACTATGGAAAAGTTCAGTTTGCACATGACAGTTAACAGCTATTTTTAATGTCACAGCTGGTATCAAGGAACTGCTGGGGAACGTTTATTTTCTTCATGAGGGTCTTCCTTTGAAAGTCATGAAGTTCAGCGTTGTTACGTTAGACTATTGTTTCTGACACCCAAGTCATTTTCATTCAGGTATTGATGTGTCGCCCTGTGATTCATTGACATGGAAAACCACAAACAGGGCAAATGCTTGAAGAACTGTCAGTCTGCAGACGCAAAGCTGAGGTCAGGTGTTTCTCTGCCATTGATGCACCACGGATTTCAACCCTCACTTACCAGTTGTTCCTGCAAGTGGTTTGGCATTTCCGTTTTTATCATACTAACCTTATAAGTAAATGCAACAGGATGAAGTACCTTGAAGCTGAAGTTTTACAGAAGTCTAATGTATTTCAAAGGGTGTCGAGGTTTAGGCCTGACTGGCACTAAATGAACAACAGTTGTTTTCTATAAACCCCTCTCCCTTCGCAGAAGGGGAAGGGAGAGAGAATAAGGGAGAGAGACTTATGGGTTGAAGAAAAAAAAAAAAGCATCTTTAATCAAATTTTAACAATAAACCCAGAAAAAATAGTATTAATAAGAAAATAATGAAATATATACCAATATATAAAAAAATCAATATTGAGCTCCCAGGATGATGATCACGTCACTGGCAGGCACTGGGAATGTTCCAGACAGGACTCAGTGGCAGACAGGAACTGGATTCAAGAACTGGATTCAGGAACACACGGATCCAGATCAAAGGCAGAAGAATGGACAGGGTCCTTCTCAGGCTCCAGCCTCTAAAAAGGATGACTTAACCTCTTTGATCCCTCAGCTTTTATACTGAGCATGATGCCGACGGGATGGACTACCCTGTTGGTCAGTTTTGGGTCACCTGTCCTGTCCAGTCCTCCCCGCAGGTGCGACCCCACTTCTTTTTTCCACTTCTGACCTTCCAACGGGGCACATAAAGTTAGTTGGCCTTGCGTGTTATAGCAATAAGTATAAGCAAGAGCCTCTCTGCATACCACTCCTTAGCATTAACTATAGACGTCAGACTTATCACTGCTAGAAGCAGACACTGTCTGAAAAACATACCATTAATTTCAAAGAGTACAGTCATTTAGAAGAGATTTAGGTTTTCTTCTACCTCAAACCAGGACAAAGTGTTAAAACACCTGGAAAGAACTGACTGTATCTCCCTTGAGAGAAAATGAGAGGAGAGCTGGTCAGCCACTGGAAAAATGACTGCCAAGGGCCATCATGAAAAATTCACTATCATGTCACCTATCTTGTGGGGTTTTGTTTTGTATTGTTTTGTTTTGTTTTCCTAAATCTAGCTGGTTTTATTGTCTCTTGGCATGATCTGGTCATTTTGGAAAGTATTATGATCATTAATTTTTCAAGGTGGCACCTCACCATAAAAATCCCTTAGGAGACTTGGTAGCATCATTAGTCTATGTACCTCTTCAGTCCATGTGATTACTGCCACTGGTCAAACATGGGAACAGGTTTCTGAGAGTTGCTATAGAATATCCGTCCCTGGGATATTGGGCAAGGACCTGGGCAGCCAGATCTAATGTGGAATTTATCTGTTCTGAGTGGAGGGTTGAACCACACGACATCCTGAGGGCCCCTTCCAACCAAAGCTATTGTGTGATTATGTTATATTTTTGGGACAGTGAATTACCCATAAAATTAAAGATGAGACTGGGAACAGTCAGTTTATTAGAACCAGTCTCCAAGGAAGATGATGGGATGAAATCCTTCCAAACCTTAGGTTCTAGGCTTTAAACAGGTACTTGTGTAACAGTTTAATTTCAACATTAATAACAGAAAGCGCTCTCCCTTTTCCACCTTCTCCAATTTTGAAGTATTGTATCACCAGGAAAGTATACAGAAACTTAGAAGAGCTTTACATTCCAAGTCTCCTGATTTACTGGAGTCCTTTCTTTTTCAGGATTTGCTGATGTTCAGGATTTGCTTCCCTTTTCCTGGGCCACTGATTTATTACTATAGGGTAAAAGAATGATATATTTACCTCTGTTGGAAAGTACCATCTCTCAAGGACAACATGGAGCTCTCAATTCCCAGTGAACAGACATGTAGCCTTCCTCAGTTAATTGTTTGGTCAGATGCTTTCCTGTTTACCAAATCTTTCACAAAGTAACATTCTCAATGGTATGAAATTTTTCACTTCCCTAGATTCACTGTTCAAAATTAGCTATTGTAGGTTATAGTGACAAATAAGTATTTGGCATTATTGAGTGTACAGTTCTTGACTGTGTATGTTTAGTTTAGGTGCTCTGTATTATATTCCTAAGGCCAAGAATTTTTTTTTTTTAAGAATAGTAACCCCTAAAATTTGGCAGCTCAAAGATTTTGGCTCTAGGTCACCAATAATCTACTAAGGTGAGTTATTAGCAGAGCCAGAAGGAAACACAAATATTTGGATTCCCAGACCATTTTTCTAGCCACAAATCCCCTTAGGCAAGAATAGATTAATTTTTAAAAGTTCCTTTCCACCGTAACATAGTTGGCTCAGGTTTAACTGACACTATACTGGAAGTTGGCAATGCTAAAATGAGAAAGTTCGTCTGCTGTCTTCTAGGATAACACACAGTTATGTGAGTATGTATTATCAAATATCTCTGCTGTATGTCTACAAAAATCCTCAAACTTTTATTCCTGATGTGGGTATGTGGGGTTTATAAAGATAGGGAAACAAAGATATACAGTCTTCTGTCAATGCTCTATGACTTTTTTGCTTCGCATTATGGAAATAGCTTCAAGAACAAGGTAAGCTGTGACTTTCCCTCCCAAGGTCTTTCCTTTAGTTTAATTCCTAGTGACACTGGCTCAATGTTGTAGGGGCAGTGCAGATGGTAAATTCACACCTGTCCCATATTTTGCACCTTGTCAGAACCTGCCACGGCATGGATTCCCTGGGAGTGACAGTATTATTAAACATCTTCTGGCAGAAGCTTCAGAAATCAACACTCAGCTCAGATATGGCATGAAGAGCTGCAATATTATATTTTTTGAGAACAGAAGAAAAACCACAGCTCTTTGCTGTGATACAGAACTACAGAAGGACAAAGGAACACAAGATAATTCCTTTTTTTGGAAATACTGGGAGGTAGGAAAAAAATAACCTTTTTGAGAAAAGGAGACTGAAAAAAATGTCAATGATCAAGATTTTTAGCATAATATAAGCCTTGAAATTTGTTAACTTTGATTAAGGCTCAGCATATTGAAAGCTCAGCTGAGGTATTTCAAGAGAATTGTCCCTATCCCTTCAACATCACAAACACAGAGCCTTAACTTTATTAGTTGGGAATCTGGAATCACCATGTTGACATCATAAGCATTATTTTAGCTTTACAAAATTATCCAGAAATCAGAATCAGATTAAATATGTCGTCAACACACATAATCAGTGCTACACTGATTATGAAGGGGCAAACACCTTTCCTACCCAACAGATTCATTCACCAAAAAAGAGCCTGGGAGAAATTTGCTGTTAAATCAGAGGAACTTCATTTCATATGTGAGATTTTAAGTAATAGCACTGAAGAAAATGGCACCAACTGAAATAAATGAAAAGCCTTACTCCTTTATAGTTTACGGTTTCACACTTTCTCCTCTACTTCTGGCTAATGAGAGTGGAAACTATATAGCAATTCTGAAAATTTCCTAGTGATAGCAACTAGTTTTGCTGGTCTGAGGAGCCAAGGAGATTGCTGTCATGTTTTATACACTTTATTACTTTAGAGATTTTATTTTGGGCTGTACAAGGTCTTGGTGAATGTTTAGTGACCAAAAGACCTGCCTTACCAGGTTTGTGCATCAATTTACCTTCATGATGATTTCATATATTTTATTAATACCTGCAAAATCTCAAGATTCAAGACTTTAGAGCAATGTTACATTCTCTTAGGCATGGTAGGATAAATTTTCAGCCCACTCAGATATGAAGCCCCAAAACGCACATCCTCCTCTCCACTTACTAGGGAAAGGAAGAATTTTTTTAGGGTTTGGCAGGAGTTTGTGCTTCAAAAACATCAGCTGGTGTCAACTAAACTTCTACACAATAAAACGTACTATAAGATTCCCCAGATTTCTACTTGCACTGAGGTCTCTAGGGAATAATAGTCCTCTGCATGTTAAGTCAATGAGTGTAATTTATCTCACAATAAAGGGGTCTCCTGTTTCCATCCTCTACCTCTCCCTTCCTTTGCCATTCTCCCCTGCTCCAAGAGCAGCGAGTTTAGTTATCCTGCTTCTTTCAACCACACTGGAGAGCTGATACTCCATCTCTTTTCTGCTCAAATCCTGCAAACCCGTAGAGCTGCTGAGGGGAACATGTCTGTCCTGTGGAGGAGAGCAGCACCGTGGTAGGAACTGGGCTCGGAGCAGCACGCTGGCTTGAAGGTGGTGAAGATAGGAAGTAATGAGATCCTGAGGGATGAAACATGAAGAGCAGGAGTTCAGTCTTCCTTACAGGACTGCCTCTCCCTCCTTTCACCCTGTCAGCCCACTTGTTTCTCTGGATCACTGGCTTCAGTTTCTGGGCTGATGTTTCTCTGAATAAATACATCATCCCACTAATTTTTCTTCTGCATAAAACAAACATCATGGTAAGGTCAAGGGACCTGCACGAAAGATCCAGTTCTTGGAAATTAAGTGGCAAGATGGGTGTTGCCAGATCCCAATGGATATGATTAACAAAATAACCTCTATTTCCCCACCAACTAGTAAAAAGGAAACACAAGCCTTTTTAGGTGTCGTGGGTTTCTGGAGAATGCATATTCCAGGTTATAGCCAGACTGTGAAACCTCTCTATGAAGTGACTCAAAAGAAAAATGAGTTTATGTGGGGCCCTGAGCAATGACAAGCCTTTGAAAAAATTAAACAAGAGATTGTGCATGCAGTCATCCTCGGACAAGACCGAACAGGACAGAACTTTAAAAATGTGCTCTACACTCCAGCTGGGGACAATGGGCCTACTTGGAGCCCCTGGCAGAAAGCACCAGGGGACACTTGAGGTTGACCCCCAGGATTCTGGAGTTGAGGATACACAGGCTCTGACACCAACTATATTCCAACTGAGAAAGAAATCCTGGCAGCATATAGAGCTGCTTCAGAGGTAATTGGTGCTAAAGCACAGCTCCTCCTGGCACCCCGATTACCAGTACTGGGTTGGATGTTCAAGGATAAAGTTCCTTCTACTCATCATACCACTTCTGCAACACATTCAGGAAAACCAACAACAAAATCATGATTTTATGAAAGTAACACTCCTTTTCGAAACAGCCCAAAAGGTTTCCATCCCCTAGCTCTGATGGTGTCACTTAGGCATAAGCGTTAAAGGGCGAAGTAAACTTTCCCCCAGTAACAATGAAAGTGTAATTAGTAATAGAATCCATCATGTGATACCTGAGATATGGAGGTAGAACCATTATCCAAGTAATCATATTATACATCTGAATTACAAACCACAGCAGAACAGCACGTTTAAACCACTGCATACAAACACAAAGAGCAAATAAACCATGCGACACATTCGGCAGGTTAAGCAGTGTTGCATCAACTAACTTCAAACAAAGGTCTCTAAAGGCATGATATAACATTTCACTTAAGAACGACATGATGTGAGCTGTCTGTTTTAATCTGTTTTAATCTCTGAGCCAGCTGGAATTTGGACTATTTAGGCAATCTATCAGAGCCCTGGTTGAGCCCTGCTCGAGGCCCATGTTGGGCGCCAATAAATCTTTTGTGGTTTTGGCCAGGCTGGCCGCTCAGGCGGAATGACAGATGCTCTCCCCCACCTCCTCCTTCCAAGGAGGGAAGGGAGAGAGAGGAAGAGACTTATGAGTTTAGAAGGAACTAAACTACTTTAATGAAATATTAATAACAAAATACAAAGAAAATAATGAATTGTGTACAAAACCAGTATCGAGCCCCCAGGATGATGATCATGTCACCATTAGGCACTGGGAAAGTCCCAGACTGGACTCAGCAACAGATGGGAACTGCATTCCAGATCTGGATTCAGGAAGGCACGCATCAGAATCAAAGGCAAACAGACAGGAGAGTCCTCCTCGGATGCCGGCCACTGAAGAAAGAGGGCTGGTCTTTTGATCCCTCAGCTTTTATACTGCGCATGAGGGAGATGGGATGGAATACCCTGATGCTCAGTTTTGGGTCACCTGTCCTGTCAACTCCTCCCTGCAGGTGCGACCCCTCTACGCTTTTCCGCTTCTGACCCTCCAACAGGGCACATAACAAAGTCAGCTGGCCTTGGGTGTTATAGCAATAAATATAAGCAAAAGCCTCTCTGCATACCATGCCTTGGCATCAACTATAAACATCGGTCTTATCACTCTGAGAGCAAACAATTTCTGTACAACATGCTGTTAATTTCAGTAGTTAGAAGAGGCTTAGCTAAAAAGTAAAATTACTCAATCGAAAATTGGCTCTGTTTACCTCAAACCAGGACAACAAACAAAAGTAGACTTTGGAAAAGTGCTCATATTCAGTCCTTAGAGAGAGTTTGAGCACTCAAATACTATGACATTGTTATCGCAGCAATTTGGATAACACTTTCATGTTTAAGAAAATTGCTGTATATTAAATAGATGACAAACTGGCTGAACTCTCTGTTCTGTGAACTTCTCACAAACATTTACTTAAAATTGAATGGGTTTAGAGACCTGAGTAACCAGAAGAGCTGGCCCTTAAATTCTCCATGTACTGAAGATCTTGGAGAATTGGGCAAAAGTATTTCCAGGCATGATATACTAATTTTAATAAAAGAGTAGGTTTAATACATGAATATCCTGCTGAAAAACCAATAATTTTTCCAACAGCATAAACCAGTTATTAAAGTTGTTTTTTAATTAAAATCAACTCAAGTGCATTTGTGCACAAATGGACAGCACAGGGCTTTTTAAGTAATCACTCTGAACGCTCAGAACAGCAAAAGTTTGTCTGAGGTAAATTGAATTTATTTTTTCTCTTGAGATAAAAAATGTGCTTATAGCCAGGAAAAATATATAAAAAAGTTGATTGGTTTAATTTTATTTCCACATTATATGAGCTCTAATTTTCTTCCTTTTTTCCCAGCCTCCTCAAGGTGACTGCAGTGCTGCGAGCACTGAGAGTCAGGGTGTAACGTGTCCAAGGACAATTCCCCTGCCTCTGCAGCACGTCAAGAGGAGTTTCAGGGCTGGGGTGGACTTTCAATTCCACGTTCAATCACAGTATGATCTAAGGGGGTCGAGCCAATGGCAGGAAATCAAAGGTGCATTTTGTTGATTTGATACAGCTATTTGCAGATAGCAGATTGGACAATTTTTTGGTATTAGCTTTAACAAGTAGGTTTTACCATATGAGATAATCTACCCTTTACTGGTAGTATGGCTGAAAAACTACCTTCCATTCACTTACAGAGTTGTCCAATTTTCAATGTACTTCTACTCTTAACTAGGGTTATTTTAATTGTAAAAAAAAAAAAAAATCCAAAACAAAACAAAAAAACCCAAAACAAACAAAAAACCCCCACAACCACCCCCCCCCCCCCCCCANAAAACCAATTACCTCTCTCTCATATGTTGAAAATGTTCCCATCTTCTTCCCAGGTTCTCCTTTTTCCAATCTCATTAGACAATTCGAACCCTATGTTGACATTTGCCACACAAACTAGACGATGCAGCAATTGCACAGCCTGAGGAATAAGGAACCTCTTGAGCTACATCATTGTTTGACAGAATAGGTACCTTCTTCATCTGTTCCTGCTTCATTATCCCAGCTTCGCTGTCTGCTACAAGCCCTCCTGGACTCAGCTGAATGACTTATTTGTATAGTTGAGTTCAAGCTAAAGCGTTTGGAGTTGTCCAGTGAAAGGTATTCATTATCACTCATTTAACCTTTTTTTTTCTTTTGTTTTTTATTTTATTTTTCCAGCTGATCCCCAGCTGTGTTTGCCTGTCAAGAGTAACAATGCTACTCCTAGAATAAAACCTGAAGAAGTAAACCTGGCAATGTTCAAGCACATTCATTTTCCAAATAACTGTAATGTGTGGCAGTCAGAGGTGCTGGTCTGTCAACACGAGTGCGTGGTTCACCGTTTGGATTTTGCATTCAATCACAGTGCTGATGAAAAGAGACATGAAACCGCATGGTGTGTTGTGCTGGACTGGAAAACTTAGAGTAATTTTCCTCAGTTTCCCACAGCCATGTTATAAGAATTTTGGAGTAGGTATGCTGATGCACCTAACCTTGCCTTATAAGCCTATTTATGATCATTTCTGCAGGACATGTCCCTTGTACTCCTATGGTCAGTGACTCACATTACAAGATTTGCCAAACGACCACTAGCTTCAGCAGGGCTCATATTCCATCCCTGAAGAATGCAAATTAGGAGAGCAACGTTCAGTAACACAGACGGCACAGCAAATTAAGAAAGCAATATACATTTTGTGCAGGGGGGAAAGAAAGTCTTTAATTTAAAGCAGAGAAAATAAAGACAATCCAGAATGAACTTATAATTGAAGTTTAATTGTCACCTTCCATAGAAGTAAAAGTGCATACGACGAAGCTTTAAGAGCAGCAATCACAGTTAAAAACATAACAGGAGCATCTGGTTCTTCCATAATATGGATGTATGTTAATATATGATCTAAACATCATCTCTAATGTTTTATAAACAAAGATAAATTAACAGGATCAATTTTCCCTAGCAAATGTTCTCCACCTAACAGGATAATCTTTGAACACTAATAAAATAAACCACAAATCATATTTACTCTTGGGCTTACTCTCTTGCTGCAATTTAGCCTAACTTGAGACAATATGGCAAACTCTATTAGCAAAAGCATAATTTACTTTTTTCCTCCAAGGAACTGGTTTTCTTTTAAGGTGGTTTTGCATAAATATAGTTACTCTTAGAGTAAATGAATTAATGATAATTAATATTTACTCATTAAATTAAACAATTTAAATAATAAGTTAAATCATTAAGTTAAATAATTAACTTAATCTGAGTCTTCCGTAAAATATACATCCAGTACTGTGAGCATTCATGCATTAAAGGTTACGACTGTTCTTTGTATCTAACAAGAAGACATTTATTCACAAAAGTACGTTAGTATATTATCAAGTCTGTACATGATTAGAACTATGAGGATTATATGTATGTGACAATTCAAAGCCAGGATGATTTCCTGAATTAAGATTCCTGTCCAGAATAATCACAAGTGGTGCAATGGACTTCACAGGTGGAGAGGCCATGCTAAATATATTTGGTTTTGACTCAAAACCCATTTGTAGAGCACTTAGTATGAATGTTCTAGGGGGGCTAAGAAATGGAAATGCCATTCCACAGAAAAACATTGCTTTCTCAGTGAATCAGTAGATAAAGGTTATTCAGCAAACCAGCTGAAAAACAAAACCCCTCACTATGAAGAGCTGTGCATGTTTACATGACTGCAAGCAACTGAAGACATGTTGAGGTCACTTGAGAAACCATGAGAGGCTTTCTCCTCTCAGATGGAGATTCCTACTCCTCAGCTGTTGGTTCAGCTGACCCTTTTCACTGAGACTTGTCAGTCAGCTTTCAGGTTTTACCTGAAAGAAAACTAACATTCTCTTGAAAAGTAACAGTTTCTTTGACTACATCTAACTACACCTTTTGTCTAGGCAAACTGCCAGAAAACTGGTAAGGTCAGCAAATAGGTGAGGAGAGACATGGGTAAACTGTACCAGCTAAACTTCCACAGTAACAAAAAAAAAAAAACCAAAAAAAAACAACCAAACACCCCCCACCCCCCACCCCAAAAAAAATATAGAAAATCGCAATGAACAAGCCAGTACTTTGATTTCAAATGGGAAAAAAAAGTATATGGAATTTTTCCATCCAGGTGCCAAGTCTAAATTCTTAGTGGTACCGTATAGCAAAGAAACCACCAACAGACACAAATATTGCATGCCTTACTTAGAACCAGAGGGAACCATCATTTCCCACTGATGGTGTTTCATGATTGATTGTGGGTCTTAGAAAAGAAATCAAACAAACAAATAAACAAAACCCAAACCCAATAACAAAATTCCCTAGAGTTGAGATGATTAAGGGATTGGAACATCTTTCATATAAGGGAAGGCTGAGAGATCTGGGACTGTACATCTTGGAGAAGAGAAGGCTCAGGAGGGTTTTATCCATCTGTATAAATACCTGATTGGAGGAAATGGAGATGAAGAAGACAGACTTTTCCTGGAGGGACCAAATGATACAACAAGAAGGAATTAATTAAAAAAAAAAACCAAACCCAAACCCAAACAAACAAACCCACATCAAATTCCATCTCAACACAAGGAAACATTTTGTTTACTGTGAGGGTGACAGCACTGTTACAGGTTGCCCAGAGACACTGCAGAGTCTCCATCACTGGACATATTTAAAACCCAGCTGAACGTTGTCCTGCATAATCTGTTTTAGCTGACCCTGCTTGAGCAGGGAGGTGGGATTGTTGATTTTAAGAGGTCCCTTCCAACCTTAATGATTCTTTGACTCTGTGACGCTGTGAATTAGCTGTAACTTACAATGTGGCAAGTTTTGTGTAGCTTTAAAGTTGTAAACTTTATAGCTGATTCCACAGAAATAATTTTTATGAAACATCTTACCTTTTTCTTCCTGGTACCAACTCTGAAAAGACAGTAAAGTTAGATGGATGAACTTTCATTAGATTTCCTCAAAATGCCATGTCAAAGGGATGTTGTCCTGGGGACATCTCAAGTGGCTACAGTCTCTGGGGACTGTATTCCAGCTCCACCTTTATGGAGGAATAAGGTCAAGAAGGCAATACTATGAAACCTTTTTACTCGCCTTTAAATGCAGATGTAGACAAGCAGGATTCTCACATCTCTGTTGCCAAGATTAATCTGTAGAACTTAGACACAGTGTAGATATCTGAATTAGAAGGTCAGTCACTCTAACTTGCCTTTCCAGTAAACAACAGATATATTTGCCCAGACGATGGCTGAGATCATAGTCCCTTTCAGAGGGGGAATTTATCCCACCTTCCTCTATTGCTGATTTAAGACTACTGTGCCCCAAAAGAATGTCTCATACATAGGATTAAACTTCTTTGTATATGCCAATGGTGCTACATGATGGCATCCTATGATCCACAGTACTTGGTAAATGAAAAATAATGTGGGAAAATGTCTTCAAAAAGTTGTTGCAATGAGCCCCAGTCCTCTCTGTATTACTAGAAACACACCAGAAAAACTAATCCTTAGTTTTCTCTCTCCCTGTTCATCCAAATTTGCTTCATACTCTTTCTACTTAGGAAATCAAGCAGATAATTGTCCATAAGCTGGGCCCTCATTAAAAGATCTTGTACTACCAAGTACCCACAATAGGATTCATCACAATTAACTTTAGATCTGTAGCGCATAAACACCAGCATTTTAGCCAGGCATCTCAGCATGGTCAGGAGACCAGCTCCCACTCCAAGCTACTTGAAACTTCTTTTTTTTTCTAAGCAATTTCATTATTGCATGTTTGTTTTCCTGAATATGTTTTAGTCGAGTGTGTGGGGTTTGGTTTCTTTGGTTTTGTTTTTCTTTTAACTGTAACTAAGCTAAGGGAAGAGGAAAAAGGAAATCTTCATTTTTCAGTTAATTTTTTGGGGTTAGGTTCTCAAAAAAGTGCTTACAGGATAGAAAATGAGATCAAAGGTTTTATCTAAAAGAAATATTTTTAAAAATTAAAAAAACCCCCACCAACAAGCAAACAGAAACCACCCAAACCCTCCACAGTAAACAACATTCCTCACCACCTCTACCTGTCTATGAATAACTCTCTTATCCTATAGTCTTCCAAAGCATAGCCTTTTTTTTTTTTGCCTTTAACACAAGATCTTGGCTGTATATAAGCATCAATAGATTGAATTTTAAGAGAATGGTGAGAGAGGAGGCTCTGAGTCCATGCTGGGCATTTGCTGGTGAGTCCACCTCTAAATACACAAATGAAACAGAAAAAAAAAAATGGGGAAATGATGCTAGATGCTAGTGTGTACATGACGTGCCAGACAACGGTATCTGTTCAATGTTTTATTTCTCCTCCCCATCTGAATTGTTACACAATATAGCGAGTTTAAGAGCTCAAGGTACTTTCTATAGCCACTGCCTGACTGATGCTCCCTCTGATTAATGCTAAATATAGACGTAGATCCCTGTCCTCAGAGGAAGGAAGAAAAACTATTTTGGCACTTCTGTTTGAATCTATCATCATCCGGGGGTAGCACGTCATGTATCAATGCATGTGTGAGGCACTAGGAGTCATATATGGATGAAGAGGATCTGGCAGGTGAGATATCTGATAAATCTGCCCCGAATAATATCAGTGCATCCAAACAGGAACAGAGCAGTGGTTACTCATGCTGTGACTGAGGTTCAAAATGTATGATTCTGACTCTCTGTCTTTGCGAGCTTGTAACCCAAGATGATTGACAATCCACCAGCAGGCCCATTTTCTTCTCTTAGGAAAACAGCAACAGCTGTCTCCGAAGCAACCTACAGGAACCAGGTAGTAATATGTCTTCAGTCATCCTTTCACCAAGCAAATTACAGTATTCTGGACAGGGTAAGAAAGAGGCCATCTGTTATTCCTCTTGATGAAATGTTTAGTGTGGGAACATTTTTTACCTCGCAAGGTGGCCTCAGAGGCGTAAAGCAGCTCTACCACACATCTGTCTGTCACTAAGGCATTACTTCAGCTACTAACGCCTCCTCTCCTGCTCATATTAGATTGATTTGTATTTCAGCTTCATCTTTTCTTTTTTTTTTTCTTTCCCCCAACCCTTTTTTTCTAATCACAAGGAGTTTGGGGGGTTTGGTTTTCATTTTTGGCTTTGTTTACATCTGTCAGTGTGGAGCAGCTGAACTGCCCTGACAATCTTGCAGTTGATGTTCTATACTAAAGATTCTTCTTCATACATTGGTTTGCTATTGGAGGTTTCCTGTGTTTAACACACATTTCAGGGGAAAGCAGACTGGATTTCCAACATATTCATGTGAATTTTCTGTTTATAACAGCACTTACTCCCCCTTTATTCTTTCATAATTCGAAGGGCAAACAGTCTCTCTCTGGTCCTAGTGGAATATGTGGAAACTGGTCCCCAAGTTAACGTCCTGCAGAATTCCGCAGAGATGTTTTTGATAGGGTTTTACAAGAGTGTGTGAAAGAAAAACACCCTTCAAACCTCTAGAAAATAATAGAAAATTCCCTAATGTCTACAGGGTTTTTTGAATGGTCTACTAGAAATCTGTGCCATATACAACAGTATCTAATTAATTGTCACTTTGTAAAAAATCATAGAATCATAGAACAGTTTGGGTTGGAAGGGACCTTAAAGCTCATCTAGTTCCAAAACCCCTGCCATGGGCAGGGACACCTTCTACCAGGTTGCTCAAAGCCCCATCCAGCCTAGCCTTGAACACCTCCAGGGATGGGGCATCCACAACTTCTCTGGGCAATCTGTTCCCATACCTCACTACCCTCATACTGAAAAATTTCTTCCTGATATCTAATCTAAATCTACCCTCTCCTAGTTTGAAGCCATTACCCATTAGTAAGAACCAGGTTCTTCTATGAGATAATAATGTACTTCGTTAGCATAGCCCTAACAGTACATAGCATAACTCAGCAAAATGCAAAAGTACTATTAAGTACTTAGCCAAATAAAGGTGTAAGTGAAGAGCTGAGATACCTGCCCTGAAGCAATATATAGAACTTTTGTTTGGACAGGTGTACACAGATTGTCCTTCAGCATCACACTAAATGTTGCCAGACACGTAGTTTAAAAAGAAACCTCTACAAATTATTACTTCCACGTGCACAGCTAGAGGCCCAGGGATATGTCTCTGATACCATGTCATACCTATCATTTGCAAACTGAGCGGTACTTGTTTGAGTAATCACTAACGACTCATGAACATTGGAACCACTGAACAGCACGAGCAGACCATTTTCCTCCCTGCTTGCTATAAAAGGGTGGGTTCAGTTACTTCTCTGGAATTCTGCAAGACATTTATAAGTAGTTGTGCTGCTTCAGGCTTGGCTGTATGCTATGCTCACTCCTGTAGGTCACCTGACCTTCTAATTTGATGTTTTCGAATAGAGCATCCTCCAGAAATCCCCTCTTATGTGCTAAAATATGTAACTGTTATTTCAAAACTCTTGGTTTTACTCTTGAAAAATTAAGTATCTGAAGATTTCCCAAGACACAAACCAGGCAATGCAAGCCATTCCGAGAGTAGGCCAAGCTTGAAAAGAATATATGAACGATAGCAATTGTCTTGCAAACTCATGACCTTCACCTATGTCTCATAATGGCTACAGTTCTTCAAATGTTTTAAATTTCAGCCAGTGTGCTTGGCCACTGAAAAGTACTGTGGTTTACAGCTGACAAAACAGGTAACAGATTTGGTCCAACAGGCAATATGAAGGATTCATTAGGTTATTCATTTTCCCTTCATCCTCTTTTTTCTCTCAACAAATGATCTATTTTATTAAATATTACAACATGTTGCAGACACAGTATTTTTATTCCGATGTGTGACATATGCATTGCACCAGCATTATCTGTTTGAATAGTTTGTGTACTTTAGACATTCTAGACTGTAATATAGCTGCCTCCATCCTATGTTTCTGTGTTTAGAGGAATGAAACACCCCTGGATAATAAATATGCAGATTAGCTCTATCTGCCTGGCCCAAAATGTGCTGATTCTGCTGGAAAACAATTGTATTGTCTGTCATGGGCTTTGGCCTAAGCCTGAACTATTCTCAGAATTAAGAAAGTTAGGCCCCAGTTCAGAATCTGCTCCTTACTGAGGGAAAGATTTAAGCCACTGAACTCAAAAGGATTAAGTGTGTGCTGAAAATAGAGCTGTTGGTTAAGTACATTCCTTAAGGAAGCCTTTATACAGACCTCTGCCATTCTGCTTTATTCTTCCGACAAACAACTTTATCTCATGGTCACTTTCTACCAAAGATTAATACTAATACATTTTTAATGTTCGGATTATCTGGATTCTCTTTGACCCTGCTCAATTGATTCTTTACTTGAAACAGGACATAATACTTTCAGTTGCTTTTCCTTCAGTTCAGTTTATTTATTTTTAATCATTCATTAAAATTGAAATGAGAAATCAACAATATTCTCATGTTGAAGCCCTGTTTTGTATGCCTGAAAATCAATGGTAAGTGTTTATTGAATTAAATGAAATAGTATCTGGTCCATTACACGTATTGATCTAATAAGATAAGGTCTTAACTATTCGCTATTTAGAGAGTTCAGCATATCCCTAGAATTGATAACATCAAACAGCATGATATGAAATGGCAAGATGCCCATTGAGTTTCAAGAGGAAAAGAATGTGAGATAAGAGTCTTTTCTATATCGTGCGCTTTTGTCCAAGGGCTGATTCCACGTTAACAAGTTCTGTGGTGCAGCAGAGGGAGATCTGGAAAGTGAAACAATTTGTGAAGATAGCTCGAGGTCCACACAACCTGTTTTTAAACATTTTATTTAAATATGTCTCAATATTAATTCATGGACTGAATACATGTCTGTGGCTTGAGAACTGTCCTGAAGCAGATCTCCCAGTTTAGTTTCACCTAAAAGGAATGTAGTGTGCATGCACGAAGAGCATCCCCTGATACAAACCAAAGCATACTGCAGGGTATCTTGACAGGTTCTCTTCAAAAGAGCATTTCTGATCTGAAATCAAATGCTAGTATGGTGGGAATGTCAGTGACTGAGCAAGAAGAATGTCCTCTTGAGTTGTTAGAGCTGTTGACACAATAACCTGAGGCAGAAAAACAAAATAACATGTTAGGAACACGGAAGATAGAAATGTGCTTTTACATTATATGGGTGCGAAAGACCGTATTAATCTCATAAAGTAACATGATTAAAAATATTTCAAACATTAAAAACATGTTCATGTTTAAGACAAGCTAAAGACATTTCTGCAGCAACTTCTTAAGGAGCTTTTATTGGAAACCCTGATGTAACCTCAGATATAAAGACAAAAATGCCATACTTCTATTACTTGACTTTAATCACTGAACTTGGCTGGATTTCTCAATAGAGTTGGCATAAATATATGTAAATAAATGTACTGGAGGAGAATCTGCTAGAAGTAGAGGTGAAGGAATGTTATCTAGAAATGATGAATTTGGTACCTAAAATTGTTATAATTATTGCTATGATTTTACCTTCCTTTATTTGAGATAAAATCATAAGACCGTGTAGAACCAGCCATTTGCCACTGTGTTCCTCCTCTTGATAAGAAAGGGCAGGCTTTCAAATCATGCTGTGGATTTTCTTTCCAAGACTGAAATTGACAGAGTTGGAAAAAATTCAGATATATGCTTTTGACTTGTTCTATTCCTTCCTTCCTTTTGAAGAGGAATGGATCCTTTTAAAGAGATGCAGTAAAATGACGTTGGTTAGTTAGGGGAGGCATAAGACTATTTTGACATAGAATCAAATAACAGCCCAGGTTGGAAAGGACCTTGAAAGATCATCTGTTCCAACCTTTTGTGGGAAACAGAGCACAGATGAGATTATCTAAGCACCCTGTCCAATCACATATTGAAAACCTCAGGTGATGTGAACTCTACCACATGCCTGTGGAGGTTGTTCCAGTGATTGTTCTCACTGTAAAAAATGTCTTTGTAATGTGAAAACTCTCCTAGGGCAACTTGTACCCATTGCTCCTTGTCTTCATCATGTGGCTACCTGTGAAGAGAGAGCCTCTGTACTCTTCGTAGCCACCTTTTAAGTACTGGATTACTGTGATGAGGTTCCCCTTCAGCCTTCTCTTCTCCGGGGAGAAAAGACCTAACTCCTTCAGCCATTCCTTATAGGGCAGGTTCTCCAGCCCTTTAATTATCTCCATGGGCCTCTTTTGGACCCTCTCCAGTCTGTCCATGCCTCTTTTGAATTGTGGGGACCAGAACTTGACACAGTACTGACAACCGCTGAGTAGCGTGGGATGATCAGGTCTCTGTCTCTGCCCCTGTGGATGCAGCTGGGGATCCAATTTGTCTTCATTGCTTCAGAGGCTCACTGCTGACTCATATTCAGCTGATTGTCCACCAGGACCTCCAGGTTCCTTTCCGCAAGGCTGCTCCCCAGCCACACAGGTCCTAGCCTGCATTGGTGTGGTGGATTAACCCTGGCTGGATGCCAGGTGCACACCAAGCCACATTATCACTCCCCCTCCTCATCTGGACAGGGGGAGAAAAATACCATGAAAGGCTCATGGGTTGAGATAAGGACAGGTTACTGTCACAGGCAAAACAGACTCAACTTTGTGTCCAGTTCTGGGCTCCCGAGTTCAAGAAGGACAGGGAAC
>RSEF01000002.1:154076163-154111977 GCA_003993805.1 Himantopus leucocephalus | reverse complement strand
TTCTCTGCCGGGCAGCTTTCGAGCCACTCCGCCCCAAGCCTGTGTTACACTGTGGTCACTCAAGCTAATCTATGGGTATCTCAAGCCTTAGCACAAGGCCCACCATGGCTGACAGAGTTTGCTCAAGATCACCAACTCCTTGAATACGTCTCCCACAAGACTCACAGTAAACACTTATCCTTCTTGCATACTAACCAAAGTACTGAAATATACTGGATAGTTTGATCTACAAAATGAAGAGGTCATGGCACTGTGCTCCCAATGCAACACTCCAAATACTAATGACATTTACAGAAATATCTGTTTACTAATATGTTATCACAAACTAGATCACTGTGCATGTAATCATGTACACCTCATTTAACTGCAGTTAGACCTTTCATGAATCTTTGTTAAATAAAATATTCCTGAGTAACTAAATGTTTGCTTATTCCAATCAGTAATTAAAATTTCCCATACTATTTTGTTATAATATACCTAATGACTAGTTAAAAAAAAATTGCATCTTGTAATTGGATTTACATTACGAGGGTTTGGTGTACTCTAACATCCTCTTCCAATTATTATGATTTTTTAAAATATCTTTTTTTTAAGCTGTAGCACCTGGGGAATAAGATTTCACATGAAAAAGTTCTATTTGCCATCTGTTCATGCATGAAAACAGATGGGGGCCTCAGATAGATGTGGGGCCAACAGTATGTGTTTGACAGGATGGTCTTTTGTTGAAGGCACTAATTTAGGATTGAGAAGATCTGTCCTATACTGTCTCTGATAAAGAGTTTCTGAATAGTCTTGAGTGAGTCATTTAAGCTCATTCTTCCTTTTCTGTGTAACTAAAATAATCTTAATGATTTATATTTTTTTTGTCACCATCATTGGTAAAGATGAATCCACTAGACTGGAAGCTGATAGGAATCAGTGATCAAGACCTCATAGGTAGAATGTGTTCTGAACAAAAAGTGATCCAAAATTACAAAAGGGATAGTTTACCCCACGGAAGTAAACTTGGGAGTATAACTAAGAGGAAAGATAAATTTATAATGAAGAACATCAATGATAATTGGGAGCACTGTAGGAAAATTTATCAGAGATAGCGATGAAATTGCAAGTTTGCAGTCAAGAAACAGTATAGAATAGTTTTCTGAATTCTCAGATATTTTAGCCTTACCATAAGCCACAAATGCAAGTAAACAAATTATCCCTTTTTTCCCCTAAGTCTCACTCTGATAGCAAGCTTTACTGGTAAAGGTATCTGCTTTAATCTAATATGCATAGACATTTCACTTAACCCAACATGATATTTCAACTGAAAATATCAGCATACAAATCATAATGTGTGTATTAATAAGATTAAGAATATCCATCTGACATTTTAATATGCCAACATCCAGGTCATGCTAAATTTCATGTTAGCAAGTTTGTGTAAATATCAAAACTTGGATAGTAAGTTATTCAACATCAGAATTAAAGTTCTGAATTAAATGTAAAATTATTGGATAACTCAAAAAAAAAGAAGTATAATAAAGATAAAAACAAACAGTAATACTAAACTACAATGCTAGTCTAATCTATTTTATAGAGCCTAATGAAAAATTAGGTGTCTGTGGAATAAAGTTGTGAGCGTAATGCAGCCTTAAAAAATGAAGAATAAGGGTTTCCCACTTTTTAAGTTCCTGGTGAACCTGACATCCTGAAGTATGGGGTTGCATTTCTTATAGACACAGTGAGGAACCACAGAGTGAAGATCTCTGGAGGGAAATTGTGTCTTCCTAAGTTTGGTGGTCAGGATCTTCTCCTGTTGTCTAAAGGCATCATCTCATCTTTCCCTCTTGAGAGAATGAAGTCAGAATTGAGCAACCAACATGCAGATGGTTAATGTCCACGTAGGTATGAGGGAATATCCTGCCTGGTGTCCTGCTGTCACTCCATGAGTCCTTTTTCTTTCCCATCATTCATATGGAGGCACTTTTGATGACGTGAGGCACATTAAATAACACTAGGGACCTGTACTTCTGAAGCTGAATTGATCTTTTGTTTAGGAGGAATACTTAAATAGTTGTTTGAAGCTTAAGCAATAAATAGGTCCTTAAATTAAGGTTACTAACACCGCCCATCTGTTGGGTTTTCTAAATGAGCCTGGATACCATTCTGAAAATCATGTTTTAGCCAAGCATAAATTCTTTTCTGAGTACAGTGATAACAGTAACAGCTTGAAATAACATGCCAGGTGACTTACTGGAACTCAAACACAATGTTATAAGGTCTAGAGTCTTTGTTCTTTGTTTTTAGATTTAGAAATGGAGCCAAGAAACCTAAACCTATCATTCCTAAACAACAGCAGTGCAACAGACTAATTGACAGTCACCAAGAAGAATTGACCATAGTCCTCTGTAAACAGAGGATAAAATCCCCAATTTTGCAACATACCTGTTAGATCCCAATTTTCTGTCGCTTAGTAAAAAGAATGGTGATAACAACATTTTATTACTGCTATCAGCACTCTGAAATACAGGGTTTAGTGGCAGGATTAGCAGTGGCAGTAAGAAAATACATAGTGTTATGGCTTTGTGGAAATATCAAGTGGACATTAATTACTACTGAGCAGTGATTCAAAATGGAGACACCCTCAGGAGTGGAGCTTATTGCATACGTTTTTGCTGAAGCCTTTTTTTTTTCCCCTCTTCTCTTTTTTTGGCCAAACTAAAACATTATGTGGGTATGCAATACTCAAAATTAAATGTTCTTAAGACCAAGGGCTAATTTTTGAAAAGGAATAGACAAAAGAAAGAGAGAAAGCAGTCCCAAAGTGCTGAATATCCCAGTTTTCAGGACTTTCATTTGAGAAATAGAAGACTGTCAGTGCTGAACCTACTTGTCTTGCTTTTCTGCAAGCATCCTTACTGCCTGTGTCTTTTTCTCATTAATCCTGAAAGAAAAGTTAAATAGAAAAGGGCCTCATTTCATTTCCCACTGCACTGGAGCACATCACCAAACCCACATACACTGTGCTCTTTTGCTGATGATGAAATGGTAATGTCATTTTTATAGATATTTCTACACAGAAGACACTGAGGTTTACATAGAAATAAAAGTCCCATTCCTCAATTTACTCCTCTCTGCTTCAGGAGTTAGGGCATATAAACTGATAGTGTTCCCCAAATTGGTGCTAAGGATATCATCCCCACATCCCAAAGACTTAAAAATACTTGCTATATCTTCTTGAAGAACTTATACAATTTCTTTGAGAGAAATAAGGAGCCCAAACACCACTGTGAAGGAATACATCTTGCTGTATAACAAACATTCCTGAAAAGGATCAATGTTGATGTTAATTCACTTCAGGGAGTTTGATCTGGAAGGGCCTCAGGTTAATTTATAATCTTAGCAAATTTCATTTTCCTAGACTTTTGTTTCAATAGGTTCTGATGCAAACCAGCGAATCCCGTAAAATGGTTACATTATAATTAAATGACATACTTTCCATGGCTAATTAACTGAACAATTGTCCTCATATCTAATCTGAAGATTCATCTTTTCTTCTTGACATGAAAGATTTATAAAATTATTCTAAGGCTTCTTTTCTGATTTATTTTTTTTTTGTGCAACCTAGCTTTGGCAAGCATTTTAATACCTGCATATATTAGGTACCAGTGATTAGTATGAATCTTCATGAATATTCAGACAATGTACTTCCTGGTACTGATGCTATGAATAGTTTCTTTACTTGAAGCATAATATGTGAGGTATTGATACTATGGGATATATATAATTAGGTGTCTACAGCATATTGAGTGGTCAAGTGAGGAGCCCAGGCTTCCCCAGGGAAAATGGTAGAGTTCCCTGGGAGGTCCCTGAAAACATCTTTCTTCTATACAGTGTTCCTTTGGGCAGTAACTTAAAGAACATAAAATTCTCTCAAAATCTGCCCCTACCAGAAAATACTGTAAGCTTGCTTTCTTGCATATCACTAAATCATTTAAAATTAAGGGATTCATTGAAGATGGATCTAGTTATACCAGCTCTAAATTTGATTGATGGTGAAGAACCCAAATAAATCTAAAAAGCAGGTGCCAAAGTCGCCCGCAGACCACCAGAATTGCACACGGAATTCACTGAAGCCACAAAGGGAATAATGCATATATAACTCTGTAAAATTCCCAATGCAATGAACAGAATAAAAAAATGTATAAAAAACAGAGCCAAATTTTCCAAAACAGCAAGAATGTTTCCTGAGACAGTAGCCAGCTAACACTGTATTTTTTTTGCTTTGCTTTTGTTTAGCAAATGAAGCTCTGAATATCCTGATCAATCCAGAAGATCAGGAAGCTTTTTTTGGCAAGTGAACAAAAGCATACACAATGGATTTAGCAAGCTGATCCTTCATTCTGGGCAGATGCCAGTTGTTTCATATGAAAGCATGAGGTAAAAAAGCAGGACAGAGAGTGGAAAGCAACTTGAGCTGCGCAGCCACCAATTGATTCCTGAATAGCTGTAATGGGACTAACAGGACCACATGAGTAAATGCCTCGTTACCAAGCTGAGTTTTATATTTCAGCACGCAGGCCAGAACCTTAGTGGGTGTAAATCAGCATAAACTGGCTGTGGATATGGCACACTAATTTGTCGGATCCGACATTCTTTGGCAAACAATAGCCCTGTCTTCCTTCCCATTCTTGCAAATAAGAAAGCAGTTTTGTGGAAAACTGACATTTCACTTCCACTCTGTGCAGAGAACTAAATCTAACACTTAATCTTACTTGTGTTCATGTACAGCTTCCCCTCCCACCTGCTGTCCTTGTTGAACAAGGACTTACAGGTTCAAGGCCTTGGGGCTTGGGTGTCATGATTAGCAATGTGGGCCTTAAAGCTAAGGTACTTTGACAGTTGTTCCATTTCCTAGCATTTACTTCAGCAGTGGATTGAAATACCTTAAGGAATAAATACTAATCTCAGACAGTGGTCCCCAATCAAATTCTGGAACTGAATTACCCTTGAAAATTATTTCAAATCTTTCTTCTTCCTTCACTTACCTGTCAAGACCTAATACAAGACCTCAGTTTTCACTGCTGCTAATTTTTTTCTTGCGGTAAAAAACAGATTGAATTTTCATCAGGCCAAGTTATTTTTGCGGGAGAAAGGAAAATGGCAAAAGTCTGAGATTTTAAACTGTTTATTGGTCTTCTGATACAAAGAAGCTGACAGCCCAACCTGCTCTACCAGAGGGGAAGCCCACAGAGCACAATATGTAGAAGCATCAGGATATTCATTTCTTTTAGATTGTTCCTCAGTGCGTTTACTGATGTGTCATGAAACCAGAGTAGGTGGATAAATGGATAGTAGATAAGTGGATAGTGTATAAGTGATCTGAGAGTCACGGGATCAGGACTTAAGGTAGGACTGCAGTAGTAAAATAACAACATTGTGATCCACTAAGCTTCTACTTAACTTTTATCTGGACTCCAAGGAAGTTCAGGTTTCCAGAGTGATGTAAATTCTGTGTACGCATACAGAAATATGAAAAAACTTAAATTGGAAGGACCCTCTGGAAGTCACCTACTCTGTGCATGTATAAAGTTGAAGTTAGATCAGGTTATTCAGATCTGTGAAAAGCTGAGTTTTGAATGTCTCCAAGGGCAAAGTATCAGCCTCTCTGGACAGCCTGTTTTGTGGATAACCACTCCCATTCTAAAGGGTTTTTGCTTTATGTCTCTCAGAAACTTCTCTTTTACATCTTTGACAGTTGCCTCTTTTCCTTTCATTGTATAGTTTTGAGCAAAGTCTGGCTCCGTTAAGTTGTTGAAGACAGCCGTTAGATGCCTTCAGAGCCTTTGATTCTCCAGGCTAAACCAACTCAACCTCTCCTGGTACCTTTTTGCTCCAAACCCTAATCATATTAAGAGCTCCTTGCTGTACTTGCTCCAGTTTGTTAACACATCCCTTCTACTGGGAACTGTTAAATCCAACACTGTGCCCTACATCTCTTAAGGGCAAGGTCCTCCATTTGGTCTTGTTGAACTCTATGACTCTTCTGTCAGCCCATCTCTCTAGCTTGTCAAGAGCCCTTTGAACACTGGTCCTGCCCTCCAGGGTAACGCCAGCTTCCCGCAGCTTGGTGCCAACCCCAGACTTGCTGTGGGTATGTTCCCTCTGGCTGTATAGCTTTTTGATGGAGAGGTCAAAATCTACCAGCCCAGAAACATCTCAGATTCTACCACCTAAGCTAAAACAGGATATGAAAGCAGGATGCATTACCTCTAAGCAGTTTGATTTGGTGGCTCTCAGAGAAAGTGTAAACAAAGTCTTGTTCAGCTGCTGAGAAAATACAGCAACTTTTACTGTTTATTTTAAAGCACAAACAGATCAACTTCTTTTCAGAAGATCCACGTAGAACAAACCCTTATGCCTGAATAACTTCAAACACACATTTCCTCATTGCAACATATTCCGTAACAAGGAGCCTGTTAAGATCAAGGGGAAGGTTAAGTTTCTGTTGAATTTACTTCACTTTATAGAAAAGAACTCAGGATTGATCAGGTCAGAGAATGGAGAGAACAAATGAGAAAGAATTTCTGCCTGGGTAGTCCTCTGGGAGAAAAGCAGTGTGGGTTCCTAGGGCTGTTCTCATATTTTGCATTAGAAATGAAGCTTTGTGTCTTGTTCTTGATTCCAGAAGGGTGGAATTGCATTCCTCACTCTTTACGTTTCCAGTTATTCTTTCAGGTCTCAGAATCACTTAGAAGTAAATCACAGATGTCATGTGTTGGGCTCTTTCTTACTGTTTGCACTTGTTTTTAAAGCAACAGAGACCCACACAGTGGCTTACTTTGGAAAGCAGAAGCCTAAGTGAACTGTTACATAGAGCTGTTCATAAAGTAAACTCTGGGAGATAAACAGTCCAATTAGTCTCCTACTGGTATACCCTGAACACCTTTACAGATCATATTGGGGAAACTCCAGGAATCTGGAGTGACTGCAGTGGGCCAGATTTTGCATGCCAAACC
Organism: Himantopus leucocephalus; assembly: GCA_003993805.1. NCBI lineage: Eukaryota > Metazoa > Chordata > Aves > Charadriiformes > Recurvirostridae > Himantopus > Himantopus leucocephalus. Next base: position 154,104,976 of record RSEF01000002.1, on the reverse strand, counting down.
CTAGAATCAACCATTTCACAAAATAATTAGTTATGGATTAATAGAATAATAGAAAATGAAAGGGAAAGGCATCATGGGGCATCAAACTTGACACGTCACCCATATGAGATAAAAAATGTGGGAATAGATAGGAAGGCTGTCTTGGGAGTAAATATTTCATGGGGAATGATCAGGAACAGTGGTGAGTAGATGACTGTTTAAATTCAGTCAGACAGACATATTTTATTTTGCTTTATGGAAAGCCCAGCATCTAAGTCACATTTAAAAATGTAGCTGTCATCAAATGCCAATACCAAATAGCTGAGGAGTGACACAGGCTTTTACTCACTCCTTAATTATTAATAGTCTTGTTTTGTAGAAATCAGACCTTAGGAAAAACTGTCAACTCATGCACAGAATGGCAATTTAGTGGTAACTCACCTCCTCGTCAGGCAGTGGTTCCCAGATTTACTCTACAGCTTGGGCAATTTCCCTGGAGCCAGAAAACAGTTGCAAAGCAGAAGAGTTGCTGCTACTTAGGGTGGCATCTTGCCTCTTGGTGCAGCTGAGACTCCTATGGTCCTGAAGCTGTATGAACTATTGCAACAGACAAAATTGCTATCTTGCCACTTCCCACCAGGTCTCTGCAGTTGTAGAGCAAGCATCTGCAACCTGATTCCAATTATCCTGATTGCTAGCGAGTTGTCAAATCTGGTAGAATAACAGAGGTGATGTTGTCACAGCTTCATGCCCCAAGTCCAGCCAGCAATGAGGCTGAGTGTGTGTTATCAGTAGGCAAATGCACAAACGGACATATACCACACACATATGCACGTGCACACAGGTAGCCACATAGATCAACACAGACAAACATATAAGCCTGAACAGCACTGAAGGCCTCTTCTCCTCTCTGACCAATCAGGATTGAAGTCCTTTACTGGAAAATTTATATACATATATGCACTGTGGATCCCTGCAGTAATTGACGTCAGGTGCTCAATCTGCCCAGCAGCTGGCCCTGCATCTCAAGTCCTTGAAGTTACCAACACTGGGATGCAAGATCCCCACTCCAGTTAACGGTACACAGACCCACTTGCACACACCAACACATGCACACTGTGTATCCCTGCAGTAATAGTCCTTAGACACCCAGTCTACTCAGAGGCTGTCCCTTTGGCCCTCATGGGCCTCCAGATACCTCTTACACAGAGAGAGACACACATGCAAACGGGTCCCTCAGTTGATCCCTAGACCTCACGGACTCCTCAGTAGCTAACTTCGACCTCCTGGCCCCTCCAGTAGCCAGGTCGAAGACAGAAGGCTCTCTTGTACCCTGTCCAGACCATTGCCATTTCAGTGCTCTTCCCTTGCACCCCATAATGGGTCCCATATCCCAGGCAGTGGCCTCCCTTGGTTTGTGAGGTGACCCAGAGAGCTGCTCCATTGTCCCACCTGATGGGTGCCTCCCCCAGCCCATGGGACTGTGGCTTTCCTGGGACAGTCCTGGAAGAAACTGCAGGAGGGGCTCATGTCTAAGACTGGGGCTCCCCAGCCTGCCTTTGTGTCTCTGGGCTCCTCTGTGCCTGCAGAGATAAGCCTTTAATCACATAATCTGTCACTGATCTTTGTAACTGATTTCACTGTTACTCCTGGGTAAATTTTGAACACTGACAGAGATGGGGAAACCCTGACCTTGCCTTGACCCTCTCCTTTAATGACCTTTTCCCTCCTTGTTCTAGTTCTTTTCTTACATTTCTGTTTAAAAAGATGTAGACCACCATGAATGTTTCACTTACAATTCTGCTGTGAACCCACGATCAGAGAAAAATTGAAAGAAAGAATGAAGACAAAAACCCCACAGAACAAAAAACCACCAACCCTGCTAAAAGCTTTTTAAACATCCTGATGGTGGCAGAAGTTTATTAGTTTTTTTAGTGCATAATAAAAGTGTATATATGTCTATTTATCCTTATTAGTGAGGTTTACAAGTAAGCATCATCAGCAGAAAGAGCTATTGCTACTCCACTGCTCCTTGTTCCCCACTTTCATGTGTTATTCCTGTTTTGTCTTCAAGAAAATAGCATTAGACTTTAATAACAACAGTACCAAAACCTTCAGACAATCTCAGCTAATCTATAACTGATAAATAAGGCACTTTATGTGCTCTGTACTACCATCAAATACACTGAGGGAAAAAAAAAAAGTAGTTCAAATAAGTAAAAGGAATGGGTTATTGAGAAGCTAACTTCTTTCGAGAAAGGGTAAATACTACTACATGGAATCATTTTTAAAAACTGTTAAACAGTTTCTCTACCTTTATTTTTTTCCTTACAAAATCACTGTCCAGATAAACAAAAAGCAGATGAAGGGCATTGTTAAAATGAAATCCTTACTCAATACTCTATGTTTCAAAGCTTTAATGTTTTTCTTCTCCCCCTTTCTGCCTTCTGACACACACATTCTCCTTTCTCTGTTTTGTAGCTTTAATGGAAGAAGTAACAAACATTTGAAGGTCCCCATAACTCAGCAAGATTCAGTGCCCATATTTGCATCCCTCACACTTTTGTAACTGTCTCCTTCTTAACAGTGACACAGTCAAGGTTCCAGCTGTCCCTAACCAGTTTGTACATCCCAGCAAGACTGAAATAATAACAATTGCACTTGAAGGTGGGTGGGGGGAAGGGGGAAACCAAAATGCCTCCACTAGAGCAAAATATACCAAGTGAGTCCTAATGATTTAATGTTCCGAGTACACAGTTGTTATAAAGGCAAAAAAATGAGCTATGTACATTTCCAAGAGTAATCATGTGACAAACTTTTAAAAGCAGTCAAAACCAATTAGCTAGTCAGTGTGTCACAGACTGGCATCGAAGTAGGAGATTTATAAGAGGCTGAGACCCAGCAGAAGGCTGACATCTTTGAAATAAGACCAGAGATGAAAACGTTGCTGGATGATTTCCTTATGAGTTCTGAATGCAACAATTTTAATGCCTTGTACCAATCCTGTTATGGGAGGGATATTACCAGAAACACTACTACACTGTGAACAACAATTTGTATAGGGTCTTCATTAACTAATGATGACTCCAACTACTGTTTAAAGTGTACTTGTGTAAGCACCCAGTCTGATGCCCTTCCCTTTGCGTTGACCTGTCTACCAGAAGATACCTTAGGATGCAGGCTGCCTCTTTCAAATATCCATTTCCTTTGCCAACTGTGACAAATCTGCTATATTTCTCAAGCCAACTTCATCATTTTCATTTCCAGAGCTCTCTAAATGGAATTCTGGATTTAGGGTGTGTTTGTGGCCGGATGTCAACTTCTTCTTTTTAGGTGTTACTGCGGAAAAATGAATTGGGGACTTAGAGCTTGGTTCCTCTTGCACAATGTGCACAGCCAAACTAAATATCTCAACTCTTTTTATAGTCAGTGGAGAGAAGCAATCCCTTCTTGGTGCAATACATCTTACACTAAAGTAGATAGTTAAAAATAGTGCATAAAAATCCCTCCCTGAAAAACTTCATCTCTCTACTGGCTGGAATGAGAAACTAGGGTGATTAGCTTAGCTATAGCTGTCTAATTTAAAATGAAGTTAGTTGAAGCCCACCTCCATCTTCTGGCCAAAAAAGAAACTTGTTCCAGCTTTTCTGAAGGCTGCCAAAACTGTAGTTCCTTTCTTCTGTAGTAACCTCTGTCTCGAAGCACAGGACAGCAGGCAGGCATAGCTGAGCTGACCCAAACTCTGACACCATTCCCACCAGTTACGGATCTCTCTCTTCTGACATTTAGAATGGGTTAGTACAGGTAGGGGTCATTTATTTTTTCTTGTCTCATTGGTAAGGAAGGGAGTTTTGGAACGATGTGAATCCCTGCTGGAATGTAGCATAAATATCAGAAAGTGGCAGAAAGTCGACCTATACTCTCATCCTTATGTGAAGAGACAAGTACACAAAACCTGCCACAATTAATCATCTGCTTCCTAACCAGCTTTGGTCAACTTGAGAAGCCTAGGGCTGTTGTTGCCCTAATTCTGTACAAGGAGTAGATCTATATTTCTATGTGAATGCAAACTGGTCTTTCAAATCATTGTAATTTTTGCATAGATGAGAAAAGGGAACTGATCTAATGGTTTATTGATCCAATCGCAAACGTCAGGGCAAATGATCTTTCATGGCAAAGCTTGTGAACTATCTTTCGTTTCTCCCTGGATTAGCACTTTTCTTTTTCCTTGGATTTAAAAATCAAATTTACAAATACAGTCTTTACTAACTTTAGTGTTAAAAATAAAGCCACAATTCACTTCTTTCTTCTTTTTTTTTTAATTAACGTACCCCCAGACTGCCATGGCCAAAATGCTTGTATAGGTGTCATTGTTTTCACTCCTTCGTGATTATATATCGGTGTGATAGCAAACTGAATTGAGTCAAGGATAGTATACAGTTAGACGACTGTGCAGGTGCTTATTCTTGACAACCATTATTTAGTTCACAGTTCACTGTGCCATTCAGTCCTTGAGCCAGTTTGCAGCTGCTGCTTCATCTCACTTGCTTCTCCTGCCCAAGAGAATTCTGCAGTTCTTCAAGGAGAACAGCCTTCTCTTACCTTGGTGCATCAATGCTGTCTCTTTCTGGCTGAGTTCAAAAGCACTATTGCAGTCAATCAGGTGAAAATTCATTGTATCCTGGACTCGTCCTGTTAGGCATGCCTGTTTCCTCTTCCGCTTCTTCCAAATTACCCTATTGGAACTATATCATCGTTTCTATGGTATCTGATAGCACCACACTTTCTTGCACTGAAACTAGTCCTTAACATAGAGTCAGATAATCATCGAATGGTTAGAGTTGGAAGGGTCCTTAATGATCATCTAATTCCAACCCCCCTGCCATGGGCAGGGACACCTCCCACTGGATCAGGTTGCTCACAGCCTCATCCAACCTGGACTTGATCACTTCCAGGGGTGGGGCATCCACAACTTCCCTGAACAACCTGTTCCAGTGTCTCACCACCCTGACAGTAAAGAATTTCTTCCTAATATCTAGTCTAAATCTACCCTCTTCCGGGTTAAAACCGTTACTCCTTGTTCTATCACTACACTCCCTGACAAAGAGCCCCTCCTCAGCTTTCCTGTATCCCCTTTAGGTACTGAAAGGGGCTAAAGGTCTTCCCAGAGCCTTTTCTTCTCCAGGCTTAAGAACCCCAACTCTCTCAGCCTGTCCTCATAGGAGAGGTGCTCCATCCCTCTGATCATCTTCATTGCCCTCCTCTGGACTCGCTCCAACAGGTCCATGTCCTTCTTATGTTTGGGGCTCCGGAGCTGGATGCAGTACTCCAGNAGCTTTCTGGGCTTTGAACACACATTGCCAACTCATATCCAGCTTTTCATCCACTAGTACCTCCAAGTCCTTCTCCTCAGGACTGCTCTCAATCCATTCTCCGCCCAGCCTGTATTTGTGCTTGGGATTGCCCTGACCCAGGTGCAGGACCTTGCACTTGGTCTTGTTGAACTTCCTGAGGTTTGCATGGGCCTACTTCTCGAGCTTGTCCAGGTCCCTCTGGATGGCATCCCTTCCTTCCAGCATGTTGACCGCTCCGCACGTGTCATCAGCAAACTTACTCAGGGTGCACTCGATCCCACTGTCCATGTCACCAACAAAGATGTTGAACATAAAGACAGAACATTATAATACCTCATCCCTGGTCACTTGCACCAAGGACTGAAGTAGCCTCTGGTGGAACTTTTTCTGCTGGTCTGAAGGATGTCCTAACCCTACATGGTATTGTTCAATTGCACCGCACTTTACGTTGATCCTATCTTGACTCCCTGATCACTTCATAAACATGCACAAGACCCTATTAGGTTTCAAAGGAGACATGTACACACCATCAACTTGGCTTGCTCTGCATTTCACTTTGCGGTCAACTTTCTCTCATCAGCCACGCTTTATGCACACTGGTTCTCACCCTGTTTGGATCCTGAAGCAAAGTGGTTGTCTCAAAGGAAAAGCTGCATCACTGGTGATAGGATACTTCACTAAAGGCTGCACTTCAGACAAATGCATTACATATCCTACAACACTAACATAACAGGCTTTGTGCCCTTTTACACAGGGCAATGGCACCACTGAACTACCAGTGTGACTTCCAAGGTTAGGCAATATACAACCTTAACTACAAGCTACTTTCCTAAGCTGCAGCATAGCTGTCTCTTCATTTGGAAAAATGAATGCTCATACACACACACACACATGCACATAGTCCCAGGAACACTACAGGGTTCCCTGAGGAGACTAAAACTAAATGCTAAGCGGCGTAGGCTCACAAGTCAGCCCCAGAGAGAACTAACTCCGAACACATTGGAAGTGAACTAGTTTATGCTGTTTAGCCTGGGGTAGAGAGTTCTCTTCCTACTGTGGTCCCCAGAGGTAGATGTTACTGCTCTATAAAAACCAGCATGAGTTTTAACACCACTTTAAGTTGTAAGCTCTTTTTTTTTTTTTTTTTTTTCCTGAGGATTGATATATTTACAGTGTCTTGATTTGTGTTTAATATGGAAAATTCAGTGAAACCTATACGAAATTTTCAAAGTGCTCATTCACAGCAATTAACTCAAGTCATTTTACCTGCATTATCACATTAGTCAAAACAAACTTAAGCAGGTGTAATAATATTTTGAATGACTGCTGTAACATATATGCTGTCATCTCACTGCTAGCATAAAGAACTTCTAATCACATTTCTCTCTGTTTCTCCATCAGAATTACAGTAATTCTCTAAAGAAAGTGGAAAAAGAAAACTAACCAATCTAGACTGTATTTCTGATAAAATTATACTGATTTTAAAATACCTTTTTCTCAAATCATTCATAATATGAGCACTTCTCTTCCTAGTTCCATTCCTGAAAACAAATGAACAAGAAAAAAGCATTGATTTTTGCTAACAGGCTAATTGATTTTAGGCAATTAGTCAGAGATACTAACAGAACGCATTAATTAGCTAACTACACAATATTTCCTATAAACTGTTCCTTAGACTCCTAGAAAAGCTTTCATTTGCATTTCTGGATGTGCTTATCATAGTTTTGTTAATAATGCAGTTTTCCATGAAAAAATGTTGAAAGAAAGGACAAGGTGGGTTCCTTCAAATAACGTGACTTAATTTCTTCCAATATATGTTTTTTCCTGGAGCTTTGCCGGTTCATGGGACTCTAATTAGCTTGATATTTCTGGAGTTACTTAAGTAGATCACCTGTTCTCTTTTTCTCTCTTTCCAGCTCCGTCTTTGTTTTACTACTATGAAACACAACAATAATCCATATAAGCAACACTTTTAAAGGACAGCTTAAATCCATTGAACAGTTTGCCTGCTTAAAGTTAATCACATGTTTTTGTATTCTGGACTGAGAATATGCTGCTCTATTATCAAGCAAGATCAAATCATCTGTGGAGCCATCGCCAAGCTTTGCTTGTTTGGTCCTATCCAACTTTGATGATCCTATAGTTCCCCACAGTTCAAACAAAGGCAAGTAATGATAAAACTCCTTATACTTTTTTATTTTTTCTTCTTTTCTTCTGCTTTCCCTGACCTTATTCAGAGAAAAGAGACTCGATTATCTCTTCAAATACCTTTATCCCTTGTTAGTCCAAGGAACATGTAGCTGATGCATAATAAGTTTAAGACTTCCTGGATTACAGACGGAACAATGTTGGCCTAATTATGTCCTATTGTTCTGGCTCATATCCAAGCCTCTGCCTAGCACTGAGGAACATGACTGCTGACATGAGAAGGCCAGTCACTCAGAGTGATATTTCTCACCTCTAGAACAGAGCAAGGTTCATCTACAGTGTAGATAACTGAACTGAACTAGATTCCCTTTATAATCAAAGGAAATACACTGGTGTTTCTATAAAAAAAATAATTAGATTAATTTCAGCGTGACCTAAGTCATTGCCAGGACTTCACTAACTAGTCATCATCTCTAGGATGTCAAGCTCATATGTACTTCTTTACACTATAGATGACTAACATTTGGTGAAAGAAACGCACTGACATATTTTCATTTGTATTTATGTGGAGTAGCATGTCCTCATGCCAGCAGAGAAGACTACTTCGTACTGATAGGAAAATGTAGGGTTAACGTGATAAGGATCTGAAGGACCGTACTGATTTTTGGAAGCACCGTCAGTGTAAGATCCTGGAACACTGGGATGTGGCAGCTTTGGAATACAGTTAACAACTCACCCTATTACATCTCTCAGGAAAACACATGAGTATTTAGAAATCCTCTAACACACTGGCGGTGATTTTAATTCTTTATTCAAAGAGACTGCTTATATATATATATATGAGAGAAAACAACACGTTATCAGGTCAACCATAAGGCAATTGGTTGGACCACATGAGGGAGTAAAATGGAAGATTCTTTTAATAAAAGGCAGATCATATCAGATGAGCACCTCTAGTGCTTAGAAAGCTCATGATTTTCTGGACAAAGAATGAAAAGCATTTGTTAGAGTGCCATAGAGGAAAATATTAATCAAGCTGTGAAAGATGGAGTGCAGACAATAGCTGATATACAAAGATGTAGTAGAGCTGAGAGTGAGTTTTGCTGAAAGAAAAATTGTTGAATACAGATTCCTCTAATATCACTGGTAGAGACAAAACAATGTTCTCTGCAAATATAGAAAGGTAAACACATGAGAAAAAAATATTAAAAGAACATCTCTTGCACCAGAATAAAATTTCTAAATATGCTTAAAATGGAACTGAGAGGAATGGTTTCTAACTTTCAGAAAATCTTGACTCTGGAGCTTTCCAAAAGATATAGCATAAAGTAAGATTTTTTTTTTATTTAACATGTTATTAAATAAGCTTTAGAAAATAATTTTATGATGCAGTTGCTTGTGGTAATATGATATTGGCCCTTTAGATGCAGGAGTTTCCACAGGTTTGTGGAAACTTGTGGGTGAAGATTTTTGGCCATGTAAACATGGCCATTGTGTTTGTAAATGTAATTATTTGGATGAACTTGTCTTGAAACGACAGACTGCTAACTAGAAATGTTAGTGTTCTGTAATTCACTTCCTAGTGGAATTGAATGGTTAATATTTGCAGTAATACTTCTCTTGTACAAAAATGATTCTTTTTTTCCTTCTTTTCTTACCTTTTTTTTTTTTTTAAATGCAGCAATATACTGTTGCATTCTCTCAGGGCAGAAAATATAATTGTAGCACAGAAAATAATTGGTACATTACTCACGTTAGCCCTTTGGGACTGCTTTTCCTTCTCTTTTAAACATTACTCTTTAGATAGGTTGCTTTTGAAACCAAAACAATATAAAAAAGGAACCATCTGCATTTTAAAAGTAGACTGCTGAGACGGAAGCTCATGTAACAGCTGATAGAGAAGGGATTTGATAAGTCTATAACCAAAATAATGTGTAAAATACGTTTATTGAAAATATTTTCTTTAAATTAAAGTGGACTATAAAGAAAGTCTTTATGCTTATTCTCTTCAGGAACATTATACCACGTTTACATTTAAAAGTAGAACACCAATTCTCCCTCATTTTCAACAATGGCCCTAATTCATTAGGAGTGCTAGATGGTTAAATTAGGATCTGCTGGAAGAGCATCATGTCAGGGCATAAATAATCCAGGAGATTTCTGGAGAGCACCTCTCCTATGAGGACAGGCTGAGACAGTTGGGGTTGTTCAGTGTGGAGAAGAGAAGGCTCTGGGGAGACCTTATTGTGGCCTTCCAGGACCTAAAGGGGTACTGGAATCACCAACCACTAAAAAAAATTCAGGAATCCCTGTTGTGGCCCTCATGATTCGTCTGCTATGTATATGAAGTCTCACACCGATTTTTAGTATTTAACAAACAAACATGGCATTGGAAATATCTCCCTTAATTTCCACTATAATTGTGTTAACAAACCTCACCTGGGAGGATTGTTGTGCCTATGCATCCTGAATGATGCAGCCTAGAGTCATTGCTATGCTGTTCATAGGTCAAATCTAAACTGTTATTGTTGCAGAAAAACATATTATCTGCTCAGCATTTGTCTCTTGCTTTGGGAGAGAATAAACACTTACAGATCTCTACTAACTGTTTTGTACATCCTGAAGTTACTAATGTTGCTATTATACTATGGACATCTCAGAGGCAAAGTTATGCCCACCCAGGGGCGATGTGGGAGCAGCTGTGCAAACCCTACTACTCCTAATCCACTGCCTACTACAGTATAGATCATTTGCAAAGGAAATGCTCTCCTGACTGCACACGGTAGTGCTGATGTGCATGGTAAGCATCATCTTCCCAGAAAGATTTTTAACTGTAAGAAATCTCATGAGGAAAAAAAAGGCTTATTAGCCGAAAAGAAAATGACTGCTTCTCCACACAGTGTTTCTGGGTTTGTTATGCCCCAAAGGTTTCTACCACATATCAATCAAACCAGCTGATTGAAAGAATACATCAGTTTGCTCAGCAGCTGGGTCTTAAAGAGTTTGGGCAGGGGAATGTCCACAGGGAGGGCACCTAACTATTTAGTCTTATCATGAGGCTTCAAAGCACAAGTGTTTTTAGATCCAATATGTGACTTCATTATTGAAAACTACAGATAATGTATGGAACCTCTATCACAAAAAAAACAAAGTTGCATTTAAGCAAGATTAACGAAATCTTAATTGTCACTTTAGAGGAGTTTGGATCCTTGTGTGATTTCTCAGATCCCTGTGCTGCTCATGTCCTCTGTTCATTCCTGATGTTCCTTGGTTAGGATTTTCTTTCTTTTATTTTCTTCTTTGCTTTCTGCACCCGTAAGGCACTTTTTTACAGCCTTACAGGTGCTATGCAAAGCCAGTTTCTTCCATCAAGATGCTTTATTGGATGTGTCATGGATGGTTGACTCTCACATCACATTTCCTTTCACTAGCGATTTCCAAACAGTGTCAACCTAATTTATGTTATCACTGAATTAGGTTAAATACAAAGAAGACATTCTGTGTTATGATGTCAGTGTTTTCTCAGTTCCTTTCCTGGCAACACTCTGCCCAGTTTTTGGGGGGGCTGGCAGCACTATTTGAATCCCATTGGCTACATAATGCGCTTTGCAGTTTGTTGTGTGGAGGATTGCAGGAATTTCTGTCTTCAGGCTGGACTATAGATTTGAATGAAGAATGATACACACAAATGAATTATCTAGAGACTGTCAACCTACAAATTTCTGGTTCTAGCATGTTCTGAACTCAAGTAGAGGATATAGTCCTCATCACATCTAAAATACCTTTTGAAAGACTGGGCTTTCAGAAGGATGGAATAGGGTAATATTTTGCTGCTAGAATCCACTTAGGACTTATGTACACTTAAGAAAGAGCTCCAGTATGGCAGTTAGTTCTTGAAACCTTTAAGATTCAAATGAATCAAGCAGAGTCAGCTGAGCCAAGATACATATTATTCTGACACAGAGCTGAAATACGTTTCTTTTTTCTTCTTTGACAAAGATGTCTGGTTCCATGCCAATGGAGCCTTCATTGACTTCCAGAAGAGTTACACATAAAAAGGGTTAGCAGGATTAGGCCATGAAGGCACACCTTTTCAGATGTATTGTTTCTGTCAAAGAAACAAATGGAGAGGCTTAGAAGTGCAAGCAACAGGTGAGAAAAATACACATTTGCTTCATCTGCACAAAACTGCTATCTCTCTTAAAGAAACTGGGAAAAGCTATGAAATCTTAAAAGGATTTTACTTGATTTGAAATTATAAAAATTTTGAAGCTTCATGCATTACAAGACAAAGGGAAAGGGAGGAGAAGGTAAAAGGAGATAAAAATTCATCTTAGGTCACATTCTAACCTTGAAGAAAAAGATATGCTTTGTGTAAACACTAGAAGCAAGGTACTGTGAGAACAGCCAAGATTAAATTGATTGCAATGAAAAAAGCTACCTTGGAAATCATGCTGGTACATGCTACACTTCTGTTAAAAATTTTGGTAAGAGTCATCATCCTGACTTGTTTTATACATAGATGAGGATAACTTAAATCAAAAGAATCCTGGGGAGTTGAAAAGCAATTACTAAATGAAACTGAAGTGGGTTCTTGTCTTCAGTAAGTGTATCAGCATATAAGTAATACTGATCAAATGCTTTCCAGAATGGAAAAAGGGAACCCAACCCTTCCCTTCCCTTCCCTTCCCTTCCCTTCCCTTCCCTTCCCTTCCCTTCCCTTCCCTTCCCTTCCCCCTGCATTTTGCATATTGGGAACAGAAATTTGTGAGGAGTTCAAGGTGAAAGCTACAAGACAAAGAGACAAGACTAAGCTCTGGGTCCTTCCACATTTTTCATTTAATTTCTTCTGCCCCTGATGTTTTTCAATAAGAGGAAGCTCAGCTAGGGGTCATAGAGAGTTCAAAACTATTTAAATTGTTTCTGTAAAGAACAGAAGATAAATGTATCAAAACACCACAGAATAAAACAAGAAAGTGTTTCACATTTACTTAGCTATAGTAAGTGCTCTGTGATTTGTGAACTGTCAGTTGCAGAGTATTATCAATGCCAAAGGTTCCTGGTCAAAGTTTCTTGGGCAGATGTAGTTTGTATTTCTGTCCTGTACATAACTGGGCCCATAGTAGTGATCAAAGCTAAATGCATCAAACGTGAAATTGTTCCCAAAATCTTTCAGTGAGGTAATAGATGTCATGCATTACAAGTACTGTGGAAACTGAGGAGCAAAGAGATTAGGGACTCAGTGAAGAGAATTATGAAATTGCATTTGCTTAAAATTTATGGGAAAATATTTCTTGTCACACAATGGATGAAATGAATAAAAAGTTAAAATTTCTATGAGAAAAATCAACTATTTAATACCAAAAGAGCAAGCAGAGCAATTGTAGTCTTGCAATATTAAATGTTCATCTTCATCCATTCCTTTGTTGCTATTCTTCTGAAGATTTTAATTTGGCTCAGTCTTTTCTGTGTGGCCCATCATGTGAAAAAAAATCCATTTTCCACTGTTTCCTGGTTGCTTGCCATGGGTGATGATATCAATAATAACCATAAATTTGATTCAGCAATATTAAGGCATTATTTTTTCACTGAGCATAGCCAACGAATGTGTTGATATTTTCCAGTTATCACTTTTCTTTGAATCAACAGATTCTGTAAAATAAAGTAATATCTATTGCCTTTGCAGCATGCCCTGAAACGAAAGGATATAGCAGAATACCAGTAGTGGAAATGGAAAGTCTGTTTATGCATCAGAAGCACGTCTAAACATAAAAGTAATTATCAGTAAANCCAGAAGCATGTCTAAACATAAAAGTAATTATCAATAAATAATTCAAATTGTTTTAATATTTTTTTCACTGAATTTTCTGATGTGATTCAAGACAACTCCAGTGTTACAGACTTGGGATTTGAACACACAAATATTAAACACGAAGTTGCCTTTCCTCTCATTTGCATACTGTAAAAAGATGTGTTAATGTTCCCTAAAAATAGTTACCAGTTTTTCATAGCATATAGATATTGTCTTCCAGAGATGATGATCAAAATGTCTCAATTTCATTATGAACCCAAAATACAAACTGAATTTCCCTGGGTTTTTGTTAGTATTATCAGAAGTTTCAATGAATTATGGTTCTCATGGCATTTATGGCTACTGTGATGTAATTTTATGGTTAAGAGCTTGCAAAAATAGTTTCATAGTCACTGTTACTATGTAGTGAGGTGAACCAGCAACCCGAGTTCAGCCATGCATCCTAATGGGTCAATCAAAATGTCTCTTGACATTGCTGGAGCCAGGATTTCATCTAATGTCTTTAAAATGTGAGTAAAAATGTCACATGGGTAAAAGGAGATCCATACATTTCTCTTATGGTAATTTAGAAGGTCTTTATAAGAAGTATATGATAAGCCTTCATTAAGTTAACTCTAAGTACTTGAAATAAAAGCCCAATATCTAATTTTAGAAAGAAGTACACGTGAGAAGATAACAGCATAGTTACTGCAGATCTGCTTTCCCATAAATCACTGAAGTAGCAACCTTTGTTCTTTATTTTTAAATAAACACCATGTCTCATGAGCGTAAATAACTATAAAACAGTCACACTTACATGAGGCTTTATTAACTTGTTCACATATATGAAAGATTACAGTCTGAAAGCAAACTATATTACTTAAAAAATAAATAAAAGAATTTAAAATTAAAACATATATTGAGCTTATGTCATATAAAACTTGTATGTAAACAAGATGTTTTAAATAATTAATAGTTCTAATAAGCAAACATTCACTCACAAGAAAACAATTGACAAATTAGTGAAAAGCACAGAATTATAGAGTGTGACATTTAAATGGTGTGGATGCTGCTAGCAAAAAACTGCAGTCTGGCTTGAAGAAGCAAGATCTGTCTCTAGTTCTGACAACCGTCTATCATGAAAACGGAGAAAAAACTTTTTTTCAGTTTTGTTTTTTTTTCTCTTTGCCTATTACATCTTAATAACAAGATCTCTTTCTTCCATTATCTACTGAACTATTCTCAGCTGGCACCTCTAGATGATACTGTAATACTAAATGATATTAATGACTTCAACATTTTTCAGGAATGAAACTACAGCTACAAAAGTAACTGTGCAGAAACAGCTCCTCTTTGCTCAATATGCTGTGTGTTTGTTCAGACAAAAATAAGTTTTATTTCCTTTTACTTAAAGTACTGACACAACGGAAAGGAAGAAGGAAGATCTCTTCTCAGTGACATTCACTGAAAGGACAAGAGGCAATGGGCACAAACTGAAATACAAGAAATTCCATTTAAACAGAAGAGAAAGCAGTTTTTAACTGTGAGTTTGGTAAGACACTGGAACTGGTTGCCCAGTGAGGCTGTGGAGTCTCCATCCTTAGGGACATTCAGTTTCTGACCAGAGAGGGATCTGGGCAATCTGCTTTAGCTAGCTGTGCCTTAAGCAGGGAATGGGACTAGAGGATCTCCAGAAGTGCCTTCACACTTCAGCCTTTCTATGATTGTGTGATTCTGTGTTTTTTTTTTTATCTCAAAATTTCATCTAAATTTTGATTATATGATTTCCTTTAAGTTATAGTTTTATACACTTCAAGCTGGACATCATCTAAAGAACACCCTTGAAATCTACATATTTCAGGCACAAAGAGTGAATGATATCTTTGGCTGATCTCTTCCTTGGTTATTTATCTTGACATCTTATTCAGGTTACAATAAGCATATGGTCTTACTCACATCTAATTTCTTATCTGAATGTAGTTGAATTCAGCTGCTAGCAAGAGGAACTTGTGATGCTTTTGTCTTCAGGAATAAAAAGCCCTCCGGCATCTGACAACTTCATCTGAGTTCCATTTGAAGGCCTTTCACTAAGAAGATTGCACCACTTTACACATTTCTTTACAGGGTCCTGTATGTAACCGTTCATCTATTATGCTATTATTCTGTCAGTAAATCAATGCGTTTTCATAAATCTATTAAGCTGCATTTTAAAAATAATTGTTCTAGCAACTTCTCCCAACTTAAAACACCTGCTTAGACACTATCATGTGTTATAAATCATTTAACTGGCTGTATATATGATTTTTGTGTTTGTCTTTTGTGTTTTGCATGAGCTCATTTGTGATTTTCCTTTAAACACAAACAATTCCATTGTTAATTTGTTTGTTTAATTTTCTAGAACAGGAAACCAAAGTGACTCAAGAACCTTCCCAAAGATAAAGATGATACATTGGGAAAAAGTACGAAACATTTCCTCATGTATCATTTGAGCCTTACTCTCAATTTAGAAGCAGGAAATTCAGAGGGTTTGCGTCATTAGAAATAAAATGCCGCAGTTTGCACATGAACCCAAGAATGAATTATTCACATAACTCTGGCCAAGAGCTTTGTTCATACTGCAAAATGGAGACTTCATAAATTCTTTTATGTTATTTATTTTGTACTAATGCAAAAAGCTGTCAAACCTATCCATCCAATCTCTGCTGGGGGCAAAGGCCAAGATGACTACTCAGAAAATGGTCAAATCATCACTTTTTTTAAAACTGAGTTCAGGCCTGGACCAGAGCTTATCACGTATGAATTTTGTTCATATTAGGAATTAGGAATTAACAAACTTCAGCAGCTAGCATAAATTAGGCCCATTTGACAGGAGTGTTAGCATGTGAACTTTAGCTAACCTTATAGGAAGGGGAATTAGCTTTGTTATAAGAACAGAGGAGATCCTCGAGCGTATACAACTTGTCAATCACTGTGAAAGCTGCAAAGGAGAGGAGCAAATTGTGAGCATCAGTGGTGGTGACAGTCCATTTTAGAAGCCGAGTGAATTTGAATGAGCTGAATAAGAACTGGGTATTTTCCATCCATTTCTATAACTGACTACATCCAAAGTCACTTGGGGAGGAATCTTAGGGGATCCCACAACCCTACTTTTACTACAACTTCTACTAGGACCATACAGAGCCACACTACGCTTCCCCACCGGAATTCTCCCCTGGGCTGTGTCATCTCTACCACAGAACAGGGAAGTTGTGTAATTTGTAAAATTGCATATATATGTGATTAAATTGTTTCTGAGTCCATTTAGACTCAGCACTGTCATTTGATCTTAAAGTGTTACACAAAGTCACTTTCTGATAAATTATGATCCTCTGATGAACTTTGCTTATGATTTCTTGATGAACTTATATAAACAGCATGCTATGTCTATTCTTAAGAATCTTTTGTTAAAAGCCTGCCCCTCCTAAAGTTCACTGTGAAAAGTGAAGGCTGTAATCTGTGATGCTTTTTTTGCATCTTGCTCTTTTCTTTATCAGAGTGAAATATGTTGGGTAGATTGGGTTGTTGCTGTGCTAATCATCACCAGCTGTTCATAATTGTCTAACAGTTACAGGTGCAGCAGTTTGCTACTGTGCTGTAGGCCTCCAATCTGCTCTTCAGAAACAGCTCAGCAACAAAAACTTTCTTCTCTCCTCTGTAAATGCTCAAGGAACTCATCTGAAAGGCTTTTTTTTAAATGCAAAATACATTATCCTCTTCAATCTCTCGTTTGTTTTTTTTTACTCAGAGAAAAAGTATAGTAAGTTAAGCAGTCATGGTGACTTGACAAGAAATGCCAATCACTGTGTGTCCTGCTGGATAAATGTGTTTCTCTACATATCATTTCTTGTCTGCTAGTAGAGGCTCTGACAGAGGAAATTGAAGCATTATTTAAAGTGTACATTCAATCCCCCTCCTCATCATAAAGGACCATAGCAATGCAGAAAAAATGGTAAAAATCAGTAAAGACAATAGATATATAAATCTACAGATTGATTAATAGACGATAGAAACAGATAGATTCATATACTAATAGATTAATCCTGCAAGGAATATGATGGCAAAATTTATCTCCCATTACCGTTTCCTCTGGCCAACCAATGAAATAAAACATTGTCTATTCTTTGTGCAGAGCAGAGAGATGCTAATGGCTAGTTTTATCCAAGTAACAGACAACACAATATATGCGCTTTATCATATCTAGCAGATTTGGATGTGTTGTTGGCCAGTAACAACCCAATCCAGTTGAGGACTAGGAAAAGATGTTTTTTAAGATTTACACTAGCCACCACCCTGTCATACTAAACTGCCTGCTTCTGAAAAGATTAATTTTGAAGTTCTGCGCAGGTTTGAGTAGTTGTGGAGGGGATTATTGTGTAGATATATCTCAAAGTTATGACTTAAAGATATATCTACACAATGAAACCTTTCACAATTAACACTTACTCTGCTGCCAAGGATTGCAATTTCCAGCCTGTTTACTTGTCATTACTAATCATATTCTTAAGTGTAAAACTAGGTTTTCATTGTTGTTTGGGGTTTTTTTCTGTAAGAAATAAATTTTAGAGAATTAGTAGATCAAACGAAAGGCTAACTGCTAATTTTTATGGGTTTTTTCCTTTAGCTGGCAGAAGATAGAACTGATGTGTTGAAAATGCCTGTAAAATCACAGCACTCAGTACCAAATTCACTGGAAGCAAAGTACTACTTAATGAGCAAGAGAAAGAGAGACTATTGCAAGAAATCTGTAAAGACCTTAAGTGCCCAAAGGGCTCTATTACTTGTAGCAGTAGGGAAAGGGGGGGAGAACACAGAAAAAAACCACCAAAAAAAAGCACAAANCAGAACACAAAAAAAAACCCACCAAAAAAAAAGCACAAAACAAAACACAAGGTGTATAAATGACATACATAAAAGGAACATTTTTGTAGGCCTAAAAGTAAAGGGAAATATGAAATCATGGTTGTCCTGTTATACCAGAGAGACTGCCTTAGTCTTTGCTTTGCATTTTTGGTGGTGGTGTTTTGCTGTGTTTTGTCACCTGGACATACTTTTTAAAATGAGTGTCAAACTCTCTGTAACTGTTTCATAGTTCGCTTAGTGGAATGCCATACTTTTCTTTCAGAAATCCTGACAACAGAATGAGAAGCAGACCAGACCTACAGGAACATCAGCTGTCACTGAAGACAGGATAAAAAATCCCACAGTTCAAATGAGGAATAATTCTTTTTTCCTTTGTTGCTTGCTGAAAACAACACAGAGAGACTGATAGAGCAGAGGGGGGAGCCGACACCAACAAGAAGTCAAAGTATTTTACAAAATGAATAGTGTATGGAAAGTCTCAAAAAAATAATCACAGCAGCAAGAAATTCAGTCTAGGATCTAAAATTCTTTCATCCATCTGTCACTAATTAAAAAGAATGTCAAAGAACATATGGTCATGAAACTACAGGGAGTTGAAAAAGAAAATCAAAGGAGCTGCACTAACTGCAACTAAATAACAGTTTTCAGTAAGTGACTGACAAATCCCCCAGAAAGGTAGATAAAGTGTAGGACGGTAACTTGGAATGAAGGACCACAAAGAATTTCACTGGTATGACGATTTTTTTTCTTTTCTGATACTACAAATTGTAGAAATGATGAAAAACTTCCCTTGGAAAACACAAGGGAGACAGGCTGTGAGGGAAGCCAGACTCCTTCTGTTAGTTTGTATGTCAATGTTTTCCATGAATGTCATCCTTTTATAATTGCTTTTGTTGATCTTCTCTTCCTCTAAATTTTACTGACTTCTGAATCATAATTGACTTTTTCTATGCTATTCCATTAAATTCATTATTAAAGAATGTAGTTTTCAAGAATTGAAAACCTCTTTTTCAATAATAATGGTCTCTTATGTCTTACAGACTGAACAGAAAAATCAGAGAAGAGTATGCAATATTTTGGTATAATAAATAACATTATGTGAAATGTATTAGACTAGGAATATTAAATGAATATTTTTTTTTATTACCACCACTTATCGTATACAGAATCTGTTTCAGTAGTCACATATCATTTTCTCTTTCTTAGTAGTTTGCATAATGTTTATTATTTTTTAGCATCATAATAATATGTTCCTCATAATTCAATCCTATTGCATTGTGAGTTTTATATGGGGAATAATACATTACTCTGCAATTTATCTTTTCTGCTTTTCCTCCTCAAAGTCTTTTTCCACTCTTCTTCTTATCAGTCCTTCTTCCATATTCACTCATATTCCTACTAATTCTCCTTTTTCTTTGGCATAATTTCTTTTTGGGGGAGGAAGCATGGGATAATTAAGTAGTGACAGTCTGCAGGAAGTGTGTCCTTATCAAGAATTTTTCAAAAAAACACTCATCCCTCAAAAAACACTACTTTTTCTGTCCAAAATTCTTCCTTTGGAAATGTCCTTTCAATAATGTTTCTTGTTTCTAAATTGAATAAATAAATGCTTGAAAAACATAAAAAGTAACCATCTTATTGTTTAAAAAACATTCTTGTTCTTAATAATACTGAAAAACCACTGGCTTTATAGGCTTCTTGATGGCTAAAATATAGAAAAGGTCATTATTGAAACAATTTTAAAATCCTCAAAAAAAAATGTTTTGTACATGAACTTTTCTTCAAGATTTTAATTCATTAAATGTAATGAGTTGTGGGATTTTTTCTCAGTTCAGGAATTCCTTCCAAAATCTCCAGAAATCTAAGTTGAGAAGGATACTTGCAGTCAAGTATATTTATATATAACAGAGCCCTTCCTGTATGTACTCATTCAACCTTCATCCACAGATTGGTGGGGGCTGGGAAAGCACATATCATGAGGGAGTGAGAATACCACATACATTTCCTCAGTTCTTATACAGTTGTGTAGGTATCTGCTGAAAACAACATTTCAGACAAGACAGATCTTTGACCTGATTCAATAGATCTATCATTATCCACTTCTGCTTTTGTTTCTACATAAATACCACAGGCCTGAAGAAGATAAAATACAACACTTACTGGTCCTGAATTAGAGCATGGAAAACCACCCACAGTCTTTGTCCCAAACATTACCCCCTACACATTCTTAAAAATTCAAAAATTTAAATTTTTGCTGGAAGTAATTTCCAGTCACTGTCTTTTACTTTGCCTTTACCTGCTGTATTCCTTTAGGATCTTCATCATCCGTATGACATAAGATCTTCACATGCGTTCCCATCTATCTGAGTTGCTATTATAAAGTAAAGAGGGAGGGAAGGTCTTCCATGGAAAGTTCAGAAGAACAGCTTAATTTAATTTCTCTACTGTAGTATCTCTGTTTCTACTGACTGTATGGTTCTGTCAGCACTGCCTCTGATAGCTATGCTGCAGAGCACACTGGGCCAGCCAGCTCGGTTTAGCAGAAAGATGGGTCAGCAAAGGTGTCCAGATCACACACAAACCATACAGAGATACAGAAATGCATTAGTCCCTGATACAGTGTGCTGGTTTTAGCTGGGATAGAGTTAAATTTCTTTACAGTAGCTTGTATGGGGCTGTGTTTTGGATTTGTGCTGAAATCAGTGTTGATAATACAGGGGTGTTTTTGTTACTGCTGAGCAGTGCTTACACGGCATCAAGGCCTTTTCTGCTTCTCACACCAGCCCATCAGTGAGTAGACTGGGAGTGTACAAGAAGCTGGGAGGGAACACAACCAGGACAGCTGACCCCAACTGACCAAAGGGATATTCCATACCATATGATGTCATGCTCAGCATATAAAGCTGGGGGAAGAAGAAAGAAAGGGGGGAAGATTCAGAGTATGGCCTTTGTCTTCCTAAGTCACTGTTAAGCGTGATGGAGCCCTGCTTTCCTGGAGATGGCTGAAACACCTGCTTGCTAATGGGAAGTGGTGAATTAATTCCTTGTTTTGCTTTGCTTACATGTGCAGCTTTTGCTTTACCTATTAAACTGTCTTTATCTCAACCCATGTGTTTTCTCACTTTTACCCTTCAGATTCTCTCCCCCAGCCTACCAGGGGGGAGTCAGCAAGCATCTGTGTGGGGCTTAGTTGCCAGCTGGTGTTAAACCATGACATAGAATCACAGAATCAAAGAATGGGTAGAGTTGGAAGAGGCCTTAAAGATCATCTAGTTCCAACGCCCCTGCCATGGGCATGGACAAGTACTGAGGGTGGCATCCCTTCCCTCAGTGTGTCGACTGCTCCACGCAGCTTGGTGTCATCAGCAAACTTGCTGAGGGTGCACTCCGTCCCAACATCCATGTCACTGAGCAACACCACTTGTCACTGCTTGCCACTTGGACATGGAGCCATTGACCACAACTCTTTGAGTTTCTCTTTGGGTTTTGAGTTTCTAGAGAAATGTTCTAGTCCCTAGTCTGCTCCTAAGGTTCCTTGTCTGGAGAATTATTTCCTTCATCCCACAGTAAAACCTTGATTTTCCCTGGTATGCAAACCCCAATTTTCACTGGTGTGAATCACAGATCCCAGCATTATGACAATGAAGACTACCCTCTATAATACACCCTGTGGAAACTTACCTTCTGCCTTAACCTCCCAAAGTACTCTTTGCTTCTTACATTTCACTCTGATAAATAGAATAGCTTTTTCTTGTGCTTCATTATTCCCTCACTTAAAGGAGTGTTTTGCACATCAAGAAATATTCTTGCCACTCTCCTCTGAACCCTGCTCATGGTCAAGCACAACTAACACCAACCTCATCATTGGAATTTTTTCCTAATAGCACATAAATTGCTTTCTGCAACTGCACAGATTGGTTGAAAGCTTAGTCCTATGCCTCTCATCAAAAAAACAATTTCATCTTGTATTTGAAAAATTAGTAAGATTCTCAGTCATAGCTGAGATTTGTGAAAGTGGAACCTTTTGGCTTTCGTGTGATGTGTTCAGCCTTGAAGAACGAAGGTTTGAATTCTTTTCTTCCTCAAGTGTACTTCAAAACAGAGCAGTGCATATGCATCAGAGTTCAAGTACCCTGATTACTGAAAAAGAACAATCAAGTAAGTATCAGATTACAATTAATTTAAAATAATTTTTCTGGCTGTGGTATGGGGAAGGAGGAATTATACTTTTTTTTTTCTCTTTAAGCAGTTTCAGCATGCTTTTAAGCCCTACTGTGTTTCTTTTAATGCCAAAACAGAAAAGGTGGAGAAAAATGAGGCAGAAAGAAGAAAAATTAAGGGAAAAAATCCAGAAGGTAAATAAAAATCTTTAAAATTTTAAAACAATATCTGTCTTGTATGCTATTTTAATTTTTTTCAAATCTCCCTGTCCTTTAGTTTTTGCATTGGTTATTGGTACAGTGAATGACTACAAAGCAATTGAATGGGTAAGTTTCCAACCAGACCATTAAGACATACATATAAGAGGCATAAAGTACAGCGCTCTCTTTGCTCAGCCATCCATGATTAGAGACAGGATTCAAGGAGAAGTACTGGCAATGAATGAGAGTAGAGTCAGGGATTTCTAGATAGAACTCAACCCCTATAAAGCTGTGGGACCCAAGAAGCTGTATCCAAACATGCTGAGAGACCTAGCCAATGTCCTTGAAAGCCACTTTCTGTCATCCTCAACAACGTGTGGAGATTGGGGAAGATCCCTGATGACTGGAGAAAAGCACCTATCACACCCAGCTTCAAAAGGTGACAATGCAGAAAACTAAAGGCCCGTCACCTCAGTCCCAGAGAAAATCATGGAGTGAATCCTTTTGAACATATTTCTGGGCACATAAGAATAGAATGCAATTTGTAACAATTAGCATTAATTTATCACAGGTAAATCATGTATGACCAAGCAGGGTGCTTACTGTGATAAGCTGTCTGAATTTGTAGCTGAGGGAGGCATGGTGGATGTCATTAACTTTGATTTTTAGAGAGGTTTTTGACATTGTCTCTCAAAATATTCTGCTATTCAAGTTAGCGTGTTGTGGTGCCCACGTCTGGGCAACCAGATGGATAAAACACTGGGTAGGTGCTCAGCCTCAAAGGACTGTTGTTAGAGACCGTATTTCACCTAGAGAATGGTTACAAGAAAAGTACCACAGATGTCTGTCTTGGGACCTTTCTTGTTTAACACCACATCCTGGAGGAAGAGATGGGGTGAGCTCTCATCATCAGCAGATGACACCAAATTGGGGGAAGTAGTTGATACTCTTGAAAGTAGGGGGCTGACACTCAGTGAGACTTCACAGGCTGGAGGAATGGATCAACAAGAACCTAACGAAATTCAGCAGGGACAAATGCAAAGCCCTACGCCTAGGAAGGAAGAACTTGCCCTGTGAGGCTAACAGTACCCTGGGATGCATTAGGAGGACTGTGGCCAGCAGATCAAGGGAGGTGATCCTTCTATGCTCAGCACTGGTGAGGCCACACCTGGAGTCCTGGGTGCAGTTCTGGGCTCCCCATACAAGAGAGATATGGACCTACTGTAGAGACTCCAGCAAAGGGATTAAGGGTCTGGAGAGTCTCATACGTGAGGAAGAGGAATGTTAAGGGAATTTAGTTTCTTCTCTGACATGATAACTCATTGTATTTGGTTTATGAGGTAAGGTTGTGTTACTAGGGGGTTGCAGAAGTGGCTTCCGTGATAAGAGATCAGGAGCTGCCACCATGTCAGATAGACCCAGCTCCAATCAGCTCCAATGGACTCACCACTAGCCAAAGCTGAGCCCATCAGTGATGATGGTAGTGCCTCTGTGATAACATATTTACGAAAGGGTGAAACATGCTGTGCAGCAGCTGTGAAATGGGAGTGAGAAAATGTGGAAGAAACAGTCCTGCAGACACAAAGTTCAGTGAAGAAGAGAAGGAGATGCTCCAGGCACCAGAAGAGACATTCCTCTAAAGCCCTTGGAGATGACCATGGTGAAGCAAGCTGTCCCCCTGCAGCCCATGGAGATCCACGGTGAAGCAGATATCCACTCTGCAGCCCGTGGAGGACCCCGCGCTGGAGCAGGTGGATGTACCTTGCAGGAAGCTGAAGCCTGTGGAAAGGAGTCCAGGCAGGAGAAGGCTCCTGGCAGGATCTGTGGCCTGTGGGGCCACACTGTGCTCCACACTGGAGCAGTCCACTGCTGAAGGACTGTACCCGGTGGAGAGGGCCTACGCTGGAGCAGGGGAACAGCATGAGGAGGAAGGAGTAGCAGAGACGAAGTGTTATGAACTGATCACAAATCCCATTCCCCTTTCCCCTGTACCACTTAGAAGGGAGGAGCTAGAAGAGTTGGGAATGAAGGAGTGAAGTTGAGTCTGTGAATAAGGAGGGTTGGGGGAAAGCGTTTTTAGGTTGTTTGTTGGGGTTTTTTTCCCCTCACTGTCCTACTATATTTTTAATTTGCAATAAATTAATCTTCCTCAAGTCAAGTCCGTGTTGCCTGTGACAGTAATTTTTGAATGATCTCCCTGTCCTTATCTTGACCGACAAGATTTTTGCCCCGTCCTGTTGAGTAGGAGGAGGGAAAGAGCAGCTGTGTGGGCATCTGGCAGCCAGCCAAGGTCAAAAAACACTCATGGTGTGGTATTCCCCACTTCAATTTTTCCCCCTTTTCACTAATTAGGCATTTTTCATGTCAAAAGTCTCTTCCATTTACAAGGATACTGTTAAAAATTCTTTCAGCTGTCAGTGGAGTAGCAAATGTATAAAGAACAGACTAATATCTAATTATAATAAGTATACATTACTTCCAAAAAAGTGGCCCCCATTACTTCAAGTAAGGAGGAATCTTTCTTCTCTAGATATAATCAAAGAATGCTTTCGTTGTTGTCATTGTTATTCACACTTGAAGGAGTGAAATAACAATCATAACTGTGAAATAGCAAAGGGAATATTTTCATTAACAGACCAGGGTGTTGCAGGATAGTGGTCATTGGCATAAAACATACAATTTGTCAGCTAGTTTGTTTAACTGGTTTTGCTGTTTCATTTTCATAGTGTTTACATATCCCATTGCTTTTTTGGCGGGAAATTAACAGAATACTGAGTTGGATTTCTGGCTGATGTAAATAGGTGTGACTTGAGTGAAATCACTAGTGATTCAATTTATCAATTACAGATCTGGTCTTCTTTAATCTAGGTTGTTCTTTATTTCTTATGGTGGAAAAGCTGCTGATCCCCGATTGCTCATTGTCTCTTCAAGGTCTTGTTCTGAAATACAGCTCATCAGCTCATATATGAATGTTCCACAATAATCATAAAACAAAGTTAATTCCCAGACTCTCCTAATCACCATGGTAACACACTCAGGCAAGCACAACTGAGAAATGTAGGCACCCTGAAAGATTTTGTCTAAAAAGCAAAAGCTCAGTCATGCTCCCAGTACAGAGAGGATTTTTTTTGTGCATCTTTTTGTGAATAGTCTGCACATCTACCTTTCCTTCAGTGAAATGGCTCTGGAACCAGCACATACTCAAAAATAACAAGGTAGCTTTTCCATTTCAAATATCCAAATAGCATTAGCTCTTGAAATTCAACATGAAAAGCAGTATCTATCTTCTTCGGACATTCACCAAGGTTTATTAATTCACTGCTATAATTTGACTGGGGATAACCACCATTGTAGGGTTCAAAGCCAAGCTCTACTGATTTGTCTGCTTCGATAACAGCACCTCCTAATATATAGGCTTCTTTCCCCTCTTCCAATGCTTTTATTCCCAATATATTTGTGGATAACATTGTTAGCCTCTTTTGACAGAATCAAAGAATTGTTTTTATATGCAATACAGATAAGCAAGTACTTGTATCTCATTGTACTTACTCTAGTAACCTTTATCTCCACAAGATCCTCTTTCAACTCATTTTTTTGCAAATAAAGAATGATCAGAACAATACACACTATTCTGAATGAGCTTTCATCCTTGCCTAACGCAATGGCACAAGAAGTTTGCAACATAATTCAGCTGATGACAAAGTCCTCTTTTATGTATGTGTTAAATTCTGCTGCTCCAAGTTTCTCACTATTTGTCCTCTCTAATTGTAATGATTTGTAGCAGATATTATTTTTGTTATTCTTAAATTGCCTGACTTTACAGTTTATACGACCAGAGTTCATTTTGCATGTATTATTGCTGTCCCTAAATTAATACATTTTGCCAGTAAGACGTTCTGACCCTTCTGTTTGCTGACAGTTCCTCATAGGTTTATACCACAACCATATCTCATAAATTGCTAAACAATACCGGTATCAATATGAATGCTAGGGAAACATTTTTTAAGATACTCTAAAAATTCTGACCATAGAAAAATCTAATCTAATGAATTCTATGAGACACATACCAATATTGGATTTATTGCCAGTAGAAACCCCAATACAAACCTCCCTAAAAATGTTGTCCAAATTCTTTTTAATTTATAGATTCCTTTCTCTCTTCTCAAAATATCACATCAAGAAGCAAAGTTGCCTGTAGTGACTACCTCTCCAATTTATATTGTTAAGGAACATAACAAACCCATCACAACTCGCTTTACAGTCATACCTGCTAGTGTGCCATGTTCCTGTGATCTCATCATAGCAGTTTTCACGTGCTTTATCAGTGGTTCATATTCTGTCACTGTGTTGCCCACATTTCTTGCTTTGGTGAACAAATATTTCACTTGTGTCTCACTGATTTCATTAATTTTCCTAGCTGGATTAGGCGCAAAAATTTAATTGTGTGTACTGCTTGCCCTGCAGGTGTTCTTTTATATGTTATTTCTCTCTTCTTTTCTGTCATCTTTCCTCTTTATCCATGCAGTTCTTTTATATCACTGTTGCTCTTTTATATGCAATTTTCCCATACTGAAACCAGTCCTGAAGATCACACAGAGGCTTCCAGCCTTCTTTTCATTTTTTCTTGAACAAACACTTTCATTAATTGTGCTCATTTTCTGTTACGTTTTACCACTTTACGTGAAGGCCTTCAATGGCCAGGCTTTCCTCCTTGCAGCCAGCTTGAACCACACCATGATCTCTGTACTTATCTGTTCCTTTTTTGGAAACACAAAAGGCAACAGCAAATCAACCTACAACAAAAAATCATCCTTTAGGCAAGACTACAGTTGTATAAATGCTGGTCTTATGCACTGAAGGTGAGTTTGAAATTTACACTCTTTTTCGTTGCTGTTTGCAGGATTTTCTCATTCCCTGCCAATACAAATGTGAGTGAGGAAGTGCTCCAAACTGATTTCGCAAATTCTATATTAAAAATAATCTTTTCTGCCCTCTCACCCAAAAGACTTCCAACTCGTTTTACTTATTCAGTTTATAATGAGTATTTGTTGCAACACTATTGAAAGAAAGCAAACTACAAGGCCAGATGATAATTAACAGCTGGATGCAGGGGCAGTACCCTTAAACCAACTCTGCTGCTAAAAATACTGCAAGTTACACTATTCCTCTGGGGAAATGCTCTGGAGGTAATCAAGTTGTGCCTTGGACAAACCAGGACAGCGTACCAATTATGCTCTTTGGGATCAAACTACATGACAAACCCAAAATTTCCTGTACTCAAGATGAGATCTTCTAGTGAGCAAGGTTCATGTTTACCATGTATAAATTATATGTACCAAACTTTTACCCTACAGAATAAACATTCTCTGGATTACAAGTTCCTAGAACACAATATTAACTTTTTAAAAGTTACCATTTACATATAGGTTACAGAACTATTCTTGATAATTTCCTGTAGCACTGATATTTAAAGATAAAATTTAGAACTGATGACTTTCCCAGTTCTGGGATCCCCAGTACAAGAAAGGCATGGGCCATGGTCCAGAGGAGGACCATGAAAATGGTCAGAGGACTGG
The DNA here is from genome assembly GCA_003993805.1 of Himantopus leucocephalus. Classification (NCBI taxonomy): domain Eukaryota; kingdom Metazoa; phylum Chordata; class Aves; order Charadriiformes; family Recurvirostridae; genus Himantopus; species Himantopus leucocephalus. Next base: position 154,076,868 of record RSEF01000002.1, on the reverse strand, counting down.
AACACCTTCCCTGTGAAGAGTGGCTGGAGAGTTGGGGTTGTCCAGCCTGAATAAGAGACGGCTCCAGGGAGACCTTCTTGCAGCCTTTCAATATATAAAGACTTATAAGAAAGGTGGAGAGAGACATTTTACCAAGGCTTGTAGTGACAGGACAAGGGACAATGATTTTGAATTGAAAGACGGTAGATTCAGATTGGGCATAAAGAAGAAATTTATTATGGTAAGGGTGGTGAGACACCGGAATAGGTTGCCCAGAGAAGTGGTGGATGTTCCACCATTGGAATTGTTCAAGGTTAGGTTCAACAGCACTTTGAGGAATATCATCTAGGACAAGATATCCTGGCCCATGGCAGGGGAGTTGGACCTGATGATCGTCAAACTATTTAAACCCAAATTATTCTATGATTTTATGATTTCTTTTTTTTTATTTATTTTTTTACCACCCATTGCACAGTCAAAATAAAGACAATTTCTAGGTGAATTTACAATGGACAAATGGCTGTGTGAACCTCATGCAGTTCAACAAGGCCAAGAACAGGGTCCTGCACCTGGGTCAGGCGAAGCCCGGGTATCAGTACAGGCTAGGGGATGAAGGGATCGAGAGCAGCCCTGCAGTGAAGGACTTGGGGGAACTGATGAATGAAAAGCTGGATGTGAGCTGACAATGTGCACTCACAGCCCAGAAAGCCAACCGCATCCTGGGCT
>RSEF01000002.1:154046266-154076063 GCA_003993805.1 Himantopus leucocephalus | reverse complement strand
AAATGTCAAGCCAAACCCTTTTTTTTTTTTTTAAGCCATACCACATGCATTAAAAGCTGGTGAGGCAGATCAAGCATGACAGTATCACTGTGCTGGTGTCCACTGAAGAGCTGCAGCATTTCAGAGCCCATTGCAACTGTTCATGCCTTCACAATGTTCTTATTGTCTTCAGTATGCAAGTCCAATGAGGTTAATTAATTTTGAGCAATGAACCAAATTAAAGTTAACCATCTAAGCTGAGCTAGTTGCATCTTTGCTCTGTAGGCAACAGAGTAATACAGGAACCAAAAAGCAATTCATCCCAGGTAAGTGTATAAGATAGAGGTGATAAATCATCAACTGAAAGGCTTTGTTTCAACATACGCAACTGAATTATTGTTCTGGTTTGACGGGACACCACAACAATTATGGACGCATCATGACACAGGATGAAACTAAGCTCTTTGTATATGCATATATGTGTGTATGTATATAAATATATATACAAGTAATATTCTCTTCCTGATCTCTATTCATATTGTAACCATTTCTTCTTTGTTACTACTTAAAATATATAAACACTACTTTTCATTAAGCATGTAATGGCATTATGCATAGAAAAGCACAGTGAAGTTTAAAGTTCTTTTCTCTCAGTTTTTGCGCAAAAATAGATGTAATTGTATATATACTACTACAAAACTTGGGTTTTACATCACATTTCAGGTCATACCCATTGACCAGCTATGTTGCAAGGCATCAGGCTCAACCTGCAGTGGCTGCTCAGAGCTGAGAAGTTCTGCTGAAAATTGATATAGGATTACATTCCCTTCTGACTGCCACCAGCAAGTCTTTCTGCAATGTATTTGGAAATCACTGTCACGTTCTCTGTCTTGAGACTGGAAATTCTGCCAGCTGCAGTACAACATGTCTAGTAATACCAGAAACTTTTTCTGCAGCCCGATATTTGCTTTCACATAGAGGATTACATGCAGACAGAAATAGTCCAGCAACCCATTTTTCAGGTGGCTCCACTTCCTTACTGCACAAGAACTTTGAACTAATCTTGTGTGTTCTGTACATAAATAAATTAGCAACATAAAGAACCATTTGCAGCTTAGAGGTAACATACAGATGACAGGCAACTCAGGTATCTTGGTGTAGTTGAGACAAGCTTCCAGATTAATTCTAAATATTATTGCAGACATCAATTTTTCTTTTAACACATTGAAAAGTAAGTAGAGATCAGATCATTTCTGATCTCCATTTAGTCTTGGAATAATGCATTCCTGCTTTTCTTCACTGTAGAAAAGACAAAAAAATTCCAGCATGCTAAGAAATGTGAAACTGGAAGTGTTTTGAGTGACTGAGTTGTATCAAGAGATCTGTGTTCCAGCTGGCTTTCACCCCTTACTCCAAAAGATAATTCTCACCCTTCATTAATGAACCCTTTCATGTGCTGTCCATGATTTCTGGCCCACCAACAATAGAACTGTGAAAACAAGTCATTTTAAAGTCTTGTACTCTTCCTATTGCAATTTTAGTAGTAACCAAACTTTCCTCTCAACCTTGATTGACAGAAGGTGGTAGAAGCACAACTTTGACCCCTGTAGCACTTAAAATGAACTCTATGGCAAATATGAGGATCACTTTACAATAAAATAAACCTCAGAGTTTTGCTGTCCAAGCCTTACTGTGCTATCCTTGTATATCTTCATTAGTCTGAAAATCTCCTTGCTACATCAAGGTAAGCTTGGAGAGGGAGGCTACTGAATCCTTTACAATATTATGAAAGTGTTGTATTATGGCACTGTGCCTTTGAACACATAAAAGAGTCTGGGAAGGATTTTAGGCATGGATGCCTATATATATAAACACAGAGGTCTACCTTTAGCTGTGTGATCATAATATTTTCCTGAAAACTATACTTCTAAAGTGCAGAACGATAAAACCAGCATAAACTCTGTTAGGTGTAACTGTAAAGGAATATATTTGAGATGCATGTTCTGTAGCTTCCATTTTGTCCTAACTGATTATTAGAAACAATCTGAAGAAAAAAAAAAAAAAAAAAAAAAAAAAACNTCATTTCTTGTTCGTGAAAAAATGAGCTCTCTTCGTTGCCTGTGGTTAGTCACTGAAAAAGCCAGAATAGTCCTGACCAGTTAGAGCATCTCCTCTTGGAAGCCTGATGATACCTACAGATGATTATGAAATGGAAACATTAAACCAATATGACTGTGATCATTTTTTTTGAGCTTTCCATGGTCCTGAATTCCAAGACAATGCTGCTGAAGAGGATTGTGTTACCTGTCACAGCAGAGTCCTGCTTTTGCATACTACTCATGAAATATTGAAAAATAAGACAAACCACCAGTGTTTATTGGCACAGCTGTTCCATTTGCTGAAAGCATAAATATTTATGATCAGTCCATGGCTAGCACTGTGACAAGGTACGTCTACAAAACAATAGAGTTATGTACTTTGAAGAGATGAGGCTCTCTTCCCAACACAAACTATACCTAAACCTGGACACTAAAATGTGTGCAAATATGTATCATGAATTCTGACACAGAAAGATATCTTTTCAAAGAAAATAACCCCAGGTTTGGGAATTTGTTGGCACAACTGGAACAGTATTTTTTAAACCATAATATATGAGCTTTTGGCATTGAAACCATATGGATAATTTATATATACAAGTTAATTACAAGGCAGTGGGCTTTGTTCTCTAGCAGTTTGTACGTTTGTTACTATTATTCATTGTTCCTATTACGACAAAACATGGAAACTGCATCTAAGAGCAACATCATGCTAGGTAATATTCAGGCATAATAACAGCCCACTTCAGAGAATTTGCAATTAAAGAATTAGATAGCCAAGTACAAAATTATGATCCTTGAAACTGTACTTTTCTTAAAATTGTACAAGTCTTAAAATTGTTCTAATCCTCATCTAATACTGGAGTTATTTCATCATTTGTTTGTTTCTTCCTTTGTACTTTCATTTCATGGTCCTTGCAGAACTTTCGGTTTCTAAGAGAAATTTAGGATTTTCTGTTCTTAGCCCACTCAAGCTCCTGTAACAAGAGGTGACTCAGTTTCAGTGTGAATTCTCAGTTCAATTGCATAAATGTAGGATTCACGTGTTGCTAAAGGTACCTTTGGGTATTTAAGACATTTACATTGAGCTGGAAAATAATGTTCCATACTTACAGAAGAATTATGTCCTTCTGCAACAGCAGCTGGAGGCCAGCCAGGATATATGTAGTATCTTATAGAGTACCGGATGCAGATCTTCAAGCAGCTGAATGGCTGACCTACCTGTCTGTGTCTGTGTAGGCTGCTATTGCACTACTGACTACTATCAATAGAGCTTAGTGAGCTATTGAGATCACCCAAAGGTAGACATACAGGACATGATTCATATACTAAATACGTGTCTAATGCCATTTGAGATGCCGTGTGCATTTTATCTGTTCTCCAAAGTCTGATTCGGAAGGATGTGGCTCTCTTGAACTTCCTGTGTCGGATCTGTGAGTCCTGTGCAGATGTTGCAGATTTCCGAGGGCATGTTAAATGCCACCAGATGCCTATCTTCAGATAACAGAATCGAGCCCACGCTAACTCAATATCTGAACGGATTTTCAGTTTTCACTGTACTGGCATGATATTCGCTGACTGAAATGGAGTTTAGATACACCCGGTGCCTTTACAGATACCCAAATTTAAGGACTCAGACTGAGTCACTCCATTTGTGTCTCATCCAAATGCCTTCACATCAAAACTACTGTAATGTAATCCATTCAAAATATAGTAAAGACCACATTAGAAAAAAAGCAATTTTCTTTTCATGCAATAGACAGCTACTTAGAACACTATCTTCAGATGAAGCAGACCAACATTTTATTCCTTTCACTTCAGAGATTCAAAATGTTATCATTCGCCTCCCAAAGCATATTTTTGCTAGCAGTCTCTAAAGTAGTCTGCTGTGAGATCTAAGGAAGAACAGGGGTTTATAACCCTCCTGTTTAATTTATGTTATAAAGAAAAAAAATGAATGAGACATTGAGAAAGGAATATGCCTCGACTTTGTATCCAGGTGGCTTAGTTTCCAAGCAGAGGCAAAAACGCTCTGACTTCTCTCCTGCAAATAGCTTCTCTAAATTATATTGCTCATTCACTTGATAGAATACAAATAATTATTTGGTAGATCACCTAAACACACCAGGTCTGTTTTTCTAAGAGCTTCTGCCCTCTATTTTTAGATTACCACTTTAACACCATCATTTCCCAGGATGTTCTCTAAATGAAATAGTACTCTTGCTTCCCTCCCACATCCTGCTTTCTCCCGTAAGGCAAAAATCAGCACTCACTGCAGAGCTCTTGCAAAGCTGTATGTATGTGTTCAGTTCTTTAGCCAATATGTGCATGATGTGTTACAAAGAGGCCAAAACAAAGAATCTAATATAATTGTCTTTTTTTTTTTTATGTGCACATGAATTTTTGTTTCTTCCCTTCACTCAGGTGCTATTTTTCATTAAAAGTATGATTTGGCTGATGTTAGCAACAGAGCTTAAAATTTAACAAACTGACAGATAGTTCAAATCTTTGTTACTTTAGAAATGAAGTAAGACTTTAAATGGAAAAAAAAAAAAAAAGAAGAACAAGCTAAAATGAGTTCTGGGTGTATGGATTAAACCCCCAGACTTTCCATATTCAAGTTACTACTCTAATCACTTTGAGACAGAGGATTTTGCTTTATTTCTGTCTTCTCTCCACCATATCCAAATTATTTTCTGCAGAATAACATAGCGGAAACTGAAGGGCTGAAGTATGCTCTGTCTTTGGAAAACTTGTAAGCCAGTGCTTAGGATATATTCCTGGCAATGGAGAATTTTAAATCTGAAACCCTTTCAGATGAGGCTGGAATTAAATCAGAGTGCTGTAACTGTTCAGGTGTTAGAAAAATATGGGGGTGGTTTTGCTGTCTTCATAGAGGCCAAAAATTGAAAAAGAGAGCAGATGACACTCTTTTTATGCAATCTGTCCTTTCAGAGTCAGTTTCAGACATTATCAAAGTATTTCTAAATTACTTCATCCCTCAAGAATTTTAAAAGGGAATACCTAGTTTCTGGATCCTTATCTGTTTAGTGGCATAGAGCTCTACCAAAACTGAAGTGATCCTTGCCACCTGTGCAGATGTAACTCAATATCTGCGAAACTTTCAATTTGGTGAGGTGAATTAAAAGTTCTATCATAGCAGAATTGTAATTTGGAGCTAGAATGTTGATTCTAAATGCAACTTCATTTCCTTGTCTTTTGGTTGCATTTTTGTTGGTTTGGACATTTTGTCTTTGTCTTTTTTCCCAAAAAAACACAGTAATCACGATTAGATAAATTAAAGAGATACTATTTGCAGTTTTAGTCACATCAATAGTGCCTTGAATATTTTACTCTTGAAAACGCCTGTCAAAGAATGGATTTGTCCAAATGAGTCTGGTTATAATTTATTTATGTCAATACAGCTAAATCAGGAGGAGAAACTTGATGATCCATCCCAGTGAGTTCACTGAAACTACGTTAACCTGTCTGTGTCATAGATTAACCTCTGTGATAGCAATTTAGACATCTTGATTACTTGGATCCTTCAGGTGAAGATCTGATCTAGAGGCTCAAGTGTATTGTGACTCATTTGGAAATCTGCCCCTTTTTGATGCAGTTCAGCAAGAGGAAGTTTCTGCTTGGGATCCACACTGTTGTGTGAACTCACAACTTCCACTTGCCAAATACAACCTGGCGGATGTTCATTGCCTCAGGAACTGACTGATGTACCAGATGAAGACTGCCTGTGACAGCATGTCAGTTACAAAAAGAAAAAGAAAAAAAAAAAGGAAATGACTCGGAAAACACTAATAAATCTAGAAAATGATCATTTCCATTCAAGTGTATAGGAGAACTTGGCAGAGAATGAACAAATAGACATATTGTAAGGCAAGAGGGAACAAGGGAAGTTAGCTTTGATATCCCCATGTGAGTAATATTTTTCTGGAATCTTTTATTGTTATTGGTTTGAACTCAGATATGAATGTATTACAGAAAACCTGTCTAAGAGAGAAAAGTATGCCAGAGCTGGGAATCTGCATATATTATAAATATTGAACGTGCCCCTAAAAAATGTTGAAGGGGTTTTGTTGTTAAATGCACAGGCTTGACCTATCTTTGTTTCTGCAGATGCCAAGAAACTCAGTGTTGCTGTGACTAAGTTTATTCTGATGCCTAAGAGATTATACATGTCAAGGTACAGTGACCATATACTTAGAAAAGCCATATTTCTGCTTTAGAAGCATATTGCTTTATGAGGAGGAGGTTCTTGAAAGAAGTCAAGTGTTTAAGACTTGATCCTGCATGCAGAAGAGGAAAGCAAGACCAGTGTTTGCAGGATGTTATCAGCTGCCTTTACCTTGCAGTGCAGTCAACTGTATAGACCAATAGATTATCCAAAGAGTGAACAAGGAGTGAATTAATTTCTCTGTAAGACAGAGTGCCTGGAGAGATGTACATACTGAAATAGCAAATTCACTGATCTGGCAATCCGGTGTCTTTTGCATCTATATTCATTAGGCAGGTTTTCTTTCTTTCTCTTTTAATTTTTTTAAGTGGATGATTATGGCTTTGTAAGATATGAAATTTCTTTTTAAGCTCATAAAAAAAAGAGAATTGTCTTCTAGGAAGCAGAGAACAGGACTGGGAGCCAAAAATCTTGAATTTTTCAGTCTGAAATAAGTAACTCCATTAGAGTTTCTAATGAAGGTTTTACTTCCCTCTTAGAATCATAGAATAGTTTGGGTTGGAAGGGACCTTTAAAGGTCGTCTAGTCCAAACGTCATGCAATGAGCTGGGACATCTTCAACTAGATCAGGTTTCTCAGAGCCCCATCCAACCTGACCTTGAATGTTTCCAGGGATGGGGCACCTACCACTTCTCTGAAGCACCTGTTCCAGTGTTTCATTACCCTCATTGTAAAAGATTTCTTCCTTATAGACTTTCTTCCCTATAGACTGTATTTCTTTTTCTGAGTACTCACTACTGCCTACTGTCTTTAGCTGGTGTATCTGTGCTATGTTATTCTACACTCCAGGTTTTGGACAAGACAAGGATTCATGTGGCAGAAGAAAGATAAAAACAACGTGTCAAAGCTTGTTCGCACTGACAGATATTTTTTATGATAAGTCAGTTTTTGAATTGTATTTTTTGCCTGGTTTATGATACAGGTTCAACCTGTTCAGGGTTTAGAAACAGACAAGATAGACACTGCAGTTGTTGAACTAGAACACTGAAGTGTTAATAATTTAAGTCAATGTTACCTTAGAAAGATGAACCGTAATTGTGATCTGTAAAAAGGTGTACGGTTTGCAGAAAGTTAGGTGGATAGCAAATGGAAACTACATAAGACAGAAAGGAAAATCTGAAGAAGTTGAAATAGAAAGTCTGATTACACACCTCTGCTTTCTCCCCTCCCATCTGATAATGGTCATTTTCTGCAGTATGGATCTATTTAGCTGTGAAAATCTCAATACAAGTAGAAAAGGTTGGACTAGATTTTTTGGTATTGAAAGCCATCAAGGTCAGGGACTCTGATATTTTTTATCAACTCAGGAGATACATCACAGTCTTCATCTTTTGCTTTAAGTTTGGACACATTTTTGAAGAGAATCTGGTCTCAGACTTGCCATGCATCAAATTATCCAGTGACTACGTGGCACAGGAATGGAAATGTTAAAAGCAGACAATGCTTTGGAGGATTCTGCTATGAGTCTATGCAACATGGAGAGATGTGTAATCCACAGATGACATATTTTCCCAAAATAAATGTCCCATCAGAGGCAGGGGACAAACAGATGGGTATCAAGGTATGATATAGAGGTGAATTGTTTATAAGCTATTGTTTTATGTTTAGTGTTTACATAGTTCAAACTAAGAGGCCAAAGAAGGAAAAAAATGATTGAGATGATTTCTTAACAGAAAGAAACTAGGAGGTATGGAAACAAGAGGTGGAAGACTGGAAGGTTATCACTCTTTTTCATTGTAATCCCCAGAGAAAGGTCTGGCTGGATTTTGGGCCAGATGTTCAGATTCTTAAACAATGAGCCAGCATTAGGAAAGACGTTTGGCACCCAGCACACAGCACAAGATGTAATACAAACTTGTCTTCAATCCCAACTAAGCAGCTGCCTCTGTATTTATCTCCTTTTAACTATTTATGGGAACGAAAAGAGAATAAAATACCGAACATGTTCATATATCATATTCTAAGGAGAAAATTTAAAATGCCAAGATAGTTAAGACCAACCTTTCCGATGTTTTGGATGTCCAAATAAAGATGCAATGCCAATAAAGCAGTCAGCTCATGCATGTGTCTGCCATGGGATGCATGTGAACCAATTCCAAAACAAGCTACCTCTCCTGTGGAGTCTTCTGACCCCTAGACATGATGGCATAAGGGATATTCAAAGATACACTGTGAGCTGACAGCCCTCTTCAAATTCAGGTTAATTGTCCAGGACTGATACAGTTCAAATGCATGGAATTCGTCTTATCTCTTTTTAGCCATCTCCAAATTAGGTGGCAAAGCTATTACTCTAGTTTCTATACATAATCAGTAGAGTGTGAGAGCTTCCTTCAGAAAGTGATTCGTGACATCTATCTGAAATTTCTTTTTCAGGAAATACTTCTTGTTCTCTACTGACTGTAGAAGGAAGCTTAGGCAGCAAGTTTAGGACTAGTTGCCAATTTATGGATGCTTAAATCAGGTGAAGTAAACCTGCTAACTTTGTACACCATTTTGAAGGTGAGACTGTACCGCTGTGCCTAGCTAACCGGGGTGTGTGGCAGTAACAGAGCGCACATTGCAATGCTGTAGAAAACTTTGTAAAATTAGTTCAAACTGTGGTACCTGGCTGTGTTTAATAGCAATTTGAATTCCTAGCTGGCTGTTGGTTTACAGTACTTTGCCTCTACTGTGTCAGTACAAATAGTTATTTGTTTAAGTCATCCCATATATGCCACTTGCACACCTTAAACTCCCTAAGAAATTGAATCCCCTCTGGTATCCATCCCCTTATCCCTGCACTTTCTTGCACCAATTAAATCTTACCAGAGCATCATAATATCATTGTGTAGATCAAGAGACTCAGTAGAAAGGCACATTAACTTTCTGGTGAATCGAATATTAAGCAAAATATTCATATTAGTTGCACTTGACAGTAACTGATATCACAAATACTTGTATAATCGGAAGTGTAGGAGATGCAATAATATACCATTGTGTACTGGCCAGCCCTGCTTTTATATAACAGAAGCAGGGTCAAAGCCAATTCTTCAGATATAATTTGAGCAAAACCACTCATGCATTTGCTTCCAAGACTGTTTTTTACACAGCGCATCATGCATGGGGTAGTTATCGCTATACATGAGCATAAGGTTTCTTCACCTCAAATTGTTGCCCGGTTCCTTTCATGAGGAGCAAATACCAACAGGTAAATGCAAACTCATGCTCTGTGTGTCCAATTAACTCAGGAAGTGTCAAGCAGAGGTGGCACACATCATGTCCCTGCAGTGTTGACTTCAGGACAACATTTGAGAAGATCCGCAGGAGTACTAAAGCACTGTATTTCATTCTGCTCTGTATTTCTATTTTGTAGCGTAAGCAAAACAAAAACAGCAGAACTTGTAGTTTTGCTGCTTTTCCTTTTGTCTTCAAAGAAAAGTGACCATAGGCAAGAAGGATGAGTTGGAGTATTAAAACATTTATCTGTAGGTTGCTGGGGAATTTTTATGTTACCCCTTGAGGTGAATTAAACACAAGTTGTCCTTAAATACTAAAAAATAATTATAATTAATGAACATTGGGCATAGTTCTACCACCATAAGCTGTTCTATAAGGATTCTGCAAAGGTATGTCATGAGCTGATTCCTTATACGCCCTTGCACCAGCACCAATCCCACGAGCAGTTGCATGGGGTGCCTCTTGCTCAGCTTTAGGTCAATCCCTCAGCCCAGCTCTTCTCCTCAGTGGTGGGCCCTGAGTGCTTGACATCCAGGATGGCTACAAGGCAATGCTTCAGCTGTTATTCTCCTCACCAAGGGAAACTTCACTCCCTTACAGGGAGTCCTGCTGTCTCTGGCATTCCTGCTTCCAGCCAGTTTAACCCCCTCTGTGAATCATTTGAATCTTTTTCTTCGTGGACCAGCATTAAGTGTTGTGAAATTTGGATAATGAGGTGAAGTCTCTGTGCTCAAAGAACAGTTAAGACTGGCCTCGCTATCTCTTGTGCAACCTGGAGGAGTGGAGAGTCGCCTGGCTGTAATGGGATGCAGAGAAGGAGGGAGCCCTGTGTAGGCAGGACAGCCCTGCTTTTCGTCAGTGAAAACAAGATAACAAGAACCTGTGTAGTTCTTTGTTTCCTTGAAAGGTTATCCTGCCCGATGACTGACCTCTGCCTCATTATCTGTGAAATGCATATTAAAGTTGACACCCCTGCATACGCTAATGAAGATTATAGAGATCATGCTAAACATATATGACTATAGCACTCGTCTCTCCACCCAAATCATACTACATGTCACCTAGGGGGGAACCTCATAATTTTGGGGATAAAAAGATGGAGAAAATGACTGTTAACTTGGGAGAGAACCTCAATACCTGACAGACCAGTCGACGGGCTACATTCTCTTCCTTCACCCCAGGCAGGGACACCCTTCTGGGTAAGCACTGCACCTTTCACCCTCTGGTGAATGTTACCCCCAAGCTGTTGTATTATTATTATTTTTGCTAGCAATATTAACCTTAATTAGTAGCTCTATTGTAGTCAGTGAATTTGTCAACAGCAATCTCGAATGTGTTCTGTCAGTCTCAATAAAGTAACTAATCTTGATTTTTGTGAATCTGACTCAGTGAAAGTCCTTTGCTGGGACTCTGTTAGATAAATCACTGAAAGCCTTGGGACTCTGACAGATGTATCGAAACTACATTCGTTTTAACGCGACAAGTGTGCACGCATAGTTCAGACATCAATATTAATCCAGCTCTTAGTCTTGCTGTCAGCAGTATATAAATCTAGTGACATTTGCCACCATTCTAACATTTTGAAATTAGTGTGTTGTCATATTATGGGTGGATATTTGTTTTGAAAACCCACTTTAAAACTGATCTTTCAACAAAACTTCCTTGATCATATAAAAGTAACAGTAAATTTTATCAACCACTGTTTCTACTGCCTGCAATGTCTTTGTGGATTCCTAAATATTACACTTTTTGAAAAGAAAGGAGATGTCCTTATTAAATAGAAAGTCACTGAGAGAGACAGTGGACTCACAGCTTCATTTTTTAAATAAAAAGAATATTTAATTAAAAAATTCCCTAGATTGTGCAGAGATCATATTCAACTATGCAAGATCATTAAAACAAACAAGAAAAATCAACCAAAAAAAGAAAACCCCCCAAAAACACTAGGAGCAAATAAAAGTTTGGTTGGTTGTTGTTTATTTTTAAGCAGCCTGGTCTAATCTTTGAGAGCAAAGGAATGTTGTGCAAATAACTCAGAATAAGTGTGGAAATGAAGAGGAAGAAAATAATTTTGGGAAAGGTCTCAAAAGAGATGTTTGTGAGCAGGAGGAAACATAACTAAATCACATTGCAGACAGGGTTTTTTAGGATCCACCCAAATGTTAATGTTTATTTTCAGATTATTTAATCATCCTCTATAATATTTTTTTAAAAGCTGAATTTTGCTAATCTCAAAACCTAGTTTTGTTGATATATTTTACTTTTCCATTCATTGTCGCCCATTTTTTATTTTTTATTTTTTAAATTATTCCAGGTGAAACTACTCTACCTTAAGAATTGTAATTCTAGCAAATTTATTGCTTTTCCCTTAATAAGATGGTAAACGAAGACATAGAAATAAGACCATTCAGTTTTGGGAAAAAAAGAATGATTGTTCATACAGAATAACAGAAGCATAGAATGCTTAAGGTTGGAAGGGACCTCTGGAGGTCATCTGGTCCAAACCCCCTGCTCAAGCAGGGCCACCCAGATGTGGTTGCCTAGGACCATGTCTGGACAATTTTTCAATATTTCCAAGGATGGAGATGCCACAGCCTCTCTGGGAAACCTGTGTCAGTGCTCGGTAACCCTCACAGTAAAAAAAGTGTTTCTTGATGTTCAGAGGGAACCTCCTGTGTTTTAGTTTGTGCCCCATTGCCTCCCGTCCTGTCACTGGGCACCACTGAAAAGAGCCTGGCTCCACCTTCTTTGCACCCTCCCTTCAGGTATTTATATACATTAATAAGATCCCCCTGAGCCTTCTCTTCTCTAGGCTGAGCAGTCCCATCAGCTCTCTCAGCTCTCTCAGCATTTCTTCACAGGAGGAATGCTCCAGTCCCTTCATCATCTTTGTGGCCCTTCACTGGACACTCTCTACTATGTCCATGTCTCTTTTGTACTGGAGAGCCCAGAAACAGATACAGAACTCCAGGTATGGCCTCACCACTGCTGAGCAGAGGGGAAGTAAGGGACTGAATTCAAGTTTGAGCAGATTCTTCCTCTGAGATCATGAAGAAAGAAACATGGAGAGAAAAACAAATCAGAGGAAAAATGAGTCATCAAAGGTAATCTGAGCTGTTTCTACCTTGAGAGAGGTAACTCTGTTATACAAATACAAAAGATGGACAAACAAAACACTATCATGACAAAAAACTACAACGTACTCTGAAATATAGTCAAAATTGACAGAATTGTTGCATTCCATTAAGTGTTCTGCTTCTCAGGAGGGAAAAATACAATTTATGGTTAGCTGATTCACATGAAAGCTACAACCATAATTTGGATTTTATGTTTACCTGGGTAAGTTGGATCAATAAATTGAACTCCCTGTGAAGACACAGGAAAAGTTAATCTTTCTGCTAGCTGCTGGTGTTAACACATTTTTTTTTTTAAAATTTCTCAGTTATACCCACACAAGATGGGACAAGAGAGTAAAACTGCAGTCTTTGAACATCTAATCAATGTCCTGAACCCAAATTCAACATTTCAATCACAATAGGTTCTATCTAACCTCCCACCCAGATAAATTATTAGAACAATCTGGTTTATGAGATCTCAATATTCAGATCCATTGTGGTTAAAAAAAATCGAACAGCTGAAGCTTCAAGAGTAGAATTAAAATGTAGTAAACCACCAGCTCAAATATTGCATAGCTACAATCATGACACTAGTTTTCTCAATAAATAAAGATGACTGAAAATAGGATTTTAGTGTCACGTGGAATTTTGATATTTTAGTGTTTGAGGGATTTATTTTTCATCCTAAACCAAGGCAAGAAATGAAAATTTTGAGTTTGTTAGGGAAAGAAAATTTATCTAACAATGATTTTCTTTTCTGTTCTGCCCCTTCCCCCCCTTTCTTTTTTCCCCCCTTTTTTTTTGCATTTTAGAAAGAAGGAAAGGAAAGAATGGAGTAAGGGAAGGAGAAAGGGAGGGGAGAAGAAGGGAAAGATTAGAGAATAGGAACAAGAATGAGAATGAGAATGAGAATGAAGACAGAAAAAAGAGAGAAAGAGAAATAATTACTGTAATTGTTACTAGTTTCATCCATCATCTTTGCCTTTTCTTCTCAAAGTATAAATAACTGCATGGATGAAAAATGGTGAAAAAGATGATGTGCTCTAATAGCTGATGTACACACTGCATTTTGGATTTATAAACAGAAACAAATTATTTGGGACTAATGCACAATGGACTTGCGTGGAACCTTCCGACTTCCAGCACTTTTCTTAAAATCTATATTTAGCATCAGGATAATTTTTGATGGGAAAAAAATACCCAGCTATTCTGGATGCTAATGTGAAATACTAATTGGGATGGATGAAGTAATTTATTAGGAAATCATAGGCTCCTTTTCCACAGGAATGATGAAGGAGCTCACACACACACATATCTATGTATGAATATACTCAAGTTTTGTTTGCGTGGCTGAAGTGTTGTACAACTTAATGACAGCCTAGAGTTCAAGTCTTCAAATAATAGCTTTATTATTGCCCTCTTCACTTTGAAGTGCTGGAAGCAGGATTGCTCATCTACAAATATTGCCCCAGTTCTTTCCTTTTAACAGTAACCCTGCTGATTTAACCTTCTACAGTTATTTCTCAGTAAATAACACACCAGGATAAAATATTAATCAAATACACAATTTTTTTTCATGATTCCATGTTAATTTTAAACATATGTGCATGCCCTTCTCTCTCTGTATATAGATACATATTATACATTTATATTTATACGTATTTCTGGTGAGCATAGCTGGGAACGCAACATTCTGTAAACAAGCAGTTCACTCAAGTTCATTGAGAGAAACATACTGACAGAAAAAAGATTTTTTTCTTTAGTATTATTATGTGCACCATACTTTTAAAGCTAAACCAAACATGATACAAAAGTTTAACACAAGCAAGCTCTTCAAATTAGCTAATAACAGATAAGAAGTCAGTTTATGTCTTTTCTATAATCTGACAGCTGGTTAAATATTTAAGACATTTTTTAATGAAAAAGTGATCAGAACAGTAAAACTTCATCACTGCTTGCACAGCAACCTATACAATAATCTAAGAATTAAAAATCAGATCTTCCTTCAATTTTAGTGTTAGGACTAGTTAGGAAAATACTATTTTTGGAATGTCATGAGTAAAAAAGAAAATTGCAAGAGAACACTCGATAAACAGAATATCCAATATCCAAAATACGATATCAATATCCAAAGTATTTTTCAACAGAACCTCTAAATGCTTAGACTAGGTTTTTCTGATGCATTGAACCCCATAACATTGAAGGAGGGAATCTAATTCCATGTAAGACCAGTTTTAGTTAGATGTCACTGCAGACATTTTAATTAGTGCAGTGCTACAGTTCATCAAATTTTCTAGGTATGGTTATAGAGACTACTTCTGGAATAAATGCATAGGTCCTTCTGCTGCATCTATTGCACTGGCCTTTATATATATATATTTCTGAAGGGTATAAATCAACATGATGCACTGATGCTGTTGCGTGGTGTATAACCTAAAGTTCTGATTTGTCATGTGTACTCTCCTGCTGTACTTGTATGTATCTGGACAACCTGTAGTCCCATTTCTTGATTGAATTTAGAAAGTAGATCCTATTATGATTTTTTTTTTAATATATTCTTATTTCAACTCAGCATTTAAATGAACTGAGAACTTTTAGTTAAAGTCCTCTGCGTATTTTATACAATTCAGTGACTCTCTAAATTGCGCACTAGAGATTTGTGGTATTAAGAAAGCACTATAATTACTTCTATCAGTTAACAATATTATAGTTAAATGCCAGCTAAATTATTGAAAGACATTGCTTAGTGCTGTGGGGAAAACCTAAACTGAAATGCTAGAAAACTCTATTCCCACTCATTCTTCACTGACAGGTTTATTCATTTTTAAGGAGATCCATTCTGATCCTGATTCGAACTGACTGGCATTTCCTTCATCAAAGGAGGTTTGGAGGTTTTAAAACAAAAGCAAACAGGTAGAAATAGGTGAACATATCTAGATGAAATAGAAACCAATCTGAGTCAAACCTGCCAGAAAACTTGAAGTGACCCAAGAGGATTTTGAGTTTGAATACAGCAAAACAGTTTTGAGAAAGTGTATGCTCTTTTTAGGATTATGACCAAGTTAATAGCCCAAATGCCTTGATTACAGAGTTACATCAACAGTAAATGAGCTCTAGAACTAACATGCATATTATTTAACTGTGCAATGTGTGCACAGCTGAACCAGGCTGTAACATCACACCATAGCTTGCAGTTGCCTAACTCCTTCCCCGCCCTTGATCCCTAAATATCCCCTAAGTCCTCTACAATCCCAAAATGCTCTTCCTCTGCAACCGATAACGCCCCACGCCCTCAGGCAGCAAACCCCATCAGTCCAAAGGGTGCTCTGTTGTGGACTCATTGTGATGGTTTTCGCACCTGGACAGAGGGTCTGAGGGTCTCCTGGGACAGCCCTGGGAGGGGCCCTGACAGGGTGTCCTTTCTTCCGAGTCCTTAATTTGGGCTTCCCCCTGCCATTGTCCTCCAGTGCTCCCCTAGGCTTCTGCAGATGGGCCTTTAATGGGCTGATGGCTCCTGGGCCAACCCCTCCTGCTCTCTCTGAGCGCATCTGTGGGTTTGCATGTGAGCTTTTATCATATAACCTAACACTGCACATTCTTTGCTTTGATAGCTTTTTAAACATACTTTACGCAGTCTGGCTGATATGAACTTGACACAATAAATATATGGGGTTTTAAGTTAAGAAGAACTATTACAGCTTAATATGTTTATTTACTAAATACTTTTATTGCAAGATGATGAGAGAAAAAAAACCTGCCAGTGAAATAATAGGTTAAATCCAAGCCAACTCTATCATAAAATAGAACAGCATTTTATAGCCATTCCCTGCTTTGGTCCAGCTGGTATAAATTGAGATAACTCATTTGAAGCCAATTTATAGCAGATAATGAGCAATTTCAGTCTTTCAAGCAAAGAAGAAAGAGAAACAAGATGAGGGAAATGAAGGAAAGATGACTTTCAGAATGTAATATATCAGAGAAAAGAAAGGCAGACTCCGGGAACTTGATTCAGATGACAGTGGCATCTGTCAGTGGTAAGTTCTTATAGTGTTTCAAGGTGCCCATTGTCCAGCTAAGGTGCTGTGGTGAGCGGCAACAAGAGAACACCCAATGTTAGCTACCTTTCATGGCAAACCTCCCCTACCCCAAATAAGAAACAAAGACCACGTGTTATTGTATCAATGAAGGACTTCTCTGTGTGTGCAGATGTGTGTATATGTATGTTTGTGTTATTCCTGTTTAACAGCAGAGATTTTGTTAATCACTGTCTTAACAGAGAGAGCAGAATTTGGTAGCTAGTCTTCATCAGAGATCGTCATCAGAGAATTGAATAACCTTTGCCAAACTGAGAACTCAACTTAGAATCATAGAATTCTCTAGGTTGGAAGGGACCTTTAAGATCATCAGGTCCAACCATCAACCAACCATCACTGCCAAAACCACTGCTAAACCATGTCCTTAAGCACCACGTCTAGCCATCTTTTAAATACCTCCAGGGAGGGCGACACCACCACTTCCCTGGGCAGCCTGTCCCAATGCTTGGTAACCCTTTCTGTGAAGACATTTTTCCTAATATCCAACCTGAACCTCCCCTGGCGTAACTTGAGGTCATTTGCTCTTTTCCTATCACTTGTTACTAGCGAGAAGAGATCGATCCCCACCTCTCTACAACCTCCTTTCAGGTAGCTGTAGAGAGTGATAAGGTCCCCCCTCAGCCTCCTTTTCTCCAGGCTAAACAACCCCGGTTCCCTCAGCTGCTCCTCATAAGTCTTGTTCTCCAGACCCTTCACCAGCTTTGTTGCCCTTGAATGGACACTTTCCACAAAACTCTCAACTGGTATTTAAATGGCATAGGTTTTCAGGCTAATGTAAATAGTCTAACTTAAACCACTTGAGGATATGACATACTATCTCTAGAACTTGCAGTTTCTTTCCAGACTGGCAACATTTTAAAGTATTTGCGTGTAAGGGATGAACCACAAATCTCTAAGGTTAATTTGAATCTTCAGCTCTTCCTTTTGATATACTGGTTGGAATCAAAGGCCACTGAAATACAAAAACACATCAAAACCTGTTATTTTTGTCTTTATTGTTTTTTTTCTTAATAGTTCTTTATTCTTTGAAGCATGTTTTCAAAGTATTCTACTAACTGAAAGTAATTTCTAACTAAATAGTGAAATCCATAACTTGTGTTCATCAGTGTGCTGTAATTGTCCTACCACTGTATTTGCATTGCATATGATGGAAATTATAAGTGAAGGCAAAGTACAAAGTACTTCAAGCAGTTATTAGAAATCCAAAGGAAATTTGTCTTTGATTATTACAGGGAATTGTAAGTCACCTATGGCCATGGATTCACAGTGATAAAATCTTCCCCGAGCAGCCCTTATTATCCTTCAAATTAAGTTTTAAAAATAATCTGTGAATACTAAGTTATGAGATTTATTTGATTTAGGTGGACTTCCTAATTCACTTAGACTTATGTACTCATTGGTCATTAGAATGTTTCACGGCGTATTAGGCTCAGTCTGGCACTTAGTAATTTTAGAACATATTACTAGGGTAATGGATACTATTTCTATTTCAGTCCTGTCCTTTCTCCCATTCATTATGATTGCATCTGTCATAATCTGTCTGATGTTGCATTTTCCGTAGTGTCCCCCACCATGGTACCTCACAGCTTCATGACCGCAGAGGTAAAATCTTTGTGCTGTAATACAACAAAATTAAAACCTCCTCGTTCACTTCAGGTGATGTAATGTAATTACTAGCATGTTATGGAAAACAAATCACTTTTTCTGTTAACTTCACTAATGCAGTTAAGAGTTTTATGAGCTGATTTGCACAAAAATGGAATAACTGCTTTATGATAGAACTGGCTTCAAAAGATCCCAAACCAACAAACAAACCTTGTTTCCCAAGCACTTGCTGAGTACTCATGATAAGTTTCAGAAAGCTCAGAAATATTGCAGAGTTTTAGAACAAGTGATTATTCATCTAAAATATCATAACAGAAAGTGAGTAGTTCATCATGTGGTACTTATAACACTCTCTTATTATCCCATCAGGAAACAGAAAAAAACTAAACAAAAATCAAATCAAACAAAGCTATTTCCTTAATCAGTCTTAAAAAGTGCATCTTGAATTGGTAAAATGACCAGATACAGCAAAAATTGTGAAAATAATCTGGAGTTTAAAGAATATAAACAGTATAAACAAAACTATGCAAGGAAAAAAAAAAGTAATTCTCAAACAAGACAGAATATTTAAAACAGCATATACAAAAGACACATGTAATATGAGCAAACTGCAGTTTACACCTTGATGGACATTAGTTGAACACAAATCAATTAAAAAAAACCCTAAAACTAGAAAAAAAGGATCAGATTGCAAGTAATTAATTAAAAACATGAAAGAGAACCCAGATCAAATCCCAAAGCAAGCTATTTCTAATTAATTCAATCAGACATGTTCACGATGAAGGAAACATTGATTTCATTACTCTAGGGCAGTGAAGGCTTAATTTCATATCCAGTGAAGTTAGTGAAACCTTTGTTATTAGCATAAGTAAAGAATCAAGAATTTAGAGTTTACATTGATAAACTACAGAAGCCTTTTTCATAGAATCATAGAATGGTTTAGGTTGGAAGAGACCTTAAAGATCATTGAGTTCCAACCCCCCTGCCATGGGCAGGGACACCTCCCACCAGACCAGGTTGCTCAAAACCCCATCCAACCTGACCTTGAACGCTTCCAGGGATGGGGCCTCCACAACTTCTCTGGGCAGTCTGTTCCAGTGCCTCACCACCCTCAGAGTGAAAAACTTCCTTACAGAAGGGCTCAAAACCTGGTCTCTTTAACAGTGTATAGGATTATATTCAACCTTGGCAAACAAGGTTGAAAACAACCTAGTATGTGCAGTGCGAAAACTCACAACATGCCCACAGGTTAATGGCAGGATATGTTACCTGACAGTGTCTAAAACTCTGCAATGCTATATTGGGCATGTCATTAAGAGATTAAAATGTTACTCCATTTGCAACATATAGCATCTGAAAGGTATGTACGTATGCACTTTAGGTCAGGATTTTTCCAGCCAGGGTTTCTCTTTTTATGCATATATAGAGCAGGAGCTAATGGTAACGCAAACTCTCTTTTTTCTTTTTGTGAAAGAAGAAAACCCACCCCAACCTCTCAAAAAACAAAACCAAACAAAAAAAAAAACCAAACCCCACAAAGGTTAGAGCACTCACCCAAGTCAGAGAACCAAGATTTCTATTAAACTGTAACTGGGCAAAAGGTATAAAAAGGTCAGGGAAATAAAAGTGTCTGGCTGAAAGGTGGAGGAGTGATGTTCCCTGTGATGTAGTCCTTCATTCCCAAAGGATCTGCACCTCCTTTTTGCGCAGCGACCAACTTTGTCAGGACCCTTCTCTCACCCTCAAGTCATCCTAAAGACTGGTGGCTATAGTATGATCTTGAGGGTAATTTGCTTACTCTGAATTCAAACGCGGATCTCCTTCTCCCTGCATGAGTCTACATCAAAAAAACCCCAAAAGACAAGCAAGTGAATAAATAAGAGGAGCATCACTATCATCTAAAGCCATTCTTTATTTGTTTGTTCATAAAAAAAAAAAAAAGANAAAAAGAGAAAAAAGAAAGAAAAATGTGCAATGATACTATAGTTGTGCTGTGAGAAGAAATACAGTTCCGCAATGTTCCAGTTGTGGCTCAGCATCTTTTCCCCAGATGAAAAAGGGCTGCCTGCTCAAGGCACAAACTCTGACCAAGAAGCCAAATGTCTCCTCCAGACAACTCAGACTGATGGAGAGCCAGGGTGATGGTGGTATCATTGATGGGAACCAGGTAGAAGCTCTGTGGCAGACAAAGTCACTCACAGAGGTAGGTCCAAACCCCTCAGATTGTTGTTGTCCATGGTGAGGTCAGTGTACCTGGATATAGATGACCGAGGGGATCTAGGCATAGCAATGTCTAATTCTGCTGACAATTACATTTAGAAGGATGTTAGGTTGCTACACTGAATCCCAGGGGGATTCTGGGGATTAAAAAGTGGAACAGAATGAATAATTTCTTTCCCGAAAAGCCTGTTTTCATGTATAGATTATTTTCACTAATGGAAGTCCTGTAGGCTTATTTCCCTACAGAGTAGGTAAAAACCTTTATATTCCTAAAAGATGTTACTTTCTTATGGCGATTGCTCCATTTTATACTCCAACATAGTTTTTCTCACTTCTCTTTCTCTTCCTTTGCTAAGAAGAAACTGGATTAGGCTGAAAATAACTCATCTTTCCACATGTCCACATGACAACAACCTTAGAAGAATAAATAATTATATGGTGATAGCTTCTTAAATTCTCCCTTCAGTGTAGCCATTCACTCGACTAAAAAGAGATTGAAAAGACTGAGTTTACCCAATCCACAAAAGAAATGGCTAAATAAGAGAGAAGTGGAACATTTTCCAATATGAAAAGTTTTTATATTGGCAAGATGATAATTAATTTTTGTCTTTATCATGTGGGAATAGAAAAAGAAACACCCACCCAGGTGAAAACAGTTGTGTATTTTAAGATGAGGGATACTTACTTTCTTGCAAACAAGAAATATTTTCTAATATCAGGTACAGGCAAAGTCCCTGGTACAAAATTTCCATAACAAGAGTTCCTATGAATAAATCAGACAAAGATGTTTACAAAAGATGTGTGGCTCTTCCTTCAGCACACCAGAGTGATAACATGACCTCTTCAGATTCAACAGCCTTTGTTTCTGTGTTTCCGGGATACAGTGACCATTGGCATTATTGTTTCTCACACTGCTCTGATGCTTGAACACCATTTCGCTAACTGTAATGCTCTGTTCTTCATTGCTCAGTCAAATCGTAGCATTTTTGTTGAATAAGTATGGTTAAGGAGTTAAAGTGGAACAGTGCATAATTTTATTATCATGAATTGTGAATAAGTGAATAAAAGTCTGAGATTTGTAGTGATAATTAACTACTCCCTGACTACTTTCTGATTGCTTTTTAATGATAATTTGTTTTTTTTATTTTTATTTACAAAATAAAAGATATAATGGGTGACTACTTTGGAGTGTTTTTCTCCTTTTTACCCCCTTAAAGGGACTTCATCTCACTTCCAAGGAAATCAGATGAAAGAATACTTTGAATTTCAGTGGCTGGCATTTAAACGTCTGCATTATAAATATATATATTATTCACACCATAGAAGGAAAAAATTATAAAC
Organism: Himantopus leucocephalus; assembly: GCA_003993805.1. Lineage (NCBI taxonomy): Eukaryota > Metazoa > Chordata > Aves > Charadriiformes > Recurvirostridae > Himantopus > Himantopus leucocephalus. Next base: position 154,054,147 of record RSEF01000002.1, on the reverse strand, counting down.
TATGAAATATTTTGTTCTTCTGTAAGAAACATCTTCCACCAGATGGCCTCTAAGCACAACTGCAAGGATTAGTGAATTCAAGCATTTATCATTTATGTGAAAAAGAAATATGTTACTGCTCAGTTCTTTTAATAATAAGGGTAAACTCAGTCATTGGAAAATAAACTTCCATATTTTTGAGCCCAGCTACTCCATTTTGGCTTGAGTGATACCATATAACAGTCCCTAATAGTATGACCAGAGCACTTTCCACTCCAAAAGAAGTCAGAAGGAAATGGAGCTGTGCACGACTGAAAAACAAGCCTACCAATCTCAGCCTTAAAGTGTATCAGCGTCAGATGAAAGAATATCTTTTAAAGGTGACAGTTCACGTGAACCGCCTGTGAACAGAACAGATTCATTCTGTTCTGTGCCGTTAAGATGGTTATATCAGTACAGAGCCATATTGAGCCTCCAAACTGGAACGACTGTTATGGCAGACACAAAGGGTGAATTTAGTCCCTCTGAACTGGAGGCAGTTGACTGAAAAACAAAAGGTAGAATCTTAGTGGGTGTCATTGTTTTCCTGTCATCCTAGAGAAAGAAGCCTCCAAAAATCAAATTAACTTTATATTTTATTTGCTTCTCGAGGTGTATCTCTATTGACTAGCAAAGAAGAGCAATGAAACTCCAAACCTATAAACCTCATTTACATGTCATGAATTAAACAGGTTCTATCCAGGGAAAGACACAAAAGGTATAACTCAAGTGACAGTTAGATACAATAAACAGGAGATAATTGTGAGATCAGCGTTATAAAAATATTCACAGGCTTTGTGACAGAAGGAAAAATTTAGCCCTACAATCCATTTTAAATCCCCAATCATTTATTTATCTATTTTAGATATTTTCTGTGATGTAACACAGTGTAAAACAATGTAACTTTGCCAGTTTCTGTAGTGTTCTGTTAATCTTAATTTACCTCAGCTGAGTGATAGAGTAACAGTTTTAATAAAGCCCGAAGTAAATGCCTATATTCAAATAACTTTGGTCAATATAATTCAGTATGATGTTTTCTTTTCTTAGATCCACCTCCTTAAACTTTTCTTTGCATTTCAGGTTCAAACTCAGAGTTTGGATACGAATGTTGGTTGAACCTGAATAGTTTTCAAATTGACACCAGGGGTGGGATTCATTGTCTGTAGATTTAAATAGGCAAATGTTAAGATCCCAGGAAAAAGCCAATCATTTGTCCCTCTCTGCTGAGAATGGAAAGCACACTTCTGCCAAATTGTGACAAAATCTACCTAAAAATAAGATCTTGAAACTGATGGGATAAATCCTACCCACTGAGTGAGCTGCAAGAACTGACAGTGTAGAGATGTGTATCTAAGCTTATTATCTAAATTCATAATATAGTCATGGAAGAAAATTGGCACGTCAAACGTTTGCTCTATTTCATTGTATAATGAATGACGAGAGCAGGGTAGTTGGCTTGCTTTTGGGAATTTGCATTTTGGGAATTGAAATTTACTGGGAGGAAAACAGGTTTCATATATTTCATTTCAGAAAAAGGTACCCAATTTCATTTCACACTAAGTTAAAGTGATTAGTCCTTAATATTGAATAGCTACTCAGTAATTTTTAGTGTTCAAAAAGACTGTGGAATTTTGGCCTAACACATAAAACTATAAAATTTGCTTACATTTAAACAAAAGTATAATTTATGAAATTTACATTAAGCTTTCATTTTCCAAAATGCTTAGAATCCAGTGACTTAGGACCCACATCTAAAAAGCCTTAGAGTTCATTCAATTACACATGAAGAACTGGAATTTTCAGAGACCTTTGTATGTTGTAAATCAGAACCTGATAAAATAAAGAACTACTGAGAGCAGTGCTAAATCTCTGCACATAAATGAAGTGGCTAAGATGGAACTGAAGTATTTTCAAACATAGGTAAGCAATTCATGCACCTAGTAAGTGATGAACGTTGAGTTAGCTCAAAAATATATTTTAAATTGAAAAAGTAAACAAACAACAAACAAACCAATCCCTCCTATCCTACATTTCTATGAATGTCCTTTTATAGTCCCTGGGCTTTGAATATCCACAAATCTGCATGTCAGTTTAAATAGCAAATAAAAAAGAGAAGTAATTTAATATTCTAAAGATGGGTGTAGAGCAGTTCTGTATGGGGATATATTTTATAAGAACTGCACGCCACATACTTGCGCATATTTCAGTTAGCTACTTTCTCTGAAAAATAAAATTTAAAAAAAAAACATTAAAGAAAAATCCCTTTAGTGTGGCTGACATTGAGGTGCATTTCTAACAATGTTTAAATAAAGCTGCATTCACCCTAACGAAGAGTGAGATAGTACACTAAATTTTATTTATTTATTTTTAATCTTTCTTGGAGGTATCTATTGTGAATGCTGATGATAGCCCAGAGGTGTCTGTCAATGTCAAACTCACCCCATATGTGGCTTTCCCTTCCAGACTAGATTCTCTCCTAAGCAGTTATCATGCCACTAGGTTTGTCCATTAGGACTATGTCAGATGATCTGCAAGGCAACTCACGGTTGGGTTCGCTGTATCTATCTAAAGGTAATGTATCTAACATGGTTATCTAGGATTCCTCTATAGTGACAGGAGGTTGATACCTCCATAGGATGACTCTTTCCATTCTAAATAAATGTATAAGATAAATTGAATTACTTGCCCTCTAGAGGTACACCTTCATTAACTGCAGAGGGAGCCAATATAGTTGATTGAGTTAGACACCTATTTTTCATTTGCCTAAGACTGCTTTAAATAATTCTTCCTTTGGGGATTTCAGAACCAGTTATTCCCACTTTTGACAATGAGAATTAACTGCTCAAATTGCTTTGGATTTGTAATGACAGGCCAAAAAGAAATTTTTTATACTCTGAAGCAGTAGATCATGTGTCTTCTCACCTCTTTCTGATTTCAGACAGATCTGAATATTATCAGTAAAAAGCATTAAAGTGCCCAGAATATCCAGAAGAGAACAGAGAGGGAACTGGCAATGTGTCTCTAAAGCAAAAATATAGAATCTTGAATGGTGGCAGCACACGTTGAAGGCAGAGGTTCAACACCATATGGAACCAGATGAAAAACAGAACACTTCTGAGACTCCCCTGATTGTTTTTGACCTTTTATCATTGCTTTATCATAATGAGTTTGCAAGGTAAGTTTAAAGTCTCGCTGAAGGGATCTAAGAAACAGGAAGAAGAAATGGGAGTGTTGATAGAGGTCTGCTATCTTGAATAGGAGCAAAGGAGCTTGCAGCTGTGCTAATTTGGCACATTTCTGGTTTTTTGTTAGGTGGTGGTTTGTAACTTCCAGTGTAGTCTGCATGGGGATTACGTGCAAATTTTGCAGCTTGTTTCCTAGTAACTGAAGCCCTTGACAGACATTCACTTCAGGACCTGTTAGGCTAAAAGAGATTATCGTCTTTGCATCTTCTTCACTGCCTTTCCCCTGCATATTACCAGCCCCTTCACTTAGCCTTCAAAAACTTTCATGAGAAGTACCTGCTTAAATTAAGGCAAAATCATAGTCAAAATGACCTACATTAACTGCAATTGTTTGTTAATCTCAACAGAACTAGTAATTTTACCAATGAACTAGAGACCACTTACATAAACTAGTCTGTATATTTTGGAGGGATGTAGTCTTGACCCTCTGAGCAGTAATGAGCAGTCAACAATTACAGCCTTTTCTTATGTCGCAGCTATATCCAGAAAAGGGCAGCTGCCTTCTACCTGAATACTCTCAGCATCTTGTGAGAGTAAGTAAAAGTTGCAGGCAATATGAACATCTTCTCAGTATATTCTTATATTAGTTTCAGTTGTACTATTAAGAAATAACGTACTACTAATAAAAAGCATATACATACTATATACTATGCTATAACTATTAAGAAATTTTATAATCACTGGGGGACAGAGACAGGGACAGGGAGAAAAAAAAAGTAAAAAAAACCCAGCTACTGGTGATTAGAAGTAGTAATGTGTAAGCAGCGACCAAAATGTAAGAGTCTTATACTGACTCTTTCCTTGGGGTGCAACATATTTGACTCACCGTAGGTGTCTACTGCCATTTAAGATGCCATAGGGCATTTACAATGTCCTCATGGAGCCAACTGATAGCTAGGCACGTGTGCTTAAGACTAAAAATTCCTTTTTTATATTATTGTGGACGTTTAGTTTCATTGAAGGTGGGTCTCTTAAGAGCTGTTGGTTGCCAGTTTATGCTAGTGGTTCAACAGGACAAATGAACAAGCGATGGCAAGAGCCTTTTGGCACCACAGCTAATGCATTATGTGTATGGGATAGCCCACATCTTGCAGGAAGGCACATATGGAGACCTTCTCTCACTTGGACTGTAGCTACAATAGTCAGGAGTGAACAGATTGAATTTAGATTAAAATTGCATAAAAATGAAAATCTGTATGATGTAAACTAAACAGCTCTAACAAACACAGTGGAACAAAGTTTCCCACTTTCCCCTAATTGCTTATATACGTGTGGTACAAAACTGGGGACCAGACTTGACTGTCCCACTACCAAGAAAAGACAGGTATAACTGCAGTCACTGTAACATTGATGTTGGGCTAATTTACATGACTGGAATTGTCAGCTCTGCTTATAATGTGCTTAGCAAGGACAGAGAGGGTTGAACAATTGAAAAGTAAGGGTGAAGAGGAGAAGAAACAGTGGCACTCAGTAGTAGCAATATCAGTACTGTACCAGTTTTAGGGTTGATAGGTCCAGGGACCTCAATGTTAAGGGACCAAAGGTCTAAATAACGAAGAATGAAAACGGAGTCTATTCAAGATTCCAAAATTAAAGCAGAGGACAGAGGATTTACTTTTTAAGATCTGTATATAAGAGAAAGAAAAACTGAGTTACTAAGGAGGATTTTGATTTTGGAAACATATTAAAGGTCTCACACAAGCAGTAGTTAGTCATTAGAGTACTTGAATACATGCATATATGGGTGGGTTCTTTTTTTTTCCCTTACATTAGAGGCATCATGCTTAACACAAGCTAGTGCTATTTTGGACCTCATTATATGGATAAAGATGAATTAATTGCTGGATTAGTATATGGCTGTTGCTTAGAGACTGGTGATTATAACCTGCTTATATTTAATATAAACAGATAAAAGATAGTCCCAACCACTTTTATTTTGTTTCATTGATTGTAAGATGGTCCTGACCACCACTTCCTAGGAAACCACCAGCTGGTGATTAGCTTGTCTGTATGAATTATATATGGCGTTTTAGACAAGCTCAGTTTCCAAGATAAGGAGAATTAAATGGGAAAAGGAAGACAAAAAATAAAAAAGGAAGCAACAGTATCTTTGAAAAATGGAGCTTTAGGAAAAGAATATCTGAAATTATTTTACTATTTACTTTAGAAGTAATGATTCCATATTTGTAAAGAAGGCAATTTTTGTCTAGCACTTAACCTGTCCTAGTGGAAAAATGAATGCAATAATTGGAAAATAAAAATCAGTATATATCAAAAGGAAGAAAAGGGACAGAGGTAATAATCAATACAAATTAGAAGTTATTAAGAGTAAAATATGATAAGAAAAGCCAAACACATGAAAGAAAATTAATGGCTCAAATAAACAATGAAGGCGACTGTGCATATGAGAAAATAGTTCTGAGGATAAGTCTAGTAGTTACAGGTGATATTACAAATAATTGTTAAGAAACCCCAGAAGTTTTCTTCTATATTTGGGAAAAAAACCCTGTTATTGCATCGCATAGGTAATTTTGAATTACTGGTAATTGAAGAAATCACTATCTGTCTTCATTAAAACAGGAGGCCTCCAAAATTGTACCCAAGGAACTTAAGGAGTTTGTTGAACAGATCTCTAGATATAGAGTTAGATATTTATTATGGGGCATAATAATAGAACATTACAAAAGCTTGGAGAATGCAAACATTTGCCCGGTATTCAAAGCAAAAAAAAAAAAAAAAAANTATGTGGGCTGACTTGGTGACTGTAAGCCTGTTAAAGCAAGGAAAACTATCACTCAAATTTATTGTTATGGACAATTAAAAGACAGGAATGTAATTAATGTCACTAAAAACAGCCTTCTAGAATATAGGTTTTATGAAAAGACTACGGAGATGTTGCTTGTTGATACAGATAACAGGTCCTAGCCATTGGAGCTGGCTGGGACCAGCTGTGTCCGGCACGGGGCAGCCCCAGACTCCTCCCCCTCCCCAACAGAGGCCACCTGGCAGCCCCACTGCCAGCACTTGGGCACGGACTCCCCATACACTGGTGTCTCTGTGTCTGCATCCATGTTGCTCTCATGGTGCCTGAGTGTCCCTGGAGCAGCACTTGGAGTGAGTGCAGGTGTGTGAGTGAGGGAGTGAGCTCTAGTGAGCATCAAGGCAGACCTGGGATCCGGGGGATGCGTGTGTCTAAGGATGAGGCACCTGGTGGACCTGGCTACCAAACAGACCAAGGGGTCCAGGACAGCTCCTGGAGAGACTGTACATTTCAGGGGGATGAACTGAGACCCATTTGCATACGTGTGTGTGTGTGTCTGTGCAGGAGGCACCAAGGGGGAATGAGGATCCAGGACCAACTACTGGATGGACTGTTTGTGTAAGCCCAGTTAACTCTGTGTGTGTGTGTCTGTGATTTGCTGTGCACATGGGGGATCTATAGCAGCAACTGGAGTACCAAGAAGGACTTGGAGGTCTTGGTGGACAAAAAGCTGGACATGAGCCAGTAATGTGAGCTCGCAGCCCAGAAAGCCAGCTGTATCCTGGGCTGCAATCAAAAGTAGCGTGGCCAGCAGGTCGAGGGAGGTGATTCTGCCCCTCTATTCCACTCTGGTGAGACTCCACCTGGAGTACTGCACCCAGCTCTGGAGCCCCCAACATAAGAAGGACATGGACCTGTTGGAGCAGGTCCAGAGGAGGCCACAAAGATGATCCGAGGGCTGGAGCACCTCCGCTGTGAGGACAGTCTGAGAGAGCTGGGGTTGTTCAGCCTGGAGAAGAGAAGGCTTCAGGGAGACCTTATTGTGGTCTTTCAGTACTTAAAGGAGGCCTACAGGAAAGATGGGGACAAACTTTTTATCAGGGCCTGTTGTGATAAGACAAGGAGTAATGGTTTTAAACTAAAAGAGAGAAGATTCAGACTAGTTATAAGGAAGAAATTTTTTACAATGAAGGTGGCGAGATACTGGCACAGGTTGCCCAAAGAGGTGGTTAGATGCCCCATCCCTGGAAACATTCCAGGTCATGTTGGACGGGGCTCTGAGCAACCTGATCTAGCTGAAGATGTCCTTGCTCATTGCAGGGGAGGCTGGACTAGATTGCCTTTAAAGGTCCCTTCCAAACCAAAGTATTAGATGCTTCTAAGAGAGTGAGGCTGCAGGTTTTGGGGCTTGAATGCCTAGATGTCAGCAATTGGGAAGACTGGAACCCAGGGGCAGCTACTGGGCAGACTGAGTTTCCCAGACCAGCTGTTGTAGGGACTCACATTGCATGTGTGTATACCTACATTCTCACTAGTGTAGATACACTTCATCCCTGTCAGACAGTGAGAAGAACAATGTAAGACCATGGGTGCTCCTTTCCAGCAGGGCCTCTACATGGCTTCAGGAGAACACTGCTCTCGACCTGCAGCACCTCCTGCCCTCCTGCTCCCCTCATCTTTGTGTTTGCAAGATTGTTTTTCACACATTTTCTCCTTACTCCTCACTGTGTCTGTGTGGTGTTTTACTCTTCCTCAAGTGCATTTTCACAGATGCTCCACCAGACTTGGAAGAGAAATAAAATCCCTCTTTTACTTGTAAGGCGGGTGTATCTGATAAATGCACCTAGGGGTTGCAAA